>PVJL010000095.1:0-628850 GCA_004026885.1 Lyroderma lyra | reverse complement strand
TGCCCTGTGACAGATGACTGGATAAAAAAGCTGTGGTACATATACACAATGGAATATTACTCAGCTATAAGAAAAGATGAAATATTGCCATTTGCAACAAAATGGATGGACCTGGAGATCATCATGCTTAGTGAAATAAGCCAGACAGAAAAAACAAAGAACTGTATGACTTCACTCATATGCGGAATATAAAACTGAAAGCAACAAAGAGAAAAGAAATAAAGAAACAAACAAATAACCCATGGACACAATCAATAGTTTAATGTTTATTTGGGGACGAGTGGGTTAGGGAGGGGAGAAAGGGGAGGGGGTGGGAGAGGAGGGAGGGAAGCTAAATATAAGGTGGTGGAAAGAGAAGTCACATTAGGTGGTGAACTGATTATACATCAAGTTGACAATGCACTGTAGAATTGTATGCCTGAAACCTATGTAATCCTTGCTAACAGATGTCACCCCAATAAGTCTAACAATAAAAATGAATTTATAAAAAATAAATAAATAAATAAAACATACCTGGCAGTAGAATAACTTACTGTACATTCATGTCTTATCATTAATTAAAAGAAAACTGCTATAAACAAGGGGAGAAAATCTGATCCTAGGGAATACAAATTTCTGAAGTACACCCCAGTGATGTAGTTTTGCTAAGAATGATCAATTCTAGTGCTGGGAAAGTGGAATTAGAAAATTATTCAATTTAAACACCATTTTGTGGTCTCTTAAAAGATTTAGCTTTCTTTAACAGAAATTTTCCTTATAATGGTCTTCTTCTGCTGTGCTTTTTTTTTTACCTCAAGGCCAAAAGTAATGAATTTACAGGCGGCAGCAGTAACGCATCATGAACAGCAGAGAGAGCAAGAAACACAGGCCAGACAGTGAATGTCAGTGAGGCTACTAGTATTGCCTTACAGCCATACCACACTTGAATTTGTCTCAGTTGTACATAAATAAAACTCAGCATCATCAGGGTGTGCAAAGCATATTGATTGAAATGATTGGGAGATTCTGTATGTTCAAAAGTAGCTGAAAATGTTTTTAAGGGAGCCCATTCTTACCAAATATTAATTCTTGGGTAAATGTAATTAGGAAAAGATATTATCTATTTATTTTTAAAATATTTTAGAAACTTCATTTTTAAACATTTCGGCACCTATTATGACTCCTGTTATGAGTACCTTTGGTCCAATCAGTACCATGAGCTCCTTATATAAAGATTTCCCTTGGGAGAGGGAGTTTAGGCCAAAACAAATCATCTCATTCATGACTTCTACTAAGAAGGACTTGTTAGGGTAGCCAAGTTAGACTCAAAAGGAGCAGCTTTAAATCCCTATTTGCTACTCTCCTCTCTGTTTTCTCACTTTATTCTATGTGTGTGTGTGTGTGTGTGTGTGTGTGTGCATATAAATTTCCCTTTCCTTTGTACTTTTCTTCCTCCCAACTCCTTTACTCCAAATGTTTCCCATTTCTTTATTTTGATCATATGCCCCAATCCCATAGTATTTCAACCCATTTTTAAAGCTCTTTGATTTATTTTCAATGTTTTTTTCTCATTAGTCTTTTCTTTTCCATTCATGTTTTCCTTTTTCTACAATCTTAGCCATTGTTTCAAATTCTTCTCTTTTCACATTTATTGAAAATAAAAACTACCTCTTTTCAACTTCTGTGAGGTGGGAAGAATGTATTTGTCGCTATATTCACTAATTTACTTATTTTATAAATGCTTAATGCATGCCTAGTATACCAGTATAAGACATGTACTAGGCACCAAGGGGGTAGTAGTAAGAAATGAATAAGGAAGATAAAAGTGAAAAATACATGATTTATTTCCTCTGCTGCTTATAATAGAAAATAGATGCAAATACTATCAAGACACTATAATATCAGTACCATCAGAAGAATATACTATTTTTCTCTGGGAATATGAGATTAAATGTGAAAATGCTTCATAAGGAGACAGCCTCTGTGATGGATGTTAATGGAAAGTTACCATTGAGTGTAAATGGGGAGAACAAGATGAATAATATTAAGTGAAAGAGGGAATAGTTTAATCCTGTTAGAGCATGGTATGTGTGTGGAAGAATAACTGGGAATTTTGTACATTAGCTGCCAGACAATAAAGATGGTTCCTCTACAAAATTCATAACAGACACTGCATGTTGATAAATCTTCACCTTCTGTAGACTCGATGGGAAAAACTGAACATCACAATTACTAATTCTCATACGTTATTTGCCTCTTTCCTCCTTTGTAAAATGGGATAAAAATAGTATCTAATTCATAAGGGTTTAATGAGAATTAAATGAGTTAATAAATGTAAAGTACTTAAGTGTTCCTGGAACATATTAAGTACTATGTTTCTTCTTGTTGGTGTTATATGAAGGGTTAATTGAAGCCAAATTCAAATGCTCTATATTACTTCCATGAAGCTTTTTCTAGTCTCTCCAACCCAATCTGACCTTTCATTTCAGTGTAGTCCTAGTCAGCGTTACCTGGTTAACATTTAATTATTCTCTATGATGTGTATTTTCATTTTGCGCCTTCATTAGATCATAAATTCCTTTTGGCAGGAAACACAAAGTATTGTATATTTACCTGATCTGTCCATGGAACTAATATGAATGAGGACAGCTAATAGGCATTCATAAAACATTAGCTAATCAATATAGTCCATATCTGAGATGTGAATAGGAATTAAAGTTTTTTGACAATTTTCACTTTCCACTAATGAATGCACAGGCTTACATTTCATACTACATCCAAAATATTGATGGTACAATGTATTTTCTTCTTCGGCATCATGTATTGCATATTCATTAAACCTTCTCTAGTTAATGACAGATATCACAGAGTAAACTTTAATTTTAATGTAGAGAAATCATTCTGTATTCACTTAAGCTTAGAATAATGTCTTAATAGCCCATCAATTTTTGATTATTAAAAATATTAATGGCCATTAAAAATGTGTTTATCAGTTTATCCAGTCATTATAAATCAACTAGGTTAGTTAATATTTTTATTAAAGTTTCAATATACAGAGTGTTTGGACTCTGTGGATGTCCTGAGCTTTCAGTGTAGTTGAAGGTCACAGACCTACTGCAGGGAGTATTTAAGTGTCTCAGCTTCAAGGCTTCCAGCAATGCCAGAGTTCAAGGTGGGGAAAATGAGTAGGTAGAACCAGGGGAGGAGAGGGAGCCTGGCTATAGGCCAGACTATAGGCCAGATGCGGGTAGATGCCCCACAGAGACTACCACAGTATTTGATGGGTACAGTGAACTTCTTCCCTACCTGGGCCAGTATTGATACCCAAAAAAGGGGAGCCAAGGAATAGTTGGTTTGCTGTAATGCTCACCTCGGGTATTAGTTTCCCAAGGCTGCCATAACAAAATATCACAGACTAGATGTTTTAAACAAGATAAATTTATTTTCTTACAAATCTGAGGGTAGAAGTTAAAGATCAATGTGTTAGCAGGTTTGATTTCTTCTGATGCTTCTCTCCTTGAGTTACAGACAGCTGTCTTCTTGCTGTCTCCTCACATGCTTACCCCTCCATCTTTGCATTGTCTGTGTCCTAATCACTTCTTGTAAGGACACCAGTAATATTGGATTAAGGCCCATCCATCTGGCCTCATTACCTCTTTAAGTTTCCTCTCTCCAAACAGTCACATTATGAGGCCCTAAGAGTTAGAATTTCAACACATGAATGTGGGGCAGGGGCAGGGGGACAATCCAGTCCATAAGACATAACATCAATATGTGAATGTTAAAGCAAGACTTGGGACTGGAGCATGTAATTACCTATTATAATTAAGCACTAGGGAGAGCAGGAGACCCAAAACATGTTTTTGTTTCTATTATTTTGTGTTGTTGTTGTTGTTGTTTATTGCAGATTTTCATATTTTCAAAAAACATAAAGGAAGTCATCATGGAAAAAGCACAACTTTACTGCATTTTCTTATACTTATTATAATAAGACCTTATTTTAGGGTCTTAGCCAGCCTTTGGCCAACACAGACTAAGGGATAAGGGAGCAGCCTAGCCAATTGGATGTGTGGGTATTTGAGGCAGGGCTCTGGACTTAGCATGAGAATTGAGTACCAATCAGAAAGTTATGACAGAATCCCAGTTATAGGGTCCAGAGAAGCAAAGAGAGTCAAAAGAAAAGGCTGCCACTGTGAATTGGGAATGCCACACACTCACTCCAGATACATCAGCTATGAAACCTGGGATACCAGATGTAGGTTGGATTCCTTTGGGGTTCTCAGAGAGTAAATCCTAAACAAAATGGTGAGGACATGGATTTTAAAGTGGAAAAAGTTCCAAATCAAAACACTAAAAATATATCATACAAGTTGTGAGTCTATGAGAATGTGATCAAACTTACTGAGAATGATAATGTCTCGATTTTAACTAGTATCTCTGTAACACTAGTTCCTTTTCTTTAGTCTTTCTGTACAGTTGAGTTAAGACTAGAGGAGATAATTTATTGACAACTATAAATTTAATACAGTGAAAAGTACACCAAAACTAAATAGAGCCAGAAGCAACATGGAATATATTTGCAGCCACCAGTGCCCTCAAAGTCACTGCTAATAAAATCTAGTTTCTTGAGTTTGACTTAATGTGTTATGAAAATACTATAAAAGAATAAAAGTATCTCCTTTAATTTCTTCTAATGGCCAAAATTCCCAAGAACACCAAATATCAGATTCTTCTCTATCAAGCTTAAACATTCCCTGCTGCCAGGGAAGTATAATGTTGACATTTCTGGTTGCTAGGAGCATCACAGTATTGGCTACATATACAATAGCATTCTGTTAACTCAGATTTGGGGTTTTTTAATTGGCAGGTGTTTCTTTTTATATTCTAGCACAATAATGAAAAGTACAGCTTTACCATGCAAATTATACATGAAAATCTTAATTCACTAATCCGGAGAAATAATAGCACCTGTATTTAAGGATTTACAATTAAGTTTTTTTTTTCTTTTTTGCAGCATCTTTCAGAGCGAGAAATATAATAAAAAGCCTTGAAACCAAGTGGATGCCCACCAGTAGCAGAATGGCTAAATATATAGTACTGCACATAGCATGGAATACCATGGAATCATTAAAATACCAGTACGTAAACTGTAGCTACTTGAGTTAACTTGAGAGAATTTCCACCATGCATTGTCAAGTGAGGAAAGCAAAATGCATGAAATTATATATATACAGCAATGTTCACAGCACCATTATTCACAATAGCCAAAAGCTGGAAGCATTTAAAATTTGAAATGTATTAATTATAATGTATATTTAATTTTAAATTGTTACATAATTCTGAATAATTTATAACTTGAAAACATATGCATATAACTACTTTTTCAAGTTTTTACACTTATTTTAAATGTTTTATAAATTTATTCAATTTGGATTGTAAATATAATTGTGCTTTGAATTACATTTTAAATACTTAGATCATTATCATCAATAGGACACAGATTATGTGAAAATCTTGATGACAACCGAATAATTTTGCTGAAAGAAAGAAAATACTTTATAGAATAATTTATGAATTATGTCTTTATTAGTTATAAAACACTACTTCCCAATCAACACAACACCAGACAATAATTAAATTGATTTTTTTGGATATTTTGCCAACTTAGTGTCTTCTAAACACTATAGCTTTACACATATCTTTCAAATCTGTTATTATGCAGATGCTTTGTCAAGGTAGGAAATACTGTGTTTGATAGCTTCGTAACTTTATTTCTGATCTGTAAACATTCTAAAATATGTACTGTCATTTTTACTTTTGACTTGGGCTACCCAAATCTTCTGGACTACCTGGAAAGCACTTTAAATAAAGAATCTATGAGAATCTTTAGGTTAGGGCACCTATGGAAAAGCATAGGCTACTGGCTCAAGATATCTTGATGCCTAGTATAGTGAAGAGTAGGGAAAGCCAATACACTAGTCAATACACACATCCTGAATTTCATTCATAGTTCATTAAATAAAAATGATTTCTACTTCTCTTATTCTAAAAACAAAACTTCTAGTATTTATTTAAAAACAGTAAGAGCAGGCTTTTGATTAGTCTTTCAAACGCTAACTAACCACTCCTAGAGAAAGCATTCCTGATTAGGGTATTTCAAATGTTAACTAACTGCCCCTACCGTGTAAATTACAATGACCTGCCACACTACAAACCACTGTTTAGATAGCAGCATTTAAAAGTAAATTACAGCAAAAGTAACAATCACCATATATAAGGGCTTTATAAATCAAGAAATCAGCAGTTGTTTCCTGTGTTCTTGCAAATCTTTGATTCAAACAATGCCAGACTTTTCTCTGAAAGGTCAGAAGTTACTCAGTTCTATCCTAAGATGCCTCTCTTTGATCTCTGCTGTATTGAACCGCAACAGGAGCACACACACTAGAAAGGATGCTTCCCTTTTGAGCTGGTCCTTGGATGCCGCTCATAATACTTGACTAAAGTTTAAAGAGGTCAGAAGTGTTCCAATCATTGCCACCTCTCCCTACATACCTCTCATATCAAGACAGTAGCTGCCTTCATTGCCTATTTCTCCAGTTAATTTTGTATTTAACTAAGGTGGGTAGATTTCTGTACTCAAGCCATAGGACGCAGTTCATTTCCTCGCTAAGGAGGCTCAGTTCTTCACCGTCAAATTACTTGAATAAAATAATGATTTAACCTCACTATATAGAAAGACGAGTTCAAACACCATCTATTGTCACCACCACCTCCATTTGGAGCAAGACGTATCCCAAGGAAATGGAAACTGGAGCCCTAACATGATGCTATTTTAGTGGAAATAATGGAAAGCTTATATCACAGACCAAGGCACTAATCTACTATATTTATCTAATGCTTCCAAGCCTTTTAAGTTTTCTAGCCTTAAGTTTTCTTTCTTACCAACATCTCTGCGTAAGTCTAGGCCTCCACCAAGATCTTGATTTGTGGTGTACATAAATTCCCTCTAATTATCAGCTGGCTGTTGGGGTGCCTTTGAAAGTACTTCTGCCCTACTTCCAGAAATGCATTAAAGTTTTAGATCCTTTGTGTGTACTAGCTGCTATACACGTTATCCAACTTAGCTTGATGAGTCCCTGCTTCCTGTCCAATACCAATCATCAGAACAGGTTGGAGTTAGGGTGACCAATCACCCTGGGTTGCCTGGGTTGAGGTACTAACTGGAGCATAGAACTTTCAGTACTAAAACAGGAAAGTCCTGTACAAAACTGGACTACTTTGTCACCATTGTTTGGTGAATGGTTAGATTCTAGCAAATTTGGCATACAATAGAAGTTTTATGTAAAGTAATCCCAGTGCAAGTCTGGTGCAAGCAGTACTAACACATTTCCTAACTTAAAAGCGCTTCCAACCAGTGCCCTTTTGCAACTAAATTGTAGCCTTAGAAAAAAAAAAGTTCTTCTTTGACCTTCTTAAAATTTTAAGAAATTAATTTTTTCAGTCTTCTAGCTCTCTACTTATCCAAAAAGCCTACTATAGGGTTTTCAAGCATTTGCCACTGTCACCAGAGAGTCATTTGTTTCAAATACAAATAACCTCAAGACTGGAACTCTATGACATTTCATTAATGTCTGGCATTTCCAGGATTTTCAGATTTGCAACACTAATAGCTCTTTGATCACATGCCTCCCTTTCAGTTAAACGATCCTTAAAGTCTATTTGTCTTCATTTTCTTCTCTATTTAACTAAAAAGTTTACATGGATTGAGACTTAATAACTTATAAGGAGTTTCCTTACTAGATAGAGGACATTTTATCTAAAGGGTTTCAAAACTAAAAGTATTAATTCAACAAATACTTATGAGCAGTTCCCATATTATTAGCATTATGTTTTCTTCTCATATGCTCAGTTTTATAAATAAATGCAAATGAGCCAATACTGATTTTTCTCTTCTCCAAAACGACTCTAGTCAATAAAGTTTTCAAAAAAGTTATTAATTACAATAAATATTAAGAATTAAGTTCATAGAAAAAGACTAAACCATAGTTTAAATTATTCCTGAAATGTCTGGATTTGTTAAGAGATGAAAGGTAACAAGTCTGTATATATTTACAAGGGAAGGACAGTTTACTAACTTTTTCTCTATCATAGTGGTTCTCAAAGTGTGGTCCCAGGACCAGCACTATCTGTATCACCTGGGAACTTGTTGGAAATATAAATTCTTAGCCTGAACCCCAGACCTCCTGGGTGGGGTATGGGGAGAAGCAGCAACCTGTTTTTTGTTTGCTTGCTTGTTTGTTTGTTTTAACCCTCCAGGTCATTCATTCTGATGTAGACTAAAGTTTGAGGCACACTGGTATAAAGGAAAAAAGCTTGTTTCAGAGTACAAAAGATGATTTCAATTCCAACCCCAGCCATGTGATTTTTAAACACATCATCTATTAACCTAGTGCCGATACCAGATATCTGCTTAATAACAGCCCCTGAGGTGGCCTTATGAGTATTTTAACTACTACCTGGTAAGTGGTTTTTGTTTAGGTGTTATATTGGCAGTCTCCCCCTCCCCCAAGTGATTTGGATATGTGCTTAATTTTGAGAATTACTGGTCTATAAGATGTAATACTCTGGAAGCACACCAACTATATAATCTAAGTGGCCCAGTGCAAAATGAAAATGCAGGATCCCTTGTTCAAAAATTAAGAATTTCAAGATCATGACATGAGAGCATTAAACCAAGTAAGGGGCTCTACTAAGCACAGGTCTGTGACTGTACAGGTTAAATGTCCAATGGGGAGTTTCTACTTGTATCTAACCACACCTTTTTTTTTCCTAGATGGAAATAATACAATGCCATGAAAGTAGGCCAAATTCCTTCCTCAGATACTACAAATATTACCTCCTGAATTGATGCTCTTCACAGACCATGCTCATTAGCATCCCCATCTTTGCTCACTGTTGTCTTCCTTTCAGTTACCCAAATGTATTTGCACTCCAGACCCAACTTAAAGTCCCCATCCTCCATGAAGTCTTTACTTACCACCTTAACTCAATTAACACTTATCTTTCTAAAATTTTCAAGTATTTGTTTTATACCATAAATTTAGCTCTTATTTTTCAAACAGTAATGATTGCTGATCATTGTGTTCATGTCATTTCTTGAGTTAGAATGTAAGCATCTTTAGCATCAAGATGGTACCATAATCATACAATGGAAAGAACACAGGCTTTGAGTTCTGGGTGTAAATATCCTCCTCACTCATTTACTAACTGTGATGTAGGTAAATTAATTCACTTTGAGCCTTAGAATTTTCATTGGAAAAGTAGAATAAGATCTACTTCATTGGGTTGTGAGGATTAAATGAGATAATATATGTAAAACCCTGGGCATATAGGTATAAGGGCTCATCAAATATTAGTTTCTTTATCAGCTCTATCCAACCATACATCTGATTTTGCTTCAGCAAACAGACCATAGCTAAACACAAGTTACTATTCAATACATATTTGCCTATTGGAAATTATATTTCACTGTAATGTATTATTTCACATGTACCCAGGAAGCCAACCCTACGTTAAATTTTGTAGTGTTAGTATCTCTTACTTGTATTTCTTTATATTTTCAAAGCGTTTCACAACTATCATGCTAGTAATATTACCTTACATAGGTTAAAAAAAAAAAAGACATATGCCCAATGAGGAAATGGGGAAGACTGGCACTGACAGATTAAGGGATTGCTCTAAATTACATGGTATTAGTGCAATTTAATATTCCACTAAAGTAAGCTTGTCCAACCTGGGGCCCTCAGGCCACATATGGCCCCAGTCAGCTTTGAGTGCAGCCCAACACAAATCTGTAAACTTTCTTAAAGCATTATAAAAATTATGCATGGACCTTTCTTCTAGCTATTAGCTATTGTTAGCGTTAGTGTATTTTATGTGTGGCCCAAGGCAAATCTTCTAATGTGGCCCCGGGAAGCAAAAAGGTTGGATACACTTGCTTGACTAAAGTGTCCTTGAAGTTGGGTCTAAATTCAAATATGCTGACTACTTGTCCAATCAATATTTTTTTCCACTATAACCAAACTATCTCTGGCAAACAATGTACCTGTAAGGCTCATGGGGGAACAATTACTTTAGTTAACTAAAATAGTGTAAGAATATTTCTTTTTATGCTGAGCATATAGTGGGCATTGTCTTGTTGAATTAAAAGCATGTAAGGAGCCCATTACAAATCCTGGTTCACAGTAGTACAAGCTTAGTAAAGACTGAGTTATTTAAATTCCTCTTTTTGATAACGTATTTTAAAGGGCCCATTTTCTAATTAAAATTAAGGACAAGGTTCAGAATATTTAAGATAGTTTCAATTTGAGACCTAGCACATGATGCTTGAAAGCTGGCCAGCCCCTTGCCCCAATCTGAATTACTATACTCTTTACTGCTGATTGCCAAAAACCAAACATCGCCTACCACATTTATGACTCAGGTCTGTGAAGACTTCCTGTAGCCTCTCAGCCACAGCCCGGGAACCCAAAACTGTCTCCATGTGAACCAAACACAGTCCTCTAAGCCGAAAGTCCGCTACACTGAGGTCTCTTGTATAAAAGGCGAATGAGAAGACAACGCCCCCTTCTGCTCCCCCCCTCCTCCACGTCCGTAATATCCAATCGCTTTTTTCTGCCTTGGGTAGGCGCCCCGGATTGGCCGGAAACGAGACCGGCGCGGGCCCTGTGCTCACGGGCAAGCTCTGAGACTTGTCCATCACGTGCGGCCTCGGGGCCTCCCCGCCTTGCAGCGCGCCTGGCGAGGTTGCGGGGGGGCGGGGCTCGGGAGCTGCTGCGCCTGCGTTGTGGGCGTTCTCGGGGAGCAGCTGCCGCCGCCGCCGCCGCCGCCGCCGCAGCAGCTATCGCCGCGTTCGGGTGTAGAATTTGGAATCCCTGTGCCGCGTTAACAATGAAGCAGAGTTCGAACGTGCCAGCTTTCCTCAGCAAGCTGTGGACGCTTGTGGAGGAAACGCACACCAATGAGTTCATCACCTGGAGCCAGGTACGCGTCAGGGTACGGCGGCCTCCGAACCCCTTAACTGCCGCCTCTCTCGCGTTCTGCAGGGTTGTCTCTCGCGGCCTGTGCCTCGACGCCTTGTGCGAGGGCCATGGATTGGCCGGGCGGCACGGGCCTCGGCATTTGCCCTCACGGAGGACTCTTTGTATTGTTTGTGCGGGGAGCTGCGAGGAGCCGCGGGGGTCCCGGCCGGCGCCGCTCGGCCAGGCCGCGGTGGGGGAGGGGCGGCCCGCGCGGATCGCTGCGGCCCGGGAGGCCCCGTAACGGTCCGGCCCTTTCGGCGTTCGAAACCCACCCGGGGGAGCGACGGCGGCCGAGTAGCCGAGGGAGCGGGAGCTACGTTACTGCACACTCATTCTCCGTCCTCTCGCCCGACTCGCAGGTTAGAAATAGGAGGGCACAGGCAGCCCTGGGCCGAGATCTTCAACGCCGGGGTTTAACTGAGGAAATCTACCTCAGCGACCCGATTCTCACTGAACACCCCGCCCCCCAACACACACACACACACACACACGCACACGCACACGCACACACACGCGCGCGCCTCTTTGCATCTGGGATCTTTATGAGGTGAGCAGTCAGGGAAGTAGGCAAATGTTCAAACGCAGGTTACTGCCTATTAATTTTATTTTAACGTATATAGAAAATGGTACATTATTCTTTGGAGATGTTGAGCCATTTGTATAAATGGATTTTTATGATTATTTTAATAAAAATGTTAATAGGTGTTCGGTAACTTAGTAGCTAAAAGGAATCACTAAATTTCACTAAGATCTTGCCCGCATTAATATTTATTATTTTGATTATTAGTTTGATCCCAGCTGCCATCAAACCGGGGCTAAGCTTAGTCAAGCTTCTTACCTTGTCTGGCCTAAGTTTCATTGTCCAGAAGCTGAATGGGTTGCCTAGGTGATCCAAGAACCCTTCTACTTCCAAATATTAAGATTCTAAGAATGATAATTACATAAGCTGTGTTTGCGTTCGAATACACTCATAGGCTTTTGGAATCGTTTTGTGAAGGGGAGTGAATTTCTCCTATGGTAGATAATCATCTGTTTTGGATATTTTCTTGTTTAGAGGTCTGGAGAAGAAAGAATAAGTGAAAACTACCTGCACAGTGCCTGGCACCTGTTAAGTCCCCTCTGCCTCCCTTTCTTTTATATTCCTTTCCTGTTGAAAGAACTCTCAGTTTTATTTTTTACTTTTGTTTTAACAGGCAGTACTCTATTGAGAATGTCAATTTTTGACTACTATAACACCCATAATCTGTCTTACATTACTGTCATTTGTTTTTTTTTTTTTTTTTTATCTTCCTTCTAGGACTTAATTTTCTTGAAGGTTGGTATCATCACCTGGATGGTGTGCAATAAGCATTTGATGAATTCTGTACAGTTGTACAAAGAAAGATGAAAACAGGGAAACCAGCGTCAGCATACACTTAAAAATAAACAGATGTCTCATACTTTTCATAAGTCAGAAGGATTAAAAGGTGACAAGGATGGATCAGCAGAGACTGCTGCTGTTAACTCAACCTTGTATTCATGTTGGAGATTGGACTGAGAGTTTTCCCCACCTAAGCTGACTTTTATCATACCTTTTTGGCTTGGATGGGTCGTCGTCTTTTTTTAATATAGACATAGTACTTAAATATATTGGTAATTGGTTTTAATTCAAGGATATTATGTTGGTGGTAGGTCTAATCAATTCTCGTTAACCAAAATATTTTAATGATACTATTATTTTATGGATAGTATCAAATGTGGAGATCTTCATATTAAAAATAAATGTATCATGAATTCTAAGCCAAATAAGCCATTTAAAAATCATTCTTACATGTCTCATTATAATAAGTTGAAGCTTATTTACATATTTTCTGATACATAACAAGATAATTAAAATACAAATTCAGTGAGAACAGGGACCGGTTCTGTGCCAGGGACACAGTAGGCACTTAATAGAAGTTTGATGAATCAGTGAAATCCTAGAAAAATGTAATGGAAGAGTGATAGCAATGATAAAGATAGAAATATGCTGAAAAGAATCTTAGAGATTATCTACCTTAGTTTTATTATATAGATGAGGATTTGAGGCTTAGAAAGTTTAGATTAGTTATTACAAAGCTGCTCATTATTAGAGATGGAAATCTTAACAGATTTCTGACCTCAGTTTTCCACCAACATCACTATACTTAATACAGGTTGGTACAATATTTAGTTAGCAAAATGTTACCCCTTCACAAGTCAGTGAACAGTTCTGGATTAAGTTATCTAGGACTAAGCTTAGTACTTTAGGGAAGCTGTCCTACAGATTTTTCCAAAAGCAGCGTTAACAATGAAAAGTAAAAACTTTAATTAATGATGTTCGATGGGGAAAAAAAAAACAAGTTACCCTCATCTATTATAATTTATTTGTGGTGGTTTCTGGTTTCCTTCAAATTTGTTTTGTTGAACTTTTGTTGAGGTAATTTAGCATTTATACTATCTAAGTAAAAATCACATTAAACCTTTTAGAAGCAGCAGATGTTTTGGAAAGCAAGCAGTCTTTTATGCAATATTTATATATATAATTTTTACTTGTGGAAAATAATTTACTCCTCTAGCTTGAGTGTAAGGCAAGGGGAGAAAATTCTTACCAACTGTAGTTTGAAGACCTTGGCTTAATATTCCTGAAGATTAACAGATGTCACCCCAATAAGTCTAACAATAAAAATAAATTTGAAAAAAATTCCCGAAGACTTATATAACTTTATTTTTTGAAACATAATATGACAAAAATGAAAAAGGGAAATAAAACCCCCATTGTCATCATTAATTACAGAAATATAATATTCCAAGCAATCAAAATTATATTAAATGTTATTGATTCAAATAATAGAAGTGTCTTCCGATCCAGAGTGCCTTTAAAATATATTTTGCATATTTTATTTTTTTCCCATATTCTTCCCATGGAAGTCTCTTTTTACTTGGTTTTTTGATTTTACATTTTCTGTAACTTCAAAATTTTGTATAACTATTTTGACTGTGGTAGGAAGTCTATTTCCACATCAAGGACAGAGACAGTACTATTAGACAACCTAAAGCTGTTTCAATTGTCATAGAGTCTGAAAGAGGACACAGGTTTAGCTTGGAAGCAACTGGAGAAACTTGATATTCAGGGATGAGCTTATGGAAGTTGAATGGAAGTTCTAGCCATTGATAGTAAGGCACAGCCTTTACTGTTACTGATATTTAATACTTGTGTATGTTGAAGTGAAGCAGTATAAAAGAAGTAAAAACCTGGAAAGTCATTGTTTTGCCAGTGTTGTTGTCTGTTCTTCAGATTGCTTGAGAAGACCAGTAAATATTTCCACTAAAGACTTCTCATATCCACCTTTTTGTGCCCTTTGGTTTTCTCTACTCCTCTATCCTTTTCAAATCACCAGAGACAGATCAGGAAATACGAGGGAAAAGTTTCAAAAACAGAAATTGTCCAATGTCCTCGAGCTGTTATGAATGAATTTGTGCTGTAGGGCCTTCACTTCCCAATGTTCTGGTATTGTTTTGAACTTCTAAGCAATCATTGCATTATTACAGTATTCCCAGCTAAAAACAGAAAAGGCTACAAGTGTGGCAGAAATCCACCTTAAATAGGCATATAGAAAATTGGAAACATTCATTGAAAAGTGTTTTTAATCTGTATACATAAGAGAAAATGAGTTAGAGACTCACAAGGAATGGTGGTGAACATTAAGAAGTTATAGACTGATGGTTAAAAAAATATATTTTAAAGTAATGAGCTTCAACTATTAGATTATTAGTAAGAATAATTTAGCTGTCTTTTACCAAGATTACCAATTTGCACAGTAACAACTGTTACTGGTCTTTGGAAGGTCTTTCTGAAGAAACATTTGAGTTCTGTGTTTAAACTTCAGTCTCACAGGTTTAAACAGTAGTAAGGTGGAATGTTTGCACTCGGATTGTGTGGAGACTGCAGGAATACCATAAGCACAGACACAGAATGATATGAGTGAATGAGGGTTCTGTGTGTGTGAGAGAGCAGATACTATCAAGAGGCATTCTTGTCTTCATTTGACATAATCTGAATTGGGATTCTAAAATAAAATTTGCTCTACTTCAACCATAAATTAATTTATTCAGTAATTCACAAATATTTGTTGTGAATCTGTTATAGCTAGAAAGGTGCTAGTACTACTAGGAATTGTTTCAGTAGTGAATGAACAAAGAGTCTACCTTCATAGAGCTTACATTCTAGTGAAGGATACTGACCATCAAAGAAATAAGCAAACACATAAGCATAATTTCAGTTAGTGTAAGTGCTGTAAAGAAAATAAAGCAGGGTGAAGAGAGTTCATCAGTTACGGTCCAGTTAGGAGACAGAAGTCACACAGTTTTTTGAACAAGGAAATTTTAATAGAATTACTAACTGTATTAGGCAAATTGGAGTAAAGACAACTCTAAAGAATATAGGAATAGCAGTTTTAAGAAGCAGCCATCACTGGTAGGGCTAAAACAAAGTGCTCAAGTAAGAACCCTTTCCCCCAAGTCTAAGATCCTGTCCTTGTTGGAGAGAGTTATGACTGTGTCTCACTCAATGATAAAGAAGTCTTTGTTGCCACACTGGTGGAATTTACTGGAAATTCATCCTTCAGAACTTGACCTCTAGGGTAGAGTTTGGCAAACTGGCTAATGGGCCAGGCATTGGTTTTGTAAATAATACTTAATTGGAACATAGCCATGCTTAGACTAATACATATTATCCGTATAGCTGCTTTCTTGCTAAAAGGGCAGAGTTATGACTATGATCTGCAAGCCTAAAATAGTTACTATTCTAGCCTTTTAAGAAAATAATTATCAGTCCTTGCTTTAGAGTACCCTAGAAAGCTGTTCATGGGGAGATGTCTTGTCAGAGATACTCTGATTTGAAACCTTCTGAGGGAGGGAGAGTGTCAGGGGAATCTGCTAGCTTGGGGTGCTGCTGACTTCCATGCACTGCAAGAGTTAGGTGCTAGAGAACCTGCCTCTACTGTAGAAGCCTGTCAGGGCCACACTGGAACCAGGAAAGAGAATCTTTTCCTCTTACAATATCTCTCTAATATGTTTTACTGACAAAGCTTAATACCATGCCAGCCAGAAAAAGATATTTACTGGACCCAGCTCTATGTTTGCAGAGCAGACAATGATGAATTAATTTGGAGCAATAATTTGATAACTAGCATGTAAAATGACTGAGATTTGTGGGTATTTTAGATAGAGCAATGAGGAAGGTCTTTCTGAAGAGACATTTGAGCAAAGATCTGCATGGTTAGAAAGGGTGGCCCAAAGGGGAATGGCAGATATAAAGGCCTTGAACATGTTCATGTAATTGGAGAAGGCTCATGTGGTTAAGAGTATCCTGAGAGAATGAGAATGAGGTCAGAGAGGCAGGCAGGCAGGAGCAGGTGGTATAGGGCCTTAGGGCTGTGATAAGGAGATTGGAAATAAGGGAACTAGGTAGAAGACTGGCACAGTTTTCCACCTAATTTCAAAGGAGGGAGGGGAGTGCAAATATTTCTAGGAAGGAGAACAAATATTTCCGAACAGCCTAAATGACTTCTGCACTCCAAGACATCCAACAGGTAATGTTGAATAGGCTGTTTGTATGTAAGGCTGGAGTTCACAGTGGAGTTTTGAGCTTGTGAGTGGTAAAGCCATGGGACTGGATGAGATCATCCATGGAGACAAATGAAAACAGAAGGAACTGAAAGATGGGGTATTCCAATATTTAGAAGGCTTTTTTTGTTGTTGTTATGTGGGTAGTTCCCTGGCTGGGAATCGAACCCAGGCTGCAGTGTTGACAGCGCCGAAGCCTTAGCCACTACACCACCAGGGAACTCTCTAGAGGGTATTAAGACAAGAAAAAGAACAGCCATAGAGGTTGAGAAGTAATAGTGAGAGAGGAGGAAAAACAGGGTCTGAGGTCATAGAATTTAAAGGAATAAAACAGTTCAAGAAGGAAGATGATCAGTTGTGTCAAGTGATGTTATGAATATTCTCACACACCTTTCCTGGTGTATGTAAGTAAAATTTTTTCTAAGATGTATATACCTACATTGAAGGGTACAATTACTGGAAAATAGGATGTAAAGTGTTCAACCTCAAGATAGTTTCAATTATTCTCCAGAGGGATCAAATCAGTTCATACTCTCATTAGCCATGCATAAGATTTTTCATTAATCCACGTCTTCAAAACTTGATATTATCATGCTTCCTAATTTTTAGCAATCTATTATAATAGATACGGTATCTCACCAAGGTCTTAATTATTATTCCCTGACTACTAATAATTCAAATTTCTTCTCATATTGGCCATTTGTTTCCTCTTCTATGAAATGTTTGACCATTTTTCTGTTGGGTGGTTTATCTTTTAGTATTTCTAGGAGCTCTTTGTATATTCTTTATAGTTATTTTTGGATATATGTGCTGCCTATACCTTCTCTCAGTTTGTGGCTTATCTTTGCACTTTCTTTTGATAAGTTCTTAATTTTAGTATAATTTAATTTATGTCTTTTTTTATGATTCATGTTTTTTGTTTCTTCAGAATGTTTTACCTACTCCAAGGAGAGAAATATACTTTCTCATTTCTCTTCTGAAGCTTTAGAGGCTTGCATTTCGTATTTTAAATCTTTAATTCACTTGAAATTGATTTTTGTATGTGGTATGAGGGATCCAGTTTCATTATTTTTAATATAAATATTTAGTTGTCCCATTCCCTTATTGAATAGTTCCTTCTTTCCCCAGTAAGATATATGGCTACCTCTGTTTTATAGCAAAATTATATGTAGATATTGTGGTTTTGTTTCTGGGTTCTCTATCCTGTTCTGTTTGATAATCACATATCACATGTCTGAATAACTGTAGCTTTATTTAAAAATCTTGCTTTTTGGAGGGCAACTTCTTATTCAGGAGTGCTTTGACTGTTGTTGGTCTCTGCTCTTCCATATATGTTTCAAAATCAAGTTCCATTGGAGTAAAACAGTATATTTGGATTTTTATTAGAATTGTATTGAAACTATAAATCAGATTGGGAAAAATGGGTATCTTTATAATACTGAGCATTCCCATGAACAAGGCATATTTCTAAATTCATTCTATTGTTTAATAAAGTTTTATAATTTTTTTCTAATTAGGTCTTGCACACCTTTTTTGGGTTTCTTCGTAGGTATTTTATAGATGTTGTAAATGGTGTCCTTTAGTTAAAAATACATACCTAGTTGTTGCTAGTGATTAAAAATACAAGTAACATTTATATAGTGATCATAAACCAGTGAGCTCATCACTTTACTGATTTGAATTCTCTTAAGTGTATATCCATAGTATTTGTAAATGACAGTTTTGTTCTTTTTTTTTCAGAACCTTATACCTTTAATTTGTTTTCTTTTTGCAGTCACTAAGACATCTCAGGAAGGGTGTCACGTAAGAGCAGTGATCATTGGATCCCTTTTCCTTATTTTTAAAGGGAATGTTCTTACTATTTCCCACTAAGTTACTAGCTGTTAAAATTAAGGGTTTTTAATTTACTTTTTTGTTGTTGATGTCAAACTTAATTGAGAATCTTAAAGGGAGAGAGGTATGCCAGATGGAAGATACAGGAAAAAGTTGACTTTGGGAGAATAAGAAGATAGTTTTGAAATAGACCGTAGGTTGAGAATATTAGTGAATTAATGAACATTGTGTAAAAATGTTAACAATTGGAAACTCACTTGTGGAATTTGATCATGAACAGAGGTGTTGATGTGATAATCATCATTCTTAATAAAGTCTATAATTGAATACACTTGTGTGGATCAGATTGTGTAAGGAGAGTGTCAAAAGTGTCATGATCAAGGATAGAAACCTAAAAACATGCTACCTGCTAGTAGGTGGAAGGCAATTGCAAGAAAAAAATGCGAGAGTGGAGAGCCAATAGTGTATAGTGTCAAAGCCAAGAATAGAGCATTTAAGGAGGGGATTGTCATTAATGCCAAATGAAATGACACAGAGGTATAGGAAGATCAGGACTTTACAGAGGGTATTGAATTTGACATTTGACATTTTAGAAAAAATGGTTTTGGTAGAATGAGGGAAACAAACCAGTTTTTAGTGAAAGTTAGCAGACCACCCAGAATTAGAGAAAGGGGGATTAAAAACGTGTTAAATTTTGCAGCGAAGGAGAAGATAAATGGAGTGGGTAGATTGAGAGGGAAGTAAGGTAGAGGGAAAACCCTCTACCTTAAGTGAAAATCATTACTTGTTTTGTTGTACATTCAATGATGAATGAGATCAGGTCTCCCTAAAATTCACAATGGAGTTTTCATTTGTTAGAATTTTTTGATTAACAAAGTTAACCTTGAGATCAGGTCTCCCTAAAATTCACAATGGAGTTTTCATTTGTTAGAATTTTTTGATTAACAAAGTTAACCTTTTGTCATAAATGTTGTGTGTGTGTGTGTGTGTGTGTGTGTGCGTGTGTTAATAATAGCCATCTTAATAGTTATAAAGTGGTTATCTCTTGGTTTTGGTTTTCATTTTCCTAATAATTAGTGATGTTAAGCATCTTTTTATATGTCTATTTGCCATTTGTATATCTTTTTTGGAAAAATGTGCAGTTTATGTCCTTTGCCCATTTCTAATAAGGGTGTTTATTTTTGTTGTTGAATTATAGGAGTTCTTTATATATTATGGATATTAACCCCTTGTTAGATATGAGATTTGCATATCTTTTCTTTGTTTCTTTGAGTTGCTTTTCCTTTCCTTATTAAAATGGTATTGGCACCCTTTTCAAAAATCCTGGGACTGTATATGTTAGAGTTTATTTATGGGCTCTCTATTTTGTTCCATTAGTCTGTCTGTCTTTATGCCAGTACCATGCTGTTTTGATCACAGGATATTTTGTAGTAAGTCTCAGATTGTTTATTTTTTGTATGGAAGAACAATTAGTGTTTTTAAATATTAGTAGACAGATGTCTTACTGAATTCTCTTAACATATTTTCAGTTGATTGTACCAAGATATAATTGTGTCTATTGCAGATAATGATAAAATGCTTCTTTCTTTCAAATTTTCTTATTTTTCTCTAATTGCATCGGCTTTAAAACAGTATTAAATAATAATGCTGGCTACATATTGTATTTTTCTTGTTTATAATTTAATGGAAATTCTTCTAATATTTCCCTAAAAAGTGTGATGCAGCTTTTGGTTTGATACATACTCCTAAGCTTTGGAACTTGACATCAAAAAGCTTAATTGGAGTTTGTTTTGTAGCTGTTAACATGAATAAAATGTTGGTCTGAGGTATTGTGAAAGGATTACCAAGTTTGTGTGTACACATGTATCATCTAGTGTGAGAGGATCTTAACTAATTGATTTTTTATTTTTTCAGAATGGCCAAAGTTTTCTGGTTTTGGATGAACAAAGATTTGCAAAAGAAATTCTTCCCAAATACTTTAAGCACAATAACATGGCAAGCTTTGTGAGGCAACTGAATATGTGTGAGTATGGACAGTGGTTTGTTTGGAGTACTGTCATCAGCCATTGATTAAACCATTATTTTCCATTAGGATGATAAAGAGGAAAATATACTCCATAGAAGCACCATTAATTTTTTTCCTACTCTCTGTTTTAGTCATCTGATGTTTGAATCTTTTTCAGATGGTTTTCGTAAAGTAGTACATATTGACTCTGGAATTGTGAAACAGGAACGAGATGGTCCTGTTGAATTTCAGCATCCTTACTTCAAACAAGGCCAGGATGATTTGTTGGAGAACATTAAAAGGAAGGTGAGCTATTGTTAACATTATTTAATTAGGGCATTAGTATGTAGTATATTCGACCAAGACATTTCTACTGTTAAATTAAGAATGTATGGAAAGACACAGGTGTTTCTTGTTGGGATGATTTAGAGTAATAAAGCTTTAATTATTTTCCCCTATTTTTTCCCCTGGCACTGAGCTATACTGAGGGCTCAGATACCTTCTAAAGGAAAGGGAAATGTTTATATTCTGATTGAGGATGAGGAGTCATTGGTATTAGGATAGCTCACCCCTTTTAGTTTAGCTTAAAAAAAAAATCACTTAAATTTAATTTAAAAAAAGTGTTCAATATGAGGTACATGTAATGTACTATGCATGTCACATGTATAAAATATGTGTCTATAGTGACCGAATTTTAATTTATCTGGGTAGCGTAATTTCAGTGTAATGAATATCAGTGTAGTCAGTGTTAAATATGTTCATAACATGGCCTCTGTTTATTAAAATCTGGAAAGACTCATGTATAGAAGATGTTTCTGTGAATGTTAGTTGTATATTAATAAATCCAAGGTTATTTTCAGTGAAAAAAAAAAAAATGTAAGTTCCTGCTGGAATATAAAACTCTCTGAAGGGCTCTTTCTTTGGTTCACTGCTGAATATCCAATGCCTAGAATAAGTCTCTCGTATATAGCAGGCATTTCATAATACATTTTTAAATGACTTTTTCTCTGAAATAAGATTTTTTTTCCATATCCACAAAGGGAGAGGGGTCGTAAAAGGGTAGTGGATCATGGAATGAAATGGCCTAGGATGAAGCTGTTATTGCATAAATTAAATGTGCAATGTAATAAAGAGGCATGGGGAAATTACAGTGAGTTTGGCAGAAGGAAATTAAAAAGAAAAAAATAGTTTCTAAGGTGTTCTGCTTGTGGAGACTTGTCCAGTTTTTCCTTGTTTTGTTTTGTTTTGTTTTAAAGACTGATTATTCTTGTCCTCTCTTTTTGAGCTGTGAAGTTTATTCTTTCCCTATAATTCTGTCCTCAGCTTTTTGGAACTATGAGTTGGTCTCACTTCCTGAACAGGTTATTAAAAACCTCTTAATATAGAGAAGCTTTGAATTGCATTCACAGTGTTTAGTATTTATTTTATTTTTGAAATTTGCTTTTCTGAAAGGTTTCATCTTCAAAACCTGAAGAAAATAAAATCCGTCAGGAAGATTTAACAAAAATTATAAGTAGTGCTCAAAAGGTTCAAATAAAACAAGAAACTATTGAGTCCAGGCTTTCTGAATTAAAAAGGTAAAGTATTATTTTCACATATAATTGTAATATGGGGGGTTGGTGTGCGTGTAGTATATGTTAGGCGTTGAGGGTTAGTACTTTAAGTACTTTTAGATCATGTTGAAGCCAAGATCAAAGAGCATTTTTCTGCAAGTATTAGTTCCCTGTATTTTTTACCTATAGCCATAGACTTTACCTCAATATTTTATTTTCATAATGTTGGTTGAAAGAATATATAAACCTGGGCATTCAAAGCTATGATGCACAAGTCTTATTGATGAAACAGGTCTTTAAATTGGTGTAGGAAATATGATTCTACTTAGGTTAGCTTTATATTATGTTCACACATGTTAAGGCACACAAGTCAAAGTACTACATGTGTTATCCATTCTCTTCTTGTGATAATTTTTAAAGACATTTCCATGTGACCTGTGTCTCAGAAAAAAGTAGGACAAAAAAAAAAAAAATAGAGGAAAAAGGACACAAGAGACTTACCCTACTTGATATTTATTTTACATAGACTGGAGAAGGTATAATTCAACCCTACAGAAAGATGCTTATTTTTATTCATTGTTGTAACTTGCCACATTAACAGCTTGTGTATGTATTAGATATATACTTCTTAGTAAGTGGCTGGAATTTTTTCTTATTCTAATAGGAGCCAAGGTCTTAAAAATAGTTATTTTACTTATTCTCCCTCCCATTTCAAATGTGGGACATTATTAGTTTAACTATTTTTAAGTATCTTCATTAAAAAAAGAACCTTGGACTTTGAATTTTGATTCCCTTTTTGACTAAGCCTTAATTTTAAGCTTTCCCATTTTGCATATTTTATTTAACCACTTATGTTTGTTTACTATGTGTATCTTGTATCTACTGAGGTACCCCTTGACCCAGTTCCTTGAATCTCAGGATTAGTCCATAAGAAATGGGATCCCAAATTCATCTTTTAAGTCTTAGAAGTAACCATTCTCCTATTTATCTTTAATAGGCAGATGATAGTATCTTTAAATTTCCGAGTGGATTATCTTTCATCTTTCATGTCTTCCCAGCATTATCATTGCTACTAACAATACAGTGCAGTTTCAATTAAAAATGTTGAATGAAGGAAAGAAACTATTAGTACTGGGCAAGTTATTGGTTCGTCACATATTATAAAATATGCTTTTAAAAGACAAATTTTTTTAGTGTTCATATGCCTGTGTTTGAGATAGATCTTGAGATAGACAGTTTTAGAATATGATAGAATTTAGTTAGAGTTCAGCACTTAGCAAATTATCTGAGTGAACTTAGGCAAGTCCTTTCAATTCTGGGTCTGCATGTGCTCATCTAGAAAGTAGAGATAATAATTTCTTTCTTGATGGATTTTAGAAAAGTTTTAAGTAGTTCACATAAAATGCTTAACATAGTGCCTATAGCACAGTGATTGCTAGCTAGGTAAGTGTTGCCTTCATTTAAGAATTGTTTTCTAAGCACAAGTTCTGAATGCACTTGGTATAGCCGTAGTCAAAAGGTGAGCTTAAAGGAGAAGTACTGAACCAGATTATCAGAGGAATAAATTCCTACTACTATCTGGATGTAGTCATGAGTCTTATGTTTTTAAGTGTATATTGCCATGAAGTAGAAGATACTACAGTTATGAAAGAATGATTCTAGATTTTTGTCAGAATAGTTCTCATTTTGTATAATTGAACCAGAGATTCCTAGTCTCATAAAATGTGTAGTAAAAACTGGTCAAGTTCTCTGGTATTCTTTTTTTTTTTTTAATTATATTTATTACTGTTATTTTTTTAATTAAAAATATTTTTATTCCTATTCCTGTACCCCATACCCCTTCAGCAATCATGAGTTTATCCTCTGTATCTGGTATTCTTTGATAAGCTTAAGTTACTTTTGGTTTTCTGGCTGAATTTTTTTGTTTGTTTTTAATAAATGATAACAGTGAGAATGAATCCCTTTGGAAGGAGGTGTCAGAATTACGAGCAAAACATGCACAACAGCAGCAAGTTATCCGAAAGGTAAGCTTTCTTCCCCCATGAACATAACCTTTGTTTAAAGAGTACCATTAGTGACCCAAACAAGTCTTTATTGAATAGTCAGTGATTGCTCTTATATATTAGGCACACAGATAGCAGTAAAACTATGAAATCAAACAAATTAAGCCATGTGTTAGATGTTCTTTTTAGCTAAATATGGTCATTCCATACTCCCAGCTAATGTGTCCTTAGTTTTTAATAAATGAACTATTGCCTCATATAACAACTTAAAGATACTTTATTCTTAGAAGCATAATTTATACACTACTGATTTCCTACACGTTTTTTACTGTAAAAGACATAGCCTTACTATGTGGAGTTTCATTTTGTTTTTTACTATTTTTTTTTTTTACTCTTAATAATATAGGCACAGTTTTAGAAAATAAATGACTAATATTTTCAAATTAATTGACCAAATTATGAGTTCATAAAATGTTACCAGTGTATGTCATTATTATTCTGTGCAGAAAAAAAGTTAATGCAATGTTGTAAAGTAAATCCTCAATAATATTGTGTGACCTGAAAATTACTAGGGGAACCAAGAACCTCTGTTGCATTGTATCCTTGTAATTTAATCTGTTCATTCCAGCTTTCATATGTTAATCAGAGGTGAAACATAGCTATTTTTTGCTCATGAGTAAACTGGACTCAGTTTAAGCAACAGGTTTTTTGTGGGGGCGGGGGGTGGTGAGAGAGCTTCGGGTTTGTTCATACTCAGAGCCTTTAGCTAAAAATAAGGTTATGACTGACAGGATTTGGATCTAGTGGAGCAGCCTTAGAACAGCGATAAATGGTAGTTGCAGCCTTTGGAGAGTTATGTCAAAGTAGGTATACTTTTTTTTTTTTTTTTTAAATCAGTATGGAAGTGAAAGTTGAATGTAGAATTCAGTTCTAAGTGTTAAAGCAAGTGCATACATTTTCAAAACTTCCATAGGTACTCCCTGTTAAGAGTACCTGATTTAAAATGATAAATGTACCTGAACATGTACTTTAAATTAAAAGTTAGTTTTTCTTTATCTGAAAACAATGTTTTGGTTAAATATTAACATACAGTACTCCATACTTTGTTTCTTTTCTAAAGGAAAGGATACTTGGTAAAATACTTACATAAAATTTAAATTTTTCTTGAAAGCTAACTTTCTGTTTGCTTAAGTTTGAGTTTGAATCTCTTATTGGTGGGGGTTAGAGAGCTTACATAATGCATGATGACAGCCAGCAATTTTTTCTCTGTCCCTGGAATTGGTTTCTAACTGCCATTTACTCTTTGGCCTTGGATTAATTGGAAATAATGTATTTGAGGCACCTCTTATAGGACTTGTCAGGTACAGAAGTTAGATGTTGTAAATGTTAGATGCCTCATATTCTTACTCAGGTAATGAACTCTGAACAATGTGATGTAGAAGTGTAGAAAGAGAACTGAGTTGTAGAAAAATTTCAGGAGAAATTTAGCCAGTGATTCATGTTCTTATAAATTCAACTACTAATGTTTTTAGAATTTCCCCATAGTACTTTTTTATAAATTTACAAAAATAATTGAAGTTGAATGACTTCATAGATATCTTTAAGCTTAAATGTCTTTTTGTCTGCTTTCAACATTTTCTTTTGAAGGAAATTTAGTAGCTAACCTCCTTTTCATACACTCTGATACTGTCTGACTCTTCAATTAAAATATCTCTTATTTTTTCCATGGAAAAGTTCATATTGATTATAAGGCAAACTATTTAGTAGCCTTTATGGGGGGAGAACACACAATATTAAAGCTATACAATATGCATTTTTAATCACCAATTTATTGTAATTACATTTTACAAAGCCACAGAGATCTCTTGCAGAGTCTACATTGTCCTTCATTCACTTTTGGCCTTTATTCATAGCCTCTCAGTGATAAACTCTTTTTCGTAGTTCACCATGTGATCCTCACTTTTTGGCTCCTTTAGGAAGTTGACAGTATGATTTCAAGGCATACACTGAGCCACAGGTTCTGATATTCACATCAGTACCACCAAGAAGGCTTGCTAAACAAACACAGACTTTGCTCCGTCCCATTCTCTGAATTTCAGATTCAGAAATTCTGGAGTGGGGCTAAGAATTTGCATGTCTAATATATTTCCAGGTCAATGCTGCTGGTCCATGTACCACACTTTAAGAAATACTGTCATAAAATATGAACTATTGTTGGCATGTCTTAATCTATTTAATAGTTTTTTCTCACACTTTGAAGACTAAACCAGCTTCTCTTGATTGTCAGCAGAAACCTTTGACAGATATTTAGTGCCTCAACAATAATTTCTCTGGAATCAGCCAGTAATTCTAACTTGAAATTTTTATTATCTGTTCTAAGAAAGTTGGCAATTTCTTTAGCCTCTGATTGTATTACCTGGTGTCAGAGAATGTTTCCTGTCAAACACCAATTTTCTTTTTTGTATCGTAATCTTAAAAGAATTTTAAGTACAGAGTTGGAATCTCTGTCCAGGTATGCTTGCTACTTATCACCAAAACAAGTAACTGAATATTATTGAATAGGTGAATGGATGGGTAGTTGGGTGAGTGGAATGATGGATGGATGGATGGATATGTGGATTGATAATATGGATATCTTAAGCATCGCTATATCCTAGGTAGTAGCAACTTTATCACAGGTTATTCCTGTGCCTGAAGGCTGGTATGTTTCTTTAGATATTAATTGTAAGATGCATCTAAATTTCCATTATGTTAATAAATGAGAAATTATGTGACTTAGAATAGAGGACATATAGTACTTGTATTAATTTTATAAGACTTGTAATGTGGATTAAAGAACTAGGGAGTCTATGATAGAAAACTTATTTATATTTTCCTTTTAGATTGTCCAGTTTATTGTTACATTGGTTCAGAATAACCAACTTGTGAGTTTAAAACGTAAACGGTAAGTTTTTATGATAAAACATTTTGACCTATATATGGAGAACCAAAACTTTTACAGTTTAACCATGAATGGCACACATTTGCTGAGTGTCTGCCTGTTGTTCTGGATGAATATTCCTCCCTTGTTAAATTATAGTCACAACATTTCCACTGTGTGTTACTTCCTAGTGCTGTCATCCTGCTGATAATGTGGATAGAGAAGGATAGCCTAAATAGGCACTTTAAAAACATACACACATACAGTTGATTAAAAAGCCCATTTTTCATTCACATTAGCAGTTTAGTGTAGCATCAGAAGACCTGATGGAAATTCTTAAAAAGAGGCCGTATTTTTAAAAAAAAAGATAAGTTTTTTTTTTTTAACTTGATCTCTCTTAATGTTTAATCCTCTCATAAGTCTTTAAAAGCCTGTATATCAACCATGTGTTGTGATACCTGTAAATGTCAGTAACTACCATTGTCACACTAATAAGAAGAATAGTAGACAAAGGAATAGTTTTTGGAAAGAGGAAAAGATTTTCTTGTAAGGCTAAGATTTTAGTAAAGCTTAGTTATGTTCACAGCTTATGCTTTGGCCTTAATTAACTCTTCTTCCACTAACTAATTCTTAAGATATTTCCTGCTTATTTTTACAATGTAAGTTCATAAAGAGTTACGTAGTTCTGTCAGCAGTGAAGTATATCTGAGAAGAATAGTTTATTACATTTGTTATAACAAATGAAGTAAAGAATGAAGAAATAAAAATTCTAGATAAACTTATCCCCCCAGTTTTTGTTTCTAAAATGTAATCATTTTTAAGAATTTCTTATGTATCCTCACTATAATTTTTTATTCATTATTAAAACGAGTGGGTTTATGTGTAGGTAAATTTTTAGTAACAGTTTAAGTTCCTTGTATGTTTGCTTCACTGAACTTCATGAATGTTTTCTGATTTTCAGGCCTCTACTTCTAAACACTAATGGAACCCAAAAGAAAAATCTGTTTCAGCACATAGTCAAAGAACCAGCTGATAATCACCATCATAAAGTAATTTGTTAATTAAATTATATTTTATGTTTATTATTTCAAACTAAATTTTTTATTAACAGCAATATTTCATGCATTCAAAGAAGTTTACTGAATAATCTAAATGCTCATCCTTTAGCTTTATTAAATCCTGACATTTTCTTTATTTGGTTTAGATTATTTTTAAGAAATAAACCGTTACAAGATACAGTCTCAGTTGCCTGTTCCCAAATTTATTTTTCTCTCCCTCTCTAGTCTGTCCTGTAACCTAAATGTAATCACTATATTGAATTACTATTTATTATTCCCATGGTCATTTTATATGTGTGAATCCATGAACAGTATTTGGTATTATTTTGCATGTATCTAAACTTCATATAAATTATAACGTTTTGTACATATATTTTATTGTGGCTTTTTTACTTGTATTGCATTTGAGATTAAACATAGATAATTATAATTAGTTCATCTCAACTACTGTATGATATTAATTAAATACTGTGATAATGTACTTATGCATTCATCCATTGGTTAAATTTGCAACTATTACTATAAATATGCACATACTAGACTGTTTTTACTATAGCAATTTGAAAAAATATTTTATTTGCCTTCATTTTTGTCACAGACTCTCTGGATAATTTGTCAAACATACATCCAGTGGCATATTACTCCACACTAGAGTCCAGACTTCTTTTACTATCAGATTATCATTGTTCCTTTCAAACCTTGGAATTCTAAATATTGCTAGAAATTTATTATTGAAGTATTGAGATTTTTGTTCTCAGGAAAATCAAAGTTAACCTAACATCTGGTTCTTCCTATTACTGTTTCTAGTCAAGCATACCTAACTTGGATATTGACTATTCATGTAAGAGAACGAAGGGGTTTTTTTTAGCTTAACTAGATTTATATATTTTTAAGTACTTTCCATCTTTTATCTCTGGATTATCTAGTGTTGAAATTTACAGATTTTTTTTTTTTTTACATAATACTGACTTCCTGCAGTCTGAATGTAGCTAAATTTTAAAAAAAAAATTCATTCCTAAAAATCCAGGCAACATTTAACTGGAATCATCAAAATGTGTTTTTTTGTTTGTTTGTTTGTTTGTTTTTATTAAAACTGTTGAATGATGGGGGATAAAGTATGTGTCAAACAGAATAGCTTGAAATAGTCCCCATCAGCACAAAGACTATCTCGTTATTCCTAAAATTTTTGGTGATGTCTTAAGACTTTTTTACCCTTTAGGTATAAGAAAGTACTTTAAAATGTGAAGATCTTCCCATATAATCATTCTGAGACATGTCATCTTCAAGGTCCTATACATTTTTAAAAAAATAGTTAAGTAGAATGCAGAGCACTTATACTTTATACATCTGAATTGGTACTGCTAACACTTATTAACATGTAAATCCCAGAAGAGAACATGGCTTTGCTTACTTTTTGTATGCCCAACATTTAGTAAATAGTAGGTTCCTAATTAGCATTTTTAAATAATAATGTTATTTGGTATTCAGTATAATTTTAATTTTTTATATATATTTTCTCCCCAATTTTTTAGGTTCCACACAGTAGGACTGAAGGTTTAAAACCAAGGGAGCGGATTTCAGATGACATCATTATTTATGATGTTACTGATGATAATGCAGATGAAGAAAATATCCCAGTTATTCCAGAAACTAATGAGGATGTTATAGCTGATCCTTCCAAGTAAGGAGATTGTGACATAAGATTCATGAAAATTACTTTTCTTATCAAAATCCCTTTATTCTTAGAGAAATTAACTTATATTTGTGTTATTAAACTGAAAAATTAAGCCAAATTATTTAACCAAATACTCCCGCCAGCAAAAAAATTCCCAACAAGAAAGTAATGAAAATTAATTCTGATTTTTAAATTTTATAGTTAAACACCTTTAGTTGATCCTTTAAGGTCTTCTATTGTGTGAACTATCTATTTGTGATTAAGCTACTTTCCTAAGAAATCTAAACTTTCGGGTATTGTGGTTTGGGAGAGAATTTCCAAGGAGAATGAATGGATAGAATGAATTTATTGAATTGGTCTGAAAATGTAATTGGATCTTTCTCATATTGCTGACCTAGCTGTAGTCAGTACCCTGATATTGTCATTGTTGAAGATGACAATGAAGATGAGTATGCACCTGTCATTCAGAGTGGAGATCAGAATGAACCAACCAGCGAATCCCTAAGTTCAGGCAGTGATGGCACCAGCCCTCTCATGTCCAGTGCCATCCAGCTAAATGGCTCATCTAGTCTGACCACAGAAGATCCTGTGACCATGATGGATTCAATTTTAAATGATAACATCAATCTTTTGGGAAAGTGAGTGCTCATCTAGATGATGTCTAAATTTATTTGCTTTCTTTGTTTATTTCACATACTCTAATTTCACTTTAAGTGATCTTCCTTTCAGAATATGAACCCATGTAGTCTACCTTTCTCTGTTTTGGTCAGGACTGAGCTCCACAAATGCTATTTTAAGAAGAATGTAATCATCCCACGAGCAATCTTGGGATTTTCTTGGTTGTTTCTCACATTTCTTTAATGAAATACTTGTTTTAAGTGTCCATAAAGTGTGTGTGATTGTATTTTTGTTTTTTATCAGGACTATAATATATCTTTATTAAGGGACAACGTAAAAAATACAGAAATTAGCAATAACCAGTAATAAGAGGTTAAACATTTTATAGTTTATGGTACAGAGAAAATAGATGAATCAAACTGTGTTGTTGCAGAACTTTATTTCTGTAAATACTAAAGATTTGTGTAAAGGCTGTGAGTTCTCAGTTGACCAGATTTTCAGGAATCCCAGAAATTGAGTAAGATCTCTTAAGATTAAGTATTGGTAAAGATTCATCATTTATTAGGAATATTTTGTCTAGCTAGATTTCAATGTGATTTTAAACATAAAAACAAAGAAACGTAATACTTGATTTAAAAAAATTTTTTTTCCTTAGGGTTGAGCTGTTGGATTATCTTGACAGTATTGATTGCAGTTTAGAGGACTTCCAAGCCATGCTGTCAGGAAGACAGTTCAGCATAGACCCAGATCTCCTGGTTGATGTAGGTACTTTGAATCTTTGCTGTGCTGGCAGTTTGTGTATTTATATTATTTATAAATCAGTACATCACTCTCTTGTATTTGTCACTGTTTTTGCATTTTCTTTTTTTTTTTTAAATGAATGGTTTCGTTGAATAGAAAGAATGAACAAATGGTTTAGGACAATGAAGGAGGGGGATTACTACCAGTGTCTAAGTAGCCACTCTGTTAGTCCTCCTGTAACAACATATCAAACTGTTCAACAGTATTGTTAATTCAGGTCTTGTCTGGACTTGTTACTGTGTTATGTTTTGCTCTAGAATAAATTGTCATTGAATAGAAATCGTTGGAAATTAGTGACAGAGGTACTTAGCTAGGACACAGCATGGAGACACTTCTTCACTCTGGGAATTAATGTTTTCTACTCAGTTGTATTGTATTTGCTACATTTTTAAAATTTTTATGTTCTGTGTCCTAAGGTTCCCCTGTTCTAGTCCCCACCACCACCTCTATGACTTTGACTCCAGTGTTGTCTAGTCTGTGAATCCTTATCTGTCATTTCTGGATTAAGTACCCCTTACTTGTGCTCTTCCCTCTTGTTCCTGTCACTCCTCTCTCCTTTTCCCAAAGCCTCTTACATGGCCTGTTCTCATCCAAATGAATTTGGTTCTCCTTATTTTCATTTCCTGCTGTGAACATGTTTTTTTCTTTATCCTAAAAGCTTTGTTGCTCCTTTTTTATGTTTCTTTCTCTAAAATGCAGCTTTTCTCACATCAAGATTGTATTGTTTTGTCCTTTTAAGAGCCTCTCAGTGAGGCTAAAAGGAATTAGTTGTTTCTTACTCTTCAGTCTTAATTTACTAACTTATCCCTCTGCTTCTCATAAGTCTTTATGTCACATGATTTTATCATCTTTTCCAAATTATCAGTGCCCCTCACTAGATGGATTTCACCTTCTTCGAAGATTTCCTTTCCATGCTGACCTATGTTACCATCTTAAGTGAATTTAATATCCATGTTAATGACCATCATCAACTTGTTAACAGTAACTCAGTTTTTTTGATTCTATCTATTTTTATCTCCACTCTAAAACTAGGGACCTTATGGAATATCTGTCCCTTAGATCATTAAGGAGGAAATAAAGTCCCCTATTTCTGACCCTCTACAAATCCTTGCAGTCTTCAGCCAGCTCATTTTAATTCAACTTTGGGACATTTCTCACACTCATTTGTCCTCAAGACCTCATCCAGCCAACTGTTGTTCCCTATTCACACAGGATAATTCATAGATCCTTGACCTCTCATATCCTTTCTTCCTATAGGAAGTGCTTCCTCTTTAAAGCCAATTTATACAGCTGCCTTCTTCCTCTCTATCTCTTTCATCTTTCCCATCTTCCTTCACTAGGTGTGGATCTTTCCCATCTTTAAAAGCATTTTGACATGTTGCTCTGCTCATTTACCATTCTGCTTCTCTAATGTGTTCACTCCCATATTTGTTATTTCTCTTTTACTCTATATTTCTTTGAAACTATTATTGCCTTGTTTATTTACTCTAAGCCAGTGCTGTCTGTGCTGTCTTGGTTTTATCCATAGTAAGTACGTTGTATTTTTTTTGTTTGTGTTTTGTTTTTTTCCAAATTGGGTCACTGGGCTAGTGGAAGAAGGTTTATTTTTAATCAAATTTGTGTTCCAGTTTTGGCTCATATTACTTACTAGTTATGTTGTTACTAACTTTAAGAAAATTAACCTCTTTTGCCCAGGTTTGCCATCTATAAAATGTAGCTAGTGCCTAACATGAAGGGCTGTTGTAAGGATTATAAAGTAATTAACACTATTGATTTTAGAAGTACTGGGACCTCTTTGTTCTCTTCCTGTTTCCCTAACTATTCTGTTTCCTCTAAGAGCTTTTCTTCTTCCGACTGCCTTCTACTTGTATTCCTCAAAATACCCAGTCTTTTATCCTTTTTAGTTGTTTGTACCTCTCTTCCTTTTCTTTCCTTCCTCTTTGAAGGATTTGGGCTTGTAGGATTGCTCTCAAATGTGTATCTCCAGCTCTGAATATTTTTTAAAGTAAACTTTATTTGAATTCTAATTCCATACCCCTGGGATCATCAGTTAGATCTTGCCTTAGATTATTTGTGTTTAACACCAAACTTTTCTTTATTTTTTAAACTAGCTCCCTTTTTCAGCTTTCTTATTTTCTGTAGTGGTATCAGACTTCTCTATAGTAATCACAGTCGTCATGTTTCCTTATCTTTTATCTCATCATTCACCAAGTCTTGTGTATTTTCTAAAATAACATTCACAAGCCATCCCTGCTTTCTGTTTCCACGCTTTACTTTCTCATCTAAGACCTTCATCCTTGAATTACGCTGTATAGTCATAAACCTACTCACAGTTTGCCTATTCTCTGGATGACAAAGATGTTAAGGACATGACTAAGTATGCTGAAGAGTTCATGGGTTCTCTCTGCAAAGTTCAGTACTCGGTGACCCAATGTGGATTCAACAGGAGGGACCTGGCCTTAGAATTTAACCAACTGTGTCAGCTCCTTATATATGACCTACTCTTTTCTACTTCATGCCATACATCTGCTGGGAATACATGAGGATGTCCCTGACTGAATGCATAGAAGAAATGGAGTACAGAATGAATGAGGAGCTTGCTCTGCTGGTTCTCTTCAGATGGCACTCTCAGTAGGGACAAAATTTGATCACCTTTCTAAGACAATGCAAGCTGAACTGGTAAAGATAGACAGTCATGTATAGCTCTATACTGTTAAGGAACTGAGTCTCTTCCTCTTTGTAAATCAGTAGGTGATATGAAAGCAGGGAAAATTAATAAAAAGAAATGAAGAGCTGGGTATATTTTTAGGGCTACCATGAATATGGAACTTTGAGAGGAATCAGTGTCAATGGGGTGGATGGAGAATCTGCCTGTGGCCTCTGTATTTCATTTTATCCTGTGAACCATTTGGTGAACCATTCTCTTAAAATGCTTTACTCACTATGTTTCATTGCTCAGGCCATTCCCAAAGCTCTTACTTTTGGCAGAATGTGGTCTTGTCCCCTGACTGGCCTTGCTTTACTTTCAGACTACCATACATGCAACTTAATTTTCAACTCAGAACTTCTGTGCTGTTTGGATTGGTCATCTTACTCCTTCTCTATCATGGCTGTTGCAGTAAGAATATATTCTTCCTCTTTCTTTTTTTGCCAATTCCTAACCAGTCCCCAGGGACTAACTGATACATGCCTCATCATTTCATCCAGACCTTTTGTTTCATCGTGTGTGTGTGTGTGCATCTGTCTTTCTGTCTTTCTGTCTTTTCTCTTGACTCCTTAGTATTTTTGAACTGTGCCATCCATTATTATCATTATAGTATTGGATTGTATCTGATCATATGTTACTATTTGATGTTGTTCTTATTCTTGTCTTTTAGATTGTAAGCTCCGAGAGAGCAGGAATAGTGTCTTCATCTTGTATTCTCCATGATGTCAATTATTTCTTATGTGCTCAGTAAATCCCTGTGGAATGAATGACGTTGAAGCTTATGCATTGAACAAAAGTTATGTCTGTAAACTGTTTTATGGCTTGTCTGAGTAGTATAGTAAGCAGGGTCTTAGCATTTATGGCTTCCCTTGCTAGGTGAGGTGTAAAGCATCAAAAATGAGGTATGTCATTTGGTCAGAGGGCTCCATTTGAGGCATAACCTGGGAGCCATTTGTGACAGAGCAGAATCTATAAAATTATCACATAATTAGCAAATACTCAGGAAAGGCTTAGTTAGGGCAAGGAACTGGTTGCCACTTAAGGTCAGAGGCATTTAGGGAGGAAAAAATTAAGGAAATAAAGGAGAGGAGAGTAGCAAAAAGCCACCATTTGTGTTTCAAGTTATTTACCCCATAGTTTCATAAAGAAATTCTTACAGCATTGAATGCATGGGCTAGCTGCTTCTGCTTTTGTTTATTTGATTGTTCTTCTTTTTGCTTTCCTGCTTTTCTATTCCAAACTTGTTTTACTGTACAGAAAGTTCCTAGTGCAGGAGCTACATCTCTTCACCCAACATGGCTTTATAAAAATTTTGAACACACAATTAAATTTTTAAAATATTTTTTTAATCTTATCATCTTTCTTGTTTGGTCTTTCAGCTTTTCACTAGTTCTGTGCAGATGAATCCCACAGATTACATCAATAATACAAAAGTAAGTTTTAATTCATGTTGCTCAGGACCCATAGCTATAATCTTAAAAAAGTCCTAGTAAGTAGAAAGCAATATCATTCCCAGTTACAAAAGCATTTGTAACTCTTACCTAATATGTGTGATCAAGATAGTAAAAATTTAGATGAAAATTATCTTTTGATTATGGTATGCATTATGCCCAATTCGACTGGCACTTGTGTGCTTATTACTATGAAATCAGCCCTCAGAGTGCTGGTAAGTTGCCTGATTAAACTTGGCATACTCAGGTATATCACTGAAATAAATTATTAAAATATGATTTCTTCATGTTTTATGTGCTTCATTTTACATTTTTATTTCTTCTATAAACTTCTCAACATTTTTTATTGAGAATTTACTGGTACTGACATTTTTAAATAACTTTCTTGATTTTATTAGTATGTAGTATAAAGGCTTAGGGGCTTATCCTAATAGTAGTAGGTAAGGCAGATTGAAACAATGAAGTATATGGATTTGGACTTTTTAAAGGTTTTTGTTACTTAAATGTACAGGAACACCAGTTGGGATAAGCAAGTGTAGACATGAAATTCTTTGGCACTGGTTTTTGATGAGTAATAAGGACATTTTGATGTTGTTAAAACAGACATTTAGAAATTACTCTGTTTCTTTTATAGTTTATTGGCTTGAATAGGTATAGGTATATACGTTGTTTATCTTATATTTATACCAAATTCTTTAGTAATCCCTGTTTCATTGAATACAAAGGTAAATCAAGTCCTTTGGAATTTGTACAAATTCTAGATTAGTGGAATCAGAACTTTATTTTAGTCTAAAAATGTACACATATCAAATAAATATGAATGATTTTAGTGAAGGGATTGCAATTGTTCTAACTGTTGTCATGTGTGAAGACAGCCTAAGCTGATTTTCTACATTTTCAAAGTTATAGCCTGGGTAACTTAGAGTTGAAAGAATGTTTGAATTTTTCAGTCAGAAAACTAATTAGACATTCAATTTCAGATGATTTATAGCAGGGGTGCTTTTTCTGTAAAGGCCAGTTGGTAAATATTTTCGGTTTTGTAGGTGATATATTTGTCCCAGCTATTCAACTCTGCAATATTAGTGCAAAAGCAGCCATAGACAATATGTTTAAAAAATGAGTGTGGCTGTGCTGCTATAAAACTTTATTTATAAAAACAGGCAGTGTGCTGAATTTGGTATGTGGACCATAGTTTTCCTCAATTTATGTTATAAGATTCTATGAACTGACTCAGCATTGTATTTCAATAAATATGATAATATTGAATGTTAGATCTTACATTGAATCAACCCATGGCACGTATTTATTTAGTGAAAGTGATATACTGTTTATTACTAGACATTGAGTCTTTTTTTTTTATTTATTGATCATCCTCCCTATTCCAAAAACCAATAGTTTACAGTTTTCAAAAATAGCAGTTAAATAGAAAAATTGCATATTGCTCTGTTATGTATAATGATTTTCTACAATACTATAGAAAATATTGAGAGTTCTAGAATCTTTATAGTTCTAGAATCTAGATTAATATTTTTGCATAATTGACACATCAACTGTTACTCCCTTGTTCATAACAAATATTATATGACATGCATTACAAAACTCCTAATAAATTAGGATATCTTATACTCCTCAATATAGGAACCTGAGTGGCCACTACTAATGAATAAGAATTTTCATGGAAGATGAGACCCATTTTGTCATACTGGTTCTCATATTTTAGAGTGACAACAGTGGCATCCTTGGAAAAACTACCTATTTTAGGAAGCATACAAATAAAAATGGTATTACTGCATTAAAGTTTATTCTGAACGCTAAATGAAAAATATTTTTTGTAAATTTTTGGTAAGGTATAAGTAATTTTGATTATATCTTGGGGCCATTATTATCTCTGAATCCTGGAAAGTTGTACTGCTTCATTTTATGATGAATATCAGAGAAATTATAGGAATTAATATTTGTTACACCATATGTATATATTTAACCAGCATGCAGATATTTGGGACTTACAGCAATTCAGGAAAAATTGTGAACCTTTGCATCTCAATTTGAACATCATTGAAAATAGCACTGAAGAATTTAACAGCGTTAAAGATTTAATTCCCTTACAGTCAGATGTAAGGAGAGAAGACAGTATTTGAAAGAAGCGTTTTAAATGACGGAAAAGAACTGAAAGCTACAAAAATGAAATGAGAAGAAACAGCACCTCAACTTTGAGGCTTCCAAGTATAGGAATAAATAGTTTTAAGGATGTCACCATATTATCCTGAGATACTCTAAATATGTTCATTTGTGCTAAATATTCTGTTTGAATAAAGAGAAATGTGTAAGATGTTTTTGATCGAAACTTTAAAATGGGTTTGTTTAAAGAATGTTCTCTAATTAGATGTTTGAAACCAGTCATCTGATTCATTCCCATCTTTTATCCTTGATGCACTCTGTCTGTTATACTGTTGAAATGCTCCCTTTTTATACTGATTGTCGTCCTAGTTCAGGATCTTTGTTTCATCCACTTGATGACAACAATAGTTATCTTACCAGTCTTGCTACCTCTACTGAAATCTCTCTCTCTCTCTTTCGTTTTTCTAATGTTTCTCCTCCCCATATTTCAGATAATATACCAGTATTTACATACTGTACCAGATTTTTGGTTTTGGGGGTTTTTTGGCTTTTTGTTTTCTTGCTATTTCAGGAACATACAAATATGAAACAAGTATTTTTATATTATTTTCTTCTCTTTTAGTCTGAGAATAAAGGATTAGAAACTACCAAGAACAATGTAGTTCAGCCAGTTTCAGAAGAGGGAAGAAAATCTAAACCCAAAACAGGTAGGTAAAAGTGTGTACTAGTTTCTATAGATTTTTAAGATTAGGAGTCCTGTGTAGAAACTAATGTGAGCCAAGGAGCCTTGCAGTGCTTAACAATTGAACACAGAATCCACTGGTCTGTTTTATGCATAATGTACCAAGATTCCAGCATAAAGAGACAATTGAATCTGAGTTTCTAAAATTTAAATCCTTTTTTTCTTTTTCTATTTAACTTCAGGAGAATTGAAAGAATCCTCATTTCTTAATTATTGAATGAAAGACTAACTTTTCTGACTTTAGCATTTTTAATTTACTGACAAAATATATTTCTTGTTTTACTATATAAGGTTAGGGATTGCATGTATGCACATCTCTTTTTTTCTTTTTTCCACCTTCAGCTTAAATGCTGTATAAGCTGGTGATAAAAGAGCATTTTTCTCATCTTTATTATAGATAAGCAGCTTATCCAGTACACTGCTTTTCCACTTCTTGCATTCCTCGACGGGAACCCTGCTTCTACTGTTGAACAGGGAAGCACAGCATCATCAGAAGTTATGTCCTGTGTAGATAAACCCATAGAAGTTGATGAGCTTCTGGATAGCAGTCTGGAACCAGAACCAACCCAAAGTAAGCTTGTTCGTCTGGAACCATTGACTGAAGCTGAAGCTAGTGAAGCTACACTGTTTTATTTATGTGAACTTGCTCCTGCACCTCTGGATAGTGATATGCCACTTCTAGATAGCTAAGTTACCAAGAAGTAGACTCTACATGTATATATTCATCAAAATGATGAAGTATTTATTTTAAAGTATCATTTGGTACTTTTTTTTCTTGTAAATTGCTTTGTTTTGTTTAATCGGATACTGTGGAATCAAAAGCATCTTTTGCTTTTCTCACTAACCATACACTCTTGCAAAGCACTCAGCTATGTAGGTACACAAGATTTAATGCACATTATTGGCATATCTTTAAGTTGGATTCAGATGGGCATTTTTCTCCAATTGTAGTAAATTGGATTTACTTTTTACATATATGCCCATTAATTCCAGTTAAACATTTGTTTGTCTTACTTGTTTGAAGCTATCTGTTTGCATTGAGTGCAAGTCACTGAAACTAACGGTAGAACTCCTGAAGCTTTCTCTGTTCCAGTTACTTTTACTAAGTATTTTTCACTTGACTTATTTCTAAAACTGGGAACATAAAGTGCCTGTATCTTGTAAAACTTCATTTGTCTCTCATGGTTCAGAGAAGTTCATTCATGTTCAACAGGAAAAACAAAGTATACATGAGTGCTTGCTGTCTGATATGGTTCCAGTTCCATATACATAGAAGAAGGGGATGGGATGACGTCAACCTCATCCACCTTGTTGGACTAGTTTTAAGTAAAAGTTTTCTGGTTTGTTTTTTTGAACCATAATATTTAGTGAAATAAATTTAATGAATGTTGCATACTAGTGTCTGTTATGTGTCTTCTTTGGAGGTGACACCTACATGTAACATTTTTTCTTTTGATAGGAAGTAGATAGACTTAAACTATAACTGCCTCTATTGTCTGTTACTCTGATGTGAGCTACACCAAGATCTTTGTGCCTCATCTCAAAAAATAGACTGTGTATTGCAACAAGGGAGGGACATAATGTCTCTGAACTTAATGTTTTACAGTTCTTTATTTAAAAATGATACTGGCTTGCTTTCTGTCTTGTTAATAAAGAACTAAGACAAGTACACCTCTCATTGTCCCAAATGAAGAAAGAACATTATCACTGGAGACCACCATGGGTCTATAAGTTTTGTTTTGAGAGAAAAGAAAAAATCACTTCCTCTCTTTGGAACAAGTGCTCAGAAGGATTATAGAGACTTAATCAAGGCCAAGTCACCTCTTTCATCTGCCACCTTCAGGCCGAGGGCCACAAGTAGTACAGTTAATATCTGAATATTTGATAGGGCTACTTGATGAAGAATTAACAAAGATGGCTTTCCTATTAGCCAGTTCTGTCTCTTGATATATTTAAATTTCTCTTACTTTGATATAAAAATTCAAAGTAAACCCTAGTGTGGTGGGATAGGAAGTCTTTCTTTAGCAGATCCTAAAATATTTGGCTCACACAGTGGAATCTGGGTGAACTGATTACCTCAGCAGTTTTCTGCATAAGCTGTAGAGGTCATTTACCTAGAGGTTTTTATTTTATTTTATTTAATCTTTTTAAAATTTTACTAAATATATTGAGGTGACATTTGCTAATAAAATGTTTCTAGTGTACAATTCTGTAAGAGATCATCTGTATATTGCATTGTGTGTTCACCACCCAGAGGTAGGTCTCCTTCCGTCACCATGTATTTGACCTCCTTTACCCTCTTATAACTCCCCCTACTCCCTCTTTCTCTGATAACCACCATACTGTTGTCTGTGCCCATGAGTTATTGTTTGTCTTGTTCATTTTGTTCCTTTCAGTTTGTCCCATATGAGTGAAATCATGATTCTTGACTTTTTCTGTCTGACTTATTTCACTTAGCATGATAATCTCAAGATCCATCCATGTTATGAATGGCAACATTTCATCTTTTCCTATGGCTGAGTAATACTCCGTTGTATATACGAGTATGTACCACATCTTTATCCAGTCATCTATCAAAGGACACTGGGTTTTTTCCGAGTCTTTACCACTGTGTATAATGCTGCAGTGAACATCAGGATCATACATCTTTATGAATAAATGTTTTCACAATTTTGGGGTAGATGCCTAGAAGAGCAATTGCTAGGTCATATGGTAATACTATTCTTAATTTTTTGAGATACCTCCATGCTGTTTTTCATACTGGCTGTACCAATTTGCATTACCACCAGCAGTGTGTGAAGGTTACTGTATTGTCCACACCCTCTCCAGCACTGTTATTGCTTGTCTTGTTGATAATTTGATAATTGCCATTATAACAGGTGATAATCTCATTGTGGTTTTAACTTGCATTTCCCTAATAGCTAGTAAAGTTGAACATCTTTTCATATATCTGTTGGCCGTTTGTATGTCTTGGGAAAAGTGTTCTGGTCCTCTGCTCATTTTTAAATTGGATTGTTTGTTTTTGTTGTTGTCACCGAATGAGTTCTTTAGAAGTTTTAGATATTAACCCCTTACTGGAATAGTTGTTTGCAGATATCTTTTCCCATTCAGTTGATGGTTTCTTTTACTGTGCAGAAGCTTTGTAGTTTGATATAGCCCCATTCAGTTATTTTTGCTTCTATTTCCCTTGCCTTTCAGGTCAAATTCATAAAATCCTCTCCAAGGAGAAGGTCCATAAGTTTGGTACTTATGTTTTCTTCTAGGTATTTTATTGTTTCACCTCTTTTATTTAGGTCTTTGATCCATTTTGAGTCAATTCTTGTTTAAGGTGACAATAAATGGTGCTGGAAAAATTGGAAAGCCTTAGAGATTTTAAGGTAAAAAGCGTTTATAGACAGATAACTTAAGAGATTTCTTTTTCCTTCCCTTCCTCACTGGAATATGATCAAGTTTCTTTTCCTTGGGGATGTTTTGGAGCTCTAGAAGTATTCTAAAAAGAATTTGGAAAAACTTTACATCTGGTAGTACTTCTTAAGTTTGCATTTTAAAATTTTTCATTTTAAGTTTAAATAGTTCAAGATATTGTTCAAGAAGTTAAGATATTGTTAGTAACTATTTCAAAATATAATTGTTACCTGTTTCTTTTAAATGTAACAATCTAAATATTGTAGTTATTTGATATACACTACCATTTATTCCACTTTCAAGAATTTTACTTAAAAGTCATACATTGAAGATACTGTCACATTTTTCTGCAATAAATTTGAAACTGTTTTCTGTACCTTTAAGATTCTAAACATTAAAAAAGTAAGTCTCCAATTACAGATACACAGCTGATCAAAACAATATAAATATATGTGGTAGAAACTGTTAACTGATTGCCAAACTATTTTCTCTTCCTATGCAGTTAGATTATTTCTACATTTGTAAACCAGGTTAGCTATATAACTGAATTCTGGTGAATAAACAAATCAGTAAAAGTGAAATACAGAACTTCCAGGCTGGTCTGTGAAAACCTCCCTGTGCAAACCTCCTTGTCCTTTTCCCCTCTGCTAACGCAGAGAGAAGTATGTGGGTTCCGAGTGTACACCCAGGAAAGGAGCAACTTGACTTCCTGAATCACAACTTAGAGGAGAGCTACTTATTAATCCTGAGCATTCATGTTAGACTTCAGTTGAGGGGGCAACAAACTTCATGTTCTGTTTCTATTTTATTGGGTTGATCTGTTACATGTTTTTAGTGTTCAGTAATGTAATATAATATAGTGCAAATTTTAATGGACTTTTTAAAAATAATTTTTCAGAAGGACATCTTTTAGTGGGATGAACAGGTCTTGGAGGGGTTCCCTCCCCCCATTGTTTTGAGAAGTCATTACTATCAGTATAAAATTGGGAGTTCCCTGGTGGTGGTGTGACTTAAGGCTTCGGCGCTGGCGCTGTCGGCGCTGCGGCCTGGGTTCGATTCCCAGCCGGGAACCACCCACACACCCTCCCCCCACCCGCAAATTTAAAAAAAAAAAAGATATAATATCAGTATAAAATAAGAGTTCGCATTAATTTTATTCCTGTTTGCTTTAATAGATGTAAAGTTTTAAGAAACTTTGTTTATAATACAAAAAAATAAGTAGATGAGAATGCAAGGAAGTCTATTACAGCAGTCATACTCAATTCTTTGAACTCTTTCATATACTAGAATTCAGTATTAAGTTTTTTAAATGATTTATCAGTGGGTGGCTTAATTTAATCATCATTTATTTTCTTTGAAAGCAAAACCATAGAAAACATCTGAATTGCAAAAGGATGGTTTTTTTTTTGTTTAAAAATCTATTTTTAAGTATATACAATATTAGTTTCAAGTGTACAATATAATGATGCAGTATTTTTATACCTTTACAATGTGATCACCCCATTAATTCCAGTAACCGTCTGTCACAGTGCAAATTTAATCCCATTATTATTGACTGTTCCCCTTGGCCTTTTTACCCATCTCCCCACCCCGCTCCCCCCAGGTCTCTGTTTCTCTAAGTCATTTTGTTTTTTAGATTCCACGTAAGTGAAAAAGTACACAGTGTCATTTTCTCTCACCAGTATTTAAAATTGTCTTTGCTTGATGTCTAGAGATTTTATTCTGGGTGTCTTGATAAGATTTAGAATGGATAAGAGGTGTATCCATATTTTCTAATGTGAAAAGAATAATTGATGAGAGGGATGATGCCTTCTTCTGAGGCATGTTTTCAGGCAGAACAACTTTATAAAAGAGTACACATGGAAATTGAAGATCTGGAAACTGATTTTCTTTAAAAATACATGTAATTTAGCTTGTGTTTCCCAGAGGAAGTCTACTTCTCTGTCATGTCTGAAAAACAAAACCACGATGTGAAGACAATTAATTTAGACGGTATCCCCATCTTCGTCCCATCTCCAACTTTCTTTTGCCTCTGAGTGATACTAGTAGGACCACAGAGATAGCTTATGACTTACAGCTAAATGTTCTTTTAGGGTGTGTCGCTACAGTAGGTCCTCAGATAATGTAGTCATTTCATTTAACGTTTTGTTGGAAAGGTGATAAGGAAGACAGTTTATTCTGGGTGAGCCACTGAGTAGAGCACACATGTCCAACCTTTGGCTCACAATGGCTTTGAATGTGGCCCAACAGAAATTCTTAAAACATTATGAGGTTTTTTTTTGCAACCTTTTTTTAGCTTATCAGCTACCATAAGGGTTAGTGTATTTTCTGTGTGGCCCAAGACAATTCTTCCAATATGGCCCAAGGAATCCAATGACAGTTCTTCCAATGTAGCCCGGAGAATCCAATAATTCTTCTTCCAATGTGGCCTAGGGATCTAAAAGGTTGAACACTGCTGGTGTAGAGTTTGCAGTCTCTCCATGTCTGCTTAGGTTTTCTCCAGAGACTCGTTTCTTCCCACATCCCAAAGATGTGCATGAGGTAAATCAGAATGTCTAAATAGTGGTTCTCAACCTTCCTAATGCCATGACCGTTTAATGCAGTTTCTCATGTTGTGGTGACCCCCATAAAATTATTTTCGTTGCTACTTCATAACTGTAATTTTGCTACTGTTATGAATTGTAATGTAAATATCTGAGAGGTGTTTTCTGATGGTCTTAGGCGACCTCTGTGAAAGGGTCGTTCGACCCCAAAGGGGTCGCAATCCACAGGTTGAGAACCACTGCTCTAAATTGTTCCAGTCAAGTGAGTGGGTATATGTGAGGGCACCCTGCAATGAAAAGGCGTCCTCTCCAGGATGGGTTCCCACCTTGTGCCACAGACTGCCAAGATAGGATCTAGCCACTTGCAACCCTGAACTGGAATAAGCAGATTGGAAAATAGTTATCTTGTTTTTGTTAATCTTTCTTAAATGGACATATAGCACATTTATTTTAATGTTTAATATTGGAAGTATTTTGGGGTCTTTATTTAGAAGTTTGGATGTTGTTTTTATGACCAGAAATATGTTGTAGAACTTAAATGGTTTATATCAATTAGCCAATGGTAAAAGTGGTTTTCTTGTACGTTGTTTTGCTTAAAGTCATAGTTTCCAAGAACCTATTTGTGATGTTGAGTGGATAAAAGTTTGGGTTTTATACAGATGGTATACTCAGGAGTTTAGAGGTTGAAATGTGAGAACAAAAGATCTGCGGACTGGGAAAATGACTCATGATGAACTTATACAATGCTACATTTAAGAATTAACATCTAGACCTTTGTTTCAAGCACACGAGATAATTTTTTTGAGAACTGGTTGCACATTAGGCTGTAAAGCAAATCAGAATTTCAAGTAATTGGTATCAAGCAGACTAAGTTTTGAGGAGTACTGGCTTGGTATTTTGTAGTGTCCCTCCGTGTGGGGTTACCTGATACTTTTTTCATGATTACAGTGGGGTTATGAGTTTTAGGGAGGAAGACCACAGAGGTGAAATGCCTTTTTCCACATACATTCAAAGATAATATGCTATCAACCTGACTTTCCACTGTTAACCTTGACTTAGTAGATTGGAGTATCAAAAGGAACATTTTTTTGAACCCTTAAGTTCTACAATACCTCCCAGGCTGTCTCAAACAAAACCCCAAGAAGTTCATGGCATCACTCCCTGCACGTACTGTCAGCTCACACTGCAGATTTTTGACTTGGCCTCTATAATTGGTGAGCCAATCCCTTATATGTGAGCTGTCCATTAAAAATCCAGCCATAATTGTCTCTTCATCATATTACATGGCTGGGTAACTTCTGGACAACCCTCACCTATTATATATCCCATTGGTCCTGTTTCTCTGGAAACATACACCCACTAAAAAATGAACAGACACTGTCTTTATCCTATATCCTGGAAAATCAAGGGTGAAGAGATGGAACATCTTTAACCCAGTAAATGGGGATACTATCAGAACTATCACAGGAGAGTAGCAAAAGTGTAACTCTGGCCAAATACTGACAGACATAGGATAGCAAGACAAAATTAAATGCAATATGTAGGGCCTTCTAAAAAAGGACAAATTGAAGCTAATCAAAATTAAGTATTTGTTCTGCCAAAAGATCTTTGTTAAGAGGATGGAAAGACAAAGCTAAATTAGAAAACTTTTGCAATCTACATACTTGAAAAAGGACAAGTATCTGGAATATATGAATAACTCAAAACTCAACAGTAATAAACAATCCAATTAGAAAATGGACTAAAGACATGAATAGACATTTCATCAAAAACATACAGATGGCAAATAAGTACAAGAAAACATCATTAGCCACTTGGAAAAGGCATAATGAACGTGAGGCATGCTCCACACAGGGACAGTGGCTGCTGTCCCTTCAGCACTTGACCGAAAGCCACACAACTCAGTCTTTCCCCATTTGTTTCTGGTGCCTCGAGTTGCCACTCCTCCACTACAGACTAGATTGCAACTTCTTGAGAATGATGTAGTGGATGTAGAGAATGATGTAGGAAAAGAAAAAGGAGACAGGGTCATCTATTGAGAGTTGGCATCAGAGATGGGAGACAAAATGGGCTGTGAATGATTCCAGTGACCTATTCCAGAAGTTGAAGTGGTATTTAATCCCTGTGACGCAAAGCAAAAATGTCCAAAAGAGTGACAGACAGATGTTGACCACTCCAGGTTTTCAGGCCACATCTCCTTGTAAAAGGAAGGCAACCATATCTTTGAATCCCACGGCCAAAGTGAGTTGCATCCACAAAGTATTTAGTCACCTCTGATTCTGCCAGTCACATGTCTTATGATGGTGTTTATATATGGGGCTAAGAATGGATCTTTGCTTTCTAATCTAAGTACTTTGTAGCTAATTGTGAAGATAAATGTCATCAGTAAAGTGTCTTGCATATCAGCATAAGGTTGCTTATGTCAAAATGCATGTCTGAATGTTGAAAAAAATACATTTAACTCATGACAATGTCCACCAATGCACATTGACTGTGACAGTGGTAAACTACCTCACATCTATCCTCCGAAAAAACAGCAAAGGTTCAGAAATTCTCCCACCTTTATAATGTTCTGGAAAAAAATACATGTTCAAGAACCTTCCCATAAGACTTAAACTCATGTTTTCTTGTGATGAGCCAAGACGTTCAGATCATCCAGATTTTTTGCCTAGTAATTCGTTGAACTGTTAGTACTCAACTAACCAAGCTTGACAAAATACCTGCAAATATGACTTGACCGAAGTTTCATCAAGTTTGACATTGACCAACCTTGAGACTGGGTCAAGCAACCCTTAACAGCCACTCTTGAGATAGGCTGACCTCTAGGAAAGAAATTCCTGCTCAACTGTGCGGTAACCCCATTGGCTCACTCCACTCCCTCGTACCAGGTTCTTTATAGCCTCATTTATACCTCCCTTTAAAAGAAAATTCCTTTCTGCCTGACCCTTGAGATTCATAGGTCTTATGGTCAGAGCACTGTCCCTAATTCACGTGTCCCGATTCTTTTGAATAAAGCCTCCCCTTACCTAAAAAAACCACACACACAGGTGGCATTTCACAACGGATAAAGTGACAGCAAACACTGGTGAAGATGAAACAACTGATCATACATTGACGGTGTGAATGGAGATGCTAGTCACTCTGGAGAAGTTTCACAATTTCTTATGTAACTATTCAACTTGCCAACAAGTATCCCTTTCTCTTCATCCCTGATGCCAAGGAATCACTAATCTGTTCTCCATTTCTTTCTTTCTTTTTTTTGGTAGCACCCTGGCTGGGAATCGAACCCAGGCCGTGACATTGAGAGCCCCGAAGCCTAGCCACTACACCACCAGGGAACTATTTCTATAATAGGCTCATTTGACAAAATTATAGAAACAGTATCTGTGATTTTTTGGGATTGGCTTTTTTAACCTAGTAAACTACCCTGGACATTCATCCAAGTTGTGTGTCCAAATATTTCATTCTTTATTGTTAAGTAGTAGTCCATGACATGGATGCACCAAGGACATCAGAGTTCCAGTTCAAGTCTGCTGTGAACATTCACGTACAGGTTTGTTTTTCTTTCGCATTTTTGTGTGTGTGTGAACGTGAGATTTATTTCTCTGTATAAATACCTAAGAGTTTTATGGGCATTACCTTGTGTACAACATTGGAGAAACTCAGACCATTTCAAATGAATTAATGAATAAAGTGTACTAAAACTTGATACTCATGGGATAGAGCATTTTGCTAAGTTTTTCACTGGAAGGGATTTCCCCCCATACTATCCTAAGTGTCAGAGAAAGAAGCATCAATTGGCAACTTGGGAAAAAAATGCCTGGAGGGCACAGCAGGTGTATAATGTCTCAAGTGAATTAAAAATACTCTCCAAACTGGTCCACCTATAGGTTCTTTAGGAGGGGAACACCCTTTAATTACCTTTGAGGTCAACTTCAGAGGTTACTTACAAAGGACCAAAAGGGTGAAATACCACCTTTAAAACAATTCAGTTTTTCAGAACAGAAAATGGTCAGTTAAACTTCTAGGGCCAGGTTCTTTTATATACAATAGAGAAGTAGGGTTGCAAACTCCAGCCACCAAAATTTGAGTTGATAAAGAATTACTACATTATCACATACTTTATGAATTAATTTATTTAGAGATAAAACACATTCAGATTGTGGAACATGATATCAACCACGAAATAAAGTTGGGGAAATTGTTTTATTTCATTTACATTAATAAATAACAGAAGCAAATGTAGATTTTAGATAATCATTAAGATGCTAATGACACATACAAGTAACTAAGTTTCTAAGTTAATTGTTATAGTGCTTGATTTTCAGGTTCAAAGATTATAATAACATTTTAGTTATATGGCAGCAAATACAAAGCATTTTAAACATCTTTAAAACTGTATAGTGTACTATAAGCAGGAAGTCATTCTATAGCATGCCATCATTCTGCTAGCCTCAGTTTACAGGTAGAAGGCATGCTGGACACCAGCAACCCACATCACATAAATGATCCACTGATAGGTGTTCAATCTATTATGCATGTATCTGAAGACCAATTATTTTTGAATACCAGAAAGAATGTCAGCTATTTTTGGCAGACTTGGGACTTCCCACCTTTGCCACTATTAGCTATCTGAGCTATTTAAGTCTGTGTTTCAGTTACTTCATTTTTAAAAAGGACTGGACTAGTTTTTGTCTAAGTAGCTACTAAAGAAGCTTAGTATTTTGCCATTTCTTCCTGTCCTGTCAAAAGTTTACCAATTTTGATTTTCAAAACAAACTTTCAAAGTGATTTTCAACAACTACTTCTCCTTCACAATTATCCTTTTCAAAACCTTTGTCTAAATTCTTCAAAGTCCCAACAGTTCTATTGAACCCATACTTTTGCACGTGTTTATAATGACCAAAACAAAGTTCACTGTTTTGGTACGGAAGGCCATCACTACCCAGGGAAAGAGTACCACCTAATTGAGTTTGGTACCCACCACCACCAACCTCAGTTTTTTTTCAAGGCTCTGTCTCAATCTCCATCAAAAACTAACTGTTGTCCATCAAACACACTCTACCTGTATAAATTTCCTATCTTCATATCAAAGGAAAAACCTGAAAAGATTTTTTAACAACTGGCATTTAAGTGACTTGTTTATAATCTTAAAATAGCCATGTTCTTTGCAGTCTCCTATAGGGCAAGGCATTAAGTATTTTAAAAGGCAGACATATGCTTCTTTTTATACTTTCTAAAACAACTCAGGTTCTAACACAATTTAAAAATGAAATTGTCAAGTAGTTTGTTTTTACAATTATTTTCACAGGTACAGAGCAGAGGACAAACCTAACAATATCCACTTCTCCTAACTCACCACCATACTCATAAAACCTTTGTGGTTCACTCTAACACACACATCAATGTGCAAGAATATAATTAATAAAATGTCAAGCAGTAAAATCTAATTCATGCTAGAACACTGGAGAGGTTTCATGAGAAGCACATATACACAACTTTACAAAAGTTGGAAATACTGATAATTTCAAATAAGCAATGATAATAGTGGGACTTTTCATGCCAGAAGTCCCATTCAGTCAAAATCACGATTTGTAAGAACAAGTGGCGCAACCAGTGTCCAAACATAGAGTACAATGCCAATCCAACTAGAAGAGATTTTCACCCAGACAGCTGTCCACTGACTTTTCATCTCACGAGAAGGCTCATACCTAAAATGTAAGGAAAAAAATGGGAGGGGTTGGGTTATCAGTCATCAAGCTACTAAGCTTTATTACTTCAGAAGTGTTCTTGTATACAATTTGTGATAATATATAGCTGCTGACTAATGTGTTGCTCTGTTTTCTGTACTGCTTTAACGGTTAATGGGAAGGTAAAAATCAATAATCTTTAAAAGAATAAAGGACAGAGGCCTCTAAAGTAGCTCTTTTACATAACACTCAAAGGCTCTTTACGTATTTCTGGCTTAGTACTTATGAGATAGCAGAGAAATGTGTGGCTGCTGCCTAAATAACATGTTATAACATAAAAGATTTATCAATCCTATCCTGTATAAAGAATATAATCTGCTCAAAGGATATATGGGGAACCCTTCCCCTACCCCCACCTTCTCAAATTTAAGAGACTGGGAAGTAAATACATCCCAAATTTAGCTGATTTTTGTGTTAATGAAACATACCAAAAATATTTTCTATCTAAAGTATTAACATTTACTATTACCTGAGAGCCAAAGCTGTGAGTTATTGTGAAATATGTGCGTTCTTATAACTTTATATGCTGCAGTGTAGGAATTTTCTTAAATGTCTATTTTTCAACAATAAATATCCAGAGTAAAATCTGCTCTCAAATAAGGCAAAAGAGTAATCTTTTTTCTGCATCTTTTGCTGGTAATCCAAAGTTTTCTTCCAAGTTGTCAAAGGTATTAAAAACAGAACCTCCCAAACCATACAGTTCACCATACATCCCAAATGAAATCATTCATTTGACTTCACTTGGAGAAACTAGAAGTTTTAAAAATAAAATACAATTGCTACTTCCCTCTTACCAGAACATTTATGGATTAGTTTCGAAGAGTTCTAAGGATCCATCTAAATGGATTCACACTTCAATTTTGAAACCTTCCAAGCTTTTAATGACAAAATTTGAAAAAAAGAGGTATCTTTTACTGTATTTTTTCAGGAGCTGGTTATAGTATTTAAAAATAAAGAAAAACTAACTGTTGGATCATATCAACATGTATTTCTGTAAATGTTAGTTTCATGAAAATTTCTATTTTAATTTCAAGATCTGAAAATATTTCAATGTTTGTTACTGCAAAAGCAAGGAAGTGAAGTCTCCACTTCTCACACTGACTTCATATTCATTTAGCTGTTACATTTGGAAATAAACTGGAGGATAAAAAGTACTTCACACCATGTTTTACAATGGAATTACGAAAAAGCCATCAGAAATTCCACAAGCAAAGTTTTCATAAAATATAAGTACCTGTACCAGTTGGTAAGGGTCATCATGATGTAAAGAGAAGCCAAGAAAAGCATGAAGTGAAAGAAGGAGTAACTGTAGGTGACGCCTTCCCTTTCATTATCCACAGCACGGGGGGTATCATCTCCATCATCGAGTGACCCATCACTTCTGGCTCCTCCATCTTCTATTAATGTTGATTCATCACTTGTTAGAGTCAGTTTATTAACCTGACTATTGTTTGAAGTACGGATACTATATGAAAGACAATTTAGGAAAAGAGAAGAGTATTTAAAAATGATTCATAAATAGCTGGACTTACTTTTAAAAAATGGGTAATTTTTCTTACCTTGAATAAAACACACACAATAAAAAGAGTATTAGTCCTATAATTCCTTGAGCATGCCACCACTGGACAGGCTGCCCCTCCTTTGGGACAGTGCTTGTTGTGTTGTACCCAATTATGCTTAGTAGACTTGGATTGCAATTTGTTTCTGTAATATAAATTAAGGTCAAATTAAAGTGTTAGAATAGTAAAAAAAAATAATTTATTTTTCAGGGTGTAATTGTAATTCACTCTTTATGCCCTTACAAATTCAAAAGTTTTGCTGGAAAAGGGTACAAATATAAATATATATTTTAAGAATTTGTATTTATATTAATTACAAGACCTTTTATGGAGCTAATTTTATATTAAGTGCTTGAAAAAGTTGAATAATTTCACTTTCAACCTTGTGCGGGAGCTGTTTAATGACCTAATGCTTACAGGGTTGCTTAATACTTGTAAGAAAAGAATTAAAGAAGGGTTGGTAAAGAATTCAGTGAAATGTCCAAAGTATCTTTTCTCTTTTGAAAAGCTGGGTATGTCAGTCACCATCTTATTAATGAAAATGATTATTTTAAAGCCATTCAGATAAGGATAATCTCAAAATCAAATTACTAGTAATTTTCTTCTAACCACTTATCTGGATAAAATCCAAATCTTTTCCCTAACATACTAAAGACAAAACTGAATAAAAAACACTCTCCATCTAGTGATAAAGCACCTATGGAGTTTGTAAACCCAGTGCAATGAGATTCAGCTAACATATTATATATATTTTTATTAAGGAAAAGAGAGTATTTTCTTCCTTTTCAAAAAAACAGCTCCTCAACTAATCTGTTTCACTTCAAATGACATATACGGCTTGGCTTCTATTCCTATGGAATGCAATATAACTGGCCTATAAAGAGGTTTGTTACAAAGCCCAATTCACTTGTAAAGTAGTCACAGGCAAGAAGAACAAGTGAAGAAAACTCTGTTTACAATCGAATCAACAAGCATTTGAACAGCTTTTATCTGTGTATTATATGTACTGTGCAAATTAGGTATATTTTTTATAATTTCCATATGATTTCTTATAATTTTGTTAGTGAAAGAAACTAAGTTAAAAAAATAGCAATACATCAGAGTTGACAACGCTATTATTTCCATACTCTCTTCCTCTAGAAGCTTGTTTTTCCTTTTTTAATTGGTAACATTAGATTATAAAAAGTTTCAGGTATACAGCATTATAATTCAACACCTGCATGTCCTACATGATGCTTATCACCAAAAGTCTAGTTTCCATCTGTCACCACAAAACTGACCACCTTTAACCCACTGCATCCTCCCTCTAGGAGACCCCTTGCCCTCAGGCAACTAATCTGTTGCCTGCCTCTTGAGTTTGTTGTACTTTGGTTTCTTTGTTTTGTATATTCCACATATGAATGATATCATAGGATATTTGTCTTTCTTAATTTTTAAATAGCTTATTTCACAAAATTACCATCTTTGAAAAAAAAAGAGAAGCTGGAGCAGTATTATTAAGAGGAAAAAACTCAAGCAAAACATACCTGGTTCATTGGTCATAGCAGACCATGTCAAATACATTGTGTAGACTGTAATTACTGAAGATTGTAATAAACCAGATCTTGGTTGTGATTCCTACAAAAAATAAGCAACAGTGATAAATATTCTAACATTATTCAAGATTTAGGAAAACTTAGAAAAAGAGAAGCTTCATAAACACTAATGATATAAACAGCATACTTGGATTTTTGGCAGTATAGACATTATAGAAGCACCAAGGCAGAGGAGCATGTTGACACTGATGAATGCTTTATTTTCTGAACAACTGGCTGGATGAGTGTAGTAAACAAAGAATAGGACGATAGCAACTAAAGACAGCAGATAATTCAGAGCTGTAGCTGACAACAAAGCTGTGAAAAAAATATAATGGGACAATTAGATTTTATCACAAATATTAGGAATTAGGCACAGGCCTTACTTTAAAAACAATCTTATTTTATTCAAAAATATATTTTAAAGTGTCAGCATTATGCAGGCTATAAAAGCAGGAGAGAACATTAACTCTGATATTTACAAATAAGAATTTTATAGTATTTATGCAGAGCTCTATTATGTATTTTCAAGTTAGTAACATACTAATTTAAGTAATATCTACATTACAGAATTTACAGAACACATCCACATGTTAACCATTTTTCAAAATACAGAAAAATAACCACAAGGGAGGTACTGCTTAAGATTTTCAGAAAATCATAATCATTCACTTGAAATAAAATTATTTTCATTGTTAATGGTAAACCCATAAAACACTGATGGTTTTCACAAATCTTTAAAAAAAATTTGTTATGCAAGAGTAAGTCATTATTATTTAGTAAGACAACCTAAATTTCTTCTATGTAAATTTCAACATGAACAATGTGTCTTAGTTTTTGTGCTAATGTGTGCTCAACATACATGTATTTATATACACATGCCTCACTGATAAGGGATCCATCCAGTAAATATTTACAAAGTCTACAAAGTTCCAGTCCTTGGGGATACAGCAGTGGACAAAACAGAAACTCTTACATTAGACTTTGCATTAAAGTCCGAGGTATTCCATAAGTGAATTTTCTAAATGACTAAAGCTTATTTTTTTGAATACCAAACTATATTTTAACCACTGAGATCAAATACCACAAACTAGTGGTGTGAAAGAAGTTTCGGGCTATCAGATATATTGGATTTAGCTTTCTCTGTGATTTAAAATAATCTTTTTTTAGCTGAAACTCAGATAATTTCAACTAAAAATCTAGATTTATGGCTACTTTTGAAAGAAAATAAAAATATTAAACAATACTGAGTTCACATTTGCACAAGGGCACTATATAGAATGGAAATAAGCAATAGATATGCACTTTAGATAGGACCGCCATCATGCTCTCCAATGCATCTTAGTTCCTGTTATTTTCACAAGGATTGAATATGAACTTAAACCTGGCTCTCTTCTCTCATTTTTGTTACTTCTTGTAAGCGTCTGAATTTTTACCTATTTTACCATAAAACACAGGACTCAAGCTCATCACTGACAAACATTAATTACAATACTATAATTTCCTAATGTTACAGATACACAAAGGTAACCTCTGAACTTACATAAAATGTCCCAGAATTGTTCCTAATATTCTTTGCTTATGTTTATGAATTATATGAGTGTTTATTTCTAGCAGTCCTAGTCCCTTGAATATTTTACTTTTAACCTACTTTAGGAAATTAGGTTATAAAATATATATAGCTGGAGCAATATCCAAGTATGTACATTTTATAGCCTAATTTCCTATTAATAAAATATCCAAGGCTTTGGAACATCTATTTTAGCAATTTGGGGTTTTTTTGGATTATTTCCTGGTTTGGGAGTATATTCCTAGTTGATCAGCCAAAAGCTCCTCTCAATAAGTTGCTGATACAATGTGAGCAATGCCACTCAAAACTCCAACTCATAAAAGTAAAAATTTCTTCACAGAAAACTAACTCCACAAAAATCACGATATCCCTATAGTCTAATATTTGCTCTCATCTTCAAAATTCCACTATCTTGAAGATGTTCTGTAAGACAAAAACTTACCGGCATACCAACATCTTGAGTTCCCTTCTTCCATTTTTTCAACCCATGATTCATTCCACGAATGGGCAAAATCAATAAGTAAGACCAGCTGTATGAGAATGAAGCAAAAGGCACCTGCCATGCCTACATAAAACCACACTGGAAGAAAAAATACACACACATACTAATAAGTGTCTGGTTCAGTTTTTATTATTCCATTTTCTAATACAGAAAAAGGAAAATAAAATTTTACATAAATGCTCCGATTTTGCCAACCACAAGGAAAAAACAACAAGCAAAGTACAGTTCCAGGTAATTATTTCAGTTTCTTTATAAATATCAGTATCACACAATTAAAAAAGATTTCTTACCAGTTGTAAAAGTTCCTTCTGGTATGAAGAAAGCCCCAATAATTATTGCGATTGCTGCAGCAAATTTAAAGAACCAGAATCTAAAACAAGATTATGATTTTTTTTAAATTAATAAAAATTCATTCAAGAAACTTAACAACTGTAAATACATCTGTATTCAATGTTGGAGCACTTAAACATATTAAGCAAATATGAGGTCAGAAAACTAATTTCACAAACCATCCTAGAAAAAGTGCTACATACCTCACTGCTGAGTATCACAATGGTCACCTTCAAAGCCAGCACCTAGTCCACCTTTCAAAGCAATTTTGGAACTCTTTGTGGAATGGCCACCAGAGCTGTTGTCGATACCCAAAATCTGACAAGTTCGCAAACTTGCCACCATGTGCTCACACTGGCAGCACAGTACAAACAACTTGGTAAGGTGTCATAACCTTGCCAAAGTTACGTCTGTACAGTGGTGCCAACGTAAGCACACAGTGGCAAGTTCGTGAACTTAACTGTCAGGTTTTAGGTACAATAGCTCTGATGGCCATTCCAGAAAGAGGAAAAAACTGCTTTGAAGGGTGGACTAGGTGCTGGCGTCGGTGCATAGCTTCCCAAGGGGAGTACTTTGAAGGTGACCGTAGTGATACTCAGCAATGAGGTAGGTATATACCACATTTTCTAGGATGAGTTCACAAAATGATCTGACCTCGTGAAAACAGATCTGAAGGGAGAAATAAACAATACAATGATAGCAGTGGATTTCAAAACCCCATTTTCCACAATGAATAAATTACCCAGACAGAAAAACCAACAAGGAAACATTAGACTTAAACCATACATTAGACCAAATGGGGCTAACATTTATAAATCATTCCATTCAACAGCAACAAAATACACATTCTTCTCAAATGCACAGGAACTTTCTCAAGGATAAGTTAAATGAAAGAACACAAATCTTAGCAAATTTAAGATTGTAATCACACCATGCGTCTTCTTCAATCACAACAGAACTAGAAATTTAACAAGAGAAAAGCTGCACACTATATGGATGTGTAAACTAAACAAACGCACTCCTGAAAACCAACAGATCAAAAGTAAATTGAAAGGGAAAATTTTAAAATACCTCAGAACGAATGAAAATGGAAACAACATATTAAAGTATGTAGAATGCTGCAAAGCAGTTGAGAAGTTTATAGCAATAAATGCACATATTAAGAAAACAGAAAAAAATCTCGACCCAACTTTTTACACCTCAAAAACTAGAGAAAGGAACTAAGCCCAAAGTTAAGAGAAGGAGGTAACAATAAATGAGTAGCAATAAATGAAATACAGACCTGAAAAACAATAGGAAAGATTGATGTAATTAAGAGCTGGTATTTCGAAAAGATAAACAAAACTGACATCTTTAACTAGACTAAGAAAAAAAAGATTCAAAATCAGAAATGACAGAGCAGTCATTACAACTGATACTACAGAAATACTTAGGATTATAGAGACTGCTATGAACAATATATGCCTACAAACTGTGTATCTAAAAGAAATAGATAAATTCTTAGAACATAAAACCTATCAAGTCTGAATCAAGAAGAGAAAGAAAATCTGAAGAAACTAATAACAAATTAAGAGATTGAAACAGTAATCAGAAACCTCCCAATCCAGGAAAGCCCAGGACCAGATGGTTTCACTGGTGAATTCTACCAAACATCTAAAGAAGAATTAATGCTAATATTTTTCCAATTCTTCCCAAAAAACTGAAGAGAAGGGAAACTTAAACTCATTTTACCATGCCGGTATTACCCTGATGCCAAGGCCAAAAACTACAAGAAAACTAAAGACTAATTTCCATAATAAATGTAGTAGCACAAATTCTCAACAAAACGGTAGCAAATTCAACAACACATTAGAAGGATGGCAGAATCATGACCAAGTGGAATTCGTCCTTGGGATACAAGGATAGTTCAATATACACAAGCCAGTAAATGTAATAATGGAATAAAAGATTAAAATTATATGACCATCTCAATAGATGCAGAAAAAATATTTCACAAAATGCAATATCCTTTCATGAATAAAACCCTCAACAAACTAGGTATAAAAAGAACATAACATGAAAAGGCCAGATACACAAAATCTACAGCTAACACCATACTCAATGGTGAAAGAATAAAAGCTTTTCCTCCATAATCAGGAACAAGACACGGATTTCCACACTCATTACTCTTATTCAAGACAATACTGGAAATCCTAGCTAGAGATACTAAGTAAGACAAAAAAACAAAGGGCATACTAAGTAAGACAAAAAAACAAAGGGCATCCAAATTGGAAAGGAAAAAGTAAAACTATCATTATTTGCAAACAATATGCTCTTGTATATAGAAAATCCTAAAGACTCAACCAAAACACCATTGGAACTAATCAACAAATTCAATAAAGTTGCAGGATATAATATCAACATACAGAAATCAGTTTAGTTTCTATATAGTAACACCAAAATACCCGAAAAAAATTTTTTTAAAAACAATCCCAATTCACAATAGCATCAAAATCAATAAAATACTTAGGAATACATTCACCCAGGGAAGTGAAACATCTACATCATGAAAACAACAAAGCTGTGATGAAAGAAATTGAAGACGACATTAACAAAATGGAAAGATACTCCATGGTCATGGAGCTGAAGATTTAATGTTGTTAAACCGTCTATACTTACTATCCAAAACATCTACAGATCTGATACAATCCCTGTAAAATTTCCAATTGCATTTTTCACAGAAAAAAAACAAAACAAAACAAAAACCCTAACATTTGTTAAAAAAAAAAAATATCACAAGACTCCAAATAGCCAAAGCAATCATGAGAAGAACAAAGCTGGAGGTATCACACTTACTGATTTCAAACTACACTACAAAGCCATAGCAGTACCAGCATAAAAATAAGACATATACATAGACCAATGGAAAAGAGAGAGCCTAAAAATAAACCATCAACTAATATTTAACAAGTAAATCGAGAACAATTACTGGGGGAAAACGTACAGTCTAACAAAAAACCTTGAGAAAACGGGATAGTCACATGCAGAAAAATGAAACTGGATTCCTATTTTACACTACTCACAAAAATTTACTAAAATGGAGTAAAGATTTAGACATAAGACCTAACACCATAGAAGATACTAGGACAATACTGACACTAGAGAGAAGAAAACAAGGAGGAAGTTCCTTGACATTAGTCTTGGCAACAAGCCTTTGAATGAGACACCAAAAGCACAGCAACAAAGTAAGATGAAACACATGGGACTGCATCAAACTAAAAAGCTTCTGTACAGCAAAATAAGCAATCAATAAAATGAGGAGGGAACCTACAGAATAGGAGAAAATATATTGAAGGGGTTGATATATAATATATAGAGAGAACTCTCACAACTCAATAAACAATCTGATTTAAGAATGGGCTAATGAACTTGTTTCCAAAGAAACAGAAATGGCCAATAGGTATATGAAAAGATGCTCAAATATCAATAATCAGGGAAATGTAAATCAAAACCAGTATGAGTTATCTCCTCACGCCTGTCAGAATGGCCAACATAAAGACTGTATTAAAAAACTTACCCGTTGTGTACTGCAGCTCTAGGATCACTGCTACTCTTCACTTTGATCATTAATAGAGAGAGGAGAAGATAGAACATAGCCAAGCCAAAGCACAAACGGTAAACAGCTTTGTAGCCAACCAGAATACTACAAGGGACGACACCTTTCTCATTCTCACAAAATCCAGGGATCTAAAACAACAAAACAAGAGTATGTGATCTAGAGTATTTTCAAGTAAAAATGAAAATTCTGTGTAATCAAATAGTTTAAGGTTCAGAAAACTGAAGTTTACTTTATAGTTTATGCTGAATATGTAATTTTTCACTTTACATGAGCACATGATAATGCCAATCCTAAAATGGATGCTTATTTTCACTTACAGACTTATTCTAAATTTTTAAAAATGCATTCTATTGTGATATACTGAATTACCAATATAAAAAGGAAAAAAATAAACAATAAAAGTTTAAAGAATTATAGAGTAAGTCAGCTTTTAAATCCTAAAGCAAACAATGATAAAATTCAAAACCAGTGCTACTTAAATTTATTTTGAATTTTGGTCCCTTATTCTACAGGTGTTATTCCTGATCATGAATGGACTTGGATTCAACAGAGTAACTTGATGGCAGTGATATTTTTAATTTAGAATCCTGAAAATGACTGATGTCCATTTCAGAAAGTCACATTGGAATCACAATGCAGAAATATATTTTTAAGTGAAATGGGAGTAATCCTCATAGCTACATACACTATTAACAGGTATGAGAATGAATTATTTACTGTAGAAAACTTTAAAACAAACCAACATGCCAAACTATACTGTTAGTTTGTGCCTTTAAAACCAAGAACTTAAAATATATTTAAGCTAATAAAGGTGCTTGATTCCTTTCCTAGTTCCTACATGGTCAAACGCCCTTTCTTGGTCTCATTTAATCGTACCTTCCTGACCCAGTTTAAACTTTATGGCAATACATACTTACCCCATAATCACTTGCAACATGTATTGGCTAGCACCCTTAATTATCCCATTCCCTAAGAGCAGTACCCTACATGGCCAATTACCATAATTAAGTTAATTCAGTCATCTACATTAGGTTAAGTTGGTATATAATAGTAACAACTCCAAAATATCAGTGGCTTAAAACAGCAAAGGTGTATTTCTTGCTCATGTACTTTCCTGAGTAGTCAACTCAGGAATGTTGGCTGCTGAAGAAGCCACTATCTCAAATAATGTACAGGTTGTGACAGAAAAAAAAGGAGATCTTGCATCAGTAAGTAGAGGCTGATGTGCATCACATCCACTCAAAATCACTGACCAGTCCTAGGGACATGGCCCTACATATCACAAGCACTTTAGGAAATTCAAATCTCTTCTGACCTTCAGAAAACAGAGAAGCAGAAACATTTGGTGCTAAGAACTAACATCCCCATACTAAACTATTCATAACTATAGTCAACTGGATCCATGACAAAACCTTATGAACACCTCTTGGCATAACTTTTGCTTATATCTTGGGCTTGAGTAACACTGAACATGGCATCCAGATATGCCATGTACAATGCTAGCTACTTTCAAAATCATCATAATCTCATTTCCCAAGTATTCACCATTTTTCCTTAACCCAAAGCCAACCCTAAGTGGACAGCTATGGAGGTTATTTGCATAAATACTCTCTCTCAACCTCAAATTTCCCATTATCATTCATCTTGCCTTGGAGGACAGCTAATTTCTATATCCCTTCTCTTGATCACCTTATTCTCCCCCCTTCACCCACCCGCTTTCCCTAACAGATCAGATCTCTTATCTTTGACTACACTCAAAACACAAATGATGACATCTCCCCATTCAAAAAAAAAAAATCCATCCTTTACTCAACTTCCCTCTAAAACCACCATTTTCATTACAAAACTCCTCTACTTGGCAGTTTATATCCATTTGGATGGATTTCCTCATGATTATCTAATTCCTCTTCCACTACCCCTAGCCCCAGCACTCTAAGGAAACTGCTTTTTTAAGACGCTAGTCAGGTACTGGTTGTTGAATATACTCTCTTCCTAAGGTTTGGGCAACAGTATGTTATCTTGGTTCCTTTTTTTTCACTGTTTTGCCAGAGGTTCCCTTTTCCTTACCATCGTGCTTTTGTTGAAGTTCTAGCTCTGCGCACTTTGAATGGTTTTCTTCAGCACATGCTGCCACGGTTTCAACTTCATCTCTATCCCCCCAAAACATCTCCAGTTCTGATTTCTTTTTGAGTCACACACTCATGTTTTCTATTTCCTATTGGATTCTCTTTGTCTGTCTGTTGTGCAACACGTATATGATGCAGTACCCCCGCCGGGCCCTGAGACAACATGTTATAAACTAACTAAACTGTATTTTCCTCATCTCCTTTTACAACCTGACTCCCTGAAAAAGTTTTTTTAATAAAATACCTTATTATTTTTTCTGGGTTAGCTTTCTTTCAGTTGTCTAAGACCAGAACCTTATTATTATTTATAATTTTATCACTGACAATATTTATATCCAGATTCAGTCAATTCTACGTTCGGAAAATCTATTTCGGACTCTCAATATAAGCCTTCATTACACCACTGCAACAGCCTCCACACTTAACTGCTTGACTTCTATCCTAATTATAAGATCAATCTTTGTAAAGCACACATATCTGCTCAGAAAAGTTCTTTATCCTCATTCTACTTCCTATTTTTTAATCTCTGAATACAGAAGTTCTACTCATCCTCAGAATGTCCCTTTTTCTATGAAACCCACTGAGATTCTGACATTTACTTGGTTAGAATTATTTCCTCTTATTACCACATTATATTTTCTGTACCACTACCAAATTTAATAAACTATCTTAAATTGTCTTACCTTTTCTAAAAGATTATGAGTTACCTAAATGGGGTTAAACTGTGTTTCTAATACACAAAAATCAGTTTCAAGCATACACACTATAAGTTCAGTTAATCAATTAAAAAAAAAACAAAACTAACCTTATTCAGTTGTTCTTCCATTCCTGGTATTAACATTACACAAGCTACACACACTCCAACAAGCAAAAAAAGTGCATAGATCAATCTAGTCACAGTGGAGTTGTTTCCACTAGGACAGCATCGGCACAGCAAACATGGGGCACTGCCACACAAACATGGTATCTGAGAAAATAATACTAAAAATTAGTATCATTTAAAATGATACAGTGAAAACTTACAATCTCAAAAAAAAAAAAAAAAAAAAGAACTGAAGTTAAAATAATGTACCAAGGGATAAAGGTATTTGATTCACATATATTATATGTAAATTATAAAACTTAGTAACTTCTGGTTAAAGATGGGACAAAGTCAAATATAAAAGTGCTTGCCTCTGTATCAAGCAAAAGTAATAAAAATCAGTTAAAACAACGATGTCACCAGCAGCAACCATAGTTTAGCTAAAAGAAAAAGAAAAGAGAGTGGAATATTTATAATTATAATAAGCCCATCTCTAGCTCTTGCCCTTTGGCCCCAAGAAATCATACTAATGAATTCACAAAGGTTTGAGAATTCTCAAATACTCCAGAGAAAGAAAAGAAATTAATTGGTATCCTTATCTTTTTCTTCTTTCGACTTGGTGGTAGTGGTAACAGTGAAAATTACTACTAGAATTAGGCAAAATAGGGTAAGTGAAGTACTGGAGCCAGCTAACTTTCTCCAATGGAACCCCATATAAAGTCAGGAGAAAATGGAGTAACAGTAATTAGACTTACCCTACAACCTTAATCAATGGAAAAAAATAAATGAAACAATGGTTTTCAGACAATTAACAATAGGCAGTATAGGACAGTAATTTCTAAGAGAGGAAAACAATGTGAGCTACATGATTGGCCCATCTTTCTGCCTGGGGAGAGTTTTCAGTACAGGGAATGGGATTCACATAGAGGCCAGCAGTCTACCTGAGTTGAGACAGAGGTGGAAGTTCAGGGGAAGTGAAGGTAGCTTCCACTGGCAAGAATCCTAGGCAGAAGAAACAAGTCAACTGCACATATGAGGGGATGTGTTCCGAGGGACTGGATACCAGGGCGGTATAAGACATAACATAATCCACAGATATAACTACCAAGTTCCGAAGGAAATGGGTCTACAATTGACTCTTAAACACCACGTGTGATCTGCGGGAGTCCACTAATAGGTGAATTTTTTGTCAATAAATACCTATACTGTTTGTACTTGGGAGTCCAGGATGCGAAAGACTGACCATATGCACTGATCTATACCATTTTATGTAAGGGCCTTGAATATCCATGGATAGTGGTATCTGTGGGGTTCTGGAACCAAACATCTGTGGACACTAAGGGTAGTTAAGTTTTGAGGGAGTCAAAAGCTGTACTTAGATTTTCAACTGCATGGGGGTCAGTGTCCCCAAAACCTCGTTCAACAATCAACTGTACTTACTGTTATACCAGTCCACAATGTGTTTCAAGAATGTAACATTTTTAAATATGAAAGAATTCAGGGATTTCAGCATGCATGAATCATTTTTGAAAAATGTATTAGATGACAAAATTTGGTCAATTAGGAAATCACATTAAGATCTTTAAAAAGCTGAGAGAAGCCATGGTAAAAAGGAATGCTTTGATTTTGAACTCACTTAAGTCAAGGGCTCATTAAAACAATGCTGGGCTCTAGTCACTGTTTCTGGTAAGTTTCCTAGAGTGCTGATGCTACCTGGTCCAGGGAACACACTTTAACAATCACTACTTTAGTTCGAAGACTAAGCAACTGGGAAACTTATGGTTACAAAACAGAATGACCACATAGGAAAAATAATACAAAGGGATTCTGGTTAAAGATGGCAGACTGAATATATGAATTTTACTCATACTCCTTTTTAAACGACTAGTAAAATGAAAAAGGAATTTTTAAAGGAAGGTATAAACTTAAAAGGTCAAAAGAGCAGATTAAATCTGGAATACAGAGTATAACAACAGACTTAATAGGACAAGAAAGTTGAATTACAAGCCATCAAAGGAAAAAGTTAAGCAGCAATAAAATTTACAGCAGAATCTCCAAATAGATCAGGAAGGAATTGGTGGCACCAGATACCGCATTAAGTGAGACTGAAAGGTAGGTCAAAATAGGATTGGTTGAATGTCTTTTTAAAAAGTAGTTAAGGCCCCCAATTTTTTGCTCTGGGCAAATGAAGAAAAAACAGAACTTCTCAACTCTGGCAATACTGGTATTTGGGGGCAAATAATTCTTTGTTGTTGGGGGACTGTTCCATGTACTGTAAAAAAGTTTAGCAGTATCCCTGTCCCATGCCACCTACTAGGTGCTATTAGCACCTCTTACCTCAAGTTAAGACAATGAAAAAAACATCGGCAGTCATTTCCAAATTTCCCTTGAGGAACAAAAACCAGGCCCAGTTGAGAACCACTGCTATAGAAACACTGCTTCAGAAAAAAAATTTTTTTTTTCAGAAAAATATTTTTAAGAAATCCTCCTAATGAAGAAATGTTTACTTACCAGTCAGAAATTCCTTTCTTTTATTGTTGTTTTGTTAAAGTCAGGAATTAGATAAATGCACTTTAAAATACATTTGGCATGCAATCCTAAAGTCCTTTCATCTATTAATTCATCCATTTGTATATATGCAGTGAGAGAGAAGGCATGTTATTGGTAGTGGTGCGATTTTTTTTGTGACACTTTAATTTTGTACTCTTCATTGCTTGACTATTCATAGCAACTATGAATCATTTCTACAAAAACAAGCCACTATATTAAAAAAAAAATCTAGCAGAGCTAGCACAAAATATGCAGTCAGTAATAACTAGCTCTTTCTTATTAACTACTTAATTACATTAAATGTCTTGGGCAGAAAGTGACAGTTATTGTACAAAAGGTTCAGTCATCCAAAAAATCAATTTTAATCACTAACACCATTGTTGACACTCTCGTAGGCGTAATTTGCTGGTAATGTTGTAGTTATAGGATTAAGCAGGAGGTCCTACAACATGTTTGGTAGTGTTTAATCACCAAAGAGACAGTCACTAAGAACCAAGGATTATGAGCCATTTAATAGGGGAAAAAAAAAAAAAATCAAATCGAAATTAAAAATTTTACACTCTAATTTCTACACAGTAGTATTAAATGTAATTTTTCTCCTTTGTACTTTTTCCACAGTTCAGAAATTTTCTACAGTTGCTTTATCAATTAGAAAAACTTGCACAAAAATTAAGAAACTTGGGCAAAGGAACAATGTGGGTTATTTGTTTTAAATCTGACCTAATTGATCTATGTTAATGACTTGAACACTTCTGAAAATTGGAATAAATTTTACACTTATCCAAAACCTTAATGAGCATACTGACTGTGAAGACTGTAATGGATTTGTATATTACAAGGCAAATTCCCCTTCAGTAGCTATGGAAGTGCACTATAATCGAATGCTTTAGGAATAAAGAGACAGAGGCACTGGCAAGGGAAGGGGAAAAGGCGACCTGAATTGTGTACTACAGAATCGATTCCTAGACTGGCCACAGTAATCTAGAACTGTGACTAACCTTGGCCACCTAGGCTCTCTACCTACCAGAGATCTAATTACTAGCAGAAAACTTCCTCTGTTACCATGTTTCCAATGTACCTTCATATTAAGTGACAAAGACAGTGTCAAACACTTACATATAAAAAAATCCTTAATTTAACTGTAATTGTCCTTGAGGCAAAAACGTTTGCTCATCAATGATCTGGAGATGAGAACAAAATGGAAAATATATATCCACTCCTTTTATATCTTTATAGAAAAAAACATAACATGACCATTTAATAACTGAACAAAATCTGATTCTACAAATCAAATTACATGACATCTTCCCCCAAAAAACAATAAAAACAATCATAATAATGTTATTTTGTAACACATTTATTATAATACACTAAGCAGGCCTCTTTTGTATAAAACAGTCAATAGATTCAAATAGATTCTCTCATTTCTTGAGATAAAAATATACCAAGTTTCCCTGCCCAACTACAAGAAATATTACATAATCAAGAGAACAGCCTGGGTTGGAGTAACAACCTCCACATGAAATTTTATTAAAATTTTATATAGTTCAAGCCATATCAAGAACGTTTTGAAAAAAGAGGTATGTAAAAATAAAATGATGGCTAATGTATATAATGGAGTCATTTGGGAAGTCAGACAAGCAATTGTTAGAAGTGGAATCTAGAACTCATGAATTAAAGAAATATAATTTAAATCCAAATTATCTTGCCCCAAATTAAAAATACCTTTATTAACTGTACTGTCAACGTTTGTCTATTTTTATTTGGGGGTGTGTGGTTATCTATGCAACGTACAAATAATTAAACATGAAATTTCAGATTACACAAGGATGCTTTGTGTCAAAAGACACAAGACATTTAATACGGCAGAACTGACCAGCTTTTCCAGACATATAAATTACTTGAAAAGTACTGTAATTTCCTCATACAATTATGGTCAAGGACCCAGCTGCAGAATAGGAATATTTATTTCAAAACTATATTATTACGTGTTACTACACCAATACAACTGCCAAGCTGTCCTCAAAACGGGCACTAACTGTAGTCTGCGCGATAGAACAAAGAGGCCGACATGCCTCCAGGGATGACAGTGCTGCTGCAGTCAGAGGCTGCTGGGAAAGGATGACGAGATGTGCGGGATGTCATAGAAAGAAAAGGCCTAAGACCTTTATAGAGATGGCCTAGACAGACGCGAGGAAAAACAACAAAAGGGGGCCTGGCAGAGTGGGAAGCCGCTTTCAGGAAATACGGGTGGGGTCGAGACACTACCAGCTCTCTTCTTCACTCCTTCCGTAGGGGTCTTCTTCCCATCTCCACTGCTCCCCACAGCCATCTGGTCAGCTTTTAGCAAGACTCAGAAACCCGAAGCTGAGTCCAAGTGACCAGGGGAGATAGGGGAAAAAAGGGAAAGCAAAGCACTCTCCGATGGGTGGGGTGCCACGTTCCCGCCCGGCCTCATCACCCCGATTCAAGTCCCTTTCCCTTCTGCTTCCCACGCAAGCACCCCGAAGACTGCCAAAAACCACCTTACCCAGCTCGCCATGGAACACAGCCCCAAGACGCTCCCCATCTCCAAAACGTCGCAGGAACAGCAGATACCAACAAAATGGAGACAGCTTCTTTCTCCCTTTTGGGGCTTATTTACGATCTACCAGCCACTTCCGGCGCAGACCCTCCCGCCCCCTCACTTTGCGTCACTTCCTCCGAGGCCTGGGAGAAGAATGGTTTGGGAAAGGCGGAGCGCTGAGATTGCGCGTGCGCAACCGTGGAAGCCGGGGAAATTGCTTTCGGAGTAGGATGTTCTAAATATTCGGAATCGAAAGCTTCTGGGTAATGCATTGTTGACTTTTAGTTTGTCAAATTAAGAAGACAATATGAGGAAACCCACCTTTACTTACTTTTACTTGAATTTGAGAGTGTTAGTAGAGGATAGGCCTGAGGTGGTGGTGTTTTGCCCTCCTCCGTCAAAGAAAGTTTGTACTGCCTTTGGGCGATTGTTTTGTCGTTGTTCATTCGTCCTACTTCCACTTAGTTCGCACTTTTTCCCCTTTTGGATCTTTCTTTCCTCCACTCTTAACGTTCTCAGTTTATTCCTGCACCCCACTGCATGGGACAAGTTTTGTTGTAATATTTCTATTCATTTCGATGTTTCCAGTTGTTTCACTTCTGTTTGCTCTTGAACGCATTTTAACTTCTTGATCTGTTAAGATATTACAAGAAGTTTGCGCTTTCCAAAAATTTAAATTACTAAGATAAGAAGACATACCAATTATAAAAACTCAAGTACAGGGTCCTGCACAAATAACGCCCCTTTTTTAGGAGCTGGTAATCTATAACAAATCTTTTATTACAAAAATCATAATCATGTGATTCTGTAACTTAATATCACACTCAAGCACGCTTTAGGTAACATTTTAGGTGAAATGTTCAAATTGCTGTCCATCTCCTGCAAGGCGTTCACATATAGGATTACTTCTACCGGCGCCTGTATGTTAATTGTATTGAGGAGATAGTTGGAACCCTTATTAGATGATAATGGGTATCTCCAAGGACTTACGTTCATTTAAAATTTTAGTTCTTATTTTTAGAGTGATTGCTCCCAGAAGGTGTTCTGGGAGAAGAGTTTGGCAAACAGAAATAACAAACTTGAAATAGCATTGTCAATACTGTTAAGTGTAGCAGGTACCATCCCTCAGTCGGGACTTTCCCTTTTATATGGTGTCTTTTGATGACACCTTAGTGTGGTTTTAAAATTTATTGTGATGTAGTCAAATTTAGCAAACCTGACCCTTAAGTTACGTGATTTTATTGTTAAGAAACTCCTTCCTAGTACCAAGATTTTCAAGATATTTTTCTTTGTGTATTTTCTTCGTGTTTTCAAGTTTTGCTCTTCACACTTAGGTTTTTAATCTGATTTTGTGTATGGTACAAATCCAATGGGGGAGGGAATAACTCTAATATGTAGAGTTATTAAAATAACTCTCCAGGGGCAGAAATAACCCTAATATGTAGCATTTGCTGGTTTCCATGTTATAAACACCCTATTTATACCCCATGACTGATTCCCATCTACCAGTGGTTTAACGATAAATACACTTGGGAAATTCTTGACTGTTTAGCAACTGGGCAGTTTGGTCTAGCTCCAGCATACCACAAGGTCCAATTGTATTTTAGTTTTTCTTGTAGATAACCACTTTCCCTACTATGAATTGGAGAAGAATACCTCTTCACACATCCGTAATATTGCTGTCATATATCATATTTGCATACACATGTGTCTGTTTCTGAACTGTTTTGTTTTATGGATTGAATTGTCTATCCTTGCATCTCTAATACATAGTTTTAATTGTAGTTGCTTTAAAATAAGTCTTGATATCCGGAAGGGTGAGTTTCTATACCTTATTGTTTTCTTCAAATTTTTTTAGCTATTTTGGGTTCTTTGTTCTTTTGTCTATATATTTAGAGTCAAGTCATCAAGTTTGGATGATAATTATATGGTCCCAATAATCATAAGACTCTGATCCTATTTTAGAGATATGTGACAAATTAAACTATAAGCTTCTTAGTGGCTAGAAAGTTTCTCGTTGAGACATTATTTGCATTTTGGGTCAGCCAGTGCTTTATTATGCAAAATTACATTTTATGAGGCAGATTCGTTAGCATTCTTGACCTCTGCTTACTAAATGTCAGAGTTATCCTAAATTCTTAATTATTGCAATATTACTAAGGACAATATAACCATTGGCATTGAATAAGCAAAGAAGGAATTAATTATTAGTTAAATTAATAGTATCTCCTTGCCAGCTGTGAAAGAAAAAATTATGGCTTTTTCATATTTGAACTCAAACACAACCCAAAATACCTATATATAAGTTATTGACTTTGTTTTGTTTTGTTTTTTTTAATAACATACCAGCTATTCATTAGGAACAGTTTCCCCAGGCTACTTAATAGCAAGTCAATGCTATAATGCCAAAGCACAAATTAGTAAATTAGGAGTTAAAAAAAAGTTTTCTAATTACTCAGTTCTCTTATGGTGTCACCTGATTCAGGGATCAATTTTAGAATATCTCAAGTGGGCAGTTTGCAAAAACATTAAAATATTAATTTCTAAGATACTAATTGGGAGTCACCCTAAAAAAGATTTCAAATAACTTTGGGTGATACTGCATTTTAGATTCTTGTCATTGATATTGCACATTAACATTTTGAAGTATCTAAGAATTCCTGCTCTCCTAATGTTTTCTAAACTTATTTGACTTTGAAAAACCTTTTCACTTTTCCCTAAAACATGTATTAATATCTATCAGAATTAATATTCTGTGGAATATAGTTTAAGAAATACTGATGGAGGAAAGGATGGACTGTATAGCCTTCTGGCAATCCTCCTAGAATACTGTTTCTCATAGCTGAGCTTTTGATGACAGTGTAGCATTACAGAGCTGAAGGTGACATTCTTTGGCAAGAATCTGAGCACAAATGTTCTATGTTGCTAATTAAGGACAAGATACTAACTTTAACAACCAAATAAATGGAATGTAAAATTAATAGTATTTTAGAGCTGCTTAGTTCCCCTGTCTTCAGTAGAAAACCACTGAAAGTAATGAGGGCTCAAACATGTTGGGCCCCCAAAATAAATTGTCTTAAAGGGTGACTAATATTTGTGCATACTTTATATTATATAACATAAGGAGAGAAAGGCCCTATAAAAAGTATTTTATGGCTTACTCCTAAAATAACCAAATCCTAAATGTAAACATATTTAAATTTTTCACCGTATGTTCTGTAAAAATAAACCAGAAATAAATTGGGACATGATAACCTATAGGGGTCTGTATAAACTTAGAATTGTAAGAGCATGTCCTAAAGAAAGATATGCTTTTTTGTCAATCAATGAAAACAGGTTTTGATGTATTTTTTGAAACAAACAAACAAAAAAAAAAAACAAGATATAATGTTAAAGGTACAAGCACTGTCTTAAATGATCACATTAATGATTAAAATAGCAAGTGAACAGCTTTCTTTCCACAGAAATTTTTCTTTGCCCAAATCTAGGCCAATCATTTCCATGACAACTAAATATGTTTATAGCAGTAAAATGGATGGCTACAAAAATATAATATTTGTTTCAGCAGAACATTATTAAATGTAGGGAAGATAAGGAAATATTCACCATGTAAATAATGGAATGGGCAGAGAATTCAGGTGTTTCTAATGTTTAACATAGTATTTCCTTTAAAGGGTTCTTATGACAATTAAATGACGTAACACATCTAAAATGTGTAGTGACACAGTAAATGTTCAAAAAGATGCTGTATTATTTTCCTACTGCTGCAGTAGCAAATTGCCACAAACTTAGTGGTGTAAAGCAACGCAAACTTATCTTACTATTTTAAAGACTTATCTTACTATTTTAAAGATCAGAAGTCCAAGATAGGTTTCATTGGGCTAAAATCAAGGTATTGGCAGGACTGTGTTCTTTCTGGAAGCTTTTGGGAGAACATGTTTCCTTGACTTTTCTAGCTTTTAGAGGTAGTCCACATTCCTTGGCTTGCAGCCCCCTCACTCCTCCAACCTCTGCTTGTGTTTTCCTCTTTTTCTGACTCTCCTGCCTCCCTCTTTAATTCAGCAGTTCTCAACCTGTGGGTCGTGACCCCTTTGGGGGTTGAATGACCCTTTCACGGGGGTCACCTAAGACCATCGGAAAACACATATCAGATATTTACATTACAATTCATAACAGTAGCAACATTACAGTTATGAAGTAGCAACAAAAATAATTTTATGGGGGTCACCACAACATGAGGAACTGTATTACAGGGTTGTGGCATTAGGAAGGTGGAGAACCACTGTCTTATAAGGACTCTGGTGATTACATTGGGTCCACCTGGATAATCCAAGCTAATTTCCCATCTCCAGATTCTTAACATAATCATACATACAAAGTCCCCTGTGCCTTGGAAAGTAATGCCTATAGATTCTGGAAATCAGGACATGGCCTTCTTTGGAAGAGCCATTATTCAGCCTACCGACAGGTTCTATGGTTTTGGCAATAACTCCAGAGTTATTGGCATTGCTTGGGTATTGATTTTTTTATTCTCTTCAATCTTTTTTATAATTTTAGTCTGTGGAAAATAACTTAATCTTTTAAAAAATATTGCAATATTCAAAAATAAATGACACCTTTGCAAAGTATTTTATGTGAAAATTTTAATGAAACTTTTGGTTTATTTCTATAAGGTCTTCTCTGGAGAAAATACTGCTAACACATTTAAGTAATGGTCATTTTCACCATACCCCAAACACATGAACCAACATTTACTTACATGGTATCTATGCAGTTTACTGTATTTACAAAATTAAAACATGCCTTTTATATAGTAGGTGTTTTTAAATAAATGTATTAAATTAATTAATGAATTACAGAGCTAGTGTGAAATGAACTTGTCATTTCCTTTTAGTTCTGTTACCATGAATCATTCCTGCTTGAATGCCCCACTGAAATATAAATTTCATTAGGTCATAGATTACTTTATATGCTTTAATAGTACTAGGCATGACTTTGCACATAGTATACATTCAGTAAATATTTATAAATTATGAATTTAAGAGTAAACTTGATGGCAGGGGGAAATAGGATTTGTATGACACTGAGTAGTGACTCAGAGTCTCTCTCTACCTTTTCTTGATCCTCTGATGTAATTATTTCTATTCTGATGTCTTTCAAAATTATTTTCTTTGAGGTAATCTAAAAGTTACTCCTTCTCAAAATGCCTACAGCCAATGTTGCAAACAGATTGATTTTTGATTCTGTAAGGGCTTTTCAGTTCTTCTTCAACAATACCCTCCGCTGTAGGCCCTGGTAGTGGAACAAGCCATAAATTCTTTTGACTTTCACAGCTTGACCTCGCTTCTGTACTTAAAGCCAGAATGTAGCCTTCATAAAAAGCAGGCATTATAATTTTTAGAGATTTCTGTAGGCACTATTTATGCCAACCAATAAATATGCTAGCTTTTATATAAATAAAGCCAATTTTTTTTCTGAGACAGTATCACAGCTGACTATCTTTCCTAAAAATTGGTTGTTGGTTTTGTATATATTTATATTTGAATTAATATTTCAATTCTAAATAAGTTTTATTCTCTATAAATGTTCAAATTTTATCTTAAAACTGCACATTAAAACACTTGGAATTTGAGTCAGACTGTTTAAGACTGAGAATCGTGACTTCATTTATAAGATTATTGATTATGTCCAGGGGCAGGGGAAAAATTATATAGAGTACAAGTTGCCTGCAGTTTAAAAGAGATTGTGTATATTGTCTCTGCAGTCGTAAAGTTTAGTCCTAACCAAGGCAAAATAATGGAGTACTTCAGGACAGATGCACTTTAAAAATCTTACAGGTTGACACGAAGCAGGGTTTAAATTATAACCAGATTTGTTTGCTTCTTAATTCTATCTACTAGGTAATACTTGAATTATGAGAAGTAACTTTTGTCCATTTATGACTCTGGTAATTTTATAACATACACTTACTTTTAAGATAAGAGTTTCAAACGAAGGGAGCTGACACTATTGAATGATATTCCATTTGAAAAGTAAAAGCCAACAAGAGTATTTTAGTTGACCATCCATTTTCTAAGTTAGTCCTTGGTTTTATATTTAATATGGAGGCATTTATTCCAGAGCTAGGAGAGTAATCACATAAATGTTTTTCTGCTGCATGACGCTTAACATCATCATTATCATCATCATTAATAATAATGATAATAATTAATCCAAAGCCTGTACTATATTTACATGTATTAACTTGTTTAATCCTCATCTATATGGAAAACATGAGTATTTGTATTTTACAAATGAGGAATCTAAAGCCTAGAGAAATCAAATGACTTGCTCAAGACTACTCAGTCAGGAAGTGGCAGAGCTTTAGGTAGCCACCAATGGCTACTGCCTATTGTTAATAAACCCTGTGTTAGGATTTTAAGAATTTGATTTTAATTTTACTCTGATGTCATAATTTAGTAGTCCTCAATGACTGTATTTGTATCAGGCTTATTTATTGTTATTATCATTAAAATTCATAATTGTAAGGGACCTCTACTGACAAATATATATTAATATGCCAAGAAGAGTGGGTGCCTAGGATATGGTTGAGACAATGTTGTGAATGTTCAAAGACTGTGATTTAAATGTGCCAGATAGTTGGAAGAATTAAAGATGATTAAGAGATTGTCCCTACCTCAAGGAGTTTCCAGTCATATACAGGTATTTAGGATCTAAAGGTAAAACAATCTAGTGAATATTGCTAAGCCTAGCTAAATTCTAACTATTTAAATATTTAAGATTTAAACAAATGATTAGGATGGATGGTGCCATGACTCACAGTTTCTCTTTAATATTTCCTGCCCCCTGCCACCCAAAATCATGACACTCTCCCTTCATTAATATTTTTTAGTCCTTTTGCGACATTGACCTCTTTTTTATCTAGGGCCTTACCTCATGCTATTTATTTTCAGAAGCATAACTCATGCTCCTGTTACAGTTTTACTACCATTGTCTAGCTTAGTGCCCTCACTGAGGAGGCAACTCAGTGAACAAATGAATTAATTCATTTGCCTGTGCCTTGCATGTTTTCCATACATTCCTACAGCAAACCTGTTCATACATGTTTAAATATTTTTCTGAGGTAAAAAAATGCTTTTATCAAATATCTAGAAGCTATAGTGAAGAAATTGATACAAACACCATCTAAATCATATAAAATAATTGTACCTGCACAATTTATGTATTTTTTAAATGATATGGGATTGTGGTTTAGAAGTCAGAGCCCGTTTTGTATCTTAACTGAAAATCATTCCTGTCAACTCTTGAATATAAGCAAATGCAAAGAATAAATATGATTTAATTTTTGGAAAATATATTCTGTGAGGAATTGTTACAGGAGGAGAGATTATTTAGCTCTGTTACAAGAAGAAACCTGAAATAAAAGGAGGACCAATGTAAGGAAATCTTTTTCAAATAGGTTTGATACTTTCACTGTTAAGATATTCATAGCACATAATCCTTTTTAAAGACTTGAGAAATCCTGCAACAGATCTATTAAGCAAGTATTTCTCAAACTTATATGAATTCAGGACTTTCTGTCTTCTGAAACAAAATAAAAAAATTAACATATATCACAGCCCATGGATCATGTTTGGGGAAGCACTTTAAAATATACTGTTTTTCCAGTCTTGGTAAGTAGGAGGTCTATATTTCCACTGAGAATAAAATGAGACAAAAATGGGGAAACTGGATTAATCTATTACATGGAATATAGTACAAGTAAGAGTTCTAAGTAAGAATTTATACACTGAAATTATTTCCCAAAGGAAACTTAGAATCTGTTTTTTAAAATAAAACAGATGGTTATCCATAAAATACTTATTTTAGAGGTTTGGGTTAAAATATTAGAGTAAATTAGAATGTCAAGGTAGCATCATTCTCTAGGTTAAATGTAGATCCTCATGTAGTTTCTACTTTTCTCTTTGTAATTAGTAAGCATTTTGAAGGGCAGTATTTTGAGATCATGTAAATATTCTGTTCCTCAATAATTGTTTATCCACTCATTTCAGCACCCATTGAAGCTTCTTTCCTCAATATATTATTACTAGGCAGGTTGCCAAATTGGGATTTTCTAATTTCATAATTTTTTTCTACATTTTATTTGCATTCTGTTGGAAGTAATAGCTTTCTCTTCCCTCTTTTATTTATGTATGTGCGCACACACCACACAGACACACACATACACACACACACACACACACACACACACACACACACACACTTACTTATAGAATTTTATTTACTTAAAGGGTTGATAAATCATTGCTATAATTATTTATTTTGATTTTTACATATTGGCAAATGGGATCTCCCTCCCCCAAAGCGGAACGCTGTGTCTTTTTAACATTTCCCCATCATTTTCTTTTCAGCTCCTCCTTACAAGGTCGGCTCACTGTTCCTGGGATGCAATTGCTTCTAGGCTTTCCCACCACGAAGAAGAAATATATGTCCATTTATCTATCTATCTATCTATCTATCTATCTATCTATCTATCTGTCTGTCTGTCTGCCTATCCATCCATCCATCTACACTCACACACAAACATTTACATTTATTTCTATATCGGTCTCTATATATTAAATACCATGCATTCACAGTGAAAGCTTCAATTGCACTTTTGATTCTGGCCTTTGGCTTTCCTATATTTGGAACTCTTTTTTTAATGGTGAGAAATCTGGTTTCAGTTGTTCTCAATTTATTTACTTATTCACTCATTCCTCCTGTATGTAATCCAACTACAAATCCAGCAAATTGCGTTCTAAGCCCTGCCCACTTCAGCAGCCTCAGTAGTCTTCTGGGCCCTATAGGTTTCACTGGCCTTAGCTGCCTTGAGGGACAGGAAGTGAGTGGAATCGATAAATATCTTTAAAGAATGGAAGAAGGAAGAGGAAGAAACTTTTTAAAAAGTGGTATTTTTAAAAAATCAGTTCTGTTCTTTTAAAATACTACTCATTGTTGAATGAGTTAGATTTTTTTGTCTGGCCAGTTGGAAGAAGTGCCTTTTGGAGAAAAAGGACAAGGTAAGCTTTCAGGCTAGCTAGTTTTTATAGGGCAAAGGCTTTTTCCTCTTCTATTACATAGTGATGCTGCTTCCTGCAAATATGACTTTTCTATATAATTCTTTTTAAAGCCCCACCACTTAGTAAGAAAGATGTCCCAACTCAGTTTTATCTAGTCCTTGCACCAAGGATCATAAACTAGAAAGTAAATGTACCCCCATTTTCAGAAAGTATGTTTTTGCTGGTGATTTTTGAGATCTGTTTTTACTGGGCCCCTGTTCTTGAAATTTCTCTCTAGGAATTCTTGTCCCTACTGTTTCCTTTGTATTTTTAATGAATGTCATTTGATTTTGTCAGTGTTTGATATGAAATGGAGTTATATTAAAATAGGATTTATGCATGTCCAAGTTCTCCAGAACTGGTTTGTGACCTAATAAAAGCTTTTTCTTGTAGCCTTTGAATGATACCCATGAGCAGGGGGAAAATGCTGCTTTATGCAGTCTCATTCATAGTTATTACATATTGGGTTCCTTAAGAAGGAGACTCTGAGATGTATTTTAGCATGAGGATATTTATGTGCCCCTGGGATCAATACCTGTTGCAGGGAGAGGAAGGAAATGGGAATGGGCAGAGGAAGACGCTGTGCTGTGAAACAGGCCCACCTGCTGCCTCAGCTGGCTCCGTGGGGAAGCTCTGGAACTATTGTAGAAGGACCCTTCAGAGTTGCCTGAATGGGCCTAAGATGGCCAGGCCTTTATATCCTGGCATCAATCAGCCATTGATGTAGGCCTCCAGAAGGACATGATGGCTTTGAGCGAGCCAAACCTTACTCAAGGGGCTGACAGCTGAAGGCTGTCTGTAGACAATGTTACAGAGCTGATACTAGTCTTTCCTTGAAAATGGATCATGGAAATGCATCTTAGTGTCCCGGTGGAAGTCCTTTGAATATGCACTCTTCTGGGCTGTAGTTTTTGTAGGATTTCTCAGCTGTTTACAACTCACAAATGTAAAGAATCACTAAATTATTGGGGAATTTCATTATGTTTATCTTAACTTTTTATCTAAAAATGAATCTAGAAAGCTTTGAACTGAAGTTAATTTTTAAAACTACTTGGTAAACATAAATATTCTGTTTCTACAGTTGTCAAATTTCCTTTAGTTATTTGTGAGGATTATGAATAATGAGAACCCTTTGTAATTTTACCACATTAAAGTGCAGACCCACCAAGTGTGTATTGGTTACAGAGGTACTTCTGGAACACTTTGGAAGTTTTATTCAGAGGCTTTAAGCCGTTTGTCCAGTGCCTGAGAGAGTACTGCCTAGAATCAAGAGAGGGCAGCAGAGGGCTGTCAGAACAGTGAGCTAGAGGTGCAGGAAAACATGAGTGAGGATGCGGATTATAGCTTGGTTTGGAGATCCAGATAGATAAATAGATTTATCTGGTGCTTGGGTTTAAGAAGGAACAGTTATAAGCATATTGGAAGAATCACCAGTTCATGTGTGGTGCTAATGGAACAAAAATTCTGAACAGAGGAAAAGCAAATAGAACCCAGGTTATGGGGAAGCCTGGAGTGTGTGCTTCTTTTGGATCTACGGCCTAGAGCCACTTCTGGCTTCTGAATCAGCATACCATTGTGTAGCCAGGAAGCAATATGGGACCAGAGACAGCCTCAGTAATTTCCAGCAATATGATTATGTTTCTTTTCTACTAACTCCTGAACCAAAATAAGAGATTCCAGAGATTTTCTTTCAAATAAATTTTATCCCTAAAGAATCAATTTTTGCTGTTATAGATCAAACTGCCTTTTTCTTTGACTTTCCAGTTTGACTTTTATAATTCTCATTGTTCTAGTCTTTCATTTTGTTGAAGTGTTTATTTTTTTCATTTATTTCTCTCTATTAAATAAATATAAGAGGTTATATGATTTTGCCTGCTTATAGTTTTGCCATATTTTATACATTTTAACAGAAGGAGTTGTTATTTTTTTTAAAGTGTTCTCAATATTCTTCACTGGTAGCTTTAGTTTCTTTTCTTTTCTTTCTTTTTTTTTTTAGAGATGAAAACAAGAAGCAGTTTTTTAAAAGGAAAATAAGGTGGAACAAAGAGATAGTTTATTAAAAGGGAAAGTATACTCCTAAGAGGTAGGAGCAGGCTCAAACAGGAAAATGCTCAAGAACCTAGATAGTTTTCTTTTAAGAATTATTTAGGTCATGTTTTCCATTTCCACAATAGGATCCTTTTTATTTAAGCTATTATCATTAAATTACAGTTTTGTTACATTGTAGACAGAATATGGATTTTCAGCACATCAGTGTTCATTGTTCTATAACTTTGATATTGGTAGTGCCTCATAAATACCAGGGGTACCAAAAAAAGGTATACGCATTTTAAGAATATTATCTATGTATTAGATAGATGCTGATGGTAACCACTTTGAGCACCTCTTATAATTGCAGAAGTCAAACGTGACTTGTATTCATCTTTTGTTATTGGTATATATTATTACAGTTTTAATACAGTTTTTTCCTTTGTATTATATACCCTCTGTATAATAGAACTTTTTGCCAGAGGTCCTACTTTGTCTTTTCCAGTACATTAAGAACTCCAAGGAGTTTTCTTTTTTATTGTTTGTTTGTTTTGTTTTGTTTTTTATAGTATGTGGGTAGTTCCCTGGCTGGGAATCGAACCTAGGCCGCAGCGCTGACAGTGCCAGCACCGAAGCCTTAAGCCACTACACCACCAGGGAACTCCCCTAAGGAGTTTTCTAAAATGCTTTTCTGCTTTATTGGTATATAATATTCACAGGCCTCGTTTTTTTTCCTTCTGCTGACCTTCAGGTTTGTTTCCTTTCTCTTGTCCTTCAGAATCTTTTACTAGGCACTAAATTTCCTTAATTATCTTTACGTAAGGTGTGGTTTAGCCAGTCCAATATTTGCTGATTTGACCTTGGCTTTCCTCTCTGTACTGTTTACTCTAGGTAGATAAACTTTTCTTCTTGGATCCATATCGAGGTTGCATGTTATTCCCACTAACCCTGTTTTTCAGTCATTTATCTACTGTAGCTCTGCTGGAGAGAAATGAGATCTTTCCCATGCCCATTATTTGCCTTGTTTCTTGCTTTAAATCTTTAACTTTTTTCTTAAGTTGCCCTTAAAAGTCAGAAGGCATATGCTCATGTTAATAGAGAATTAAATAAAAAGAATCTTTAATTCAAAATCAATTACTAAATCCAATTCCACATAGGCTTTCAGTTTTCTTGTTTGAGAACTTGTTTTATTAATTCACATTAGATCCAAATACCAAATATTCAGAAAACTTGAAAGGAATGCTATAGTATTAAAAAAAAATCTTGCATCTTAGGGATATTGATTAAGAAATGCCTGCCTGCTGGTTTGAACTTCTATTACCCATTTCTAAAAACACGAATTAGCCCAGTGGTGACTGATGGTACCTCCTTCTCTCATAGGACGTTTGATCCTTCCAAAACAACCACAGAGACATTTGGTCCACACCAAGAGGTAATACTGAAATAACAATTGTGATTGGGAGTAGCCAAGGAGTGGCATTAGGAAGAAGAGACAGAGAATAGGGGAAGAATGACAGTAGAGCAAGGGAGGCTCACTCCTGGTCTATCCTTAAAAGTTCTTCCAGGGGCATTTGAAAGACATGCTATGTAAAGAGCTGGGGTGAGCAGACGCCTGATTCTAGTTTACATTTGAGCTTACCCTATGCTGATGAGCTACTCCTACCTATGGCCCAGACAATACAGCTTCCTTAGTGATTTATGCATCACTGAATATTTATTTGGTGGATTCTGACTTAGAATCTCAAAATTTTTAGAAGTAAAAGGGTCTTTAGAAATAATTCTAATCACTCAAGGGTTTGTTTTTTTTAGTTAACTATTTATTGAACCACAATATACATTCAGAAAAGCACACTAATAAGTATACAACTCTTGAATTTTTATGGAGTGAGCACATCCTAATCACCATCCTAAACAAGTTGTAGAATATTCTAGTACCCCAGAAACTTCCCTTGTCCTCACTCCTAGGCATGTTTCAAGCCCCAGAGTAACTACTATTCTGACTTCCATTAAAGAGAATTTTTAAAATGTTTTTCTTTTCTGACACTTCTAGAAAATGTCCAATTAGACAAATGCTTACTAAATACCTGCTATGCACTAAGCAATGGGGATTTTAAAAGAATAAAATAGAATCTTTGCCCTCTAAAAGGGGAGTTGGCAGACTTTTTCTATAAAGGGCTAAAGAGTAAATAGTTCAGGCTTTGGGGAATATCATGGTCACAAATAACTACTGTTGTGCAAAAGCAACCACAAAAATGAATGAACATGGTTGTGTTCCAATAAAACTTTATGGATATGGGAATTTGAATTCTAAAAAATTTGCACATGTCATGAAATATTCTTCTTTTGAGTATTTTTCATAATTTAAAAATATGAAAACTATTTTTAGCTTGTTGGCTGTAGAAAAACAAGCATTGGCCTGAATTTGACCAGTGAGCCTGATTGCCAGCCCTGCTTTAAGAGTTCACAGTCCAGAAGATAAAAGGAAATAAACAAACACTCTAATTTTAATGCTGTACTTTAAGTCTTTAAGAATGGCAAATACCTGGTTCTTTAGAGCCCACCAAAGTAAAGGACTAATTGCTCAAGTATGTCAGGGAGATTCTATAGAAGAAAATGAGGGAGCGAGGCCCTGCTTTAGCTGAAGGTTGTCAGGACCTCAATGGGGAGGAACCACTTGAGCTGAGAACTGAAGGATGAGATAGAAAAGCACTGGGAGAACTGGAGGAGGTGCCTTACAAGCAGAAGGTAAAGACATTTCTTATACCAGCCCTAGATGGAAGCAAAAGGCAATGCATTAGTGTGGCTAGTGAGTCTCACCATGGCTCAGATACATTCTAATCTCTTCTCTCTTCACCCTTGCATCAAACTGTTTGCATTTTCCACATTTCTCATGTGTTTCCCACCTTCCAAAGATTCCCTCTGCAGTGTCATTCATTACTGAAGCAACTTAATATTCCCAGCTATGTCATACTCATCTATTGTGACCGAGGTCAGGCATCATTTCCAAGATGATTTCCCTAAATGTCCAGGCAGGTCCAAGTGCCTTTTTAGTCTGCTTTCCTGGCACTCTACTCATACCTTATCATGGCACTTCCTATATTACATAGAAATTATTTATGTATGGGTCAATTTCATTTGCCGGATTATAAGCTCTTAAAGGAAAAGAGCTATGTCTTTTTGTAAACTATTATGTCCCTGACACTTAGAATAGTTAAATGCCCACTAAATGTTTACTGATGCTTTTTAAGTTTGATAAGCCTATTAAATAATGAACCCAGAATACACAAGTTGATTTTGTGACTTTCTGATGATCTGACTTAATATAGAAACCTCTCACACTAAATCATTAATGCATTTCCTTAGAAGAGGCCTGAATATCAGTTGTCTCCCTTCACCACAGGCTTGTTCTGCAGACAGTTTGAAATTGAGATCGTTAGCATGTACCTAAGTGCACACGTGGTTTTCCCATCTGGTTTATCCTCCTACACTGATGCTGGACCCCTGCTTCTAGTAGAAGTAATTGTTTCTTCTGCATAGCCTCTCTCTGTAGATACACCACCTCCTTTGTTGCTTTCTCAGCATGATCTGGCCTTTTTCATTAGACTGGTTCAAGGTCATGAAGAAAGTCTATCAGAATTTTTCTGCTGAAATACTAAACATGCTATTTCTACTGGAGAAAAGAGAGAGGATCTACCATTCCCATAACTATGGTATCTGCTGTCATGCATTTACATTTAAAGATTTTTTTTTATTAAGTGCCACAGGTGGTGTGTGCATTGTAGAGTTTTACAGGTGGGTAAAAATACAAGTTCTCTCATCAGACTTCTTTCCCATGTATTTCTTATTCAGTTTCAAAACGTCTTTCAAAAGCTAATTCTTTGTTAGCAAGTTGGTGCAGTGTGATCACAAGTTTCTTCTCTGTTTCTTGTTTGAATCTGAAACAAAATTTATCTTTGTCCTCAGGCACAAGACTCAAGTTTCCTTCCCATCATCTTCTACCTTTAAGAAAGCACTGGAGGTAAATATATTACTGTCCAGAGTAGGAATAAGTGATTTTTTTTATTGTGGTGAAAAATATATAACATTAAATTTACCATTTTAATAATTTTAAGTATACAGTTGAATAATGTTAAGTATATCCACATTGTAGATCAGATTCCAGAACTTTTTCATCTTGCAAATCTGAAATTTTATACCCATTGTAGAACAGCTCTCCTTTCCCTCTTCCCACTAGCCCCTGGTAACTACCATTCTTTCTGTTTTTGTGAATCTGCACTGTAGATACCTCTTGTAAGTAGGGCCATATAAGATTTGTCTTTTTGTTACTGGCTTATTTCACTTACCATAGTGTCCTCAAGATTCATCCATGTTGTACCATATGACAGGATTTCCTTTTTTAAGCCGAATAATCCACTGTATGTATATACCACATTTTCTTTTTTATCCATTCATCCATTGATGGACAATTGGGTTTCTTCCACCTATAATCTATTGTGAATAGTGCTGTACTTTGAACATGAGCATGCAAATATCTCTTTGAGACCCTGTTTTCTATTTTGGAAGTAGAATTGCTGCATCATATGGTAGTGTTATTTCTTTTTTAATTTTTTGAGGAAATTTGTTACTGGTTTCCATAGTGGTTATACCATTTTACAATCCCACCAACAGTGCACAAGGATTCCAATTTCACCACATCTTTACCAACACTTATTTTCTGTTTTGTTTGTTTTTATAGTAGCCATGTTCTAATGGGTATGAGGTGATATCTCATTGTGGTTTTGATTTGAATATCCTTAATGATTAGTAATGTTGAGCATCTTTTCATGTGTTTATTGGCCTTTGTACATCTTTGGAGAACTGTCTATTCAGGTTGCTTGTTTTTTACTGTCGTTGAGGTATAGGAGTTCTTTATATATTCTGAATATTAATTTCTTATCAGATAAATAGTTTGCAAATATTTTCTCCCATATCATGGATTGTCTTTTTACACTCTTGATAGTGTTATTTGCACAGAAGTTTTAAAATTTGATATAGTCCCATTTGTCTATTTTTGCTTTTACCTATGCCTTCGATTTCATATACAAGCAATCGTTGCCAAGTCCAATATCAAGAAACTTTTTCCTTCTATTTTCTTGTGAGTTTTATGATTCTAACACTTACTTTTAGGTCTTTAATTTATTTTGACTTAAATTTTGTGTATGATATAAGGTAAGGTTGCAACTTTATTTTTTTGCATGTGGGTATCCAGTTTTCCCATCACTACTTGTTGAAAAGACTATCCTTTCCCCATTTAATAGTCTTGGCACCCTTGTTAAAGATCGTTTGACCACACAAGAGTTTACTGCTTAGTTCTCTATTCCATTTCATCGGTCTATCTGTATGTCTTTATGCCAGTACTATATGTTTTTATTACTGTAGCTATGTAATAAGTTTTGAAATAAGGAAGTGTGAGTCCTTCACCTTTGTTCTTCTTTTTCAAGATTGTTGTGGCTCTTAAGGATTCCTTGAGAGTCCATATAAATTTTAGAGTAAGTCTTCATTTTCTGCAAAAGATGTCATTGGGATTTTGATAGTGATGGCATGGACAGCTATCATTTGATTTTTCTTTCTTTCATATCAGTAAAGTGGATATAATAATACTTAGGGTCCTAAATTAGGAAGGTTAGTTATGTGGGGACTCTATGACTGGTTAAATTGAACTTCAGAGAGAAAATTTTGGTCAGATTACTAGCAAACAGTTATTGCCACCGACGTTAATAGATTGTAGTGCTTTGTGTACATGTTAAATGCAGATGTGACACATTGCACGAGGCACGGTGATTTCAGTCTTCCGATTCAAGCACACCCTTCTTCTTCTTCACCATCAATAGTCCTTGTTATCAGTGCCATAATCATACTTGTCATGTACTTCGTGGTTTCCAAAGCACTTCACATGCATCGTTTAATCCTAACAACCCACCAGGGTCAATTATGCTGCACAAATTGCAACGTTAAAACCTCATGCATATGGCTTGTGACAATTATATAACCATCTACTTTAAAACAGAAACTTTTATTTCTTAAAGATATGTAAGTTTGAATTAGCAGTTATTTTTTCTTATATTCTCAAAGTAACCTGAAGAAACTGGTAAAACTTCAGTCCTGTTTAAATCCAATATTTGCCCATTCCATAACTACATCTGTAGACTTACTCTTATGTTTATTTTATGGCCACAAATCTCAAAAATACCTATCAATCCTATAGTTTCCCCACTTTCTTGAGCTCCTTCTAAATATCCTTTTAATAATGCTTGTTTTAAAGTCTTTGTCTGATAATTTCATTATCATTTCTGGATCTCTTTTTGTTGACTTATTTTTATCTTGATACAGCCACGTTCTTCTTCACATCTTTAATAATTTTCATTGGATGTTGACATCACAAGTTATGTTAATTAGTATCTGGACATTTTCCTCCCCAATGAGGATATTATATATGGTAGGTGAAGTTGTTTATGAGTCAGGTTGAGACTTTTGAGACTTGTTTTTCAACATTGATAAGGTGGCCTTGAGTAGCCTCTATGCTAGTTCTAGTTTCGCCCAACTGCTATATAATATAATACTTCCAGTCTACTCTGTATGCCTTGGTATTCAGTGAGGTCTTTTTACTCTGGATTGTAAGAACTTGAAATCTGTCAGCTCAAAGTGAATTTTAGAAACTGTCTTACAGATGGCCAATTCTCTTTTGCCTCATAAAGTTTTACCTTATTCATGCATAACATAGTATTCAGCACAGCTGCCTAAGACAACCTAAATTCCAGTGTCTTTTTTCACAAGGAGAGAAATCATCATGCTATATGTGGGTTCTGCTCCCAAACCTGTGGTCTAGAAAAGGCCTCCACAGAAATAACTGGGTGATTGTAAAGCTGAACTCAATTATTTTCCTTCTTAAAGGGATTATAGCTCTGTACTACCTGTTAACTGATCATTTGAAGACATTCATATATTTTATCCAATTTTCTAATTATTTATTATGGGAGGCAAGGCCAGTATCAATTTTGCTATTATAGTCAAGTGAAAATTCTTATTTAGCTTTTAAATATCCACCATTTGGGGAGTTCCCTGCTGGTGTAGTGGCTAGGCTTTGGCACTCTCAACGCCGTGGCCTAGGTTCAATTCCCAGCCAGGGAACTTCCAAAAAAAAATTTTATACATATATATATATATATATATATATATATATGTGTGTGTGTGTGTGTGTGTGTGTGTGTGTGTGTATCCACCATCATACTGATTTATGATCTAAATAGGATGTAAAAAATAAGTTTAAAAAAACCCAAAATGGTTTCCTCTATCCTTTCACATTATAATGCATTTTAATTTCAGAGCAAAGGAGACCTCCTGTGTTGTATTATTTGTAGAATTTTTATGCTTGTGTTTTAAAATCCTTGGGAGAGCAACAACTATATTTTAAGGTGAGTTTATTTTTAATTTGATTACTCAAGTAACAAGAACAATTTGCAAAAATCAAACTAATTCAGGAAAACATTATCTGATCATACTAAGATAACGTCTGACTCCTGCTTCCTTTCTCATGTCTGCCACCTCTTCCTACTGCTGTTTTTCTGTTGGTATACCTTAAAATCTCATCTCAGTCCTCAACCTTCTATTGCTTACCTCTTATCTTCTCTCCAGATCCTCAAACCTTCTATTGCTTACCTCTTATCTTCTCTCCAGCTTCTTTCCCAATTCTTGTCCCCTCTATCAACCATCTTCTTTATTCCCCTCTTATGCTTGTCACATCTTATGTTTTGCAACCTTCTGCCCACTCATCTCTCTCCTCCAACTGCTATGTATATGAATTGCACATGTGAAATGATTTCTTCTTTTTGAAGAATCTAATTCTTTTCTATTAACAAAAACAACAATATTCACTGATATCTGTTATATATGAATTTCACCTGTGATCTGATTTCATCTTTTCAAATAATTTCTTTTATGTTACTTATGACAACAATAATATCCACTGGTAATTTAATCTATGCCCAGGTTCTAGAATAAATATATATACAAGGGCTATCTGGAAATCATGCAGCCATGTAATATGAAAAATAGAGGCATTTATGGCTGGATTTTTTTCTGCACAGCCCTCATGTATATCATAGCGAATTCCCACAGCAACCCTGCCTGATATAACATAACTATTTTTAAATGAGAGAACAAAATTCAGAAAGTGTAACTGTCAATTAAAAATACTGATATTATTTTTACACGAGTGTACGTGAGATTAATAGAAAGTAATGTCAACAAAAGAGTTCCAGTGAACATTCATTCATAGTTTATCCAGGTTAGTGATAGTGTCTTTTTTCAACACGCATATATTACCTCATCCAGAACTTTCATAGTTGCAATAGTGCATTCAAAATGCTCATCTCTTCTTGTAGTGAAAATAGATGCATCTTCAGCTTCAGGGATAATTTATAGAATATGTTCAACAAACTCCTTTTTTCCCCCTCTAAATTTCAAAGGCTAGCTCAGACTTATGTTTTTGTTTTTTCCTCAGTAAATGGTTTGGAAGACTTAGAAATCTGATTTTAATTAATCTGTGTCTGCAGAACTACTTGGTCTTTGTAAAATGAAATTTTAATTAACTTTTATCTTTAGGCACTTTATATTCTAAATGGGAGGCTCACTTATCAGGCACTAATTCTTCAAACAGTTTTGACTACCAGTACACAATTTAAAATCTAGTTTTTAAAACATTCTTTGTAAATCATTGACTACTCCCCTTTTCTTTCTTTTCTAAAAAAGTTCAATTATGAGTTTTTAGAACTATAATCACTATTCATTCTAACAATATTTGCTTTTGTACTTTACTAGTTTTTATTGGTAAAGTTTAATTTGATTATGCAGCTCATTATTAAAATGGCAACTCTCAAATTTTGACACACACACACACACACACACACACACACACACCGTGGTTTTACATTGCTGAGTTTTATTCATCTATGTAATGATGGTAGAGCCTGTATTTCAACCACAATTTATGTAGTTAAAAAGTCCACAAACCTTTTAACATGATCCCTTTTCCTCTTTTTAGACTTAGTCCTGCTTGTACCTGCTGACTATTGTTCTTTTCAAAATAACTGGACTGTCTGGTCATAGGAGAGGCAAACTTGCAAGAGTTTTAAGCACACAGGCTTGAAAATTAAGGCATATCTATGTCTAAGTTCTTGCTCTAACCCCTCATTAATGATGTCACTCTGAGAAATAGTTTTAACTAGGCTAAGCATTGATTTTTTCATCTTCAAAAGAAGAATTATGGTATCAGTAAATTTTTAATCTGAGGGTGAACTGAACTGATATCTGTAAAGCACTACTACTGTACTTGGCACTTGGGATCCACTGACAGGCTTCAGAAGGTTTTTGTCCATGACACCTTAATGTTTTGAGCTATAATTTTATTTATATTGCCTTTAAAACTGTACTTATGAATAAAATTTTGTAGTAAATTATGTTTTTAGGACATTGCTTTACTTGAAAAATACGTGAAATGCTCTTATTTAATCATCAGGTCCAATGGTAATCAGCTTTAGTATGAGTTCCTGAAAATATTCCCAATAATAGGAGTTGTAAGAAATGCATCCAAACATTTTATAAGGACAACTCTGTAGACATTTGGCCTAGTTTTAGTTGCAAAACGCCAAGAAAACTAAAGTTCAAAGAAATTTGCCCATTCCTTGGGTTTATGACCATCAATGAGTGTGGTAAACATAAAAATTCCTGAACCTTATGGGCAAGGTTCTTTTGTTTGACTGCACTGATTCCTGAGGGATGTTTTATGTATGTCTAATCTGAAAATATTTTGGACCATATGAGTTTTCTTTACAAGAAAAATTTTGATTTCAACAGATTTTCCATAACTTGGACTATATGCTAAATAACATAAATACTAAAACTAATATTAATAATAATAACAGCAATAATAAAGTTATGATAACGTAGTGAAACTTAAAAAAAAATAACATAAGAGAAAAATAAAGCAATAATAAAGATCAGATAAATGAAAAAAGATATCTAAAGGAACAAAGCAGACATGAAAGATCGTATTTGTTGCCTACCCACTATCCCTTCTGCCCTTCTCTTTTAAATAGGACCTTGGTCTTGGTGTAGGATGCCAAATGGCCTGCTAAGAGATCTGCATTTTAGCCTCTCTTGCATATAGGGGACCGTGTTACAGTTTCAGACATCATTGGAGTCTACTGTGGATTGCTGATGAATTTTTCTTTTTCTTATCTAGGTGATGCCAACTCCCAACTTGGTATGTGAAAAAGTATAAATTCATACATAGCTAATCCATAACTAAATAACGGTAACAGTCATATTCATTGAGAACTTACTCTATGACAAAACTCTGGTAAATGTTTAATAAACACCATAACAAATCAATATTGAAAAGAATATAATAATGCACTGATATCTATGTAAGACAAAAGCAATATTTAAGAATATCAAGAGGATTTAAAAGTATGTAATTGTAACTTATCTTTTAACAAGGCAGTAACAGCAATAAATGAAGCATTAAAACTTAAGCTATGTATTAAAGTATTCAAATTAATAAATTTATACAAACTGTTTTGCTCTAAATATATATATCTTACTTTTCTTTTCACATGTCTAAGGAAACATTAGTAAAAAATCATGTAGTTTTCCCTAAAGAAAATAATATATTAAAAAAGAGAATACCCACAACAATTTGAAAGTGTGAAAGTTATCTCCTAAATAATCAGTATCTGATCTTTCTCCCTGCACAAGATAGTCTAGGGCTCCAACCTGGAAGGGAGTTTTAAAATCTGGGCCTCAGTGTTGGAGTGGAGCATGCCAGAAAATGCGGTGTCCCTGTTCAGAGCTCGGGCAGAGATTTTTCTGTCCCTCCCCAAATAAAAAACTATCTGAGTGGGCCAGTAGCTTCGAAAGGACCAGAGAAGTAAATATATGGTATAGTGCAGAGACTAGCCTCCAGAACAGCAGGATGATTATTGGGGTTAAGTTTGTGGATAAGAGGTAGAGACTAGAGAGATCACCTTGGGTGTCCATTGTACACAGCAGTCAAGGTGTGTCATCTACGGGTGCGGAAGTTCTGGGGAGTCTTAAGGGCTTCTTTCTCTTTAATGGAAGCATCCCAACAAACAGTGTAACTATGAGATGACTTAGAGTCTACTAGAAATGAACTGAAGCAATGTAGATCTTCAAATTGCTTCCTTTTCTTGAGAAGGTCAGTTGTATGGATGGTAAAGGTAGAAAAATGGAAACCAAACTGCCAATAATGTTTGATGAATTCCAGTGTCTCATACTTCAGAGCTGTGAATAACACAAAGATCCCTTAGTTGGGTAGAATTTGTCCTAAAACCTGCATTTTGAGATGTGGTCTTACCCAGAGATCACTGGCCACACTTCTATCCTCAAAATGACTCATAGCATTTCAAAACCACTGTTTAGAGGCTCAGCTTAGCTTGCAACAACCTTTTTACCTTACAACAAAAGAATGATGAATTCCTCTAAAGGAAATGTCATGTAGCCTTTCCATTGTTTAATATAATTTTAAAATAACATGGAGACTTCATGTTATAATGTCTAACTTTATATACAAATTATGCATACATTAAGCTTATAAATATATAAAAATGACCACAAACAGGAAAAAAGTAAAAGGATGGGTAATATTTTATCTATTTTTGTTTTTTAATTTTTAATTTTTAAAGTTGATATACAATATTATATTTCAGGTGTACAACAAGAGGGGTAATATTTTAAAACATTATCTCTGGTATATTTAGATGAAGAAATTGTGGTTCATTTGTTTTATTTTATTTTTTTTTACTTGACTCTGTGTTCTTCAAATATTCTTTAATAGACAGATTTTGTTTAAGCATTAATAATATAGTGAATGCTGAATATGTGCAAAATTAGGGCTAGGCACAGTGGGGATAACAAGATAAATAAGAGAAGGGGCCTTGCTTAGAGAGTTGTGTTGTAGTAGGGGAGATGAGACTTATACACCAACAACATCGTAGGAAGTAGTGAGTGTAATGGGAGAGCTCAGAATACATGCTGTGTAGATGCAGGGAAAGAAGGGGGTATGACTACTGCCTTGCATCATTTTTTATTCACTTCTTATGTATACAGGTCAGCATTAGACCAGTGAATAGCAAAGCTAAATCTATAAAATAGATCTGTGTGTGCCTTTAGAGCATTTTATTTACCATTCATATTTTAGAGAATAGGAATCCTTTTGCTGATGTTTTATTGAATCTCTTTCCTCCCAGGTTTGGAAATGTGTTGTAAAGGGAGAACAAAGGTAATTTAATTTCAACAGACCTATTTTGACATGACTAATTAATTGAAAACACCTGGGAACTATATTAGCTTAAAGACAACTCTCAACTAATTTTATGGTAAAAAATAAATTCACATTGAATTTTAAATATGAAAATAACCTTTTATGACACTTTTATGGTGAGGATTTTAAAAGCTTCTATAATTTAAGAAATGGTTTACAGACTTTCAACAGCTGAACTCTTGACTTCCTGAGCATTTCTGAAGCATTTAAAAAAGAAATCTCTTAGCAAATATGAAATCTCATCCTATTCTTTTCAGAATGGTCATTTGACATCAAGATGGAAAGCATACATAGAGAATAATAGGAGAAAGGACATCAAATATTTATAGTATCTATCATTTAATTTCAATTTAAATACTGTATTGTGACAGTTATACTGGTCACTTGTAGATATTATTCAAAGTGTTTCAATAGTAGGATGGCAGAATAAATACAAAATATAGAACTAAGTATTTTTTTTTTTCTCTTTCCATCACCTTATATTTAGCTTCCCCCCTCCTCTCCCACCCCCTCCCCTTTCTCCCCTCCCTAACCCACTCGTCCCCAAATAAACATTAAACTATCGATTGTGTCCATGGGTTATTTGTTTGTTCAGTTCTTTTTTTCTTTGCTTTCAGTTTTATATTCCGCATATGAGTGAAAGAAGAACTAAGTATTTTATTATTCAGTTTTTATCCTTTATTTTAGGTTATAAAGACATACAGGTACACAATGACTAAACTGGCAGAAAATGGAGTTAAGTAGCTAGAGTTTAAGTTTATTCATAATGTATTGAACACAATGAACAATATTAACATTTTAGGAGTTAGAAAATATAAAAACACAAGCATATTGTTGTGGTTTCAATTCATTCACATGGAAATTTTAAGAAATTTACTTATAGAGAAAGCAGAAATACTTTCTTTGGTAATTATATATATATCTGCAGTAATCAATAGTTAATATTGAATTTTTTAAAGAATGTTTTACATGAGAAAGACTTCTCCAAGTTATAGCACACAGGTCTGGTAACCTACAGTAATGACTTTTCAGCTTTCTTGACTACAACCTACAGAAAAGAATATACTGTAAAATCACCGTGCTTGAAAAGTAAACCAAGAAGATAATCTAGTTCATTCCCACCCATTGAGGCTGAATCATATCACAAATATGAAGCTTTTTATTCTTAAAGCTGCTATTACTCAGCTCACCTGTAAGATAAGACCAATGAGATTTGCCTCATTAGAGATAAGATTAATTCAAAGGATATGAGTAAAAGACCTAATATGAGTATCTTATACATATGAGGTATAAGAAAAAATAGCAGCTATTACTATTATTATTAATGAGCTGATATAATAACCTCTTTTAAACTATGAAAACATTTATTTTCTAGAAACTTTTTCTCATATTCCTTTTAGACAAATGAATTCCCCATGCTACAATTCATATTCTATAATACATCTAGCACTTCATGACAATTGTCCTCTGATTTATTTGTTCCATGTTTCTCTCACCACTCGTCTGTCAAATTCTAACCTTGTGAACTCTTTGAGGGTAGGAACCTTGTCTTAATTCAATTTTATTCCCAGTTCAGAGCATTGAACAGGCACATAGTAAAGTGTGACTACGAAAACATTTTAACTATAGTTTTATTCCTTTTTAAAATTAATTTTATTTTTGAAAAAATATATATAGTTTATACGTCAAATAGCTATAACAAAGTACAGTAATTTTTGTTAAGCTCCTCCAATTCCTTTCTCCCAAGGCAATCACTTTTGACATGTTAAGAGATTCCTTCTTCACATGTCTATATTTCTCAATACTATGGTTATGCTCCTGTATTTTCATTATTAAATTTTAAATGTTATCTATTGACTTTCTAGTATGATGCTTAGGATTTAGCTCCCAGAAACCTCCATCTCCTCTGCTTCCCTACCCCATTTCCCACAATAGTTACATTAAAAAATGTGTTTAGATTTAATTAATTGCTTACAGTTTTATAACATTGTAAGTAATATTTATAGCTGAGCATTTTAGGAATTTAACAAAATTACATTTTCTTTTATAGTTTTTTTTTTACAATAACAGCCTTGATTTTTTTCATTGGATGGATTTCATGTAAACCTTTTGCTAATTTTCCACAATAACCTTTCAATACCATTTTCCCCAAGATCATTCTTGTCAGGTAACCTATCAATTCCAATTATTTCATTTTATAGAGTGATACATCTGGAGGTTTCCATTCATTTTCTAGTTGAACTGACTGCTCTTTAAATGTATTGGAAAGCACTTGTCCAGAAGGTTCATTTTCTTTGTCACACTGAGAATTCCCTTGTTTCTCATCTAATTTGGGTGTCCTGTTTTCTTGATCTCCTTTTTTCTGTTTTCTCATTTACTCTCCTGTTTTATTGGAGTATATCCTCTAATTATTTCCCAAGAAAGAGTGCATGAGAAACACAATATTTGAGAATTTGTATACCCGAAAATATTTTTTACCCTAACACTGTTAAACTGGGCATTGATTTCTACACTAAAAGATTTTTTTCTTCATTATTTTGGAAGTGCTGCTCCACTTTCTCCTAGAAGACAGTGTTGCTGTTGAGATGCCTCATTTTGGCTTCGCATTTTTGCATGGCATACTAATTGCCCTCTTTTTTGCTCTTAGAGCTTATCTCTGTTATCCTGAAATTTCAAAAGTCCTAGTTAATTTATTATTTATTTATTTATTTATATTTACTTTTTGCTGTCTCTTAATCTGGAAACGCATGTCTTTCAATGCTGGGAAACTTTCTTAAATTATTTCCTGGATACTGATTTTTCATGATTTCTCTTTTTGAAATTTCTGTGATTCAAATATTATATCTTCTGGCCTATCTTATTTTCTTATCATTTCTCTTATGTTGCATCTTTTTGTCTCTACTCCAGTTTCTGGATGATTTTCTGGACATTACCTTTCATCATTACTATTGAATTTTTCATCTTTGCCATCAAGCTTTTTATCATGTTCTTTTTGTCTCCCCCAAATGTTCCTATATACCACAAGAAAGTCTTACAATATTTTCTTACTGCTTTGAGAATGTTTGAGCTTTCTTCTCCTTCTAAGGTAGTGACTGCTCCTTATATCTGTTATTCCTATATTCTCTAAGTCCTTTTCACTTTGTACTAGCTTATCCTTGGTTATTCCAATCCCCTGTTATAGATAATAATTCTTTATATTAAAGTATTCCTGTTCAAATTACTGTGATTTGGTCCTGACTGCTAGTCACTTTGAGCCTGAACTTCAAGCCCATAGTAGGCTGTCTGTCATCCACAGAATAATAGCAAGCTATGCAGAGCTCTTCCCTACCTGCCCGTGACTATCTTGTCTATTCCCCTGACTATTCTAACTGCTTTGTAGTCTGCTGCCCATCTCTAAATACTCATTCTTTTCTTTTCCCAAGAGTACTAAATTACTTGTAGTTTCTAGGATTCACAAAGCAGATTGATACTCCTGAGCCTTAAACACACAGTTTCCTCACTCTAGAAATAGCTTGACTTATCAGCATAGTCATCTCTCAGCGTTGTTTGGTGTCACCATTTCTGAAAAGCCTTCCCTGAACCTTTCTTTCTTGAAATTAGTTGATTTTAACTCTTGCTTCCTTAGGGTGCAAGCCATTTACAGTTCTCCCTGAATTTACAGTGAACTCTTAATCCTTCTTTCTATTACTAGACCTAGCATGTTGCCCTGTTGTCACATATTAAGAACTCAATAACTTTTGTGAAATCAGTGAATGTGTTTAGTTTTTCAGGAATGTAATTTACTTTCTTCCATAGAGGATTTAACTGTGAATATAAAGCAAAATCAAGGTGAGAATTTAGGACAGGGAAAAATGTTAACTGGTAGGATGATGCTCCCTTGATGCCTCATTTCCACTGCTGTCTCCACAATTACACCTGCACTGCTATACTATTTCAAAGCAGCTGTCAGGTGAGCTTGAGCTTAGAGTTCTTCACAGCCCACAAGATTAGGGTAAAGTGATACAGGTGCTTTTAATTTAGTTGGAGTACAATGACACTTCTAATTTAGGTAAAACAAATTGTCAGTGTATTGCAGTATTCTGGTCGACATTTACATTTATAGGGCAATGGGTATAACAGGAATCTGTAGTACTTGAAAAAAATTCAGAATTAGCATGTTAGAGATTCCTTAAATTTACCACTTCTATACTATGGAGTTGGGATTTACTTGGGCTAGAATTTTACCTAGACATGAGGAATGCTACACTAGACTGCTATGACTACAAATTACTTGATTCTTTCTCATGAAAATAAGATATAGACACAATAATGACAGAAAAAATTAACTCCAACTATGAAGCAAAGATACCTGAATTTTTCAGGTGCTGTCACTGTGATCTTCTTTGAAAAGCAGATATTTAAATATATGTTAATTAGGTTCCTATTTTGTTCAGACATTGTGCATGTTGGTAGAGATATGAGGTTAAATGAATCTTAAGAGTACACAGGTTGTTTCTGGAATATCTCACTAAATGAACTGATGTGTTTTTTAGGCATGCAAAATGCTCCTAATGCTTGCATTTGACTAGTGTTTACACTTAACTTAAACTGACATTTTCAAGAAATCTGTAACATGGGTAAGAATTATTATCTTCATTTTCCAGTGGAAAAATAATTGAGCAGAAGAGGGATTTATCAAATGTCACACAGGACTTTAATCAAGGGCTTTGTCAATTACTTAAACACTACCAGGCTTTTCTAAGTGACCACTAACCAAATCAATTCAAAGGACATTCTGTTAGTGACTTTAGATAATTGCTTACATAGCTGTTTTTGAAAAATAAATTTCCGCTTAAAGATGAAAAATATCAACTGCAAATTGCAGGTGAATAGATTGAGTGCTACAGTGGAAGATCTGGGCAAACCAGAAGGTAATAAATCCATCCATTTATTTATTGAGCAAACATTTATTATGCTCCTGTGTGCTGTCACTGAGATAGGCATATACAGATAGAAATATAACAATCTCTTGTAGTGAGCTCTCTAACAGGTGTGAGGAGGAATTGAGCAATCTGGAAGAAGAAGAGGGAAGTCATTCTGAGGAGAGGGACCAGTGTGTGCTAACCTGGAAGTTGTGAAAACATAACAGTGTACTCTAGGAAAGGTGGGGAAGTCAGTGTGGCTTGAGAATAGGGTGCATAGGTTACATTCCACCCGAGGCTGGAAGGAGAGTTGGGGGTCACATTTAAAAGAGCCTTTTGACTATGAGTTGTTTGTTTTTTATTTTGTAGGCAGCAGAGAGACATTGGAACCTGATACATTGTGGGAGAGGTAATGGATAAAACTTAGCATTTAGGTTGAGAGGAGAGGAGATACCAAATGCTAAAAGTGAGGAAGAAGTATAAAGAAGATAAAAGACAAGCAGAATTATTCCTGAATGTGGCATTATCTTTTTGATAGGTGGTGGGGTGGGGAATAATTTTATGTATTTTGTGGTTTTCTACCCTGCAGGCCCTCTTTTCCTTTCAAGTTGCCATTAGGACTTTAACCTCTGGTTTCATTTCTTATCTTAGTGTTCTGCTTTCTTTCAGACCCTTATTTATGACTTGTTTGAAGATCCTGTTCACTATCATTTAGCTCTTCCTTATTAGTGATGATACTTTTGAGGAGGCTGGTCTCATAATATACAAGAGCAAAACTCACTACCTTGGAAATGTAATGATGTGTATGAAACAGAAATAGCACACAAAAGTTCAGCCGTTGGCCCGTTGGTGAAATTTTTAGAGATCTAGTGGGCTGAAGCATGTTGACACATCCCTTTGAAGATGAAGGACAAGTTACTGTATCTTGCCTATCTAACACTAAGAAAGGCAAACACTCTGTGGGTCTCTTTGAATTTTTGGAGACTACTTATGTCTATCTCATTTGCACCTGCTATTTCAACCCATTCACCAAATATCTCCAAATGCTGCCAGTTTTGAGTAGGAACAGAGAAAAAGAAGGCTCTATGACAAACCCAAGCTTCCCATACAAGCTGCCCCACAACATGGCCCACATGACTGAGCATATCTGAAGGCTGTGGCACATAGGGATGATGCATGTAACCTTTGGCAGATCCCTGCAAGTGAATGATAGAACAGAAATGTAACAATTTTGGAGCAAAGAGTTTTGCCTTATCTGCAGAAAAGTCTCCTTTTGAAAAGCAGCTTTTGGCTTGTTGCTGGACAAGCCACAAAAACTGAAAGCTTGATGATGAGCCACTAAGTTACCAAATCACCTGAGCTGCCTCACATGAACCAAGTGTTTGGCATCATGCCAAAGTGTTGGGCATTGCATAGTAGCACTTTACCATCGAATGAAAGGAGTATATACAAGATCAGGCCCAAGCAAGTCTTTTTTTTTTTTTTTTTTTTTTTGCTTTTTGGTATGTGGGTAGCTCCCTGACTGGGAATCGAACCCAGGCCGCAGCACTGACAGCGCCAGTGCTGAAGCCTTAAGCCACTATACCATCAGGGAACTCCCCCAAGCAAGTCTTGAAAGCACAAGCTAGTGTATGAGCAAGTGTCACAGGTGCTCATGGCCCGTATTTATGCCTAAGTTGCTTCCTCCATCTTAACCTGTGCCTACGACCTCATGGGAACCCCTAGGAACAACTGACTGAGGAAGAACAGAACTTGAAGTACAGTTTATAGGTGATTCTGCCCAATATGCTGGCACCACTCTAAAGTGAAAAGCTGCAGGACTACAGCTCCACTCAGGGGTAGCCCTAAAGGACACTGATGAGGGAAGTACTTCCACTAGGCAGAACTCAGAGCAGTGCACATGGTTGTTCACTTTTGCCTGGAAGAAGATATGGTCAGAGACATGGATCTACCCTGATCCAATGCGGTGCTTAACGTTTGGATGAACAGTCAGGGAGGAACACAGTTAGAAAATTGGTCACAAGAGAATCTGGGGAAGAGATATGTGGATAGACCTCTCTGTCTATATAGAGTATGAAGAGATTGGTGACCTATGTTAATGCCTACCAAAGAGGGACATCAGCAAAGGAAGATGTTAATCAAGTGGAAAGTTGCTCTTTTGTGGGTATCAGTCCCTATCTATCCCTAGCTACTGCTGTCCTAGCCAAATGAACATAGAAAGTGGCCATGGAAGCAAGCATGGAGGTTTTGTACGGGCTCACAACACAAGGTTGCTCTGGCCCTAGCCATGGCCGAAGGTGCAACCTGCCAAAAGACAAAACCTGAGACACTAACGTGGCATCATTCCCCTGGTAGTCTTGCCAGACACCCGCTGGCATGACGATTACATTGAATCCTTTCCATCACGGTGCTTTATTTTCATTGGAATAGATACTTCTGTAGATAAGGATTTGCCTTCTTCCTCTACAGTACTTCTGGCAAAACCATCATCTATGACCTTACAGAAAGCCTTATTCAGTATCATGCAATTCCTCACAGCATTACCTCTGAGCAATGAACTTACTTCACACCAGATGAAGTGTGGCAATGTGCTTGTGTACATGGTTTGCTGATCATGGCGTGCTACCTGTCACCCGGAAGCAGGTAAATGTCCTTTTGAAAACTGAGTTCTTGTGCCAGCTGGTTAGCAACACTTTTGGGGGCTGAAGTAATATCCTCCAGGATTAGGTGTATCACCTGAATCTCAGACCATTATGTGGCACTGTTTCTCCTATAGCTAGGAGTCAAGGGGTAGAAGTAGGAGTGACAATTTATCTGCGCTTTTTTGCTTCTTATTTCTGCAAGTTTTGACTCTGCTAGTTTGGAGCTCTTAATTCCCAAGGACGGAATATTTCCACTGGGGACACATGTACCATGCACTACAAGCAGCAGAGAATATCACTTGGTCTGGTATCTTCTTGGTTCCTTGCATACCACCATTTTCTTTCTTCTTTTTCGATTGAATCTGTTCTAATGAGATTCCAAAATGAATAATTAATGGATAAGTAGCATAGTAAGGTTTATTTATTTTTACTGAATCATGATCAAAGACTTGTCTGACACTACCCATGGCAAATCTGCTTTTTTCCTCTCCTTAGAAAATATATGAATCACAGGTGATGGAGAGACAATAATCACCAGCTCTCATTGTCTCGGCTACCAGTAGGTATCTGTCAAATGCCCAGGATTCTCCATCAATCACAGGCTCACCATGTACTTTGGGTCACACTAGAGCCAAGGACCTTTGCAGATAGCATAGCCATGATATCAACTGGCTCCTCAAATAGCCCAAGAGATTTTGTGGAAATAAAAATTTAACTACTATATCACACTGTAATTTGGAATAATTGAACCATTATAATCCTATCACAAGTTTTCTATACATAGGATAGAATAGACTTTTCAGGTCTAAAGTAGTTTCTTGGTATTAAATTTAAGATATCCTGGGAAAAGATTTCTGTTTAGAGAATTTCCTCCACTCTGTCAGTTATCCTCAGAGTTGTCTTTATTATCACACTACTTTTACAATGTAAGATTTTCTTCTCATCTTGGATTATGATTGCTAGTTATTATCAAAACTAAGCAATGTTGAGCAGGAAAAGCTGAACAGAAGAGAAGTAATGCAAATTACTTGGTCAGAGAGCCTCTCAAAGGACTTAAATAGATTTGGAGTGGAAAATGCAGGACTACTTTAAATTTAATTAACTTGCCATATAAATGTTGAAAAAACAATTACCAAATCTTTAAAATTTCAAGAATCAAGATTAAAGGTTTAAAGTAAATTAATTTTCTTTGTTATACAAACTTAATCCTTTTTTAATGTGCTTTGCTCTTATAATTCCATAATTGATCCATGTGCATTTGCATTTATTGTATTTTTTCTGTTTTTCTTCTTATTATATTGTAATCTCCTTTGTGGTCAGGGACTATTGTAAATCCTTAGTTGTACCAGATGTCTCTGACTACTGAATAAATATTAGTTGACTGAGCCGTGAGTTAGTTAGATTAGTTGCCATCTTACTATACATAATAATTATTAAATTTTTGTTGTAGCTTTCTATCTCCATGGGAAGAGTGGCCTGGGTATGGGTGAGGATGTGGGTGTAGGTATGGAATATGGCATTATTCTGTACTTTTAAAATGTTTATGCCCTTATTTTACATATATTACACATATATATGACATATGTGTGTATATAAACATACATATGCAAATATATATATGTACATGCATACATAAATCCGTATGTATGAAATGTGCATTGTTCATAGTGGTAGAATATATATCTGTATATATATATTTTTTCTTTTCTTTGAGTGCAGAGATTGTCTTTTACTACTATGAACCATTCAATGTATGCTTCATGGTTCATACATGGAAGTTGCTCAAAAAATGTTTGTGCCTCTTGATAGATGAGAGGACTGTGTAATTGTTTCTTTTCTGTCATCTTCATGACCTTGATAACAATTAGCATCCTAATAATAAAAGTTCTAGAATTATCCAGGTCATCCTTGAGCCTAATAGCTGTTCTTCACCAAGTAAAACTTATTGCAACCATAGAACCAGATCAAATTGGTCCTGTCCTGTTTCTAACAAGACCTGGCACCAAAGTTTAAACCTTGGATATACCACTTATGAGTAACACTTGTGAACCCTTAACTGCTACCCCTTGAAACCCCATCCCAAAACCTGGATTAGGCAAATAGATTTGAGCCTTGCCTTTTGTCTTCTTGCCAGTCAACTAGTAAGGAAAAGCCTTTCCTTTTCTCAAAGCCTGTGTCATAGTATTGGCTTCTATGTGAGCTGGGCAGCAGACCCTTGTTTGGTAACATTACCAGTCATGCCACTTACTCTTTACTTTCTCCTATTTATCACTGAGACCAGTGAGAATAGAAGAGAAAGGCCAACTGTTAGGTTTATCACATTTTCACATAGATGTGAGACTTGGAGAGCTGGAGAGTTAGCATTTAGTGTCTTTTCAGTATGGGAGATTCTAACTTGTCATATGAGTAGAAGAATGAGGGAAGGTCTTACCTACTATTTTTCTGGTGGTATGTATCCTGCCCTCTCTGAAATGTATGAATGCATTGGATCTTACACTAGGGAAAATGCCAGCTAAGTTTAAACCATCAGTTCCCAAGTGGTGGTATGTGTACCCCTGGGGGGTTGTGTGCTGGACCATTCAGGGATACATGAAAAATAATAAGTAATGATGAAAAAACAAAGTAAAAAGTGCAAAATGTTAGTTATGGAACAATAAATGTTAAGTTTGAATTGCTGTTAATGGAGACACTTCAAAATCAGATCACATTAGTGAATGATGATTCGTGAGGGCGTGGCTATGAACCCTTCCCCCAAACTGCTCTTCTACCATTCATTATTCACAGTTTCAGAACACTATATTTGTGAAGTTTCTAGAACTTCCTCAAATATATAAATACATTCACCAGACTGTTTGATCAGTTTAGTTATTGTCTTAGTAAAAGTAAGTGCACTGTCTTTAATCATGATTCTTTTCAAATAGTTTTTTTTTAATGTTTAAATACTTGATCATCATTATGAATACTTAACTGTATTACAAATATTATAAAATTAAATCTGTGGTTTGTACTTTCAGTGTAATAATTTTTCTTTGCTAACTTATTACCTCATTTCCACTCTTTTACATTAAGATAGGCACTGAACAAAAGTGTCAGTATTTAAAAACAGTAGTTTTAAAAACAAGGGATACGATTTATAGAAATGGGTTTAAAAGGGGTACACGAGTGGAAAAAGGTTGCGAACCACTGGTTTAAGCTTTCCTTAGCTTTTCCATAGTCAGTGACATACCTTTTCTTAGAGGGTCCTTTGAAAGTTTGAGAAATGGGAGAAGAGATGGAAGTCCTGCTGAAACAGACCTAAGAAGGAGTGCTGTCACCACTCCTGCCTCTGTCCGACCTTAGACTAAATTTTTCTGACTGCCTGTGCCACTTGTACTTCACCACCTGAATTAAGCTTTTGGCTGATGAATATATGAGTTTAACACTCACTTGAATGTACAATGCTGGGCCCAGCATCGGACTTAGATAGAGACGGATGATTTAAGTGGAATTCTTTTTAAGTCTGGTATAAAAGGAACCACTTTGCATACAAAGTATATACAGAACTAAAACTGAATGGACCTAAATTCACCTATAGAATATTACGAGGACTCTCTGAAAAGTACCAAGCCATGTAATATGAAAAATAGAGGCATTTATGGCTGGGTTTTTTTCCAGACAGCCCACATATACGTCATTAAATGTTGTGAATGAGACAAATGGCTATTTAAAGTATAAGTTGACAGTAAGTATAAAAGAAGATCTAATGAAAACATTTACATTCTAATCAGAAAGAAATATATTAAGAATGAGAAGAATGTAACAATGGTTACATGTATAAAAGTTTAGGACAGTATCTCCACCTTAATGCTATATATTTCCCTAAATAAGTATCATTTTTTCTTATGTCATGGAAACATCAAATACATAAGTTAAATTAAAATTTACTTCTATAAGTCATAAATTAAATATGTCAGTACAAAAGTGAAATATCATTTGGAAATGATAATAAATCCTAATTAACTCAACTATCATTCAAATTCTAACCAGGTAGTTTATGTTTACATAAATTAATTCAATAAATAAATAGCACAGCAGCAAGCTAGAGGCCTGTGACACACTGATTAAAAATCTAGTGGATTTTTTTCTACATTCCACATTTAGAAGAAAGATGCAAAAATATTAAAAATATCTTCTATCTCAGGAGTTACTAACATTTATACCATGGAGATTAATGTAGTTTTAACAATGGATATAACCAAAGAAATGTTAAAAATACCATGTTATTTATTCATGGGCAGAAAATGGTGGTAGTCTTTTCATAAAGGATTTGATAATGGAAGGTTGAGATTAAGTATGAGATGTTTGATGAACTTACTGTTGTTCCAAAATGTTAATTAAATACTTATTCACAAAGTATTATAATCAGTGGAAGAGTATTTAACCAATACAATGAGATAAGATATACAAAGAGCAGCATATAATCTATTGAATAATTGACACCTTTCAACTTCACTTGGCTTTTGTTGAATTGACCTATGTAGTCTACCTTTATCTGCTACTATTCTACACAAGCAACTGGAAGGTTAGTAGCTGACTCAGTGGTTGGATTAAAGTTGAAAGGAGCCATAAATTACTTAATTCTCTCCCTCTCTCACAGCTGAAGAAAGTTGAGTGTATGAAAGTGAAACCAAATTGTGTAAGTACACACCGCAAGTTAACGAAAGAGCAATACTAAAATCAAGTTTCTTAACTTCCAGTCCAGTTTTCTCTCCATGCTACCATCCTAATTCACCCAAGAAGTTTGTTACAAAATGTTTAAATTGGGCAAGAATATTTTTCCTTTAATTATCCAGAACAGTAATTTGTAATGTTTTTAGTGCTATTGCTTTCTTATTAATTGCTCAGTCCTTGCAAAATATACATGTAACCTGTTTTTCTCTCCCTCTTCATTTTCCTCTCCAGCTGACACACTCTGAAATTAATTTGGTTTTGGGATTTGAGAACTTTGAAATATTTCCCATGAAAGGTAAACTCTTTTTGGTGGAGATCACATTTTGTCACCTGGTGCATAATAAATGTTCTCTGAACTGAATTAAGCTTAACCAAATTTATATAATTGACAAAGACTTGCAATTGAAATCATGCTTTGAAATCACCTACTCAGATAGTATTTCAGTTTTCTACTTTGTGTGGGTAGGCACTGTCTAAATTAACAGGAAACTGATTTATGGAACCAAGGATGGCATTGCCAAGCAGGAACTTACTTATGGCTGTCTTCTGGTTAGGTTTTTCATTATTTGTGTTGTAATTGTGAAATACAGTCTTGATACTGTCAGATGTCTCCCTTATTTTATTATGTTTATTATTTCACTTGTTTTATTTTACTATAAATCTATAGTATTCATGTTTCTCTGGATAAATTATATGACTGTTGATATTGTAAATGAAATATAGGAGGGCTGTCTGGGGAAAAACCCAGCCATAAATGCCTCTTTTTCATATTATATGGCTGGATACTTTCTGGACAGCCCTTGAATTTCATTAAAATGTTTTTTTAAATATGTTTATTAAAAATATAGCTAATGTACAATATTATATTAGTTTATGTGAACACCATAGCTATTCAACATTTACATACCTAAAGAAGTGATCACCATGATAAATCCAACAACCATCTGACACTGTACTATGCAATCACAATATTGACTGTATTTCCTATGCTGTATATTATATCTCATGACTTCTTTATTATACACCTAGAAATGTGAACCTCTTAAATTTTCAATTACACTTGACATTCAATATTATTTTATATTAATTTCAGGTGTATAGCATAGTGGTTAGACATATATGAATTTAAGAAGTAATCCCCCTGACTAATCTAGTACCCACCTGGCACTACACATAGTTATTACCATATCAATGACCATACTCCTTATGCTTTACTTTATAACCCCATGGCTATTTTGTAATTACCAATTGGTACTTCTTAATTTCTTCACCTTTTTCATTCTGCCTCCCATCTATCACCCAACAAATCAGGTACCCATCTGATACTATATATAGTTATTACAGTATTATTGACTATATTCCTTATGCTATACCCTCCATCCCCGTAACTACTATGTAACAACCAATTTGTATTTCTTAATCCTTTCCCCTTTTTTTTCACCCACACTCCCAATCCCCCTCCCATCTGGCAACCATCAAAATGTTATCTGTATCTATGAGTTTGTTTCTATTTTGTTTGTTTATTTTGATCTTTAGATTCCACACATAAGTGAAATTACATTGCACGTGTCTTTCTCTGTCTGACACTCCACTCAGCACAGTACCCTCCAGGTCCGTCCATGCTGTCCCATATATTCCCTTCCATGGCAGAACAATGTTCCATTGTATGTATGTACCACCTGTTCTCTATTCATTCATCCATCTACAGACACCCAGGCTGCCTCCACATCTTGGCCATTGTAAACAATGCTGCAATGAGCATATGGATGTACATGTCCCCTTGAAGTAGCATTTTTGGTTTCTTCAGATAAGTATCCAGAAGTGTGATTACTGGGTCCTTTTTCTCTTGGTATAGCCTTTCTCTTAAAGTCTGGTTTGTCAGATATAAGTATTGCTACCCTAGATTTTGTTTGTTTGTTTGTTTCCATTTTCATAAAATATCTTTTCCCACCCCTTTACTTGCCATCTGTGTGAGTCTCTTGTAGGTTGCATGTGTAACGGTTTTGTGTTCTTATCCATTTAGCGCTCCTATGTCTTTTTTTTCCTTACCATTTTGATGTTTTTTAATGTTTATTGTCTTCCTCTGTCCTTTGATTGGAGCATTTAATCCATTTGCATTGAAAGTAATTTTTGATAGATATGTAGCTGTTGCCATTTTATTATTCATAATTTAGATTTTTTTCTCCCCATCTTAAAGCAGTTCCTCTAACATTCCTCCTAACACTCGGTGGTGGTGATGAACTCTTTTAGCTTTTTCCTGTCTTGGAAGCTCTGTATCTGTTCTTCAATTTTAAAAGGTAGGCTGCTGGGTAGAGTACCCTTGGTTGTAGATCCTTGCTTTTCATCACGATCCTTTCTGGACTGCAAATCCCATATTTTAATATATGGTGGTACCTCGGTATTTGTCATTAATTTGTTCCAGGAGGTGCCACAAGTACCAAAAACAAGGAGTACCAAACAAATTTTTCCCATAAGCAATATGTAAATAAATGTGATGCATTCCCAAACCAAAAATATATAAAATGACCACAGAAACCAAGGTAAGACCACAAAGGCATGTATGTGCACAGGCAAGAACTACCATGTGACTAATGTGTGACCCCTTGTTTCGGCTGAAAAGCATAGTGAGTCACGAGGCAACCGACACCAACAAGTACTAATGTGCGTGTTGAGTACCAAACAAAAGACAGACAGATGAGTTCTAAGACAAAATTTTCTCATCAAAATGCATTGAGTACCAAATTCAATGAGTTTCACAGCAGTTGAAAACCAAGGTATGACTGTAACTATGCTTTGTATAGTATATTTCTGGCTGTCTTCTCAGCAGACTAATAATTTAGTGTTATCAATTACTTTATCTGTATTTTGTTTCATCTTTTTGATAGTTCTTTTGCCTTTGCCTATAACTTTAAAAATGCTAATATAAATGAAGAGATGTTCAAGCTTAGTGCTGAAAGAGCAGAATCTTAAAAATTTGGATAAAAATGCTTATATTTCTCTTGTTGGTCTTTGATAAGTATTAAATTCATAGTCTTATGGAGGAAGTTCTTCTCTAGTCCTTCCTCCTTAACCCTTTCTTTATTCAGCATGTGTGTGTACTACATACAGTTGATGATGTAGCAGATAAAAAGACTTACATTTATGAGAATAGTCCAACAGGCAGGCTTTGAGACACAATTTGGGGAGCTGAGAATCTGGAGAGCATAAAATTCAGCCCCTAGAACGCCACGTCTCTGTGTTGGCCACAGATCTTCTAAAAATTGCTTCTTTGGGGCACAGGGATATGTAAGCACCTGTGAAATGAATCTCTCCTTGCCTCTATTTGAGTGGAGTGGTGGGAAGGGACAATAACTTTACTCCAGATTTTATTGTTTGCAGATAAAGCTGAACCAAACAGCTGCTTTAGTCGGACAAACAAAGCAAACTAAATAAATGATTTGTTTATCTTTTGTATTCTTTCTTCCTTTTGTAAAGCACACATTTTGTTGCCTGGATACATTTGTTTGAATTATGTCTATCTGTTATACATTGCTTTGTTTCCTGGTATTATTAATATTTCTTGTTAAGTCCTTATGGAAACATTGTAGATTTTAAAGCTATGTCTGTGCCTGTTGAATGAATAAATAAATTAAGAACAGAAATATGCCGGTTAGATCTGAAAAATTTCTGAGAAATAAATCCTCTAGTCCTGTCCCATAATATTATAGAATGAGGAAATGAAAGTCTGGAGAGGCTGCATAATTTCTAAACATCAGCAGAAGGGGGTTAGTGTCCATTTCTTTTGATTTCCGCTACAATAGGTTTTTCCATTGGAAAAATACAACTGATGCTAAATTAATAGACTTTTTGTAACTCTTGACTTCAGGCTTTAGGAGGGTCTTACTTTAGTGACTGAGTCTCTATGACCCTAATGTAACTTCCAAGCACAAAAATATTTCTTAGGGTAAGACTTATGCCATAACTCAGAAATTCTATTTCTCAGTCATCTACCCTAGAATACACATGTATATGGAGATTCATGAAAGTAAATGTTGATTTCAGCAACATATAATAAAACCCTGGAAACAACCTAAGTGTTTCTGTATGGGGTAGTTAAATGAATATTAATATTTTTGTTCTATGAAATGCTATGCAACAGTTAGAAAGAATGACTTGTACATATGATAACAGCAACAGAATTCAAAGACATTGTACAATAAAAAATTAAACTTATCGAGTATCTACAGTATGTAAACACACAGACATGTAAAGAATAATATATATAGTAGTTCTGGATCTATATGACACTTACATAAAAGCATTAACAAAAGGTGGGCAATAAATTTGTTATATTTGTAATAGAGATAGTTACCTCTGGGGATGGCAGGACTAAAAGTTGAAAGTGGCTTTCAAAGATGGCTCAATTTCATCTCCATGTTTTAAATTTGTAGAAAATAGTATGTATTCATGAAATTTAAAAAGTTTCTTAAAAGTACATTGTCCAATAAAAGCTTAATGTGCCTTAAATATTCACGACATCATATTCTCTAAAAATGATCAGAATTTTCAGCTTTGGCTATTCTGAAATATTTATCTGTTTTTGCCTAATCATTATGTATGTTTTGACATCAGTGGAAATCAGAAGAAATGAGTAAAAATCAAGATAAAAAAAAGGGAGGGGACATTTAGACATATACAGTGACATATACAAAAATGACAAATTATTGCTAAGGATGAGTGGTATCTGATTCAAATATTTATCTTTCTGAGTCTAAGCCTGCTGCTTGCAAATATGTCATCTTCAAGTGAAAACTTATTTAGGAAGCAGAGCTTTATTAATAACTACTTTACATAGGATATGAGTCACAATGAAACTTGGTGAGGTTTTTTTGTGGAAGTTATACAGTGTGGAGGTGAAGATCACAAGTTTAGTGCTTAGACATACCTAAGTTTTAAAACATGATTCTAGCACTTACAGGTTGTAAAATCTTGGGTAAGTTGTTTAACTTATCTGTGCCTCAGTTTACTCTTTTGTTAAAAGCAATAATACTGCATACCTCGCAGATTGTTATAAGGAGGTAGTAGATGAGGTTATGAAAGAAAAACACTTGCTTAGTTGGGTCAGCAAGCTAGAGAAGGCTTACTTTTTTCTCCTTCTGGTGGAAGTTTATAAACAGACCAACAGTAAATGATACCTTTTTATTTAGTAGTGTTCTACAAAACAAAATGTAGATTATTTAGCTCTGTAGTTAATCTGATCAAAAAAGACATGGAAGCTATGATCATTTAAATGATGCAGTGAGCCTTTCAGATTTTAGGTAAGAGAACAACCAGACATTTTTTATTTATCTGGTCCAAGAAGAAACAGTTGGTGCACTCCTAGGGAGGGGCGGGGAACAAAGGTGATAGCGGAGAGACGGTGCATGCCCAGTGTTCTGTCCACAGGGCTGTCCTCTGCTCACAGGTGATAAACGACTCTTATTGACAAGGATTGGGGAGAAAATAGACAGAAGTAGATAAAAGCATGGGGAGTATCTACCAATGGTAAACTACTCCACAGCTGTGCTCCAGTGTCTTCTTGTTAAATAATTCTGTAGTTAAGAAGGTTTCTCTTTTGTCTAAGTCCTATTTCTTAACACACACATACCACACCCTCCTCCCCAACACATACACACACGTTGACAGGTTAGAAGAACTTTTGATGACTACATGCTTTTTCTCTGAATAATTGCAGGGCTATGGCAAATTATTACTTTTCATTATAATTATTACTTGGATTGACAGACTGATTTCTACTGCTTCCTTTACTAGGAGTGAAAAATAATCTATTCACTCTCCTTTGAACTTACTAAAGCCAGTTGTCAAGATGGCAGTTGAAATCTAAGTCAAAAACTCAGTATTATGTTTCTGGTCTTACTACCACCAATGGCACAGAATAAGCCAATGCAAGTGTACATGAAAAGCACTGGTTCTCAATGTGTCTTCACCCGGGGAAGGAGTGAATATTTGTGTTGGGCAAAGAACTTTATTTCCATATACCAGTTGTTTCGTGGATACCTAACCAGAGGGTTTAACCAGGGAGATGTAACTTAAACATTAAGAAGTCAAAGGGTTTTTTTAATTTCTTTAAAAAAAAAAAATAAACTGTATCTTTGTTCAAAGGCAATATAGATAGAATTTCAATTTAACCCTAGGTAAGATTGTCCTTGTTTGAATCTAATGTAAAAAACTCTCTTAATTTTAGAGAAGAATGTCAATATTATTACCGTATATGAAAACGTAGCCATACCAAGTTGTCAGGATCAGAGCTGAGAACGGAACTGGCTGTTTTAGAAATGTGTCTCCAGTAAGATCTCCAGATAAGTTTTCCTCTGAACAAAATGTAAGTGAACAGAATTTCCCCTTTTTCTTTAAGATTTATTTCCTTCAATCCAAAACAGAAGAAGTCCATTGTGTGCAGTGGACTATTACTGTTTTATGGTAAAGGATTTACATGAAAAACAAAACTAAAAGGCAAAACCAAATTTCTGAATGGACTTCGGCTTCTAGTCAAGATAAGGTAATAGGAACCAAATTTCCCCTCCTGCCTGAAACAACTATAAAAGCAGACAAAGCACACGGGACAGTGGTTCTCGGATATTGAACATTAGGCAGCACAGGATAGTGATTCCTGAGAAAGGGGAAACGAATGAGGGAAGAGCTACGATTGCCTCAGCTCAGTGTCTGAAGGGCGTTTCCAGGTCATAGAGCAGGGAGGGGGGACCCGGCTGAGTCTTGCCACCTCTCAGAGTGGAAGAGATGGAGCTGGTCCCCTGGGGAGGCAGAGCACTGAGCGGTGGCAGGCGGGGTTCCTGTGCAGAGGGACTTTACCGAGAAAGAGCTCCTGAAATCTCTGGATGATCCTCTCAAGTCTTCAGTTGGATACAAATCAGTTTACTCATGTAAGGAAACAAGAGCCAGTGCAAGGACCACAAAGACCCGTGACCAAAGCTCGCAGAGCTGAGAGTCTTTCATGGCTCTATTCGCGGAGTTTTAGGCATCATTTAAGACAGGTTTGATACAGTACTCCAAAAGTCCTTACCTCAGGAGCAGCAAAGTGAGCCCTAGACCAGTGGTTCTCAACCTTCCTGATGCCGCGACCCTTTAATCCAGTTCCTCAGGTTGTGGTGACCCCCATAAAATTATGTTCGTTGCTACTTCATAACTGTAATGTTGCTACTATTATGAATCGTCATGTAAATATCTGGTATGTGTTTTCCGATGGTCTTAGGTGACCCCTGTGAAAGGTTGAGAACCACTGCCCTAGAGTAATGACTTCTCTCTAATCCTGCCTCATGGAGACTTCATGGAAAGCCTCAAAAAGATGTTCTTTTTTCAAGTAACTTAATTATGACCAAGAATAAAGTTCAAGAATACTAATAGGAACACAAAAATACCCATCAGTCACTCAGCAAGGCAGAAATCATAATGTTGCATCCAGTTGAAAATTACCAGGCATGTAAAGAAGCAGACAAATATGACCAACAGTGAAGAGAAAAAGCAATCAACAGAAACAGTCCAAAATTGATTCAGACAATAGAATTAGTAGGTGATGATATTACAAAAATTATTATAGCCATATCCCATATGCTTATGAAAGTAGAGGAAAGATTGAGTACATTAAGTAGAGAGGCATGAATAATATGTAAAAGACTCAGATCAAACTTCTAGTCTCATGCACAATACAACATCTGAAATGAAACACACTGTATAGAACTGAAAGTACATTAAACACTACAATGTAAAACAAATCAGTGAGCTTAAAGACATAGCAATAGAACTATTCAAAATAAAACACAAAGAAAAAGACCAAAAACAAATGAATGGAGTGTCACTGATCTGTGGGACACCTTTGAGCAGTTTAAGCACATATGTTGACTGGAATCCTCAAGGGGTGTGAGCAGAAAAACTATTGAAGAAATAACTGAAATGTTTTCACCTCAAGATGTGTGATGGACCTTCAAATGCATAAAACAAAGAAAACTAGGGAAACACAGTAATAAAATTACTTGAAATCACTGGCAAAGGAAAAATCTTTAAAATAGAGAATAAAAGACCTATTTTATACACAGGACAAAGTATAGCAACATTTTTAAAGTACTGAGAAAAAAATCCTGTCAACTTAGAATTCTGCATCAAAGTGCTTATTACTTAAGAAAAGGAAACTCCACTAAATAGTTCGGAATCAGGCAGGAAAGCATGGGCCTTGTCTGGTACGTCTTCAGCCACCCCCTCTTCTTGCCTTCCAAACTGCTCCCTTTCTTAAAATCAATACAAGATTGAGAAGACTTATCTTATGCATATGAATTAATTGGTAATGCTAAGGTCTGATTTATAAAGGAAGATGTCCCCTCCTCGGTGTCAAAGTGGTGCTTAAACTCTAACCTTTGGAAACTGTTCTCGGTATTATCTCCCTAAAGTTTTCATCTGTGATGTCAGTTACTCTGCTCCACTCCCCTACTGCCACCCCAAAGAGTGCCACACAAGGAACTACTGAGTCAGTGTGTTTATAAACCTCCTCATGGCTCACAGGCGAACCTCAAATGGCTGAGGAGGAGAAAACTCAAAAGAAAGGGAAAGGCTTTACTTATTTGACAATCTTGTCAAAGGCTGCAGCTAATGAGGAGAATCATGACTAAAGTGCATGGAATCCAGGAAACCTGGAGAAATATTAATACTAAAGATTATATTTCAACTGTTAAGATATTTTAAGTTTTACAACTTTTCTAACTCTTGTACAGTGTAAGGAGAATTTAAAAAAAAATGTTCCCAGTTGGGTTAAGTTTAAATTCTCAGTTCCCAAGGAAAAGAGGCCAGCCTTCGAGTCCAAAGCCCCAGGAACGTCTCAGAAGCTTCCATTTTAGAAGATTCCACCTACCCTAAGTTCATCAGTGATGATTGAATTATGTTAAATTAGAGTTTGCCCCAAATTTAAAAAGGCCTAACTCATTTTATGACAACTTAACATTCGTTATATTTATCTGCAGTTATTGAGTAATTCAAGACCATAATAAACAATATCTACTATAATAGATATCATAAAAACATTACCGAAGTTCTGACAAAATGTACATTTTCTACTATAATAACAGAAAATTCTAGGGACACCAAAATCCTCTGTTAGAAGTGATGAGCTAATTTTTTAATCATGTTGCTCATCTAATCTTCAAGCTCTCAACTCTGATTTTATGAATCTGTACACAGAAGCAATTCATACAAAAAATATACAAGTGAAATGTTTTTAACTATTTCTTATATATGTTGTTAAAAATAAAGCTTATTTGAGCAAAGAAATCACTATATACTGATAAATCACAAAGATAACTTTAAGATTTAGATTTTTAAAATTTCTTTTGGTGTTTTTGCCAGGTGTTAAAGACATCATATTGAACAGAGCAGAGAAAATGATTGGTGTTTTTATGTGTGTATATATGGAATTATGGCTGAATATAAAGGTCTTGGTTAATTTACTTATATATTTATGGAAATATTACTCAATATTTATTGAATGCCTACTCTGGAGTAAGCACTTTGTTGATGCTGTACCAATGGATGGCTAGATGGTTAGTAACTATTTTTATTGGTCTTAAAACATTCAGAGTTCTCTCACTTACTGGAAGAAGTTAGAAAATACTATTGTGGAATATAAGAACTGGCTAAGAAACGTACAGTACAATTAGGAGACTTAATACACATGAAAAGGTTTTAAGAACATGCCAAAAACTTAAGAGAATTATATTTTTCTTTTAATTTAAAATTACTATACTCCTCAAACACATGAAAGAAAGGCTATCAAAAATTTGGATAGCAACTTGGCATATGTCTGAATAAAGTGATCGGAGATGGAAAAAAATTCATCCATAGGCTTCCATAAAATAGATTTTTTGTGAAGAGGAATTTGAAGAAATTAAGTGACATTGCTTAAGAGTGGAAGGTAGTAAAACTAAGCATATCCCCTGCCCCAATTATAAATGTTGGAAGAAGAAAGTCACATGGAATAGAAACCTGATTAGCTTATCTAGAAAACAGGATTTGTATTGGAAAATGATAAGAACTGAAGTGAGATGAAGATCGGTGGGAAAACGTTCTAAATGTTGGGCTGAAGAGTTTGGATTTAATAAGAAAGTCCATTCAGAGTTTAATGGAATTTTAGAGCAGGACAATCCTATAATGTTAAACCTTTCCTTGAGAGAAAACTGGCTACTGATGTTCCCTCCCACTAGTGGCATCGCCAGGTGGGATTAGGGCCCAGTGCTTCCTGCTCTCGGTGCTATGTCCCCATACTCTGCCACTCTGCAAAACCATGCCCCGTCGACCAGGAGCATGAGCGACAAAGGAGTATAATGGTCATTTGAAATACTTTGTTAGGACATGTCTGCTTTAAACTCTAAACGAAAAAGCAATCTCTTGCTCCCCCCTCTTCCTCTCACTGTACGGCCAGCCTCCTCCTTGCCCGCCCTCTCAGGTAGTGGATGTAGCATCATTGTTGCCACATGGCAGGGCAGGGCCACCGTGGGCCCTGAAGAGGATGGGATGGCAGGTTGGAATCACCTTCAGTATCTCTCTCCCCTCTCCGAGGGGCTTCACGATTAGCCGTCCGAATCCCGTGTCTCAGGGAAGGAGGAAATGTGGCCATTCTGCAGAGTCCCCTGTAGGACCGGGAGCAGGCGACCGCGGATTCCGTCTCCTCGGTTCTCTGGGACCAGGCTTGGCACGGTGCCGCGTGCACTACTCTTCGCCCAGCGCCTTCTGTCCCCAAGGACCGTCAGCCACTCCTGTGGATGTAAAGCCTCTCCAGGCAGTTTTAATCTTCCGAATTTCACATTTACTAAATTTCAGGGTTGGAAAGCTTTAGAAACATAGATAAGCTTCATGTTATTACAGATATCTTGGCTTGCCAAATAGACCTGAAAAGCTCTCAGCTGCCAGTGTCATAGGCTCACTATTCCTGTGGCCTCAGCTAACCTCACTGCAGAGGGCTGAACGCTGGTCCCCAAAACGATGTGTCCAAGTGTTAACCCTGGGACCTGCGCATGTGATCTCCGCTGCTGGGAAAGGGGATCTCTGAGCATGTAATTAACACCAGGAGCTCCACATGACATCACCCTGGATTGATCAGAGGGACCGTAAATGCACCAGGTGTCTTTATAAGAGGAGAATACAGGCAGGAGGGAAGAAACAGAGAGTACGTGAAGGTGAAGGTGGAGAGTGGAGTTATGCAACTACGAGCCACGGAACACCAGTAAGGATTCCCTACACGAGGGCTGTCTGGAAAGTATCCAGCCATTGTAATATGAAAAGTAGAAGCATTTGTGGCTGGATTTTTCCAGACAGCCCTTGTACGTACCAAAAGCTAAAGAGGCAAAATAGGACTCTCCCCTTCAGAGAGGACGCTCCCCCTAGAGGCTTCAGAGAGGGCACTGCCCTGTCAACACCTTGATTGTTAACTTCCGGCTTCCAGAATTGTGAGAAAATAATATTCTGCTAGTTCAAGTCACCAAGTTTGTGGTAATTTGTTACAGCAACCCTAGGGAAACTAATCTACTCACCTGCAGAAACGTGGAACAGGCTGATGGTCACTGAGTGCTGCCTGCCTCTCCTGCCAAGATGGCTGTTAGCCTGGCCCTGAAGGTTGCCAAACTAGATGTCATTTGAAACCTTGCAGCCACACCTTCTCCCACCATCCTTAGTCTCTCCCATACTTTAATCCCCAGTGAATTTTTACTGTTTCTGTTTCTCCACTCCCTCCAAACAGAACTGACCAAATAATTTGCGGGGCTTACTGCAAGATAAAAATGTGGGGTCACTTGTTTAATATCATTAAAAATTTCAAGGCAGGAACAGCAGAACACTAAGCCAAGCATGGAGCCTTCTTAAAAGTAGAGCCCAGTGCACACCCATGAAGCCAGGTTGCTTCTGAGATGCATCTACTCTAACCTTACAGAATCCTTGTTCAGCACTGAAAAATCCCACAGCCTCTGAGCCCACTCTCACGATGCTTCTTCCATTTTCTTGCTTTAGATAAAAATCAGCTTTCTCCTGAGAATAGTTTCCTGTCGGTTTCCCTCAGGGTACAACGCTCATTATCTCACACGCTAGGACTGTGGGAGACAGTGCTGGCATCCTTGTAGCTCCCCATTATTGCGTCTGACCTTGTACCACCTCTTCTACCAGCCCTCGATTCATTTAGGTTCTTCCTCCCTGCATGTGTACCTTCTGCCCCAACTCTCGCAGACATTCACTCCATTCCACATCATTCTACCACATGCAGAGAAGTCTTTAGTATCTCACTCCTTCTCTGTCTCATGGCACCAGTGTTGGTGGCTTCGATGTCCATGTGAGTAGCCTTTTCAGTACCTAAGTCTCCAATTTCTTTATCTTCATTCCATGTTAGCCAACCCCACCCATAGTTCTTCCATAATCCATGCCAGTATTGTACTACTAAAACGTCCAAGAGCACTGTTCACCTTGACTACACTTCCTAATTTTTCTCATTCACATTTGATCCAGATGCATAGTTCTTTAACTTCTTCTCTTCCCTTTTATATCTTCACTATTTTCCTATGTAATCGTAAATTAACCTCGTAGCCCTGTCCTTCAACCATGCTCTTAAAAATGGCAGCCAAACTTTCTCCTTGACTTCCCATCAAATCACTTGGCAAAACCCCAGAGTCAAATTATTAAACTTTCTGCATTTGGAGTCATATGTTTTACAAAAATTCACATGATTGCATGGAACTACTGCTACCACCAACACACTCAAAAGTATTTCTTTGGATTGATAGTCAGGTTCTCTCTACCTTTCTCACCAGAAACGACTCAAACCTTTAGATTGCTTACTTGATTGCATCATCTCCCTTACTTTCCTAGTAGAAATGATAGATAATCAAAAATCTTTAATCCATTATGAATAGACAATACTATTTATAGCATTTTCTTAAGTCATTATTTTGTCTTAATTGAAGAAAATGCAGTTATATTTATTTATTTAAATAAACTGCTTATTAAGCACATATTTCGTACAGGTACTATTCTAGGAAATGAAGATAAAGCCTTCATTGAGCATATATATTCAAGTGGTTCTGCTGATTTCAAATATGTAACTTAAACATATATCAACAAGGGCTAATGATTTCTTTTTAAATTTACCCCAAAATATAGGTTTTTACAAAACAAATTTTGTGAGCATAAGAATACAGTTGCAGAATCATTTAATCATTGCAGTCTAATTCATAAATCCAAACATTTAAGCTCCTCTACTATAGGCTCTCTAAAATAAATAGGCTTTACAATAATTTGCCTTAGATAATAATATTGTATATTAATACGTAATAAAAATGAGGCCTTAGAAATAGATTTGACAATGCCAAATAAGTTTTGAAGTAACACTAAAAATATAAATAATTCCCAATTTCTTTTATTAATATCTGTATGACCACACAAGTAACTATGTGTTTAGAAAATTAAATATATTGGTTGGCATTTACAAGAAGCACAAGCTTTATTAACAGGGTGACAGGGTGTAAGTTAAAAAATATCAAGCAGCCTTAAAGGCAGAAAAACTTAAGTTCAAACTGATTTGGAGTCCTCCTAGCTATTTCAGTCTTGTACAAATTATCTAACCTTGCTGGGCCTCCCTTTATTATGTCAAAATAGACATGATTATTACTACATTGTGGGATAGGACTATTCAATGATTTAAAGAGCATGATTAAGGCACCATTAGTGGATACTTTAAATAAAATCTTTGCCTGATATTTTTTCTTCTCTCACATAGACTTTGCCTAAAAAATAAAATAAAATAAATTGGAGGCAGTCAGTAGTGAAGTGGCAGGTAGCATAGGCCCTGAGTAGGTAGCCAGAGCACAGTATCGATGAGCATGTTGGTGTTAAGAAGATTTTAAACACTAATAATGACCTTCAGGAGACCAGAGGAGATCTCAGAACCTCAGTAAGGACAAACCACCTTCTCAGGAAGCAGAGAAGAGCACCTTAATTTTTGCAGCACTATTATCATCCATTTAATATGGCTTTTAAAGGACACAATGAGGCCTTAACAGTAAGGACCTCATTTTCCTTAGTAAGAACTTGAAAGTGAAACTCGATGCGCATTGTTCTCTGCGATGCTTTGCCCGAAAGTTGTCAGCATTGCATGTTGCTTCCCAATCTGTTAAAATAGCCCGTTAATAAACTGGAAGACCCGGATTCGAGTGCAGATAAGAAAGCCATACACCTTCCTACGTTCTCCAAAAGGCTAGGGTTAGCCCAAAGGGCACCCTGGTGACACTTGGAGCACAGACCCCCGGGGCGTGCACAGGTGGGTCGCGCCGACCAGTTGCAGCATCCGGGAGCTGGGAGAGAAGGGACATCCGCGCAGCCACATCGACCAGATTCTTAGCAGAATCTGAACAGTCAACCAGGGGAACTGAGAGTGGCAGGCGGGTGCCGTGTCGATCACGGGTGATCAGTTGTCTGTTACTGCGCACGCAGGGACCAGCGTCCCGGCGCCGGGCGCCAACAGGGAAGCGCTCCCGTCGCGCTTGCCGCGAGAGCTGCGCGGCGGCCGGGGCTGCACCGAGAGCCGGACACCGCAGGGGCCACCGCGCTCTGCGCTCGGGGGCGGGTCCCCGCGGCCGCTCCCTCCGCCCCTGAGTCGCGGCTACCGCCTGACTGCACCTCAGCCCGACAGCCCAGACGCGGCCCTATCTCCCCGGATTGTACGGGCGGCGGCAGCGAGAGTCCGCGTGGCAGCTCCCGGCCACAGCGGGGCTGGGCGAGCCCGAGGGCAGGGGCCCCCTGACCCAGGCACGCGGGCAGCTCTGCGCGCGGCTGGTACGTACCTGGTGGAGGGGCAGCGGGAGTGGGTGTCGTTGGCGCCAGGGTGGAGGGAGAGGGCTCGGGGAGTCGAGGGACACTTAGCCTGCGAAACTGTGGGAAGTGCAACTTTCCCCTTTTCCACCCTGTCTGCACAAGCACCGGGGGGCGTCCCGGCGGACGCCCCTCTGGCTAGGGCGACACGTCATTCATGTGCCAACCAGGGTACTGTTAGAGTGAAACGGGCACTCGGGTCTACGGGCGTAGCCAGGGAGGGCTGGTCACGTTCTTTTTGCCCACTCTGTCCTGAAGGTGGACACTGGTGACCTCCTGCTGTAAGTTGCTGAGCCCGTCGCCTCTCACGCAGACAATGCCACGTCGTGTGCCGTGGGCCCCGCATTCCGAGCCCCAGGCAGCCCGTTCGCAGCCACCGGGCCATCAGAGCCCCGAATACTCGCGCTATGTGGCGTGAGCCCGGTCTGCTAGCCTCAGCAGTCTCCGTCCATTCTTTGGCAAAACGGGGATGATCCGAATGGATGATCCCAAGAGTCCGGGTAGCTGTGGGGTTTTCTTGGAGCCTAGGACCCCTGCCGGCACTTGGGAGAGACCTGAAGGTAACGTGGTCGCGGGGGCGTAGGAGACGGAAGGCATGGGTCCTGCCCGCTGCCGCTGCTGCCCCTTGGGGAAGTTCCTGAAAGTCCCTTCTCGTGGGTGCTGTGTAGGGGACGGATCTTCCCTACCGGCTGCCGCGGCCGGGGCTGGAAAGTCCCTGCCAGGTGAGGCTGAGACGGCCCGGCCTGGCCCAGATCCTTAGCGTGCAGCCAAACTCTGGTCATTTGGAAAAGCGCTTGGCCGAGTGGGGCACGAGGGAAACACTTAAAAATTAAATAAACAAACCACAAAACCGCAGGCGTTATTAGAGTGCAGGGCTGGAAGTGGAGATTCGAGACGGATGACCATACTTAAACATTCACCTAGGGGAAAAAAAACCACTAAAACTTTCAATTAATGGTTTGGATACTGAAAAAGTAAGTATTGGATTAGAATTATTTTGAAACTTGCATTTCTCTTTGTATATATCTAGATTCAAAATCCACTGTATCTCTTCACATGATGTCTTTCTTCTTATTGCCATTGCTACACATTAAAAAATTATCGTGGGATTTAATATTCAGAAAGCTCAGAATTTGTATTGCTAACATGAGATTTAATGGGCATAAGCTCAGAGCAAATACCATAATGTAGTAGGTTCTGGATCAAGGTTGGCTAGACCAGCATTTTGAAAACCCTCTTTGTTTCCTGGTAGTATGCCCCCTGCTGGTCAGTACCTCTACTGACACTATCTCAAGAGAGTTCGTATTCTAAAAAGGTATTTTGGAAAATCAAATGATTCATTGCTTTGTAGAATACTTAAGTTTTATGTATGTCGAAGCTATCAATTTCTTCACTGGAGGAAGGACTCTCCAGTTTGTAAAAAATATTCACCTACATTTTTATAGTACTTTTGATGTCTTTTTTATTTAAAATTTTAATCCTTTTAATCCTCACTCAGGCCAAGCGCTTTTCCAAATGAACAGGGTTTGGCTGCACGCTAAGACTATGGGCCAGGCCGGGCCGTCAGCCTCACTTAGCAGGGACTTACCAGCCCCGCCCCGCAGCTGCTAAGGAAGTTATTTTAGTAGGGAATCTAAATTTATTATTGTTGTTTTTTTTAATGGCTAGTCTTATCTCAAATCCATTTGTTCTGTAACTGATTCCTTTCCCACTGATTTGAAATAGCATCCATTTCCTTCATCTCTGCACCTCCTTGGAGCCCACCTGTCTCTACTATGGTGAAGTGCTGTAGACTTTCCGTCCACCTACTTTCCTTGGCTGCCACTCCCACACATGACCGCAGACTCCTCGGTTGCTTCCCTAAGTTGCCTTCATTCACATCAGGCACTCACCACCTCATCCCAGAAGGAAAAGGAATTCCATGTCCCACCTCACAGCTGCTAGCTATTCCTAAATTCCCACATTGCCAATTTTGGAACATGTAATTTTGTTAGCCCTGCAAAACAGATTACTTTCCCAGTGCTTTAAATCTCTGTTTTCATAATTTGTTTGCTTATTTTTCCTCTCTGTCTTGACACTTTATTATGCTTTGTGTTGCCTCTCCCTGACCTAATCTGCTTTTTATTCTTCCATCAAAACCATATGCTCATGCCCTCTGGAACACCTGTTCAATCACAACAAACTCCTCTTAACCTCACTCTTTTTACTAGACCTGAAACGACTCTCCACTGGGTACCCACTTCTTCTTGAGACTTTTCTATTGGAGACTGTTTACTTCATAGTCCATGAATCTCATGGACTATGTAGAAAGGTGGGTCACATGCCCTTCATACATCTATATCCTACCTGTAGACCATTATTTCTCCATCCTCTTATACTCACTCGCCTGTTCCTTTGAACCATCTGGAACCATCCTCTACCATTGCTCATTCCTGTTATCTACTCACCATCTGAAAAGGACTTTTCTTCATTGAATACTCCAGCAACTGGTGTACAGTCATCTCCTGTCCTCAATCTGGGTGACTTCATATCTACTTCTAACACTACAACCTCTCAGTTTTTTATCTCCGTAACTCTAGCCATAATCTCTTTTACTCCTTCTCATCCAGCCTCTTCCACACCCTCACCCTGGGCTTGCTGTCATATGACATTCTTCCTTACTAAAAGTTAAAATTCAGAATCTCTCTGGGCATAGCATCGTATATTCTTTTCTTATACCAATCCAAAGATTCACAGCTATACTTGTCCTTTGGCTTTTTTGGGATGGTCAATACTTTAATGCCAGGGGTATCCAATCTTTTGGCTTCCCTGGGCAACATTAGAAGAAGAGTTGTCTTGGGCCACACGTAAAACCCAATAATACTAACAATAGCTGATGCACTAAAAAGAAAAAATGTCACAAAAAAATCTCATAATATTTTGAGAAAGTTCATGAATTTGTGTTGGGCCACCTTCAAAGCCGTCCTGGGCCACATGTGGCCTGCATGCTGCAGGTTGGACAGGCTTGCTTTAACCCACCTATTTTCACTCCCAGTGCTCTTAGGTTTCGAGCCAATTGTTTCTCACAAGATTCCATTTCTATCAGCACAAGTCAATGGAGAACCCAAGAGTTCTGTTTGCTTCTCGCTAGTCCCTTATCCTTTCCCTTCCAGCTACAGCAACCTCTGAGCCTCACCACCACCTGTCTTGGGTCCCCCCATGACCTAGTTACTCTTTGTCTTGTTTATGTACATCAATCACTGCAAGAACCCTTATGCTCTCTCAGGTAACATGACCAACTGTCCTGGTTTTCCTGGAACTGAGGGGTTTCCCAGGATACTATGTGGAATAAGTCCTTGATATAAAGACTTGACATTTTTGAAATTTTTGCAATCCCTTATTTTCTTTTTATGCATCATCTGTCTTCATCTTTACTTTCAATCTATAAGCTATTAGTTCATCTGATGTACAGCAGTTCCCTGAATAATGTAGTTTAATTATAACATTGATGAAATGCTGTAGGAACTTAATTCTTTTTTATATCAATTAGCCAATGGTAAAGTTGGTTTTGTTAGACATCATTTTGCTTAAAGCCTCAGAACCTATCAATGGGTGGATATGAAGCAAGAACTTATGGTGTGTGATAGCTCTTACTGTTCCCTCTCTTTCTGTGTGACCCTTTTAATCTAGTTTGAGTTGAGAAGCTCATATAATTAAATGCATTAGTTAGAAAATTTATGGTTGCCCATGATAGTATAGTTGCATGAAATTGGCTTTAGGAGATGGGAAGAATTAATCTGATTTATGTAACCCAGGCTTCAGTTAGCTTGATCTCAAACTCAAATTATTTTGTAAGGACAACATTTCCTTCTATTTCTTGGCTCTACTTTCTTACAACTTGGCTTCATTCTCAGGCTCTGTTGGGTGACAAAATAGCTCTTAACAGCTCTAAGTCTAAGTTTATTTATTTATTTTTATTTTTAAATTTTTTTGGTGGTTCCCTGTCTGGGAATTGAACCCAGGCCTCAGCGTTGAGAGTGCCGAAGCCTAGCTACTACACCACCAGGGAAGCACTAGGTCTAAGTTTAAATTCAAAGAGAAATGAGTCTTTATTTTGTAGCTTTGGCACCAGTCCTAAGATGGACTAACTTGCATCGTGAATCCACGCTTTAAGCATTTGTTGGGATGGAAAAATGTAATAAACTTGCAGGGTGGGTTTGAGTCACATCACTTCTGAACTAATCACTGTGGCTAGGGGCATCTGGAGCTCTGATGTGTTAGGTCTGGGTCTCAGCATCATTCTTGGGAACAACTGAATCACATGCAGTGAGTATAGGAGGGAAGGCTCCTCAGAGGGGAACTGGATGTTGTGCAGACACAATTTTTACTACTCTCAAAACTGGTGAAAAAAACAGGTTAAAAACAAAACAGAAGCATAAACAGACTCTGATTAAACCTATAAGATGCTCTTATAAGTAAAGAAGGTGAACATTATTATCGTATAAGTTTTATGACATTTGTTTTGAGTGAACAGCAGTATTTTTTAATAACCTGACTCTTGACCGTATTCTTCATAGTTAAGTTGCAAAATCAATAAGCTTGGCATAAATAATTTTTTAATAAAAATTTAATCATCAATAGATTTTATTTTAAATTCTTCCTGTTCAAATATTATGTGGAGATAAATAATAAATAAAAAAGAAAGGAAATTTTCTTTTTTACAGAGGTAATTTTGCAGTTGATTTTTTAGAAAATCAACACTTGATTTGGGAGACAGATAATAATGGAAAAAATAAACTAGAAATTAAAAAGCTTTGTTGTGAGACCAACTCGTTTTTCATTAGTCATGTGACCCTAGAAAAGTCTCTTAATCTCTCAATATTTTGTTTTTTTGGCAACATGATTATACCAATATGGATAATATGATTTCAGTTCTTCATCATGAAATCAGTACACTGAAAAAGTACTTGCATTATTCTGAATTGAATCTATAATTCCATATTTTAATGCTACATGTACCCATTTATTTTTCAGATTCATTTCTGTGGATGGTTATATATGTCCTTTATTTAAATTTTTCATGAATTTTGGAATTCAGTACAATGAGATGAATAGTTAATTAAATTCAAATAAACCAATACCTATTTAAAAGCTCCCTCCTGGATTCAGGTACTTGTTAGGGACATAACTGCATACAAAAATAAGTGAAACTCTCTCCTTTGCATAGAAAACTTAGAATTCCATCTCTTTGGGCAAGCTGAGGGACGATAATACACATTTCTTTGAGGTAGACTGTAATAGGTACCATGAAAGAACTAAAAAGTGCTGTGGAGTTTCAAAGAAGAGAAAGATAAAGTTTGAAATTAATCAAAAAGACTTTATAGAGGATGCAATGATTGGGATGGTCCTGGAAGTACTGATGCAATTTCAATGAGTAGGTGAAACATTCCTGATTTAAAGAACAGCGTGAACAAAGGTACAAACATGGATAAGAATGTGACAGAGCTGCGTAGAATTTTAGGGACTGAGAGAAGATAAGGCTGGAAAGATATACTGGGGCTTTGGTGAAGAACCTTAAATGATAAGATGAAGACTTTAGAGTTAAATTTGTAGCTATGTTGAATCTTTAAAGGTTTTGAGGAGTCATATAATCAGTACTGTATTTATGAGTCAAAAATTATTTTGACAGGTTGTTTATAAGTGGATAAATACAAGAGTTGTATACATTTTATAAAGGAATCAGATAAAGAAGAAATGGCTTTCACTAGACTCTATTTACAAAAGCTAAAGGATTTGTGTTTTATGGCCTATTCAATAAGATTTGTAAGGTCAAATTGTTGTCCAACAAAGGTGGTATATTTTTAAGTTGTATTAATAGTAGTATCTTATCCAGAACAAGGGAAATGATGAACCAACTCTGCTTTGCCATGAGCAAATTTTTCTGGGCATTCTACTGCTACAAATAAAACACACACACACACACACACACACACACACACACACACAAGTAAGACTGCTTTGATATACTAAGTTTATCATTTGATTGTGAGTACCTTCAGCGTACAGTCAAGTATTTTCAAGGGTACAAGTTTCCTAGTTGAACAAGCATGGGTTTGACAGTATGTAGAACCCACAAGCTCGCAATAGACTGAGTTCTCTCTCAGTTTAATTATTATCTAGGCTAATGATTCAGATTTCTATAGATTAGAACTTGTGTTGCATGGATTAACTTAGACAACCATATTACTGCTAACATAAAAAATATTTAGTAACATAGTTACATGAACATATATGTGAATTTAAGAAGTTATAGAAAAAGCACAGAACAATTGTGATATTTGAAAATGGAAGGCAATCTCTCTAGTTCCTGAGGTGATGAGGTAAGAAGTTGAGTGGCCTCATGATAAAACACTTGGCTGTTACATTTGTGGCCTTTTGTATGTTGTTTACTCGTGTTCCTATTTATTTTTTAATTAGTGTTTTGAGGGAGATAGGTGTTAAATGAGGTTTTGTGAAGTATTTAGGAAGTTTTAAAGTTGGAATAACTTTTTCTTGCTTTTTATTTAACCCTATTTTTTGTTTGTTTGTTTCTTCTATATTCTCTTCCCTACTTTAGTGGCATCAAGATTTCTGCAAAAACTGCTTTAAGAGTTGCTAATGTGAGTGGGAAACCATCTTCCCCAAGACCAGCTCCTGCCCAGATGTTAGTGACTTGGTTACCTGGCCATGCAGCTCCCTTGAGTTTCATGTTCATATCATTATAATGAAAGGGGCACGGGCCATCCGATTATTTTAGCCATATTACTGGATGGATTGGATCACTGCAGTGGCTTCTTCTATTTGTCCTTCATGATTCAGCATAAGTTTATGGAGAAGAATACCAGCCGAGAGTTAGGAAATTTTTTGTTTTTGGTGAATTGTTTTATTACCCACCCCTGGTTAATTAAGAGATTAAAAACACCCAATCCTCATGCATTTTACAGTTTTGCCTAGGAGTACAGTTCTCTCTAATCATTAATAAACTATAGTATAAATAACTCAATGCCAAGAAATATACCAGGCACCAAAGATACCAGGTTTAACAGAACTAAGTCTTAGCTCTTGAAGAACATGGAATAAATACTGAGAGGGTAAATGACTGTAAAACAATGTGACTAATGCCACCATAGCAGTATGAATCAAGAATACAGGTGCTCAGAGGTGGTTATAAGTAATTCTAACATCAGAGATGGTTTTTCAGAGGAGGTGATGTTATTGCTAATCTTGAAAGACAAGTAATAATTTGCCAGGCAAAGGGGAATTTGTCCAATGATGAGGAAAGAGACAAAGTGATGTGTTTAAGGAACTATAGTTAAATCAACACAGTGGACAGCAGTATATGTGGTTGGAACTTTCACAAGAAGTAGTGTCAGAAGTGCCTTGTGTATGATAGCTTGAACTTGACTATTATGAATTAGTGTAGTAGTAGAATCTTTTTTTGTGTTGAGATGTACTGGCTGCAAATCTGCATCTCTTAGAGAACATACTTCTTCCTCCACAATGGAGATGTAAAGAGACAGTAGGGAGCATAGAGGAAAGGCTAGGCACATGTTTTGATATGTGGGCAACTTTTAGATTGGTTGACTGATTTGTTTCATTTTTCCTAAGAGTGGTTCAAATATGGATGGAAAAATATGACTAATGTAGATTTGTTGAGTTTGTTAAGGATCTAGAACTAAGGAGACATTGAGACTGAAGATGTAAATGTGAGTTTAACTATAAATAATTGAAGATCTTACCTAGAAATTGCTCTACTTAAACAGAGTTATGTGTTCAAATATTTTAGGAAAAGCCTTGTCATAAGAGTAATGTAGTTTAAGTCTTAGTTTTTCCCATTTTTTGTCTGTTAACAAAAAGTATATAACTAGCCAAATTCTTTGAAATTATGAAAGCTTTGAAAGTCATATTTTAAACGTGATTTTAAAAAGAAATGCCCTCCTTTATGTGTGTGTGTGTGTGGTTTTTTTTGTCTTTTTTCCCCCACAGATTTTGGTTCTGATGCTTTAGTTTTCTGTCAGCTTCTCTAAAGACCCAAAGACAGAGTTTAAATTAAGGGTACCTTCAAGGGTACCCTTCGGGGTAGGAACCAGCTCTCTCTGATTTCACTTAGTGACAGTTGGAGAGCACTCTGAGAAATATGTATGAATTATGTAACTACTTAGTCACTTAGGGTCCCTGGCCTCCAGTTAACCTGGCTCTCTTGAGAGGCAATGTTTTGGGAGCAGCTGGGTCAGACTCAGCGCTGTTGCCTAGCAGTCCCAGAGGAACAGTCATAAGGGGTTGTTGCTGAGCAACCGGGGCTCGGGGTGGCGCATCATCCCCCATGGAGTTTTATAGTAGTTGAGGGCCTGCCCCCATGGGAGAAGCAGTACAATCTGGCAGGGGACCAAGCCTTCCTCAGAGGCACAAGAGTTATTAGCAGTAAGTATCTGACCATAGAATCAAAGACAATAATGTATGTTCGATGAACATGCAAGCAATCTATGCAATTATTGATATAAATTCAGTTAAACATCGACTTGGAGCAAGGCAGATAGCTGTGGCAGCTAGAGTTCTCATATCAAATACTTTTATTACATTTTCTTTCTCCTTTAGGCTTCGTTGCAAGGTAAATTTTCTGGGTCAATGGAAAGTAATTTTTCTTTATGCCACATTAAATATGTAACTTTCCCTATTAACATTATTAAGCCAAAGTAAATATTTACATTTGAGAAAAACCAGCAAGCTACCTCTGGTCTTGTCAAGTGGAGCTGAAATGGCAAAGTATTTGACTCCATATCAATGCAAGAACTTGCTAATAATATTGGAGACACTGCTTTGTATTTTCTTTCTGTTTAGGAAAGTCAAGATAATTCACCAGGACCACATCTTATTTTATTTTTAATATTTAACACAGTCCATAAATGACTCTTCAGTAGAGTTGTTAAAATGCCGAAACTAACTAGCTTTTGTAAGAAGGCTTGAGTTCTACCTTTAGAACTTAAAGTCACCAGTGTTGAGCAATGGCTTCTCCTGAAGATCTAGGCACATATTTTAACAACCAAAATTGAGCTCTTTCTTATCTTGAAATAATACACAGTTGCATCAGAGGCTAAAGTGTGAAGTAGAGAAACGTGCAACTGTTAGATTTGAGAAATAATTAACATTGGCCAGCTAGAGAGAAGTGATATAAACCTTTCTTAAATCTCCTTCCCTCCCGCTATCTTTGCATCCAGTACTTCCGGCCTTGGGTGGTTCATGTTTGCCTGCTGATCCAAAAGGTTCAGGAGGAAAGGCTTTGCTCTGGGTACAAACAAAACTTCTTTTTTGGCTCTGGGGTCTGCATTCTTTGAGGGAACCTATATTCTTTTTTTTTGGGGGGGGGGGGCAGGGGGGAGTAGTTCCCTGGCTGGGAATTGAACCCAGGGCATGGTGTTGAGAACCACTGCAAATAGGGAACCCCCTGGAACCTATATTCCTAAGGAAAAATAAATAAATAAAAATTCCTCTCAAGAATTGCACACAGAAGTTGGTTTTACACACATGCACACCCACTAATGTGTCTAAGCCATTCACTTCAAGTACTACTGAGATATAACAGTAATAGAAATTTTAAATGTTTTTCTAAGATACTTTATTTAAAACCACTTAATGTTTAAAAGTGATCTTTTTACTGTTTTTAATATATATGTATCATTGACAGGAGAATTTTATTTATCCTTGATATAAGAGTATTAATAAATGTAAACCATATTAAGTGTAGTATGTGCCACACATTGTTCTATATAACTTAAATTAAGTATGTCCTTTAAATCTCCAACATCTCTTTGTGATAGTTACTATTATTAAGGATATTTCCCACATAGGGAAGTCTAGTCTTGCCCAGAAAGGTTAGTAACTAGATCATATTGTACACAGTAAAAAATTTCTAATCAGAAAGTCTACCTTCAGAATCTGTGCTCTCAATCATGGTATATTTAAGTACCATATGATTTCATGAGGGCAACATAATCTTGTTTTTTTGGTTATAATGATACAAGGGCAGTCTGGAAAAATTCAACCATAAATGCCTCTATTTTTTATATTGCATAGCTGGATACTTTCCAGATAATCTTTGTATAATGAGAAAATACAAAAGAGTGAAAACTATGAAATCATAAGTAACTAAGTTTGCTTATTTTATTCTTTGGGCCCATAGCTTACAGCAGGAAGCCTTTTTAAATTAAACTTCATTACATCCATTCACATTCTATGAACGTGAAAAATCAGCAAGCATTTAACACTGAAGTTCCTTTTTAATATGAAATGTAAGGTAAAGTTTTCTTGGTATATGAGATGTGAAGGAAAGGAAATGGTGAAAAGAAAAATTAGAGAAAATGAATAAGTGAACTGTTTTTGAGTCAATTTGCCAAAAAAAAAAAAAATAATTATAGTTCTTACAGTTTTAAATGCAAAGCAAAATAATAAGAGTCGAGGAACCGGTGTTTAGTTACAAGAGAAAAATAATACTGAGGAAAAGTTACATATAAAAGTTAGGTCAATAGTCCAGAATATTGTAAGGCATTATGATGCACAGTATCAATCTCAGGCTTTAGAGTCAGAAAGGGATGAACTTGAATCTTGTCTCTGTGACTTATTAGCTGTGTAGCCTTAGGCAGGTATCTCCCCATCTCTAAACTTTGAAAAAAGTCCACTATATGGTAGATTACTTGTGTTAATCGAATGGGGTAAAATGCAAAGTATTTAGCAAGACTCATGACACAGAACACATATTTATTAAATGTTAAACACCTTTAATATCCTCTCCCTCCCAGAGACAACACGAAAATAGAAAGAGTTATCCTGCGAGCCTGAAGGAATAAGGGAGTTTCACAGTGAAATAAGAGGGTAAAAGTTTGTCAACATTTTTAAGACTCTTGGAAAACTTGCCAACTTGCTAGGCAAAGGCAATTGTACAATGCAGGCATAACATTTTAAATTAGAAAAACTGATTTTACTTTGCCTATTACAGATGTTTAATGGCATTGCCTTGAACCTAAGAAGATAATTAGACTGAATGATTAACTGTATTAACTGAATCTGAAACATGAATATATTTCTGATTTGTAGTCATATTCATTAGTTCCTCTTAATTCATTCTCTAGCTACTAAGGCTTCATTAGAATTTTTTTTATTGTTAGATTTACTGGGGTGACATTGGTTAGCAAGAACTACATATGCTCCAGGCATACAATTCTACAGTGCATCGTCAACTTGTTGTATAATAAGTTCACCACCCAGTGTGAGTTCTCTCTCCATCACCTTATATTTAGTTCCCCTTCCTCTTCTCCCACCCATTAGAATATTTTTGAATTAATAATTTCAGATAAATTAGAATTGTGACATTAAGATAAAATTTTGATTTTGGTCATTTATGTATATTTCTTATCAACTACTCCAGCTATTACCCTCTCTCTGTCCCCTGAAACAGAGTTTGTATTACTTCTATGGTATCTACCACATGGTAGAAAATAATATTTGCTGAATGAGTGAATGGATGAAACAGGTTAGTTGCAATTTTATGTACAATGCAATAGCTATTAAACCTTTTGAAAATGTGGCAATTACCAAGGATCTGGTTAGTAGGTTAGTTTAAAAACTGTCACGATTGTAGAAATGAAGCATATATATAGTAGGAAAAAATAGGAAAAATATGCTAAGGGTCAGTGAGAAGGAAGCTTAAGTAAAAGTAAATGAAAGAATTTGAGTAGAGTCATGCAAATTTATTGTGAACACTTAGAAATAAATTCATGAGTTTTTCACATTTTCACAAAGGTGTAAATTCATGGCATAAATTCATCTTTTTTAGCGGTACATGGAGCAAGAGTGAGTGTAAAACGTTTGCATATCTTCATTTTGAAGTTATGACATATATCTTTTGCTCATACAAGTAAAAATGTATGAATTTCCATTCAATAATCACTAAATGAGTACTTACAATATATCATGCTGAGTCCTATAGATGGATGAATGAAACACTGCCATTCAAGATGTTTGCAGGTTGCTAGCGAAGACTGTCACACACAGAGCCTTCACATAAAGCCTCCTGCACTGAGTGCATCCGAGAGTTAGAAACGAAGTGATTCAGGGGTGGGGGTTATGATGAATGCTGAACTGGAGCAATTCCAAAGAGCTCTACAAAAGAAGCGGCATTGTAGTTGGGCCCTTAAGGATGGCCTAGAGCCTGCCTATGCGAGCAAGGGATGATGCGCCTTCTAAGCAGAAGAAACAGGATGTATTTTATGTGGACTGTTTGGGCAATTCTTTTGGCATTTGTTGGTGCCCCTGTGTGGCCAAGGGGTGCAAACCATCACATCCCATCACATCTTATTTGAAGTCTCATGCACCAGAGGCACTTCAGTGTCCATTTTGGAATATCTAAATGACTGAAAGAATTGAACACATGGATCCTTCTTAATATAGGACAATACATTTCAAATAAAAAATTATACTTTATTGAGGATTGTTTTTCTTTACCTGATTATATACATGCAATTCAGAGGAAATTTTAAAGTAGTGAACTCTGGTTAACATTCATCTCACCAGATTTTTTAAAAATGTAGCTTTGGTCTTGATTCCTAACACTCCACTCTTCTCCTTCTACACTTAATTTCCATAATTTCATTGGTTTGTTTAGATGCATGAGTTTAAACATATCCCTTTGGTTTTTGTAGTCTAAAATAAAAAACTTCCTTGAACTTGGGCTACAGAGCAGCTTCCATATGAAGTGAGCATATTTAATATTTAAATCTTATGGTACTTAATTTACTGTCATGATTGAGAGCATTATTTGGGTTATTAATATTTTTAATTTTGTCTTTAGAAGCAATGCAATCTCTTCCTATTATACATATGCACATTCTCCAATAAAAAACTTAAAACACAGTGATAGAAAACAGGCATATATTTCCTATTGGAAAGTATCCAGTAATATCTGGAGTAATTAGCTGGGTTTTATGAAGATTGCATTAACATTTGTTGGGTTGTTTCAGTTAAATGGCAGTTTCAGCCAAAGACCTGCTGTGACAGTTGGTCACATTTTTGAGTCCCTTTTCCTTTTCTTTCCTTTTCAGACACAGCATGTCTTGGAAATACAAATATATTACAGTATAAGTCCTGTGGTGGTGGTTTATTTGTTTTTTGTTTTTGTTTTTTGTTGGTTTTCTTTTGTTTTCTTTTGTTTTCGGAAGCCAAAACAAAACTCTTTAGAACATCAAAATCTCAAAAGGGATCTGTGAGACTTAAGAGTGTGATCACATCTACCTTTCGAGGATCCCAATCAGAATCTAGTGTTAAACACAAGAAGCACCCTTTTTACTTTTGTAGTTCTTCAGGGAGGGTAATGACAATACTATATGTTTGGTATTTTATTGTATGTTATCGTCCTTGGTTCTCAGAGCAACCTGGAGAGATACACTGGATAAATATTTTCATCTCCATTTGATAAGCAAGGCTCTGTCATTTCCTATAAAGTCCTTAAAGTCAATAGCTGATAAATGGATGAGCTGGAACTAGAATTAAGTTCAGTGCTTCTGCTTCTATATTACAGTGCCCTGAGGACTTTCTCTAACTGGCTTACTTGGAAACTCTGAGGAAATGTGGGGAGTAAAAGAAAGAGAAGAGTAATGAAATTATTTGAAAACTAACTCAAAAGATGGCTAGCAGAATGCTGTTGGCATTTGGGGAAAAGACACTTTACTTGAGAATCCTAATGAAATATTTTCACCACATGTTATTCTTGGATTTTAAATTTGAAGTTCAGTTACTGTCCCCACATGATGATCTGTGAAACAAGGACTTGAAGGAGCATTCCTCAAACCAGGGAGATGAGGAAGAGATGTCTTACCTGTGTAAGAATTGATAGAGTAGAGGAGGTTGTGGGAGGAGAGGGGTTGAATGAGATGGTGCGTGGGAGAATGGAACTGGAATGAGGAGTGAGCCTAGGGACATTATGATCCAGGAATAGACAAGAGTTGGTGATTTGTTAGAAGGAAGAGGGGAGAGAAGAAAAGAGCAGACAGCGCTGGGCTCTCTCCTGCTCTGAATAAGTCTACTAAAGTGAGATAGCACACATAAGCATAGGAATATTGACATTACTATCTCAGCACTTTGTAGGAAAAAGAGCAGATGATCTCCATAACATGAAAGAAACATGGCTGTCTCATCTAGGATAAATAAGCATTTACTATATGTCTGCTCAGATAGTATTAATAAACTGCCTGTGAAAGGGGTCCTCGTTTACCCAGTGATCAGTTGTAGCCATCTCTGTCAGTATATATGGAAATGAAAATAATTAAGTTGTTTTCTGTACAATTAATTTTAAAATAGGGGCTTTGAATATATAAATACCTAAAAAAGATATGAACAGGAAAACCATGCAAATGGGTTGGATGCTTATTCATAGCAAATTTTCAAGTTACCTCTTGATACTGAGGCATTACATGTGGGCTGGATTTTATTGGGTTCATTTTCTCTTCCAGAATTCCAATCATCATATTATATAATTGAGGAAAACAATATAATGCCCTTACTCCTTGGCATTGGAGTTCAAAGATGACCTGCTGCAAGGGTTTATTGCATTTAAAATCACACATTTGAGAAAGGATATCACTTAGTTAGTGAACCTCTTTTCAAGGGAAATTTGAAAAGCCAAAGAAAAATACGTATCTTGCTATATTGTTGATGTTACTATTTAGTAAAAATGCCTCTGATTGCTTACGTTACATGGTCTTAGAGCAAAGCACAAGAAAGATTGGTCAGAATACAGTTGTTGGATTTGAATGGTGAACAAAATAATATCAAGAAACACTCCTCATTTACAATGAAGTATTGAGTTGCTTATACAAGGAAATTTATCCTGCTACTGCTATAAATCAGGGACATATAAAACGAAAGGAAATCAGGGTGAGGAATGAAAAATTAACAATGAACTTTACTGTAAAATTGTGTGGCATTTTGTCATTAAATGAGAACGTACTGCCCAAGGAACTATTTGTTCTTTTCTGAAAGAGACAAGAAATGAGAGATGTTTATCTTAATAAATCTTTTCTCTCACTTTGTTTCCTTCAGGGGTCATGGTACACTGAAAAGGCACTCGATCAAGGGAACTCTGGGGGAAGCTCAAAACCATTAAGTTATTGTAGCCACACAGGGAGACAAAAAGACAGAGGTAGGTACACTTTTGATTTACTAATCTTGCTGTTGAGGATGCCCCTGAAAGTATCTTTGTTGCTATAAAGCCAGAGAACAGCAAAGAAAAAGTAGGGTGTGAGGTTGTTATTTTAGAAAGCAAATTGATACAGTTTAATTGAAACTTGTTAGACTATATTGTTAATGTCAAAATCAATATCACAGAAAGCATGCTGAGAACTTGAGATACACATGTCCATCTGTGTTTGCAAGGGACCAATGGTTAGTACAGAGTCCAGGTTTGGTTTGATATTTACATTCTAAGCTGTGCTTTTTGAAATTGTTCTCAGCAGAGAATGTTTTAAATTTATAGTCTTTAAAACTATATAATAATGATTTAAATTTATAGTCTTTAAAACAGAAGAGAAACTCATATTATTACCTGTCAGGTCTTATAAACTTACTACTTTTCTAATCTCCTCAGAAACCATAGTAATAGATTTATAAGTAGTACGTACAAATAAATCTTCTTGATGACACTCATTGGTGGACATAAATCTCAAAAATTTTTTGAGAAAATGGTTTCTGTGTGCTGATAATATATACCTATATATCTATATATATAAAATATAAATTTCATACATAAACTGCATATATGTGATAATGATATACATGATATCTCTCTATATATGCCATCCATTTGTGTAGGTGAATAGGAATATATAGAGATCACTGCTTATACTCACCTGTAGATATACTACATATACTGTATACTCTCTCTCTCTCATATATATATATATATATATATATATATATATATATATATATACACGTATGTGTGTGTGTGTGTGTATATATATAATGTATATGTATATATTTATATTCATCCTGTCAACTGATGGTCATTGGTGCCAATCTAGTGCCAACAGGAATTCCCAGTTTGGGATGCATTGAAGAGGGAAAATTTATTCAATGCAAACAGCTCAATGTGATACAGCACAGCTGTGAGAACAGCATGGCTGTAGAACAGTGCAATAGTGTTATGAAGTAATTTCACACAGGTTTTTTTCCAGAAACATTTCCATTTCTACATAAACAATTAAAATCTCCATTCTAAGCAAAAAATGCTATGCTAATAGCAATGGAATGTTATATATTTCTGAATAAATTATATAAGAAATATGACTTAAATAAAGAAAATAAAACATTTCATTGAGAAATACAACATAAGATTAGCAGTAATGGAGATTTATATTATATTCCTGGATGAGAATAATAAATATTGTAAAGATGTTAGCTCCCCCAATTTAATTTATAAACTTAATGCAATTCTATTTAAAACCATAAAGAAATTTTTAGAAAGAGGTTAACAAAATGATTCTTAAAATTCATTTGGAAGAATGCACAGCAGGGAATAGCAAAACTTTGTAAAAAAAGAATAATGAAGAAGGAACTTCTAATTCCAAGTATTAAAAGGTATTATAAAGTTATAATTACTAAGACAATATGGTACTTTTTACTGAAATAGAGACTTAAGTTAAATCAGCTTGAAAATTCCCAAAATAGATTTACGCATATAAAGGTATAACAAACACAGCATTTTATATCAGTAAAGAAAGTACTATTATGTGAATGCAATTCCAGTAATTGGTTAATGCTAGCAAAAATTATTAAGTTGGATCTTTTATTCATACTATATACAAATAAATATCAAATTAATTAAAGAAAATAATGAGACATAACTGAAAGAAAATAGATCAGTGAATAATTTTATAATCTTGTCCAATATGACATCATATTAAGCAGAACCCATAATTGAAGACTGATAAACTTGAATATAGACATATTAAAATTTCTGTAAATAGAAATGGAAAGGAGACTCAAACACTATGCCTAACAATCTGTTTGAAAATTCTTGATGTTTGGAGGAATAGAATTAATAAATTAGGAGGTTCTGACTAATATTCCAAATGCACTGCTGTTTGGAGGCTTAATAAAGCAGAGCTCCCTGGGCTAGTCTTCATGTGGTAATGTGCCCCCTGCAGGCACAAAGCATCACAGAAATTTTTTTAGGGCTAAATATACTGTATGTCCTAGTTAAAAATCAAGATGGAGTTCTAGAAAAGACCAAATAATCTCTTGGAGATCAAAACTGTTTCACCTGAAAAGGTCAAGTGAATTTGAGCTACAACATCCATGAGAATAAAGGATTTCAGCTAGACAGTTTTATAATCCTTACATGTGCCAGGGCATCTCATTTCGATAGAAGTTATTTACAACATTATTGAGTAATGTCTATATTTTTATAATGTGTTAAGACATGTTATCACTAATAAAACTGTAATAATTCCAGTTTTCTGTCTTGAATTTTGCAATGGATAATTGCGAAGTGACACGTTGATAAAATTGGGAGAGAAATATTTCCTGTCTTATTGTAGAGTGTGGTACAGCAAAGATTGTTTTCTTATCTCCCTCCAAAGTAGCTCTGCTTTTTAATGCTAAAGCCCCAGAACAAGTGGCACAGGAAATATATTATGATCAATGAAGAGTGAAATAAAGAAAAAAGTTTTAATTTATTTAAAATATCCCCGGTGATATCAGCCTAGTCTGTGACAATTAATTCACATAAACACTAACAAAAGAGTACATTTTTGTCTTCGGCCATATTGGGAAAATTACTAGACTCCAAGCCTCAAATATCTCATAAGAGTAATCAGCAAGGCCATGAACTTCCTAGTCTTTCTGTTCACATCCATTCTGTCTCCATGTCCTTGGGTGGTGACTCCTGGCTGTTGCTCTTCCTCCTGAGGTCACACACTCTGCTCCATGCTTTTTTGCCAGGGGTCCCTCAGCTCACATGGAAGCCCCTGCCCCCTGCCCCCCGCCACGTGCGCGCGCGCGCGCGCGCGCACACACACACACACACACACACACACGCACACACACCCCTTGTTTCATCTGTGCTTTTGTTTCCGATTTCTTGATTTGAGAATTTGCTGAAAATCATCCCATCACTCTTCAAGTCATTAAAGAAAAACCTAAATAGTCCTCCATCTGGGATAACAGTAATGGAAAGAAATGCTTTGAGCCTCAACAGTGTAAAGGAAAACTCATGCTTTCTCCTAGGAGTTCCCTCTCTTCCAAGTTCCCTAATGTTCTGTATTCAGCCACTTTCCTCCTTCTTTCTAACCTGACCATTGTCCTTTGATCAGGTTTATTCCTTCAACTCTCTTTATCCATCAATTCTAAAGATGATTTTTCCTCTCTGAGACAAGGCCCAGGACTGTTAATAGGTGACTTTTTCCTCAAAAAGCTTAGAGGTCGTGGTCCTGGGGTTTGGCTAATGGCCATTATCAGTGTCCATTCTAAAAGGACTTGTAGGTACTCAGGATGTTATATCTTTGGCAGATACAATCTGCTGGCTCATGAGACATGGCTTGGAAATGTCTGAATCTCAACAACAACAACAACAACAAACAGCAATAACAACGAATAGCTAAGACCCTAGCTCTAATACCCGCCCTAAACAAACATTGGTTTAAGCATGTATCCTATTTTGTTCATAGATAAATACTTAGTACATATATTATTGACCATCCTCAGAAAAAAGGCCTGAAAGTAACCAAAAGATGTATAAAATGTTTTCTTCTTCTATTAAGTAATAAAAGCAAATGAAAATCTTAGCTGTTTTGTGTTAGAGTAACAAAATCAAATCAGCACAACTCTAGAAATAAAGAAATAAATCCTGTTAATTTTCATGCTAGCCAGAATTATCACTTTTTGAAGACTGTTTAAAAAAACTGTAAATGGTGAGTTACGGAGGGGAAATGGGCAACGAAACAAGTGAAGCAATGAACAGACAAAAGAGCAGAGCAACCAGACGCTTTTTATAAAGGAGAAAAAAGGGGATATAGACAATGAATGGAGATGGTCATTGACAGTTTAGCACTAATGGTCAGTGATCAACATAATTATCGTTTAATGTTCATAGTATCTGCAAAATTAATTTTTTCATTCCTTCATTTGTTCAGTACTTACTGAGCACTTACTCCACTTACCCGGTGCCGGGCACTTTTGTGAGCCCTGGGGGACACAGAGGTGTAAACACTACCATTTTCCGTGGTTTGTGAACTGCCAAAACGGAAATGCTGGTCTAGTGAAAGATTGACTTGAGAACCCTGAGGAGACCCAACCGTGTCTTCTTAGGAGTCGCTGATGTTTAGTACTTTGGGGAGGGCCTAGGCATGACATGCTAACTTTCTTCAGTTATGTGAGCAATATCATTCTATGTGATTGAGTGGCAAAACTTGGTAGAGTGGGTGGGAATCAGAGGAAGATACATTTTTATTTACTCAAAGGAGTGGCTGCCTGAAGTTATAACAAGCTACCTCTGGTAACTAAGATGACTGCAGAAGCTTGGTGCCACAAGGCAGAAATGTGGCAAGGTAACTCATAGATGGGATGGTGAGGGTTGGTAATGGACTCATCTTTGAAGACGAAAGTTCCAGGATCTGTTACTGAGATCAGTGATGTGGAAAGCGCTTTCCTGAAAACAACACAATGAGGGACTCTACGGCTGCTTTGGAATCAGGCCCTGCAGCTTTGCCTTTTACCTTTTAGACCTTGGCCAAATTCCATTTAAATTAAATGAACTAATTTAAATTGTTTAGCCTAGAATAGGCACTCAACAAATGGTACTATTATGGGGACCTAGAGTCTCATCTTGGGAAACACTTGGTCTTCAGTAAAAAATCCAGAAAGTTAAAATGATACCCATTATTGTAGGAAGTCCCTTTCTCACTGTCCTGAGATTTGTAAAAACAAAATCTTTCTAAAATGTGCTGTGAGAAATAGTATAAGTACATTATAAAACACAGTGGGCTAATTGTTTCATTTTGTTAGCATTTGCTTATTATTTGTTCTGAGTTGTCTTCTTACTTGCTGGAAAGATTTCTCTTTTAGCTCAGTCTGTGACTTTTTGAGTTATGCTAGAGGACCTATATTGTCAATCTCCATTTGTTATATCAAAAAGGATCTTAGACAACATGGTATGACCTGTTCAAAGAGATCCTGCTCATACACTTAGATAAATTTGAAGTTGCTGGAGCTTTGGCTGTAACCAAGTATCTGTGTTGCAGTCAGTTCCTGTGTTTTATTGGTATTGACCATTGAATAATTTGAATTAGCCATTAAGAAGGATGAATGGACTTTGGGTGGTTCTGCTACAGCCAGGTTATACCAACATGAGCCAATAAAGCAATTAGTGATTGCCTGCAACATCAACGCAGCAGACTGTGGTTGACTGTGAGTTATGCTTGCAGGCTCCAATAAATGAGACATTTCAATACTCTGTGCTCATTTTTCCAGGCCTGTCTTTGATTAGGTCCACCTACCCCTTGGATTCAGTAGTCCATGTTCTGTTTTATTATTAGCATATTTATACCAGGGATGCCAAAAAAAGGCACGCATATTTTAAGAGATGTTATCTATATATTACTTTTCAAAGTTGAATTGAATAATGGTAGCAATCTGTAGTATGACCTGTGCTCAAATGATGGCGTTAATCAAATGAATGCTAGCATCACCATGGCATGAATCAAGTGAATGCTAGCATCACTATTCAGTCCTGGTTTGTATTTTTAAAATTTACAGTAATAATATCACACTGCTTTTTATGACACTATGTTTTCAAGATCTATGTAATTATATATAGTTCTAGCTCTATACTCCCTGGTGAAATTTGTGTTTTCCTCAATAAGACATTTGCTATTCACATCTGGTGACCTCCCTTACCCCTAAATTGGGCCCATGGATGACAGGATGTTATTGCTGGAAGAGTTAGGTTAAAACATTGTTCTAATTTACACCTTTATATATTATCAACACTGGGACTTTTTGAAAATGACAAAAGCTAAGCCAGAAGGGAAGTCAGGAAAAACATAAATAAAGTAGGACTTTCCCAGGCAGATCGCAATGAGCCTGCATAGGAAGCAAACAAGACAGGGAGTGAAATGGCTTTCTGGGTTCCACAGCTGATTTAATGGCAGTCCTTGAAATACCTAGCCCACATTTCAAAGGCAAAAAAACTACACTGTGTAAGACATAGAAAATACACTCGTATAACTTTCCAGTCCATTTCTGTTTTCATCATGTTGCTTCTTATGTTTAAAAAGATGTAGAGAAGTAAGATAATGGATTCTTAGAGCCACCACATCAGGGAAATGCCCGATATCCTGCCTTCAGAATGGCTGGTTACCTGGCTTTCATCTATCATTTTTTCTCTATGCTTGCTCTCTCCCTGCCCAGATAAATCTAATTACTGCCTCTTTCCATTAGATAAAGCACTCATTTGTCCCAATAGTTATCAGGATGTGGCCAGGTAAATCAGTTTTCACTGGGGATCACAAGTCATGTCTTTTCCAGTTACTTGTCAGCTTAGCTTTGCCCTAGTTGAATTGTTAACAGCTGGCTAGATAATAAATGTGACAGATCTGTTTCTGCAAGGTTTGGGTGTGCCAGGATTGTACAGGAGATAGAAAACTGACTCATTAATTATACAAGGGTGTTCAGTTCCAGTTCAGGTCTACAATTTCCTTTAACCTGGCCCATTCTCAGGTATTCTTCATAGTAAGGTGGTATTGCAGTTATGTCATTATAGTATGTGGAATTAGGACAAATCATTCATCATTTTATTTTTATTTTAGACTTCTAAGATAATGCAGCCCCTAAGATTAAAAGACTTGCAAATAGTTTTTAAATTTTACTTATTTCAAATTTGTTTTTGTTTTTTCAAGATGTTTTATACATTTATAAGATAAATAAAATCAGTATTCTTGACTACCTGCTGGAAATACAACTTAATTGCTAAAATACTCTATAAGATAAATGATACATTGAAAGTAAAGATTTAACATGTGTTCTGTACCAAGTTTTACCAAATTAAATTCTTAATAAAATTATGGTAATTTGATTATTTTATAAATAAATTAAGCCTGTAAAATACTAATTTATAGATGCTTGAGAACACACGTAATAGTTTGATTAATTTAATGCCAACCTCTTATACTACTGTGTAAATAGCATAGAAATTGTAACTATAGTCATAAAAAAATAAAAATCCATTGGTAGGGAAGTATAAGTACTTACAGTTGTTTTTAAATATCATCCTAAATTTAAGGTCAAAGATAAAACTTTTGAAAAGATGAAATCATTGTCTGAAAGCTGCATATGAGCTGATTTTTATTTATTTATTTATTTTAGATGATGTATGTACAAATTGCTGCTAGGCATCATAAATATTTTAACTGCTAATTATTGTTAAAGTCTTCAGTTTATAACATTTCAGTATGTGTGAGTATGTCTGCTGCAGTGTGGCTAAATGATGTTCCTCAAAGTGATATCCACATTGCCTATCTGTGAAGTTTTCACTTTGGTTTACTTTAGTTTGTGGTTATGTTATTTGTGTATCATATGGAACTTTGTGAGCTGACTGCTAGGAGCCACACAAAATGAGCCACTTCATTTAAAATTATTGTATATGTTAGTTTTTAGAATCTATTTTGAGTATTTTAATGCATATTATAGCTTAATCACATCAAGTTGTAATTTCAAGGGTACGCATTATAACATATACCATTGGCTGTTTTGCTTATGGCAATTTACTAGCCCAGCGTATGGGATTTCATAGTCTTTCTGACACTAGGTGAACGTTTTAACATCACAAAAGATTTGGTGGAAAGAGCACTGATTATTGGAAGTCTAATCTCCATTTTATACCTTGCTTTGACACTGTCTAGCTACATGGGTCTTAGTAAGTTAGTAATTCAGAGGTACAGCACAGTGCAGTGGACCAAATCACTGCCAAATTTGAGTCCCACTTGTGCCATTTATTAACTGTTTATCCTTGGGCAAATTACTTAACCTCTTTGTCTCAGGGTTCTCATCTATAAATAGTACCTATCTTAAAAAATTATTAAGATTAAATCAGTTGATACTTTTAAAGCACTTAGAATAGTGCCTATATGACTGTTTTAAAACATTATATTTTAGTTATTTATTTATATTTTTAAACCCTGTGCATATGGTCAAGTGAACTTCAATAGGGTGCCAAGAACACACAATAGGGAAAGGACAGTCTCATCAATAAATGGTCTTGAGAAAACTGAGCGTCTACAGAGGGTGCCAAGAAAATGTGTGCACATTTTAAGAAAGGAAAAAGCTATTAAAATTGTAATACTCACACATTTTGTTTGTTTTTTCAAGGCACATATATATAACTAAAGAATTGCTTTAAAATTCAGGCAAAGTTGTATAGACCGTGACTACCCCTATTAACTGAGCTTAGGACTTGTTTTCACATTGTGCAGTCATTTTGTTTACCTTCTAAAAGGTTTAATATCCTTTATTTTATTTTTCAATTTCTGTATTTATAAATGTGCTATTAGATGGCAGGCTATTTAAAAAACAATTTGATGATAGCCTAGCACCTCTGTAGTGTCAGTGAAACTATTCCACTGTTTATCAAGTTTCTTTAGTACAGGTTGGTACATGACTTCTATCTTTTTAGACTTATCACAAAACCTTAACTCTTTGCTGAAAAATTCACAATTTCTTTTAATTAAGCTTGAAATTTGTTAAATTGAAATATTTTGTATGGCATAGAGCAGTCTAATGTCAGAATGAGAGCTTGGTGGTAGAGGGATGAATTCGTTTGTTAAAGATAGGACATGCCCACCAGCGTGAAAGAGGTCTCTGAAATTGGAACTCATCTCATCTAGGAGAAAGTCCAGCCAGGCTAGTGGGCTTATTATTTAGAGAGACTGATGATGGCAACAGGAGGAGGCAGTCCTGACAGGCAGAGGGTAGGAGTCCAGGAATACCAGCAAGGTGTAACAGATGGTGTCCCAGCAGGTAAGCAGTCCACGGTGACACAGAGTCTGGAAGCAGGTGATAGAGATCCCAGCAGATAAACAGAGAGGTCTGATTATAAATAGTGGGATCCCAGGGTTGTGGTTGGGGCTGGGGCCTTAAATTCAGAGGCACATTTTGGAGGGAGTAGGAGAACATGGGTGAATGAGCTTTGCTAGACTTCATTTGGTGTGAAGTGAGATGCTTGATCAGAGGCAGTGGTATGTAGAATACCATGATGATGATGAAGGCATTCTTTCAATAAATAGTAGTTTTGGCAGAAATATTGCATGTAGAAGAAGCAAATCTATATGCAAAGTGTCTGTTGCAGTAAGAATAAAATTCTGCTCCTTCCATCATGGAAGCAGTCCAGTATAATCAACCTGGCACTGGATAGTTGGCTGATTACCCTGGGGAATGATGCCATATTGGGTACTCAGTGTTTTTTCTGCTGCTGGCAGATTGCACACTCAGTGGTAGCTGTAGCCAGGTTGGCATTGGTGAGAACAATTCCATGTTACTGAGCCCATATATAATCTTTAGAGATGTATTAGAAAGGGGCCAGAGTGCAATAGCTGTCCACTTTTGGGTAGGGGCTGCACATCATACGGAACCATCTGTAAAAGTCTCAAGTTTCCTCACTCAACTAGTTTTAGGGAGCTCCCCATGAGACAATAGGTATGGGCTGGTAGAGAGAAGGTACTGTAGTAGGAGAAGCCATGGGCATTTGCACCACTTCCTCGTGTAATGTACTTCTGGGCCTAGTTGAGTGCAATCTCATATGTGCCTCTTCTAGTTGATACCAGAGTGCTATTGTACAGGCCCAGTTTTACGGCTTGGTGGGTCAGACATCTAGTCCATGCTGGGCAGCTTGGGTGTCATGCTAACTTGGTGGCCCACGGTTAGGCATTTATTTTCTATTAACATCCAATAGCAAGCCAAAAGCTGTTTTTCAAAAGGAGAGTGGTTATGGGCAGAGGAAGGTAGTGCTTTATTCCAAAAACCTCCGAGTTTGCATTGTGATTCACCAACAGGGGCCTGACAGAGGCTCTGAACAGCATCTCTACTCTGCCACTGGCACTCCAAGTTCTATGGGATCTGCTGGATCATCTACACGGCAGCCTGGACTTGTTGCAGAACCTTCTCTTGTTCTGGCTATACTCAAAACTAACAGCTTTTTGGGATGCCTAGTAAATGGGTCAGAGTAGCTCATCCATGTGAAGAACATGTGACTTCCAAAAGCATACTAGGCCTTGTGCTTCTCTTTTGGTTGTAGAAAGGCAAGATGCAACAGCTTAACCTTCACCTTAGAAGGAGTATGTCCACATGCTCCATGCCACTCGACCCCCTAGACATTTCACTAAGGTACAAGGTCCTGCACTGAACAAATTGGCACATTAAAGGGGGATATGGTGGGAATCATCACCCCTGCATCCTTCAAATTCTCAACGGTGGCACTAATCTTTGCAGTCCCTCTAGGAATGCAGTTTGCTTTCAGTTACTATTTTTCTCAGTAGAGGCAGTTCTTGTGGTTTCCACTGGCCATGCTGACCACAATAACCCTCCATTCTACAGGTCAGGGAGCTAATATGGGGGTTCTGCCAGTTGTTAAGTATGTTCATGTTAATTGTACATTCCAGAACTGGGAAAATAGCCACAGGATGGGTTCAGGGAAACACTGGACTCACTGTGACACCAACCTGAGCTAAAATAAAACTCCACTGATCAATCACCTGACTTCCATGAGCCCCTACTCTGACTGGATGTCCAAGTGACATTTTGGCTTTCCTGATATTAGTGTCACTTCAAAGCCAGTAATCTGTGAAGAGTCTGATTATTTTCCTTTCCCCAATACACAGTTACCTTAGTAAATGGTTATAGACTCTTTTGGAGAAGACTGGGAGAAAGATAAACAATATAAATTTTTGTTAGTATAGCAGTTGATCAAGGGCAGCCAACCTCCCCATCATTCAAGGGGTTCTGCGTTTGTAAACTAGGTCAAGACTAGAGAATGATTAAGAGTTGTGACTCCACTTGGATGATTCAAAATAGAGCTGTTCACTAGTCCTATTAATAGATCTGTTATGCTTATATAGATCAAGTAAAAATTTTTTAGATTGCCCATATACTTAGTTTCTAGGGACATCATGATCAACTAGCCAATAGCTAGTTGCCTTTTTTTAAGAATGGCAACAATAGTATAAATCTCATTTTTATTTTAGGTAAGCCTTACACTAAGACTTTGAGCATATTCCTAAATAATAAGAAAGAATCAGTTCATAGGGAACTAAATAAAATTATTTACTTAAATAGATTTTAAATATAGTATATGAATTTGAAAAGAATAAATTTACCTACCTATTGTGGTAAGAATCTGCTCCTATAACATCACGAAAAGCTTCTTACTGAGATTTGTACCCATGCATGTCAGGGGGCTGGGTCCCATTCCTGTGAGTCCTGCCCCATAATGCAGCAGGACCACTGAATTCTAGCTTTTGACATGCAGCCAGCCAGTGACAAGCCCAGCTGGGAGCAGTGAGGGATCAAGGAGGCTGAAGGAGAAGTTTGAACTCCTTGTGAGTAGAAGACAAGGGAAACAAGGGCATCCCTACATTGCAGATGGGGTTCTGAGGGTGCAGAGGGAGGATTGGCGTATGGGCAAAAGTAAATTACTTTATCGATGAAGACAACATCACTGGCAATCCACATGTTTTCTCCAAGGCACATTTAATGTATTTGCCCTGTACAGCTCCTCTGGGTTCACCTATTCAGAGAGTCTGTCTCTAATTTTTTTCATCTAATTTTGATCATCCTTGAGTTCTCATTATTCTCTAACAGCCTGTTTCCCCCTTTCATTGCCCTCATTAAAACTATGAATTAAGTATTTGATTACTTATATACATTCTGAAATCGCCCTTAGAGTCTTTAGTATCTTGTCATGTTTACATGTTACCCGCCCACCCCCACTAGCTTCTAGTTCTTCGATACGTATCTGTTAAATGAATGAATGATAATGAAAGCTTTCATTCGATTGGTTGCTCGTGGCTTTCCCCTTTATCCTGAAGTCTAAAATTGCTCCTTTGGGCTACTTATATCTTTGAGCTCTCATGAATATCACCAACAATGTTCAAAAAAGTTCATTTTTTTGTTGTTGTTTTTCAGAGCAGTTGTTCAACTGACATGCAATAGGCGTAGGTGATTGTTTACCAGAGTGTCCAAACGTTTGGCTTCCCTGGGCCACATTGGAAGAAAAAGAATTGTCTTGGGCCACACATAAAGTACACTAACACTAATGATAGCTGATGAGCTAAAAAAAAAAGGGGGGGCAAAAAATCTCATAATGTTTTAAGAAAGTTTACGAATTTGAGTTGGGCCGCATTCAAGCTATCTTGGACCTCATGTGGCCTGCGGGCCACAGGTTGGATAAACTTGGTTTGCAACAAAATGCAGCTATTCATCATAATTTAGTATCATAATTATGTTAATGTCATTAGTTATGTTTTATTGATATCAATGACTGATATTAAGATGATTTGGTGGAGCTAATTTAGCTTTAGTTTTCAAGGTAATTGGTAAATGAGGAGAATTTATGAGTGAATGATTACAGAAGTATTTGGAATATCTGTAGGCTGCTTCCTTTTCTTCATAGTTAAGGAAGAGCTGTGTTAGATCTTTCTTCTTTTTTTTTCTTTTTTTTTTTTTTTTTTTAATGTGGGTAGTTGCCTGGCTGGGAATCGAACCCAGGCCGCAGCGTTGATAGCACTGAAGCCTTAAGCCACTACACCACCAGGGAACTCCCTGTGTCAGATCTTTCTTACACTGATGTTTCGAGCAAACTGTATTGATATTTATTGAGCTATTTTCAGCTGTGTCTTTCTGAGCTCTGAAAGATTAGGGAGTAATTCAACTTAAACATTGGCTTTCACCCATATCTTAATGTACTGGTACAACCAATAAAAATCCTCTCACTATAGCTTCACAAGTACACTCTTGCTAGAGCAATTAAGGGACTGAAGATAAGGCTCTGTTAAATATCAGCTATGTGGTGGTGTGTATGATAACCTTAAAGAAACACTCACAAATTTTAGTTCTCTGCTGTGTCCTGACTGTCTGGATTAAGCTCTTTATATCATATTGATTAAGATATACATGAAAATTTCCCAATTAAAAAAAAATTTATACATAAAAAAAAAAGATATACATGAAAATTAAATGTATTACTCTCTCATGCAAATTTTAAAGAAAAATTCTACCAGGACTCAGTTTAAATAATTGAGAATAATTAGAAATATTATGTTCTTTTAATCTGAAGGTCTCTAAAATGTTTTTGGAATCAGTGGGTTTTGTGCTAGGCCAGAATAATTAGTAGGAAATATATATATTAATAATATTAGAAATTATATGTGCAAAATTGGTTTTGATGAATTCATTTATTATTATGCCTTGGCGACATGTGTACATATGGGTGGAGATTTGTTACTATGTAATTATGATAATTTAATGATTCATACCAAATGATGAGCCAGATTCAATTTACACATTCAGAAAAGTATATATATATATATATATATATATATATATATATATACACACTAAGTATGAAATTTTGGCTATGTATTACTCAGAAATGGAGTAAGAAATGTATTGGCTTAGGTTGCTAAGTGCTTTAAAATTATAACTTAAATATTATCCCTGGAGGTGCAATAAATCCAATTGCCTGACTTTTAACTTTTCACTAATTGCCTTCATTCATTTATACACCCATTTTGCCTTTTTTTCAAGCTTGCAATTATTGTTCTCATGCTGTAATATGTATACACATCACTATGAAAGTTTAACAAGGTTGAGTTCAAGCTTTACTTTCCCTTAGTACTAGGGATCCTCTTTGTGCAGAACTCTTTCTAAATTAAGGCCAAAGGAGAGCCTCATGTTCTCGGCAAGAGCAGACCTGACTCAGGACCATTGCTTGCTCTTTTCTCTAAACTTCATTCTGAACCACAGGTCACTGAAGACAAGGTGTCTGGGGGAAACCTGGGTCCCCTCAATAGGGAAATAAGTTCTCAGCATTCATTCTAATTATTTTCATCCTCAAATACCTTTGCTTCTATACATCATCACAAAAATAAAAGTGTATTGTTATTTCACAAAAGTTGTGGAAATTAATGAGATATTCCTATGACTGGATTTGGTCAACTCTGGATTTGATAAAACATGAAAAATGCAGTTTCACAATTATAAGGCACTAACATTACTAAAGGGGAATCGAGGGGTTTATATTCCATGAAAAGATGGAGTGAAAAATAAATCAGGCAACTGTTAATGGATTTCTTGTCCAGGAACTATGCTGGGTCCTCTATCAGAACCCTGGTGAAATGCTTCTTGTCTTTATTCCTTTGATATGACATTGAAATTACAGTGGCTCATAGAGAAGAGGCTACTTTTGAGGAGCAGAATCAGGAATGGGTTAATTCTAGTTTGCCAAAGATCTAGGAAATGTTTTATCTCCATAAAACGAGAAGTACCAGTAATAACTGGTTAGTGTGTTTGAATTGGACTCAACACTTGAGTTTGAATCTTGACCCTGGCACTAACTAGTGTGGCTTAGGCAACCTCTCTCTCTTCAGTTTTCTTACCAGTGAAATGAGGATAATCATAACTATCTTGAGAATGTTAAGAGGACTATGATAACTCATGTTAGTTGCCTAGTGTATTTCAGTTGGTCAGTATAAGTTATTGTTATTATATGTTTATTGGTTAGCCAAGGCACCACTAAAAGTAGGACTTGGAACAAAGTATTTGGGGAAGGCCATAATTATACCTTTCTTCTTTGATGTATTCAAAAAAGGGCTCATAATAAAAACAAGCCTAATAATTGGAAATAATTGAGGGAAAACCAAAATAACATACTTGTGCTTATCTGTAAATTGGGGATAGTAGTATCTGATTTATAATATTGTTATTAAGATTAGATGAGTTAACCTATGTGAGGCTTAAAATCATATTTAGTACACAAGAATTTGTTCAACATTATTATTATTTTATCATTGCTAGTATTATTAGTATTAATTATTATTACTGTTGAGTAGGGATTAAGCTCATGCTCTATAGTCAGGGAGAACTGGGTTAAATCCTCATACTTTCTAAATAGGCAGCTTTGTGTATTTATTTAGCCTCATTGAATTTAGTTTCATCTATAAAATGGAGATGACAGTGACTCTTCTCCAATAGTGCTATTTGAGGATGAAAAGCAACAAAATAGAGAGTTTAACATACTTCTTAGCAAATTCGTAGCACTTGATAGTGTTAGATGCTTATATTAAAAATAATAGTTATCCATTTATTTAGCATTCATTTGACAAATTTTTATTAAGCATCTACTTACCAGCTGCCTGGTACTCTTCTAGGTACTGAAGACGAAGTGTTGAATGCAACAGAAGTCTAATGGAACTAATATTTGATAATAATATTAAAAAGTAGGCTTGAATTATTTAATATTTTTAATCAAAGCAATATTTTTCATGAGGAGCAAAAGTTGGATTTTACCAAATAGAAGTCAGATGGACTTCTCAAATGAATGAAAATGTTTTTATTTGCATGTTATTTACATGGAAATGGATACTTCTGAATATTTTTAAATAATTTTTTTCTTGATAAGTTTGAAGATCTCTACCTTTTATTAGAATTTTATTTATTCCATTAGTTTACATAACAAAATTAATGAGATTTTATTTACACACATAAAATACACTTGAATGTATTCTTAAATTTCTAGCTAGAGTGTTAGTACGTTATTTTAAAAATTGTTGGCATCAAGAATATTCAGCCCTTATGCTGTTTCCCTCAGAGATTATGCAAAATTTAATTGTCCTTTTAAAAAACAGTGTGAATTTTGAATCTATTGATAAATCAAACTAAGTGTGAAATCATCGTGCAAGACATGGTGATTTATCTATACATACTTGACTTTTCTGGATAAGCACTGAATAAGCTTTCACTTAGTAAAGGAAAATATTATTCATCTCTAAGGCAAGGATTGTCATGCAAGGATTTCACTGTTTGAAGGGAGATATTCTTAACTAGCATTTGAAATTCTAATTTAGTAAACTCTCAGTCTCAAACATTTTTGTGGTGAAGTTGTCTATATATGTGACTAGCATTGATTTAATGAAGTAGCAAGAGAGGGATTTGTAATTGCAGAAGTGAAATAATTTGTAAATCTATTAGCTAGGAGATTTCTGCTTATGCTGTCATTAGAGGACACAAATAAAGGAAAAAGTTAAAACCAAGAACCTTTAATAGAAATAGACACAGAGAATGACAGTCAACAATTGAAAGAGCTGAACAAACAAAAAAGAAAAAAATGAAAACATTTACCCTGTGTAGCATGATATTAAAATATTCTGAAGGAGCATGAAAATCAATTATCTACTTTGCTTTGCTTTTACAAATGAGTTGGAAATATTAAACAAATTTCTAGATGAATGAGAGGACTAAGCACCAGATCATTTGCAGGTAAGTGTTTTATGAGAACCTAGGGGATTCTGACATGCATGAGAAAAGCCCCACAAAACGGTGGGTTTATCATACTTTCATGCACATTCATTGATAACATGGTCAAGAGCAAAGATGCCCACGCTGCCTCATGCATTATAAGACAATATGACGTGGTGGAAAGAACATCGGGGAGGATCTCAGAAGACCTGGTTCTGCCTCTGCTCTTCATTTTGGCAACTCATTCAGAGACTGTGGCTTACAGGACCTCAGTTCTGAAATTTAACAAGGGAGATTGAAGACTTGAATGTATGTTTTAAGGCTCCTTCCCACTTTATAATTCTATAGTTCTCATATGTTGTTCTCTTATAAACTATACCATAGATGCAGTCATGTCCTCCTTGCTTAGACTTCATGTTTAGAATGATGATCACTGGTGGAAAGCATATGAAGTTAGGATCTGCAATCAAAGTGCTTTTCAAAATGCTTTATGTATAAATGGTCTATGGATAACTTGACCAGCATATTGCACATTAATTCATCCCAGATATTTACACTGAACTTTAACATCTTCTGAGAATGTTTTTTTTTTGTATGAATCTTTATTTTCTACTTTAAATACTTTTAAATTAAATGTATTGGATTGGCCAGCAAAATTACATCGTTTCCAGGTGTGCAGTTCATTGTCTGCGTGGGGCATTGTGTTCTTAACCACCAGAGTCCTTTCTTTCTCCATCACTGTATACTTGAATCCTGCTTTGTTCTTCTCCACCTCACGTCCCCTCTTTCCCTTTAGTAACTACTAAACTATTGTCTGTGTCCAAATTCTGAGAATGTTTTTACTTTAAAAAATATATATCTTGGGGAGTTCCCTGGCGGTGTATGGCTAGGCTTCCATTCTCTCAACGGTGCAGCCTGGGTTCGATTCCCAGCCAGGGAACTGCCCCGCCCCCCCAAAAAAAATATATATATATCTTTATTGACATATAATTCACATACCATAAAAATCATCCACTTAATTATACAATTCAGTGGTTTGTACTCTATTCATGTCCTATCACCACAATCAACTCCAGATCATTTTCATCACCACAAAGAGAAACTCTAAAACCATTGGCTGTGACTCTCCAGTTTCCCCAAACCACCACTCCCAGCAGCCCTAGCAAACCACAAATCATCTTTGTGTCTATAAATTTGCATGCATATTTTGGACATTTTATATACATGGAACCCTACATGTGTTTTCTTTCATTTAGCATAATGATTTCAAAGTTCATCCACATTGTAGCACTTCATTCCTTTTTATTGCTAAATAACATTATATTGTAGTACATTTTGTTTATGCATTCATCAATTGAGGGACATTTAGGTGTATACCTGGGCGTCAAACAGCTGGGTCATAGCTATTTGAGGTATTGGCAAACATTTCCAACAAGACTGCGTTATTTTACATTCTAACCACATTGAATGAGGCTTCCAGTTTCTCCACATCCTTGACAACATTTGTCACTCTGTTTTTATTATAACTTTCCTGTGGGTGTGAAGAGGTATTTCACTGTGGTTTTAATTTGCATTTTGCTAATGGCTAATGATGTTACACATCATTTCATGTACCTATTGACCATTTGCATACTTTCTTTGGAGATATGTCTTTACTACCCATTGCCCATTTTCTAAATTGGTTTATTTATCTTTTATTATTATATTTAATTGTAGTATTTATATACTCGGGATACAAGTCACTGATCAGATATATGATTGGCAAATAGTTTCTCCACTTCTATGGATAACCTTTTCATTTTTTGAGGATGTCCTTTAACGAACAAAGTTTTAAATTTTGGTTAAGTTCAATTTATCTATTTTTACTTTTGTCACTTGTTTTTGGTGTCATATCTCAGAAACTATTTCCTAATCCTAGGTTATGAAACTTTACTCTTATTTTTTTTCAAAGTTTTACAGTTTTAGCTCTTACATTTGGATGTATGATCTATTTTGAGTTAATTCTTGTGTATGGTGTGAGATATGGGTCTAACTTTATGCTTTTGCATGTGGATATCCAGTTGCCTGGTACCATTTGTTGAAAACGTTATTCTTTTTCCCATTGAATTGTCTTGAGATTTGTTGAAAATTAATGGGTCACAAATATGTGGTTTTTTTCTACACTCTTAATTTTATTCCATTGATCTACATGTCTATCCTATATCAATGTCACACTGTCTCGATTACTATAACTTTGTAGTAAGTTTCAAAATCACGACATTTGAGCCCTCCAACTTTGTTATTTTTAAAAAATTGTCTGGCTATTTTACATTCCTGTTGAATTTAGAATCAGTTTATCAATTTTTGCAGAAAAGAAAGCTGAGGTTTTGATGAGGCTTATGCATGAATTTGTAGATCAATTTGTGGAGTATTGCCATCTTAACCATATTAAGTTTTCAGATCCAAAAAAATCTATCTTTAAAATCTACCTTTCTTTCTTAAATGGGCCCATTTCAAGAAAGAGGAAAATATCTAGTGACATTCTCCATTTCACTGTTTTTGGTAGAGCTTTGTTTAATATTAGAAAGCATTTTTTTTTCAACTTTCTTGATGACACAAGATTGGAATGGACAACATTTGTAGAATTGATATTAGACCAGTTTGATGAACTAAAATCAATGACACGAAATTCATCAGTCTTAGAAGTAAATAACTATACTTAGGTTCACAAATTGCATAATAGTAGTTTAGAAAAGGTTTTGAAAATATCAAATTATATAGAGTTGATATTTATTTTAGTTTGAGAAGAAAGGACTTAGGGCTTGATAGTTGGCTTTTTATAATACATGTCTGAAATTTCACATATGGAAAATGAAACAAAACGAAGCAAAAAATAGGATGACATTATAAGAGGATAGATTCAGCACTGTGAACCTGCTTTATACATTATAAAGGGCTATTTTTGGTATATTTATTAGTTTAAAGTGTTTGAAATAAAGATCATCCTAATGATATTTGATATTCAGAATAATGACCATTAAAAATGACAAGAGACTCAATGATTAAAAAGATATTGTCATGTTCAGTATTTTCTATTTACCAAACAGGAGAAAGGGATTAGAACATTTTGGACAGATTCTCATCAGCAATGTTTGCGAAGTATTGACTTTTTTTCATCCATTTGCATATTGTCAAAGTGAGACTATGGCACTATGGCTACTCTTTAAAGCTGACCCATACTACATCTGGCTTTATTTCTTTCTGGTATAAAAACAACAAGCATTAAGTGTGGAGGAACATCTTTCTTGTGAATAAAGTGGCATTGAGATTAGTAATGGCTGTAATTGCTAATAATTACCAAATGTTTTCTTCATAAAATTGGTGGAATTTTTTAGTCTCATTTACTAAAGAGTAAATTAAAATTTAAAGAGGTTATATTACTTGCCTAAAGATAAAGAGCTAGTCAGTAGTAGAGCTAGCATAATTCAATGATGTCTGAGTCTAGTTTCTGTGTTTTGTTACCTTTCAAGAGGAAAAGCTTAGGAAAAGAATCATGGAGGTTTAGTTTCATGGTTCAGTCTCTCAAGCCTATTTCTATTGTTTCCCTTAGTTTGATTGTACCAGTTCTTTTGCACTTTGTTTGCTTTGAAAAACTTCATGGAAATAGGTGTTGTAGTGATTCTAATGTATCTCTTTGTTCTTTTGGATATGTTGGAATTTCTGGGCATGAATAAGTGTGGTGATGACTTCATGACTGTCTGACTTTCTTTACCCTGTATCTGCTAATAGCAACAGGTAATAAGAAAAAAACGAGGAAGCACTAGAAATACAAGCTATTGTGGGATATTTGTTCATCTCAAGCCATTGTTTATTTTAAAATCTAAGATCTATTAATCTGATCTTGACTTTTCTTTTCTTAGAAATTATCTATAGCGTTAAGGATGCTCTGATTTGAGGAAATTCTCCAATCGGAGTAAACGAGGCCTGAAAGACGAGTCTGTTCAGTCATTATGGTTCCCTGGGTCAACACAGGTTATATCCATACTCTGGAGGAGCTGTTGATATTTCTTCCCCATCACCAAGTAGATACTTCCCAAAGGGCTGCCATACGAAGTACCACAAACTGGGTTGTTTAAAACAACAGAAATGTATTCTTTCACAGCGTGGAGGCTCCAAGTCTGAAAGCAAAGCATTGGCAGGGCTGTGCTCCCTCCAAACTTTCTAGGAGAGTCCTTCCTGTCTCTTCCAGCTTCCGGTAGCCCCAGGCATTTCTTGGCTTGCAGATGTCTTATCCCAACCTTTGCCTCCATCTTTATATGATGTTCTCCCTCTGTGTCTCTGTCTTTATATTGCCTTCCCTCTTTTTATAAGGCTACCAGTCATATTGGATTAAGGATCTATCTTATTCCTGTATGACTTCATCTTAACTTGGTTATATATGCAAAGACTCTACTTTCAAATAAGATCACTTTCACAGATACTGGGGGTTAGAACTTCAACATATCTTTTTGCGAACACAATTTAGCCTATAATACCAAATTGAGTTTTGTGATACTGCTGGATTGTGACTGATTGAAGCCAATTCCTAAGAGAACCATGGAGGTAAGTGGAATCATTCTGCTGAAAATTGGTTAGTCTCTTAGCATTTAGAATGCTTTTCTTTCCTACCTTTGTCACAAAGTTGTATTTTTATAATTATGTGGATTTCTCTCATATTTTTTAAGGCCCACAAGATGATGATGTTTCAACTAGTGCAGCATGACATGACAATAGTAATACTGCAATCCAAATATCAACAACCCCCAAATCAATAGACTGAGTAGATGATGTGACTAAACTAGCTGTGACAATCAGCACATGATTGATGTGTGAGGCACAGCTTTCAGCAGCAGCTGCTTCACTGAGAATTGGTTTTAGTGAATCACCACTGCAGCTGCCGTTTTTCTCTGAGTCAAATAAATCTTGACATAAACAAGGTGCTATTATAGGAGGTGTAAATGCTGCTAGTGATGGAGTGTCACTGGCTTAAGTGTGAGACACATAGTCATTCTCAAATTCAAGGAAGGAGATAATTTTGACATTAAATGTATTTTTGTTGATTTTTTCTCCTTTTTGTACTGTTCAAAATCTTCTTGCCTTGAATATAATGTCTTGAAGTAAAGCATATCTAAATAAGTTAATTCGTTTCTAAAAAGCAAATACATTTAATGTGAAGAATTTAGTGTGCCTAGTAAACAAGAGTCTAGGGAAAAAACACATCCTCATAAAAAGTATATTGAGACTTCCTTTTCTTCTAAATTTGGGCTTTATTGATGTAAACACTTGTTAAATTCAGCTGTGAATGTTCCTTGGACAACAGTGTAAGTGGGAGTTGTGAAGTACACAGTCTGTACAACCTAATGCAGTGACCTGCTGTAAATGCCTCTACAGTTCTAAGTGGATCATAAGTTAGAAAAGTGAAGCTTTTTTTATTCTAGTTGACCCATTTACCTGTATTTTTTTTAACTCCTCAAAATGATGATGATGACAACAATAATGACAGAAAAGAGACAAGACTAGGCTGCATCCCTTAGTAAAGAAAAATAAGGAAACCAGAAATGAGCATTTCCATGTAAGCCAAGTTTTTAATGATGAACTAAGTATGAAATCTTAGCCAGTTTACATCACAGAGATCCTTCTTACGGATCAGTGCCCAGGAAGCACTCTTCAAAAGATCCTTTAAGAATGAATGGATTTATCTCAAGATGCTATTTCAGATTTTTTTCTCAATGTTATTCAGAAGTTGAAAATAACAATCTGTATCTATGCTGACAGAAGCATCTAAATCTGCAGCATGTTATAGTTAGCAAAGATAGAAGAGCTGTCTGAAAAATATCCAGCCATGTAATATGAAAAATAGAGGCATTTATGGCTGGATTTTTTCTAGACAGCCCTTGTGTATACCTCTGAATAAGATTCCTCCAGTACATTTTTCTTGTGTGTGTGCGCGTGTGCACGCACACCTGTGTGTGTGTCTGTTTAGACTATAGGAGAAAGAATGGCAGTGACTGAGAATATCAGGACAAAGTAGATTCAAGAGGGAGATCTTCATCGCCCAAAGTAATAAGATCAAAAACACATGGAATTCATACAGAGTTCGTTTTGAAAGGAAATGGGGATCAGGAAGAGGAAATAAAGTTGGCTATAAAGTCAGCTTTATCAGTAAAATAAAATGCATTTGAAATTTTCATGGAACTTTTCTGGTCCTGTGTTGGTAATTGGTTATTTAGAGGAAATTTGGTTTTCAAGGACGCTGAGTTTTTCCTTATTTTCCCCCAATAAAGAAATGGCCTGTGCTCTTGTGGTATTAATTTAATCTTTTCATGTGTGGTTTCTCCTTTAGTACACAGAACATCCTAATAATGAATAGTGTTTGTTAAGCTCCGTGTGTTAGGCATTATACTAAGTACTTTTCAGATATTGTCTCATTTAATCTTCATAACACTCTGTGAGGCTGAAGTTTTATTTCCATATATGAATAAGGAAAGTTGGATTGAAGTTGCCCAAGTTATAGCTGTTACGTTGTAAAGCCAGCCTGGCTCCAAAGCCCGTGGGCCATAGCATTATATTGCCTTTAGTGTAAGAATCTCTCCCACCTTTCGCTTTCTCTGACCAAACGTTAATGACTGTCTGGTTTTCTTTGTCCAGTGTTCTTACCTTTGACATTGCCTCTTAACCAGACTCAAGAAGGTTAACATTGCAAAAGCCCTTAAAGCTCCCTTAGGCTATCTGTGCAGAGGGAAACAGAAGTGCAAAGGGTTTGTTGTTTTGTTAAAGACGTCATTATGTCCATTTCATAAGAGCATCTTGCCTTATCCAAAGAGGCACCACACTATAATAATATCAATTTCAAAAACAGCTTTTACGTTTTCTTTTTAAAATCTTATAAAGAGAATGCAGAGTTAAATCTAGACCTAATTGCTGTGGTCGTAAAAGATAAAATTAGGAACTCAATCTCTCTCTCTCTCTCTCTCTCTCTCTGTGTGTGTGTGTGTGTGTGTGTGTGTGTGTGTGTGCATGCGTGCAAGAAATTACAAAGTTATTTATATAGCCAGTGTGACATAACTTAATCCATTAGAGAAGGTGGGGTACTGAAAGACATCAGCTATTCTCAATCTTAAGTGCGCTCAATCACCTGGGGCTTGTATACTCAGGAGGTTCTGTGGGACTGTGATGGAGCCAGGAATCAGCCTACTTAACAAGCACAGGGGGTGATACAGATATAAGCAGTCAACAGAACACCTGGTGAGAAGCACTTCATTCCTTCCAATCCATTAGCAATTTCTCCTTAAATGTTCTGTGCTATGTTGTCATTTGTAAGCCACGCACCCTCAGGCAAGATTCTGTTTATTAGCATTTCTTCCAAAAAGCAACCTGAATTCTTCCCCCCCCACCCCCGCCACTAACTCACATGTGGGATATGTGTACATCTTGAAGTGCCACCCTAGCCTAATATCTTTGAATTATGGCACTGCCCTGTGTTTCATCATCCTCAATCTAGTCTTCCAAACACAGTCACCCTCAATCCTATCCCTTAGATCCATATTCCATGATGAACTCTCTTTCCTTATTATCTACAGTCTGTTCGTCTATACTTCTTCATAAAATGCAAAAACAATTTTTAAAATTGGGGATCTATTATGGTTTGTTTGGTTTTTTTTTGTACTCCTCCCCCACCTCCTACTTCTGTCACTCTAGGAGTGTGTCAAACTGCTTTTTGGAAAATATGCAAGATGACAGCACATTTAATGCAAGTCCTGAACTGCTTTCAAGGACATGAGGTGTTTTCTAAGAAACAGATCAGGCTCCTTTGAACAGGTTACTGATCTTATCAAGGTGGGAATGGAGCATCTGGTGGTAAAATATAATGCTACTAGGATATCTTATAAAAATCACTTTGAAAGTCATGTGGCATATCCAAAGTGACCTCTAAAGCAGAGTTCATCAACTCTACTTTCCCACCGGTTTACTCCTTGCTGCGCCTGTGGGTTGACTGAGACAAACACCACTGCTATCACTGAGTCAGTATGACTGTATTAGGGAGACCTGGGTTCACGTCCTGACACTGCTTGATGCTGGGTCTCTGATAACCTCAGGCTTCCTCAGGCATCAATAGTACTAATATTTACTTCTGAGAGTGTGTGTAAGGATTCAGTGAGAGAATGTTTAAGACATCTGTAAAAGCATGAGCACTCAACAATTGTTTGCTTCTTTGCCTCCCAACAAATGGGTATATTAACTTTCTTATATAACATAGTTTTCACTGGCTTTCTTTTGTGAGCATAAATATTTGAATGCCAGATCTATCGCTTCTCAGCCTTTTGGCTAAGATCAAGTGAATGCCAGATCTATATTGGCTATTATAAATATAACAGTATGGGGTCTAGTATTTAAAATTTTAGCACTATTTTATTAGTATCATCATCAAGATTCCTTTATTAACTGTGATGCCTCACAGTTTTCTATTTCTCTCCAGAAATACCTACGAAGGTGTTATAATTCACATATAATTCACCTGTGAGACTTATGAGTTGATTTCCTGGTGTTTGAGGATTATGATATAGGCAAGAAAGTACTACAGGTTAAGAAGTTTAATATTGTTGGAAAAATTTAAAAGTTACTTTGTTTTGTTTTTTTTTTTTTTGCTTTCTGGTATGTGGGTAGCTCCCTGGCTGGGAATCGAACCCAGGCCGCAGCGCTGACAGCACCAGCGCCAAAGCCTTAAGCCGCTACATCACCAGGGAACTCCTAAAAGTTACTTTGTTGGAGCTTTGCAAGCAAACATTAAAAAGCAATAAGTAGTGTATAATAAATTTTCATCTGGTGCTTTGGTTCTGTGGTTTTTACATGGTAAAGGGGTAAAGAAAGGGGCTTTCCTGAATGATCAGAGTGGTTTTCAGATTAAATGTTAAATGCCAGGAACTTTAGAACCACATAAGCCATATGAGGAAATGGGCAGAACAAATGGGGATGAAGCATACGAGTGTTACATGTTGAATACTGTAATAGGTACCATGAAACACAGTCCCTCCTGTCCCCATGCCTGACACATGGACATTCTTCCCTTATACTTACAATAACTCAAAAAAACAAAAAGGCTTTATTCCCCCTCAAGCTAGTTTGACTCTTTTGCAACCATTACAAAAGAAATACCATTTTAAGTCAGGCCTTCTCACCCTGATTTACTTGAAGGAATGAATAGTGATGTCTGGTCTTTATGTTAAAAAAATAAAGGCAGGGGGTTGGAATTCTAAAACTCTAGCCAGTATTAACCTAAAAAAGGATTGATTATGAAACTCAAGTATAATGCTAGAAATAAGGACAAGAACTGTCCCCAGAGTAGCTTAAAGACCATGGATAATGCAATCACTATGTGAAGAGGAAAAGGAGATTTCGGACAGACTTTTTCCCAAAGGAGAAGTATATCAGTTTCTCACACAAAGTGAATTAGTATGCTTGGTGTCAATGAAAATGTAGTGGTAAAGCATCTTGAAATTTTTCCGTGATGTCCTTTGGGCACCTCTCATGTACATTCTGCAGGCAAAAGCTAGAGAGAGAACAACCTTAAGAAAAAGCCAGTAAGGTGCGCTCATCAATCTGAAGTGGACAGTGGAATAAACCCTAAAAACCTTTGATCTGTCTTCTCCCTAAAAAAATGCTCTCCTAGTTGGATTGCCCAGATCAGGGTGGGAAGAAAACTGTTGGAGAGCATGATACAGCAGTGTTCCCTGAGTATTCTAGAATGCTGGTGACCGTCCAGTGATGGGCCTGCGTCTGATAAGGGATGCAGATTTCCGAATTCTTGCTTCTTATAAGTAACGGCTGACTTCCATGTCTCCAGCCTTATATCAACTTTGAAGTTTAAAGGTGAAATTGAGACTCCCCTGTATCTTTTAATGTAAGTTAATAAATTTGGGGAGGAGGCTCTTGTTTCATTTTATCACTTCCACTTATAAACACCAGCCTTCCAAGAGTAGCAAACCACTTCTGCTTCCATGTCCCTTTCTTCCTCTCCCCTCATTCTCCTTCTCTTGTGAGGGTGAAGAAAAGAGGAAATGATTTAAGTACCTGCTGTTTGTTCTTTGCTCTCTGGGAATTCTGGAAATTCAAATGGAAACTAGTATGATTGAGACCTGGCTTGTTCAGAACTCTGATTAGTGCTTTTCTACTTCAAGAAATGATTGCTTTCATTTTTCATGAGATCTTTAAACAGATTTAAGAAATTTAGACCATGTCAACATTCTTTTAAATGTGTTGGTCATCTTGGATTAAGCTTAATCCTATTATTTCATGTTTTCAATCATTGCCCTTCTCTTAGTAAGATCATGTCTGTTGGTGTGTTTTGTTCTTCCCTTGGCTGATGAGGGCTTCCTCCTCCTGCCCTCTGTGAGGACACCTTATCAAGTCCGGTTTTTTATACACTTTGATGTCTTTTAGTCTGAGATTCTCTCCGTCCTCATCTTTTCAAGTATATATACTATATAAATTTGCTGCAAAAAAAATTCACTGAAGTTTCCATCTTCAGCTTTCTTCTCTTGTCTGAGTTCCTGGCCCGTAGTTCCAGTTACTTGTGGTGCATATTTTGTATCGCCGTCATCTAGACGCCACCAGCTTGCCTTCCCGCCGTGCTTCTGTTAGTGACTTTGTTATCCTACTTTCTTAGACGTAAAACCTTGTAATTGTTTCGGCTCATTGCTCTTCTTCATTCACTATACTATAGCCTGTCACCACATTTCATGGATTTTTCCATTTCGAATTTTTTTACACTCATCTCTATTAATTAAGACATTGCTTTTGACACTTATAACAAAGCCCAAAAATAGCAGTGAATTAAGCACAATGTAAGTTTAGTTCTGCCTTATGCGCAGCCCAAGTAGATGGTCCAGAGATGGCATAATGTCTTCATCGCGTTAGGGATGCAGGCTCCCTCCTTCTCATTGCCTTGTCATTCCCAAGGTGTGGTCCTCATCCACCACAGCTTCAGTCCAGGTTTTAGAAAGGAGTGAGGGACCTCATTCCTCTCTTTTAAAGGGTATAACCTAAAAATGGAATATATCACTTCTGCTCGTAGCTCATGTTTAAATAACAAAATCCACTGTGTGGCCCTCTCTAGCCACATGAGAGGCTTGGTAATGTGGTCCTTAGCTATGTACCCAGCTAAACTTCCTATCTTTAGAGAAGGGGAGAAGAGCTATTGGAGCTCATCAGCAGTTTCTGCCATACCTTCCTTACTCCAGTTTTACTGTCTTCTCCATTTGGTGGGATTTTATTGTCCAAAGCCAAGATTAATTCTGGAGACTTATTGTTGGACTTACAGTTTGCTCACTATCAGTCCACCCATTCTTTCTTTTAAAGAGCCACTTTTTTTTTTTTTTTTTTTGCTCATTAAACCTTCACTCAGTAGTAGCCCACAGTATAAAGTCTGTTTCAAAGATCTTTACAATCTAGTTCTTTTCTAACCTGTGTCCATTCTTTTTCCAACATTCATTCATTCATCATTTCATTTATTTATCCAGTAAATGTGTGCTGAGTGCCTACTATGTGTCAGGCATGGAATCATTTGTTTTCCTAATCTAGTTTTGGTGGGTTCTGGGATAGAAAACATCCTCATCCTCATAAATGTCTAATCTAATGTCACAGTGACTCATCTTTTGATGGCTGTTTTCACCACTGCAATGCTTGAGAGGTTAAATGCATCTTAAGAACAGCTTTTTAAAACTAGGTCATACAGTTGAAGTAGTTAATTTGCTTTTAGGAGTCAGATGATTGTACACCTGACATTTTGAACTTTCGGACTTTTGTATGTTTTAGAACTATGATTTGACTTTAAAAAAAGACAAAGATGGAAAAGAATGCTTATTGAAGCAACTATAACTAGATTTAGGAGCACAGTGAAATTGTGAAACAGCTCAAATGTAAACATAGACTAAGTACTACCTCATGACTTACAGTTCTCTAGTTACTTGTTTCTAAACACCTTGACCTGCTGCAGATTGAGGTGTAAAGGTCTGTATCAAAGCACACACCTTGACTGGGCTTGGTTCTCCAAACTACATTCTCTTCCTCTTCTGCAATCTTAGGTATTAGCAAGGCAGACATTTACATAACACAACTGACCTGACATCATTTTTCTATTTGTACTTTATTACATATACTTTGAAGTTTATACAATTTTACTTTTACTACTATTTCCAATCTGATTGTTTTTATCATTTATTTTTCTCTTCCTCTTCTCAGTTCCTTCTATTTGGCCTGAATGAATAGGGCTCAGTTGAGGGGAAATAGTTCCAGATATACAGTGAGAGGAACAGCAAAAACTGTCTGGAAAGCAGGTGTAGGATTGAGGTTAAAATATGTCTGCTTTTGATTTTAAATTCTTCCATGATAATAAAGTGTGCATTCAGGCAGTTCTGAGTCTGCAAAACACCTGATGCACCTTGACATCCAAACAGATATTTATGGCATTTCTCCTACCATGTGCAAAACATTGTGCAAGATGAGTGAGTCGCAGTCCATGCCCTTAAAAGGCTTAAAACAAACTTATGTGAGAGGTGGGGGCCAAAATGCAGGCACTAATAAAAAATTTATAATATATGTAATAATTCAGCAGTAGAGATATACCAGAGTATTTTAGGGCCCAGAGTAGGAAGCCTACCTAGCCTATGGAGCCAAAGAAGCCTTCTGGGAAAGGGGTGCCCAAGTTAACCCTGAATGAATTAATAGATGTTAGCCAAGGAAGGGGAAGGGAATGAGGACCAGAACAGCCTTGGTCTCAGGGGCAATGTAAGCAAGGGGCATGCCACAGGCTGGGTGTGCCTGCAGGTCAAGGTGGCGGTGAAAATGAAGGGGAAGCAGATGGGGGCCAACTCCTGGAATGCACCATGCACCCTGAAAAGAGGTTTGGACTTGATCCTGTAGGTGATGGGAAGACTGAGGGATTAATCACAGAATGATCATAAGTAGATATACTTTGAAATAATCTACCTGCAATCTGTATAAAGAACGGATTTGTAGGAAGCAAGAATGAGCACAAGAAGGTCCTTCAGATGGTTGCAATAGTGCGGGAAGAATGAACGGCAGGCCGAACTAGGGCAGTGGGAACGTGCTGGAGAGGATTTGCAAAGTGCCCTATTTCTCTAAGTGGCTAATGTGAATACTGATGGTATTCATACTCCTAGTATTTTTTTTTTTTTACCCTTTTGTGTCAGGTACTAAACCTTGAAGACACAGGGCCCATTCTGTGAACAGGAATTACATGTATAGAATTTATCTTGGTTTCTAAGAGCAAGGTGGTTGGATTCCTTCCACATATTGGGTGTGGGTATGGAAATATTGGTATAGTGCCTCCGGGCATTGAAGAAAGTTGCAAAAGATGCAAAAGTTCTCCACAGTCCTAGTCCAAAATGCTTCTTCAATCTCTAAAAGGTGCAGTCATGCCAAGTGTTTTCTTACAGACATTTTTCAATACGTGCAAATATTTGCTGTTATGGTCAGTCATTTTTAGGGGATGACTTTCTCAACTTGACATTAATTCCTAAGAGCATTAATGAAGTAATTATACACTGCATTTTGTAGATGGTATTCCAGGTACTAACACTTGTTTTTTAAAGTGAAACCTTTCTGAATATTAATAAAAAATCTTATTGTAGATTTGGAACTTCTGCTTTTCCCAAGAAAGTCAGGCAAGTCGTGGTGATTACTAGTTTTAATTCAATTAAAAAAAAAAAAAACAGACAAAATATTTTAAGTTTGATAACCTAACTAGATTTTTACCTTTTCTGATTCTTCATACATATGTTATATATTTTTTAATTTACAGGAAAGAAAATTTATCAGAGTTTGCTCTTAAACCTGTCTGAGAAATAACAACATATTTCAATCAGAGATTTGTAAGTATATTTTTCTTCTTTATTTGGGAAATTAGATGTTGATTTTGTGGAAGAATTGAGTCAGTAAAATGTTTGACAGGATATAGCTAAGCTATATAATCTGAGTTGGCATGCATAATTTGAATGAGAGAAAAACACACAAAAGTCACCCCTCAAAATATAAAACAAAGAAATCAAACATCAATCAGAAAACCTTCCCACATCTATCTATAGCTAGTGAAGATTTGATGTTTTTTTTTTTTTTTTTTGGCAATTTCTTTTTCTCGAGGTTATTTTTATTACTTGTTCCTCTTTGTGAAAATATCTGTGTGTCCACATATTTTCGAGAGTCTGTAACATCATTGGGGAAGGAAGAGGAAAAGAGTAGGGGGAGAACACAGGAAAGGGAAGGATTTATATTCTGTTAAAAGTTAAATGGTTTTGAACAACTTTGTATTTTCTGTTAACACTCTTAGTGAATTAAAAACAAAAACAAAAAACAAAAAAAAAAACTTCCCTGACTCTCATAATAGCTAAGATCCATTCAGTTTCATCATATTTTATAAAATGCCTGTTACTGTGCAAAACCCCAACTCAGTAATGGGGACTATGAGAGACCCTTCCTATATTAATTTAACAAGAAAGCAAGACTAGCCTATCTTTTTACAAACAGGTACTTTATTAGATGAATTTAGAAGAACTAGTGGCATTTAAAGTCTAAGATAATGTTATTCTAGCATGAAAATAAAATCAGCATATTGAGCTGATGAGCATGGAGTCTAGGGCCTGGGATGTAAAGACAGATTAGGGAAACAGAGTTAGATAACTAAAGTCTGGAGTTGGGTGCATTCCTCACTAGATGTGTAAGGCCTTGGACAGCATAGTTCTGGCCTCCTTAACTATAAATATTTGTATTTGAAGGTTGTCAATGAGAAATAATGACTATCTTAGGTGATTTTCTGATTCCAGGAAATCTCTGAAACATTGTTGCATAGTTGTCAATAATTATTTTATCTTGATTAATATGTGGTTATTTTAATGACATTTACATTTGTGTAGTAGCTAATAAAATCAGCCAACAGGAACTGAGAATATTTCTAATTTGCTTCATCAGATAAGACCTCAGCAAATGGTTTAATTACAATGTGTACTGAACTCTTAATTACACATTCTGTAGCAATACAGGCTGTTTCTTAGCTTTGTGGCATTAGTTTTCAGTTCTGTGCATCTGTTTATGCATCTTGTGGTTTAGGGCAATTACCTGAATTCTCAATTTATCACTGAAATGAGGGTAAAAATGCCTATGTTACTAGGCATTTGTGTTACTATGCTAAGGCTTATTATGAAGATTAACTAAAATGATGAAATCATACAATCTAAATAATAATAATGAAATAGGCCTATACTGCAACCATAATTTTTTCTCTTTACTATAGTTTCATACATTTGAAGTTTTGTTCTCATAATGATATTTCATTTGTTAGTATATACTGTGTAAGCTTTTTTATAGATGAAGTTGGTATTTATGTAATCACTGAAAGAATTGTTAAAATGCACATTCTTGGCCACATTTTCAGATAGTTTTAACAAGCATCTTAGATAAGTTGGGTGAAAATGATGCATTGGCTACACTTTGAGAAACACTGATTATTCTTTAAAAATGATCCCCAAATTACAGTAACTGATTATCAAAGTCACATGGAAACTTTATAAATTATATATAGTCTTAGGGCTTCACCTTGGATGATCCTGATTTGGCAGATCTGAAGCAAGGCTTTTCTAAAAGCTGCCACTCTGATTTTGGTTTTTGTAAACCACTGCTTTACAGCTTACCGCATCTCTTAACTTTGTCTTGATCAAGGTTTTGGTTGTGCTTATCATCTATAGGTGAGGAGAAATCATTATGGGTAAGTGCTGCAAGCTAGTCCAGATCAAGTTACAGGAATGGAAAGGTGTGTCTGGATGTCTGCATTTGCATGCATTAACTGAACTGGCGGTGTTCTCGCCCTTGGCTGTGTTGCTGCTTTATGTAAATCCAAGCACTGAGCCCATAAATTGCAAAATTCCTGAGAAAGAAAGGACTGTTGGAGACTGTATGTCTTCCAAGCCTGTTACTTCACAAAGAAGGAAAGAGAGGCTCAGAGGTTTTCCAAAGGCCACAGGGCAAGATCTTACACTTGGATTTCTGCCCCCAACTCAGTTCTGTTTCCATTACAATTGACTGGCTCTCATTCTGCCGGTTCAGGAACCTGCAACACCTGTGAAACTAGCTTTTCTAGTGCAGCCATAGGCCTCCTCCCATGCACAGAAAGTGCTCTATGAGTCAGTCAGCTTCCCTACTTAACTGTTCAGCTGTCGGAAAGTTAGAGCTTCTTCCTTTCCAACTCCAGTTCTCTTTCATGAATTTTAAAAAGCAGGAAGACCACTGAGGGAATGAAGGTATTCACCAGGAGAGGCAGCCTGTTCCAGCAGTGGCAAGATTCTCCTTATGAGCTTTTTGATTCTTTTCTCTTCACCAGAGCTGTCCATGCCTTTTCTAAAACTCCGTAACTCTTGATGACAGAGCCCTCGTCATTTTGTCTATCTTCTTATTCTTGCATCATTTTTATGGTGCCCGTTATATCACTTTAGTTGCCCTTATTTTGAACACTCTTCATCTCTGAGTGCCATTAAGTTCAACAAATATTAAGTGCTATTCCATTCCAAGTAAATCTTGGGTTCCAGAGATGTAAAATGAATCTACGTGGTCCTGGTTTCAGAAGAGTTCACAGTATCATGGGGAGGAAGACTAGTACGGAAAATGCAACAGGAACACTTGAGCAAGCCACAGGAGCCTCGAGCCACTTGTTAAGGGAGTCAAAGAAGGCTTTGACAAGGAAGTGACATCGGTCTGTTTTGGGTTTTACACAGTATAAATGGGCAATATTTTGAAACCATGCAAAGAGAATGTTTCTGAGGCTTAACAAAGAGAGTTGGTGCAATTGATACAATATTTATAAGGCAGTTGTCAACATGGTGGAGAATCGGACACTGCAATGTGTGGAAGGAGACCTGGGTTCTCTCCTCATGCCACCACCTCCAACCTGTGTGACTGTCAGCAATCCAGTCAGGCTCGAGGCCTCATTCGACTACTCATTCACTTCACTCAAATAATAAAATTCATATAATAGGCTGTCCTATATACCAGGATACTGTAGTTTCTTTTAACTGCTGGATCACAGGAGATGGAAGGGAGTGTTGAAAGGTGAGCCTGAGAAGTAAGTAGCATGTAGGTCATGTACGGTGTTGTTAGGTTGAGGAACTGGGTGACTTTTTCTTGACAGAAAGGCAGTGAGTGAAGAGATGAGACATTGAGATTTGCTTGGCTATGTAAAGAATGGACCAGAGGGCAATATGATTGAGGCTAGATAATCAGCAAAGGGGATAATCTAATCCGCCATCCTTAACTAGGATGGTGAAAGAGGATGAGCAGAGTAGCTGGTCTATCCATTGAAGGGCTATTTAGAGAATAGAGTTTATATGACTTGATGACCATGAAGGGTGAGGGAAAAGGATGCCTCCTGGGTCTCAGACTGGTGCATCTGGGTGGATTATAATACTGTACACAGAAAGAAAACCCAGTAAGAGGAATGGATTTCAAAAGGAAGATGAAGATCTCTTAACATGAGGGAATGAGACCAGCCAATCTCTCCTGGGCTTCTTCAATATTAACTGGCCTTCCACATGCTAAAAATATCACATATATTGTCATACTTAATCTGCTGAACTGTGGAGGTGTTGTTATGTGGAAGCTGAGGCTCAGAGAACTTAATGCCTTGCCTAAGATCCCTTAGCTAATAAGTAGTGGAACCACAAATTCAGATCAAAATTCTAAGTCAGGTGTATTTCACACCACAGCACCCCTAATGTTTATTATATCACTCTGCTTTCCTATTAGCTCTGACACACATAATTCTGTGAAAATAGGTCACTTGTGGAACATAAATAACTTTAGACTTCATTGAAAGTCTAATTGTTAAATTGAAAGCATAAACTCTACCTTCTAATTTGTCATTATCTCTCACTTGGAATACTGCAGTGGCCTCCAAACTCATCTCTTGAATCTACTCTTCTTCTTTTCCAAATATATCTCATTTGTTGCAGCCAAAGTGATCTTTTTGAAGTTCAATTTTGATCTGCACAATATAGCTTAAACCTTGAATGTCCTCCCATTGCTATTAGGATAGATCAAATCTTTAACTTACCTCAATGATGTGGCCCCTGCTAGCTCATCTACTTCATCTTGTACCACTGACTACTCCCTTCTCTGTTGTCCGGCTTTCCTTCAGTTCTTGAAATGTCCTGTGCTTTTCTCCTCTGTATGAAATTCTTTCTGTCTCTATGCCAGGTAGCTTCTTTTATACCTTCACATCTCAGCTCATATTGTCAATGATTCAAGTTCTCGTACACTCATATAACACCTTGTAATTTTTCCTCTAAGACTTACCATAGTTTATATTTAGACATAGACTTAAGTTATGTTTTTTTCTCACCCATTATATTCCATAAAACCAGTTATATAACTTTTCCAGGTACATAATTGGTACTCAATTGATATTTTCCAAGTGAATTAATAAATTAATAAATGAATAAAAGTGATTCTGGATTAACTGATTTATATTTGGTTATTTATTTGGTTGCTATATTCCTGTTTAGAATTGAAAAATAGATATTTTCTGTTATTTCTATAAAATAAACCTAGTTTTAGACCCATATAATATTATTTTTTAAACCTTAATGAGAGAGTATATCCCTTGATATTATATTGTAGTTGTTTCCTTCCTGAAGTCAGGTTTTTTGCTCGATAAGTGAAGCTAATGCCAATAGTGTTAGGGGTAATTACAGAATTGACATTTTTTTTATTAAACCAATTAAACCAAAGCAATTAAAACTTGGAAATGGCAACTATAAAAGAACAATAAATATGTCATCATTCAGTGTACCAATGAAGGATGGAAATATGTTAGAATTTGTTTTTAAATGTCACATCTTTATTGCTCTTGCTAATTAAATGAGAATTTTCAATCCCAGCCTTGCTGAAAATAATTTAAATTTTGAGGATTGATATTTTACTTTTTCCCTTCAAGAATGATGCTGTCATGTGACTCTCATAGTCTAAAGAGTGAGGTTTGGATAAGGCCTAGGGAAGGATGCCACTAAAGTGCCAGCCCAAGCTCTAAAGCTCCCAGGGTCCAACAAATGATTGGACTGTGGGGTGGGATCCAGTGTGAGAGATTTCTGCAGTCTGTTCTCCAGATATATTGCTGAAGCCCCCCTGGAACTGTCTACTGAATGTTAACCATCATAGTTATCTAGTCTTTCAATCTCTGAGAGTGAACTGAGGGAATAGATGAAATGAACACTAAACAATTTGTTTTTAGTTTGAATGATCTGCAATTTTAAATGGATGAAGCGGGGAATTAAAAGGAGATGGAGAAAGGCTTGTATGTGTCTTCTAGTCCTCCCAGACTAGAAAACACAGGGACAATTGCCTGTTGACTTAAGGGTAACTTGAACCAGAAAGAGCACTCATCATTCAAATGAAACAACTATCATATACATACTGGGTAGATGTTTTTCATTAAGCTCACACTTTTTAATGCAAGTAAATTTTTTTAAGTAAATTTTATCCATCTAGCTCAGAACATTCTAAGTTTTGAGGTTAGTGAATATACCTTGTCTATAGGTCTTAAAAGTGAATCAAATTGGCTTTAAAATACTTATAAATGAATTAGAATATGCTTTGATTACTACTTTCCTCTTTAGTTCCTAGCTGTTTTTGATGAATGATTGAGACATTTAGGTGGGGTTGGCATAAGCAGATTTGTGTGTAAGGTGAGAGGAGTGAGAGAGATGTCGGCTAAAAGCTACTTAATTAATAGAAAGAAAACTATATAAACTGAAGTTTTCCTGCTTACCCTGCAAATGGGAAACAAAGGGATACTTTAATTATTGAAGCAATATTACGTGACAGGGACTAGGGCACCTGAGGCTCAAAGAGGTTAGGAAATCTACCCAATGTTATGCAATTGGTGGTGCTAGGAATACAGGTTTAACTCTAACACCCCTACCAACTTTAAAAATAGGCAGAGATAAAATGCTGATAATTTAGGAAAATCCCCCATCTTTCCCAAATAACATTTTCTTCCCTTAGCTAATTTGTGGAAATGCCACCTTTAAGGATTTGCTTATTTGGTCAGGTTTGTCTGGAGTTTTCCTTGTAGGGAACCATATATAGAGCATACTCCTGTGAATGAATAAAGTAAATGTTTTCCAAGAGCTGGTTTGACGAGGATGAAGAGGAAGAGGTCGCCGGAAGGTCTAGGCAGGAGGGGTGGTAGGGCTGGGGAAGGGAAGAGGAGGAGATTGATGGAGGGAGGTAGTGAAGGATATGAAGGGCTGGGAGTCTGCAATTGACCAGAGGCTGAGCATATTGTTGTGATGAAATTGGGCTCTAGAATGTACTCTAAAGTGATCACGCAGTGTTGTCTCCTTTACTTCACTACTTTTGTATATTCATTCTCAGTATTTGTCCTATTACCAGTAGCTGTTTTACATTGATCTTATTTCCAAAAATTGCTTATTTTTATTCAGAAAACAAATATTGAACTGTAGTAATCATTTCACTACATATGTACGTCACACCATCATGTTGTGTATGTTAAATGTATATCATTTTTATTTAAAATAATAAGTAAGTAAATTATGAAAAAAATGAACATCTATAAATGATGCCCCTCAAATATTAGGTGAATTAAATGACATTTTCAATCCTGAGTTTTTCTTAGTTCATTTTTTTACAATCTCTTTGAGATACCCAGAGAGAGCTGAGTATCATCCAGGATGTTCTGGCTTCTCAGGCTGACTCTCCAGGGTAAACAAGCTTTGGTGAGCAATTCTTTCTATTTTCAATGCATCCTTGTTTCCTTTCCTCTTCATCTATTCCTGCTAGTGAGGCTCTTTGAGAATGTCTGCAATTATGCTAATTTTTTATTATTACAAACAAGATCCACTTTTTATTATTCTCTTCAGTTATTTTAATTATGATGCATTTGGGAGAATTCTTCCGACTAACATTCTTCAGCATCCTTAATCAAATGTCAAAGGATAACAATGAAAAATCTGATATGACATGGGTCTGAGTAGCAGGATAACTTGAAAGGTCCCTTCTTGGTTTAGACACACCGCTGACCTAGGGAATTAATGTGACATTGCTTAAAATGACAACAGAGCCCTTTTATGAAGTTGATAACATAAGCTTCCTATCCACACAGACAGGATGTCAATTGCACAGCGTCAGATCGATGTGAAGTTTATTCGGAAACACTCATTGAACACCCACTCTCCACTGTCTGTACTTAGAACCTATTTGTTCTTGTCTCCCAGGAGATATGGTCTTTGGGGGGTGAAACAGGTCACCCACTGAGACTGTTTAGTGAATACCATATTACACTGATTTAGTGGTGAACTTCACAGCTGGTTATCAGAATGAAAGGTGAAAGAGCCCAGGGGATGACTGGTGTAGCCAAGCCATCGGTGTATGTCCTGATACAACAGGTCTAGACAAAGTTAGTTTTGTGATTTATTTAATTTTTCATTTACTAGAAGAATAAGGTCTGAAATTATAGGAGTAGATCTCCAAGGCAGTGTGTATGCATTTATGTAGTTTGCTAAAATGACCAGTAAATAGTTCATGCTTTTGGATTACATATTGCTAGACCATGAAGCAACATAATTTATGATTTTATGTTTTTCTCAGCATATTATTAGAGAAGAATAGAGGAGAATCTGACCTAAACTTACTCCAAATCAGTAATTCTCTAACTTGTGTAACAACAAGAATCTGCTAGGGTGCTTGCAATCCGTATGTTGTCAAACACACAGCACAGGGAATGCGAGAAGTGTCTGCAGTGTTTATAGCCTTTCCAGGTGGCGTTATGATCAGACAAGTTTAGGAAACACTGCTGTAGTTCATTTGGAATAAAATTAATTTTAGGCAGATAGGCCTTTTACCCACCCTTACTCTCTTTCTTCCTCTATTTCTTTCCTTCTCTTCCATTGAGATTTTAAAAAATCATCGGAAAAGCTAATTTGCTTAAAATTACTCTGTTAGTCTCCAGGCTGACATGAATGTGATACAGTTTTACCGGAGACCTCAGTTTTTGTTTATTTGTTTGTTTGTTTTGTCTTCTCCTTTCCACATTTTAATCAGGTGTTAAGGAAAAATCTAGTTTTTCTCTGTAGACTATCTCATAAGAGGAATTAATTTACACTGCCTGGTGTCAGGATGTAATACATTGGCAAAGCTATAAAAAGAAAATGTCCAACGCATATTAAAAAATTCAAAAGAGGTCACCGGTAGAGCAGATGAATGAAGCAGAGTGCCTGATCATTTAGCAGCTACTAAGCTAAAAGGATATTTGGGCCAAGGTGTTCATAGCTAGGGCACCTTGAAGAAGGTCACCAAATCATGATTCTGGTTTTCAAGGGGAAAGTTCAGACTGTACAGTAAAATGCATATTTATTTGTGTTACTGTATAAAAATGGCTAAAATTTCTAGTAAATGCAGTGCAGTGAACTGTCAGTTATTCCCAGGGAATCTAATAGGGGTTTCCTTTGCTGCATTCTGTGAGGCCTTCTTTGTTATCAGAAAATGTCTTTTCATTAAATGCAAACTTATTTTCATATTTTATCAAAAAATTCCAAAGATGAAGTGCAGCAATCAATTAATAATCTAAAATTAAATCAAAAAAGGTTTATAATCTTTAAACAAATGTTTATATTGACCTCTTATTATTTTCAACAAATCCTAATTGTTGGAAGATAAGTTGGAAGGCAAAACTAACATACCTGAAAATAACCATAATTAAGTTATAGAAAAGATTATATCACCAGCAATAGAACTTTGCTTCCCTTTTATTCTGTGAAAGAACTTCAAGGCATCTGAATGTGTGTTCACAGATTATGTAATTACACTGTGTGCAAGGCTGGGCGGATAAATTTTGCCTTCACTGTAATATTTTTTGTTACAGTAGCCATATCTGGATATAACTAACTGTGTGTGATCACATGGTATATCCCCTCCATCATCACTCTTGACCTTGCACACACAGATGCTTACATTTTTCACCCAGTGCACATTGAAATGAACACGTTCGGTTCAAACAGTTTGAACATGTTATTGAATTCTTAACAGAGGAAAAAGTTCCTCCATTTTGTTTTTTGTTTTTTTTTTTGAAATTTTTGAAAAGAAAAAGGTGAAGACTTCTTCAAGAAGATCATTACAGGTGATGAAACTTGGGAATCATCATTATGACCCTGAGAACAAAAGGCAGCCCATGGAATACCGCATATGGGATCACCTCAGCCAAAAGAATTCAAAACTCAGGCCTCAGGTGGGCAGGTCACATTCTGTTTTGTGGTCTGAACACTCTTCCATTTCAATGTGCACTGGGTGAAAAAATGTAAACATCCATGTGTGCAAAGTCAAGCATGATGGAGGTGAGATACCATGTGATTACACAGAACTGGTTATATCCATGTATGTCTAATGTAACAAAAAAAATATTACAGTAGAGGCAAAATTTATCAGCCCACCCTTGTATTTGTAAGTTTTTTCCTACAGAGACCCATAAATCAGTATTATCAGAGTTAGGGGACTCTACCAGAGCAGTGGTTGCTTTATATGGTTTAAAGACTCTGCATTTAAGTTGGGTTTGAATTTACTTTTTAATGGTGTCACAAAGGCCCTGTGGGTATTTCCTTATAATCCTGAAGATTAGAATTTTTGTTGCAACAAAGACATAGATAGTCGAGTGGTGTGGGGGAGAGCTGGGCCTACCACTCAGGCTTAATGGGTTAAAACCCAGGCTTTGGCCTCATCTTTTCTGTCATGTGTGCTTTTATTTTCTTCTTTTTTCCCCCTCTCTTTCTCACTTTATACAAATTCCTTGAGAATGGTTTGGGTTTCTAGCCATGTAAAGTTGTAGCTTTCAGTGTCTGTCTGCACAGTTGCCTATGGTGCAGACTTGGGTAGTTATGGGGAAAGGTTGGGCCTTGGTAGCCTGCCTTGTAGGTGGCCCCTTTTCTAGGGAATGCCAGGGTCCATATCTAATAAAGTTGCTTTCTCTATGTCTTGGTGGAGGCCATCAGACCTATGACTAAGCTCTTTAGTGTGCTGGTGAGCAGCAGCACTGAGCAAAGCCTAGGTACATTGGCTATGGATTTTACATTAGGTGAACAGTTGAGTACCAAATTCTCCTTCCTGCTCCAACCCTTTTTGTTTTTATCAGCTTCTGGACCACAGGCCACCATGGATGTGCACCTCGATACCCTTGGGGGTCAGGAGAGCACAAGCAACAGCAGCAGGGGAAGCAGCAGCACAGGAGACAAGCAAGGTCACTACCCTTGCTTCAAAAACAACTGAATGTCATACTTCATTCTCTGTGGGGTGGTGTTCTCCTTCCTCTCCATGAGCCTCACAAAGGACTATCCCCGGGCCCGTTCCAGAGGTGCACAAGTACACACCATGTCTGTATAGCTTGCCCAAGCAGTCAGTAACGGTCATCAGGCCAGGTACACTGACCTGGCCTGATCCTTGGTAAGCAGGACCGAAGTTCTACCTGGTTAAGCACTGTGTTTTTATTGCCTTTACAGATGTGAGCCTCAGAAACCACCTACCAAACATAGGCTCAACCTGACAGCACCTGGTTATGCCAAGGAATATCAAATAATAATTCCTGTCTTGAGGACAAGAACATTTTAGGGTGAAAAGAGATGGCAATGACTGACAAAGACCACAGAATACCTATAGGACATAGCTCAAGCCTGTTAGCAGTTAGTGGTTCCATCTTAGGCAGCCTTAACCATATCCCAGAGCCAAGAGCAGTTAGTTAAAGCTGACCAGGGGTCCTCATTCACGGTTAAGCATGACATGTGGTTTGTGATATCAGTGCTGGTGTTGCTGCCTACTCACCGTGTTGATGAGGGCGCGATTTCTGCCCTGGTGATATGGAGTTGACTGAACACATAACTCTTGACACTGGACAGATGAGATTGACAGTAGTTTATTAGGCACCTATATTCACAGCCCAGGGAGGTCACTGTAGGTCACACAGGGCCAGGTGGGAATTATCCTCAGGGACAGAGTAAATAACCAAGGGATGTGGAAGGCAAACTTTGTAGTAACAAGAGGGTATGGTACCTTAGGATCCCATAAGAGGATGTGATTGGCTTGTTTGAATAATTTCCACAGGCTGACAAGCAACTGAAAGCCAGTTCTCAGGAATAAGCAGGAACTGGGCCTGATCCCTCTGACAAGGGGGGGTTGTTTGCCTGGGGCACCTTTATCCATGGGAGCAGAGTAGGGGGAAACCTATGTGGCCCTCTGAAGCCCTCCCAAATTTAGGACAATGTGTGACATCAAGTCTTAATCATAGGCCTTCTACTACATGGATGAAGAATCCTGTGGATGATTGTAAATTAGTTGAAACTTTGCCTCAGAGAGAATAATTTTTTTATATTGTTATGTTACAGCCTTATATGCTTATGATTTTGTAATAAAAGATTTGGTATAGATTACCAGCTTGTAAAAATATATAGATATATTTTAATTTTTTTAAAATTTATTGGAGTGACATTGATTAGTAAAAATTACATAGGTCCCCAGTGTACACTTCTACATTACATCTTCTATGTGTTGTATTATGTGCTTATCACCCAGAGTCAGTTCTCTTTCCATCACCATGTATTTGTGTCCCTGTCCCTTCTCCCCCACCCCACTCCCCACTTACCCTCAGGTAACTACGAAATTATTGACTGTGTCCATGAGTTTTGTTTCTTTGTTGCTTTCGATTTCATGTTAACAATAGCTAAATTTCTCCATACTTGTCCCTTGCTTTATCCAATCTCTCATCCATCCTCCCATCTTAACAAAATCTAACACAGAGAGAATACATTTTAATGTGAAAATAAATTATTTTACTTTGAATCACAATACTGTTTTCTGCTATAAAGGAAAAATGAGGATCTGTGAGTTAAAATGAATTCTGTTAAAGCATAATGCACGTACATTGTTACATATCTGTTTTCTGTGGCAGAGTGCAATGGATACCTCACTATTACTTGGATACAATATTATTGAAACCTAGCCAGAACTTCCTTTTCTGGAATTATGAAAGACTTAATATCCTTTAAAAAGCCCTGGAACATCATACTCTAAAATGTTGGCTAAAATATTTTCATAACTCTTTTTAGATGAATGTTCATATTGAAATATAAGTAAGAGAATAGTCATAAGCACAGAACAATGAGAAATCACAAATCAAGAAGCAGGTGAGTGCTATACCCAGAGGTTGTGAGTTCCTTAGTGACTCACAACTTCTGTTTTAAAGAGCCGTGTTCTTGGGACAGGCAAGAAACTTAAGACCCACTCAAAGTGAGAAAAACCAAATCAGGTTCCCAGCAAAAGGCTTAGACTCCTAAGAGTGACACGTTCAATCAAAGGTTAATATGGCAAAACCCTAACATTCAAAGGAAGACAGAAAGGACTAAGGATACTTGCCAGTCTTGGCCTTGCTCTGGATGGAAAAGGGGGAAAAGGTCTCTACTGATCGGTTATTACCAAAAGTAAAACCTCACAGGTTTGCAACTGTGTAGTTTGTGTAGCCTGAAAAATTCCATGGTGAGAATTAAAGCTAACCAATTTGGTAGTGCCCTCAGACACCCAGCACAGGCAATTTCAGAGTCATTGTAGAAGAAAACACTTCAATTCAGATTTCAGGTAATTTCAAGGAAGAAATTTTAAAAACCATAAACACAACCAAAAACCACAAAACATGCAATAAGCTGCCATGAGAGAGATTCTACAGAAACAAGAAACAACAAAATCAGCCGATAAAGAATTCAGATGTTGGAATTATTTAGCCAGAATTTTAAAACATAGTCTTAATATATTTGAAAAGAACAAATGAAGGTATTTAATTATGTATGACTAAGGGATAAAATACTATAATACAATAAAGCAGACTTGAAAAAGAGCCAAATTGTGTAGAAATGAAAAATACATTAATTACAAGTTAAAACTTGGTTTAGAACTCATACAGCAGATTAGAAAGAGATAAACTAATGAACAGGAAGATTGATCTAAGGACATTATGCAGCACAGAGAAACAAAAGAGAAGGAAAATATGAAAGAAAGGTTAAGGCATGTGGCCAATGGAATGAGAGCATCTATCTCATATATCCAATTGGAATCTCAAGGAAATAAGAGAGAAAAGATGAAAAGTAATATTCAAAGAAATAATATCTAAATATTTTCCAGAATTGGTGAAAGTCTCAAATTCAGGAATTCTAACAAATCAAAAGCACCGAAGAGACAAATAACATTTCAGAGCAACAAAGACATAACTACTCAGACTGTGCCAGGAAAAAAGTCTCTACGGACCACAAAGAGTGACAATTATACCATCAATGTATTAGTCAAGGTTCTCCAGAGACACAGAACCAAAAGGATGGGTATTTATCTATTATAAGGAATTGGTTCATGCTAGTGAAGAGGCTAAGAAGTCCCACGTTTTGCTGTCAGCAAGCTGGAAACCCAGGAAAGCCAATAGTATAATTCTGTTCTAAGTCTGAGAAGCTGGAGAGCTTGTAGGGTAAGTTCCAGTCCAAGTCTAAGTCTGGAGACAGGGGAAGACCAATGTCCCGATTCTAAGACAGGCAGAGAGAGAGAGCCAATTTTCCCTTACGCAGCCTTTTCTTCTATTCGGGCCTTCAGTAGATTGGATGATGCCCACCCACATTTGGGGTGGGGTGTGGGGTGGGGTGGGGTGTGGTAATCTGCTTTCTCTGTTTATTGAGTCAAATGCTAATCTCATTTACAAACATCCTCACAGACACACCTAAAACAATGTTTAAACAAATACCTGGGCACCTCATGATCCAGTCAAGTTGACACACAAAATTAACCAATACTGTCAGGAAACTTCTTAACAACAAAAATAGAATACAGTACAATAGTATTATGACATGCTTGTAGAAGTTAACACAAACCTAGAATAATATACCTTGCAAGAATGAAGATAAAATAGATCTTTTCAGACCTAGAGAAAACAAACTAACAATAATCCCCCAGAGGAATTTATAAAAGCTATACTCCAGGGAAAAGGGTTCCACTAATCTCAAAATTGCAACATACAAAAAAGAATGTTGGAGAAATACAATGGCATTATGGATATATAGAATAATGTAGTTTTTAAGCTATATATCTAAATCTAAAATATTTAGATTTTATCAGCAACTTGTTCAAATGGTTAAACAAAAATTATGTGTATGTGTTTGTTAAGAGACAGATTAAATATAGCAAATTTTAACAATTATTGAAGTCAAGTGGAGGTTATACATTGTTCTTTCAAATTGTCTGTATCAAAATATTTAAATACAAAATTTAAGGGAAGACACTATAACTTGAAGCTATTTATTCCATAATCTTAGAATTTTGTCAAAAATACACTTTCCTTGTTTTGTTCCATGATTGACAATCTTTCCATCTGTATTTAAATTTCTGATGTTTCCTTTCTGAATTCTCCAAGACCATCAGCAAAGTTCAGTGACTACATTAGTAGTTACATCCTTTGTCACAAATCAAAGGTCCATATGTATATGTGTCTATTTCTGGAGTCTCTGTTTTATTCTGTTTTTCTATTTATGTCTTTGAAGACTACCAAACTATCTTAAAACCTAAAAATCTGAAATGAATTTTATATCTGAAAGAGTTAAGTCCTCAAATTTTATAATGAATCTTTGCATCTTCTACCTTTTACTTTCTTTTTAAAATGGTTTTTTTGTGTTTACCTATAAAGTTTGTAATCAGCTTATTACTCTTATTATGGTGGATTTGCTTACAAAATTTTTCTTTTAATAGTCTTCTAATGATTCTCCTTTACATTAATCTCCATTTTCAGATGGTGGATCTCATGTTTATTAAGTGATGCAGAAATTTTCATGGTTTCTCGGTACTCAGAAAGAAATAGACTCCTTTTTAATAGCATTCATTTTCTTTGCAGTTTGGGTTCCGGTTATGACTATGGTCCAATGTTTTTTTCCTAACTCTATATTGTATAACACTATATTACATTCCAGATGATTCCTTTTGCTTTATTTGGAACTTGCCTTTTACATTGCCATTTTAATGATTTAGCTTAAGGTATTTCTTTGGCTTGGTAAGCCTTTTCATTTTTTTTCTACCTGTATAAGTCTCTTCTAAATATTAAGCCCCAATATGTGTTCTGCAGCTTCTGTGTCTTTCTTAAATTTCCCCCAAATTCAATAACCACTTCCCTTCTACATTTTATAGCATGTTTCATTTATGTTACTTATTTGAATATATCATATGTTGACTTCTATTTTTACATTTCCTTTAATAGGCATGTATTTTATTGTACAATTAGATCACACATTCTTTCAGAGTAAAGGCAATGTATTACAATTTTTTGTGTGCCTCCACTGTGTCCATCACAGTGTTTAGTATTATTTGGCACTGAGTGAAAGATAGTAGATGCTAATAATCAGTTGAATGAAGATCAAGGCTTCAACAGATATTTGGTAAGGTTTGATAGAAGGAGCAGTGAATGAGGCATCAGATGAAATGAGTTCTGGTCATATCTCTCTCATTTGCTAACTGGGTTGCTGTAGCCAAATCATTTTATTTTTATGAACTTCAGTTTGCTCACTTTAAAAATGAATATAGTAATGATTTTCTCACAGTGCAGAATCACATGAGCTAATTCTTATTAAAGTGCTTTAAAACAGTGTGTACTAAACATACGGTTATTTCATTTTTTTATATATAAAGAATTCATTATAGAAAATTTGGAAACCAATAAATTTAAAAGTCAGAAAAGAAAATAAAAATAATTTATACTACTACCAAAAAAGAATTACTATTAAAATTTTAGTATATTTTCCTTATCATGTTTTTCTGTGCATATATTTTTTAAATTACATGTATACTCTGGTTTTAAACTACTTTTATTTGGTATGTCTGTTGAATATAATTTAGATATCATTTTAAATTAAGTCTTTTTTCTATTCACCTTATGTAATATTAAATAAATATAGTAACAGAATTTCTTATTTTTACAAAAAGCATTTATAAAAATTAAATGTATTCATATAAATAATTTTACTTCAATTAATGTAATTGTAGGTTAATACCTACAATAATATATCTAAGTTAGTGAACAAAAATAGTTCAGTGGTATGACTTTTCTCTCTGAAGTTATATGCTATTTGGTTGGAAAGATTTTCCTATATGACCCAGAAAATCTTCAAAACAACTTTTAAATTTTGCTACTGTGATTTTGATTGAATTTTGTGCTTGATGAAACACTAAAATGATTTCTTCTCCTGCAAAGAAAAAATACTGAAGACAACTTAGAAAACAAATCAGAGTTTGAAAAGATTCAATCATTTCTCCCTTTTTCTCAGTTGGAAGGGGAAAAAAAAGGATGAAAATTAAATCTATTCAAAAAGAGACTAACAGACATCCCAAAGAATTTTTCTTTAAATTAATAAAGTAAAACAAAATAAAAAACATTGGAACTTGTAAAGTTGTACACTTCTACAAAAGCATCTTATCTATAAATCAACTTTATCCCATTTAATTAAGAAAAAATTTGTGAATTCAGTTCTTAGCCATGTCCCTTACTTTTGCCATTGCATTGCATTTGGCCTTTGGGTATGCTTATTTTATGTAGTAGTTATATACCCTGAAATGCTAACTTTCTAGAAAATTTTCATTTTCAAACTGTTATTAAAAATTTAGAATTATCTTGGCCTAAAAAAGACTGTATTTTTAAGATATAATAAAATGATATCAAATAAATATAATCTAGCTTTGAGATATATATAAAACATGTAACATATATATATATGTGATATACTTGTGAATGTTTGCACTGAAAGAATTCTGGAAGTTTATGTACCAGAATTGTAACTTCTTTCACTGGATAATGAGATACAAGGCATTTGTTTTTTTCTTTTTTATGCCTCTCAGAATTGTCATTTTTTTTTCCAACAATGAGCGTATATTATTTTCATATGAATACAGAAAGGAATTCTTTTTGGAGAATAAAAATGGAATGATAATTGTTGCATTCAGTGAACAATATTTATAGAGTACCTACTAAGTGAGTGCCAGGCATGGCGTTTAGGGCTATGAATAGATCAGTGAAACCGCCTATGGACATCTCTGCCTCTGTCGAGCTTATTGGTACATTCTAGTGGAGGGAGACAGACAGTGAAAAAGTGTGATCATAATAAGTTATAATATGTATTAAAGCTACTAAGTCTTAGGGAAAAGTAGAGCAAAGTAAGGGGAATCAGGAGCTACAGGGATGAAATGCTCTGTTAAATGGTGTGGTCAGTGTGAGCCTCGCTGAGAAAGCATAATTCTCTGGCATTTTGTGATCCTTCTTTCCTTTCCATATTAGGTCATTATGTTATTACTCAGATTAAGAGTTGTTTTTCAGGCATCATGGAGAAATTTAGAATGTCAATCTTATTTTAACTGTTATAGAAACACTTAAGCATGGTTTATTGTTGAAAGTATGTGAAAAGCAGATAAGGTCTTTATGATAGGCGGCTTATTTGGAACAGATGTTGCAGAAAGGTATCCGAGTTTATGGTATGTGTGTGTGTGTGTGTGTGTGTGTGTGTGTGTGTGTGTGTAGGGAGGAATTGTAAATGATGTTTTTCTTGAGGCTCTTTTTTTCCCCTGAACACCAAGTTTCTGGAAGTATCTCTATGTTAATCTATTTTTGCTTTTATATCTTCCAACATCAGAGACTGTCTCTAGAGCCACAACACCGGAGTTTATCAGAATAATTGATGTTTACAATGATAACCTATAATTGTACCTATAATTTAATATAACTAATTTCCAAACAAACTTTATTTGTGTGGTTGTTAACCAACCACATTAATATACATTAGTTTGCCTGGTTCTGAGGTAATAAAATAGGTAATATTAATCCTACTTTTGGTAAATGTGGAAACTTAATTAACAGAGAATTCTTGTAGGAACTCCCAAGTGCATTAGAAGGCAATGAGGGATTCAACATCAGGAATGTTTACTCTGAGTCAGCCAAACTTTTCATTGCTCCTTATGGACTGCTTAACAAACATGGGGACTAATTTAAGGGCGGTCATCCCAATGGAGTGTTAATGTAGTTCAGTACTATCATTCCTCAACGCTCTGCTTTGGACTCTTCACTTGGAATACTTTCCTTCTGAGTATATGCAAATCCGAATGACTTAAAGAGGCTTTGAAAGGAACCTGAACTCATTCTTTTTAGCACAGACATGGTGATCCAATGGGACATTCAGATTTTTTAAAAATTATTATTATTTTAATTTCCCATTACAGTTGATAGGAATTATACTAGTTTCAGGTGTACAACATAGTGATGACCCTGATAAGTCTAGTACATACCTAACACTATGTGACACCGGACATCGTAATAACTGTGTATGGTGTTGGGACATACAGCTTTTAATTAAAACAGTTTACTGTAAAAAATACTGTATTTTAAATACAGTATTCTACTATATGCTATTGTATTTGAGTATAAATTTAGTTGCACTAATGGAGTCAGAAAAAAATTTTGAGGGGTGGAATAAATATGTAGCTTCCTGAAGTAATTGCTCTGATGTATGTGGTACACATTTACATTGTTGTTTGTTAGTAAAAGTAGTTCTATTGTTTTATATTACACTGCAGTTTCCTTTAGAAAATAGATAAGTATATATAAGTTACAAAAGTTTTCTAAAATAAAAGCAATTTAATATTTAACCTATTGCTTTAAATTACCTTTACAACGCAACAGTAATGACAGAACTCTTTTTGTCATAGGTGTTATCACTCTCAATAATAGTCATAGGGAAAGAAAATAAGCCCAGAGATGAAGAGCTTTGTTTTTCCTTTTGTTGAGAATGCAAATGCTAAAGGAGAATTAGTTGAATAACTTAAAACTATAGGATTTGTTTTATTTAAAGTGTTTTGGATTGCATATTATATAAAGGATAACTGGTGAATTGTGTGTAACTGACCAAGTTGCCACGTCTGTTCACAGTTTAATGTTTATGGATCCAGAGAGGGCTGGTGTCTGAAGAGTATGACTACCCAGTGCCCCTGGTGAGGGTGGTTCTGTAAGAGTTGTTGCACTAACTACTGCTCTGCATATGGCAATCGATGTTACCCACGCCTGCAAAGCATTGCATTTGCCACTAGTCTGCAGCTTACCTCCAAAGCTACTTTAATGCTAACATAAAGTTTATTTTAATATTTAGTAATTAAACTTTCAGTTTTTATTAAGGGTGTTAATAATTAAAAGCCCTTTCACTGATTGTGTTTGCCTGCTCATAATTTACAGGTATCAGGTATTGATTTGTCCAACACTCTTGAAAAGAGTCTGGAGGCTTTGCTAGAAATAAATGGCAGAGATTTTTCAAGAGTCTTGGAGTTTTTAAACTGGGAACACAGCTAGGCAAAAAGCACGAAGTGTTCCAAAGAAGAAGAAGAAGTTAAAATATTTTAGAGTAAAAAAGTACATTTTTAAGGTTTATCAGTCTTGCATTCTTGTCCCCAGTACCGGTCCACGATGGGTTTCAGTCAGCTTCCAGGCCGTCAGGCTGACAGGTTATGCGGAAGATGGCTGCTAGCAGGTCTGGCCATGTCCATGGTCTGGATGATCTGGATGATGAATTCAGGTGGATGTACCTGTGAGTCCTGTAGGAGGTAATTAGAGGCTTATGTGGAAGTCCAGATACATGTTCAGGCACTGACGCAGGACTGGGAAGTTCAAAAAGGTTCAAGTTGCCAGGTGAGTTAGAACGAGGATGGAGTCTTTTCCCCGTGCCTCCACCTTCATGGCCCATTTTAGCAACTTGGTTAAAAATGACTCCCTTTTGTATAGTCCCAGATTAAGCATTTATTCACTGAATTTATTGGGCAACTATGTTCCAGACCATGTGCCAGGCAGAGGGATACAAAGGCATTTCTACTGAGACCACATTGGTCAGAGTTAACTTCCCATTTTCTCCTTCCTACTGATGTCATCAAAAGTCACTTGGCATTTTAAAACCATGGCCTCATTTAAAAAAGGAACCGACTTCCCAGATCTTGCATTTAAATCCCCCTGCACAGACAGGCTGTGTTCATTCTGTGAACCTCAAAATCGTATCAAATTCAGTTCTTGGGCTTTTGTGAGGGCAAAAGAGAGGTTTTCAGTTCTTGTGTCCCTGGGGTCCTTTTGAAATCCAGAACACTTCGTTTTCAAAATGGTTGGAGAGGGGCAAAGATGAGCAGCGCCTTGTCTGAGAGCAGCCGCTCACTGGCCCGTGCTCACTCCTCCTCGTGGAGCCCACTCCCACTCCGGGCTCTTCCCTGGGCAGCCCTGCCCCGTTTTCTTTCTGGAAGTAAGCACTCCCTCCTCTGTGCCGGCTGTCAGCCTTTCCGGATCTCCAGTTGAGGCAGGGGAAGTCCTTACTTCTAGTGGCAAACCCACAGTAACTAGTGCGGTATTTTACACAGACTTGGTGTTAGATACTTCTAAAAATGAATCCAAATACTTCCTTAATTAAGCTCCAGTAGGTTATAAAATAAGAACACAATGATGTTTGAGTCACTGATTGGAAAGGTTAATGTGAGAAATAAATGAGGATGAAAGAGTACAGGCAGGATTTAAGGTAAATGGGAAAAAAGAATAAGACTGGTTCCTTCGAATTCATGCTAAATCCTCATAATTCTGATCACTCAGAAAGTTAGAAATAAAAGGTGGGAAGCAAAAGGACAAAACCATGCAAGATGTAAGACAGAAGGGATGCTCTCTGTCGTGGCTTACAAGCATTTAGAATTATATGAAGGAGAACTGAAAATAACACTGTGTCCTGGTTACTAGTCACCCAAGATAATGTGTGAATAAGTTGGGAAAGCTGTTTGGAGGAAGAGCAGGGAGAGTCACGATAAAGGCAGAAAGAGTCACGATAAAGGCAGAAAGAGTCACGATAAAGGCAGAAAGAGTCACGATAAAGGCAGAAAGAGTCACGATAAAGGCAGAAAGAGTGCTGTCTGAACTTCGGAAAGACTTTGACACAAACTGGCTGTGCCGTGTGGGTCTGGAAGGAGGGACTATATGATTCTTTCCATTTTAAAATCCTGCAATAATGGGAAAAGTTTAATGGTCCTTTTGGGAAGCTGCAAGGATCAGGGCAAGTCCTGTGGCAAACTAACTCCCAACAGTCGTTTATGGAGGGTGTTAAACTTTTCTAGCAGAGAGTAGAGGACGCGTTACATGTGAACCCAACACTCAAGAGGATGGTTTGGCGCAGTTCGTCTTTTTTATCTTTATCCACATCAGTCCATATTGTTGTTCTAAGTGGTCCTATCTTAGTATATTAAGTGTCATTGTGCTGGATAAGTATGAAGATTTTATTGTTACTTTACCTCAAAGACTGTGGAAAAATTAATTGGCTTTGCATTTTGAATTTTATAGGTTAAACTGTCACAAATATTTTGTGGTAAAAATAGCTCCCATGTGCCTACCAATTATATGTTGAGGGGTCTGTTTAAATCATTATCAAGCAAAAACCTAAGCATGAACAAAAATATGTGTATCACCAGACAAAAGGTAGAATTTTCTTTGGCTTATACTTGAGGCACAGAAGCACCATATGCAGGGCTATTTTTAAAAAGAGAGAGGCCTCTTAGTTAAAAATTAGCTTTTATACATGTGTACACATTCCATGTAAGCTCTGCTAAGCCTAAAATTGTCTTGATACTTAAGGTGAATAGAAGATATGTTAAAGGATTCACATTTTAGAGATGGATACTTTTACTAAATTTGCAAAGAATAGGATGTGGGTTCAGGAAAGGTAACTGAAAAGAGAAGAATGTGCTTGATCTCACCAGACTGTGGATTCCTCTTTGTAGCTTGTGGGCTTCGCACATAGCCTGACACTTAATAATTTTTTTTTAAATTTTTTTATTTATTAAATTTATTGGCGTGACATTGGTTAATAAAATTATATAGGTTTCAAGTGTACGATTCTGTAATACATCATCTATATATTGCATGTGTGCTCATCAACCAGAGTCAGTTCTTTTATTACCATATATTTGAACCCCCTCCCTTCTCTACACCCCCTACCCCCCTTACCCTCTGGTAACCACTTAACTGTTGCCTGGTGACCCTTAATAATTTAGTAGGAGCTCGATAAATGTTGACTGGATAAATAAATAATTATCTATGTTGATCCACATTAGGAGGCAATTGTTATAGCTCTTCTGCCTGTTTGAAAGAGGTTTGTATGTCCCAGACAGAAAAGCGTACAAAAATGATGATCTGTAGGCAGAGAACTAAAGGAATCTGTAATAGCATAAGGTATTAAACTATTGAATGCTGGAGAGAAATGGATGAGGCATTTGGTTATCAGCAAAGACCAGTGCATGTGTCTCTCTATCTCTTTCTGTCATTTGGCCAGGAAAAACACTTGACTTTCCAAAGTATACATTCTTCCCTTTTCAGTTGTTAATTTAAGTGGTTTTTTTTTGTTTTGTTTTGTTTTGTTTTTTTTTTTCAGATAGCCTGACTCATACCTCTAGAGAAGTGATTTAGCTCCTAAGAAGTTTATTTCAAGTCTTACATGCAGAATAAGTAGTGGTTTCACTGTGGGAGATGGAGTGAGTGATACAGATCCAGAGATGAGAAAAGGTGTCCACCTCCTTGTAGTCTTGGTTTCAAGGAAGGAAGCTTGAGAAAATGAGTGTGAGCTAAGAGGATGGACTGTCTCAGTTGGGAGGGAAAGAGGTTGCAAAAACTTCTATTTGTTCATAGGTATGCCTGTAACATACTAACATGCTCTTCTTAGCATGGTCTTTTGGGCTCAGTGGGAGCTTACTAGTGATCTTTTTCCATTGCTCCATTTAGCTTGAACATCGTTGCCCTCTTCATTGCTGCTGGTGTTGCATTTACAGTATTTCAGACCGCAAAGGTGCTGGCGTATGTGTGTGTACATGACCGTGTAATGCTCTTGTATTAAGACATCCTGGAAAACGGTGTATTTTTAATGGAGATGGAAATCTCTGTTACGATCACTTTACCTTGCTGTGGGCATGCAAGGACTTCCGTGAAATCTCCAAATGCCCAAATGGTTTCAGCCCCTGTAAGCAGCCACAGCTGACAAAGCAGAACTCAATGAGATTTCTCCAGTTCTGTAAAAGAAAAAGGAAGCGTGGCTAGTGAGTCAGATGCCTTGGTTAGCAAACAAACATAATTAGCTTTTAAAGCCCAGAAAATTAACGTCCAAGTTAATGTCTCTTTTGTTTTTCTTAGCAGTGTTTCCTCATCTTCCTATAGGCTATATATTTTTTAAATGTCATAAAGCATATGAAGAGAGCAGTTCTCACATATATCACCCTTGTTAAAAATCAAGCATGAACATTCATTGTTGCATAGCATAAGAACAACAGACAAATAAAATGGCTATTTGGAGGACGGAAGGGCTTTCACTTAAAGATAGATTTTTGGTTAAAGTGTGAAAATATTATTTGTAGAGCCTTTCTGTGCTTGAATATCTTTGTAGTCATCATTTTGCCAGGTGAATGTATTTTAACTCTTTAAAATTACGAAAGTGATACATGCTCATTATGACAAGTTAAAATATTTAAGAAGGTTCCAAAAATGGTTAAGATTTTCCTTTTCTCTCTTACATTCCCAACTGGGAGTTTTATTCCTTTTATAAAGTTTAAATTGCTTTATGTTCAATACTTTCCCCATCCCCCCTCTCCCCCCCTGCAAGTACTACTTCTTAAGCTTGGTTTCTGAGCATGTCATGGACATATCTCCATAGGTAGATCTAACTGGAGTCGGCACGTTCTTTACAATAGATGTGTAATGTTCCATAACATTATATATGGAGATTATCCAATATTTCTTCCTTATGGACTTGGAGATTATTTCCAGTGCTTCAACGAATCTCCTTGCCAGGGCATTAAAAGAGCCCAGTTAAGAATCACCTGGTGGGTTCACATAGTCCTGCCAGCAATCTCTGAAGTCACCGATAACCTCTGTGGGGAAAATTGGATGACTTCTCGCTATAAAAAGCTTTCTGTCCCCACAGCCCTGAGGCTGGGCTGGGCGAATTGTGCGTCCTGTGGTGGAGCATGACATTCTGGTCCTCAGCATCAGTGCACACTCTGAAAGAAAGATGGTGCCGAGTGAGAGTTGGGAAACGACCACGTACAGCTCCACAGTAAAGCACCTTGCTACTTGGCCTCCTGCATCTCCAGTTCTGTTTTTCATTTAAAAATAGTAGTTAATGAGTATAACTTTGACTAACTTTTAGTTTTGTAATGAGCTTTTTTTCTAACGCCCATCAGTAGAAAAGGACTAATTTAGAAAACCAATGTCTGAAATAATAATATAAAGGCAAAAGCAAAAAACTTCCAATACAGCAGCTGGCAGCAAAGAAACCTTAAAATGAACTTGGAGCCCAGGATTTTTTCTTCCATGTTGATGGCCTGCTCCACAGGCCACCTTTTGGAAGGTTTTTTTCACTACACAAATACACATGCAATATTCCTTTACCGTATTTCATCTTGTCAAAAAAGTTTACTCATTTTATTTATCATAGCATTTGATTATTTCTCTAATATTTTCATACCTCTTGTTGTCTTCAATTTAACATTTTGAACTATCAGGCCAGTAATAATCAAGGTATTCATGGAGCTGCTCCTCTAAGCATAGCATGGTTAATTTATTTATAGTTACACAGGAAGATGCTTCATAGAAATAGACACTTGATCATGGCCTTGACTTCTGATGTGATATTAATTGGCTGAACAGAGCAGAGGCCTGCAAATGGGGTCTGTTTCCAAACAGTATCAGGCACTTCTCACAAACTAGAGTTCTCACAAGGAGAGGAGCTATCCCTGATTGAAATTCATGTATCATGGGGTGCTCACAAGATAACCCACCATTCATAAATTTTATTTATATAAGGGCTGTCTGGAAAATATCCAGCCGTAAATGCCTCTATTTTTCATATTACATGGCTGGATACTTTTCAGATAGCCCTTGTATAATATATAATAATAGTATTATATATATATATATATATATATATATTTCCCTATTTAAAAAATGATGAAGGACAGAAGCTAAGGTAGCTGTTGTATGGTCATCTATACATATCACACAAATTTGGAAAGTTAATTCTGTGGTAATCCACGTCATCTGCTTTCGTAGTGAAACTGGATTTGCATTCTTGAGTGCTAGATTAGCAATTGTACTTTCAATGAGTCACTTAAGCTCCCTTAGCCCTAGCTTCCATATTTACATAGTTTTGGGGGTTTTTTCTCACCACCTCATAGGATTATTAGGAAGTTTAAATGAAGTAATCGACATGAAAATATTCACATAGTATTGAGTAAATGCTGGTTTCCCTCTTAGAAAACTCAAGAGGTCTTTCAGTAGGAAAATATTTCTTGTTGGGATTAAAGGGGACACGTAGGAAAGTGGTAGAGTAAGTAACACTTAATGAGACATGAACAGTGATGGCAATAAGCAACCATATGATATTATAGTTACAAAGAGTTTCTATGTCCTTTATCTCATTAATTCTTCACAAGAATCCTGTGAATTAGTCAGACTATTTTTTTATACCCATTATATAGAGGAGGAACTGTGACTCAGAGAAATTAAATGGATTAATCAGTATCACCTTATAAGCCTGTATTGAGATTTTTTAAAAACTAATAGTCCACTGCTCTTTACATTACTCTATGCTGTCTGTCAATGCCAAATGGTTGGCCAGTACCAAACAGAAGTCTAATTGATTCCAAAATTATGTCTGAAAATCTAGCACTTTTCTCAAATTTTCCATGATTCCTGGAAAAAATGAAAATATCTAGGGAAGTAGCTTAGACTACTCCTGGACTCCTGAGGCCCACGCAGAGCTCAACATACATGTCTGGATGCTATAGACCAAAAGAGTTGCATTTCTAATATCAAATGCACCACTTTTTTTTTTTTACTATTTTCCTTCATTTTTAGCATTTCATACATGAAGTTAACTTATTAGAAAGGGCTCCTTTCCAACAACATTGAAAAATTTGCTTTCCTGTGTGTAGGCCAAGATTCATATATTTCTACCCCTCAGGATTATCTCCATCCTGTGGTTGGTACTCAGAACATTCTATGTTAGGATGTTACCCATCCTTGCACGTATTCCTTCTTTCTCCCCTTCGAGAGCACAAGTACCTAAAAACAAAAGAGTACATCATTCCTTTGTACTCTCAATGCCAAGCTGAGAGCCTGATACTTAATAGGTTCTCAGTAAATACTTGCTCCTGTCTCTGCTGCTTTTGAGATACTATTCAGTATTGACTTCTTCAGAAAGATTTATTAGAAAACATAACATAAAAGAGGACTAGTTTTATAATAGTATCTGCTGCCTCCCTCCCTATATAGTGAATGATCTCTTGAGAATCCTTTCATAGGGACAGAAAATTGCTAGGAAGATAAAGGATGCTTAGGAAAGCACTAGTAATTACCATGTCCACTGGAAGGCAAGAAAAGGTAAAACAGGTCCTTCTCTCCCTAACACGAACATGCAGTATTAAAAATTAGGTCCGAGACAAGAACAGATAGAAATAACACAGCTGTCACGGGGGGTGGGGGAAGCCTTTGAAATAAAGTTCAATTTCTTATTTCTAAAGAGTAGGAATAGCCTGTGTTTTGTTTTGTCCCCACAAATTATAGTGATTTGGTTTCAGACTGAACAACTACCACAAGCAAATACTGGCAGGCATGAATGGCCAAACAAGCCAGTTTTCATTTCCTTCCAAGCCCTCATTTGGCTGATCCATCCGTAGAAAAGTAGAACACAAGGCAAGAGATTACTGCACCCTAAAGCAGCCATGTGTTATTTATAGTAATCTGGCCCACATGAGAACTTCCTGCTCTATTCAAGGAAGGTGTGAATGCCCAAAGGGAAGTTCCAGGCCAGTAAAAGTAGACATAGATGCAGGTGTGATCAGTGACTAGATTCTCAAACCTGTTGTGTTTTTGATCAAGCCGTGCCTTTCAGCCACCATTGTGAGCATTTACCTCAGAATAGGTTTATGCTCCTCCTCATGCACATGTTCTCTTTGTAGATGTTGTTACCAGGACAGATCCCTCAGAAATGACTGATGTGGAGGCTGTGATCAACAATTTTGCATCTTCAGCAAGGACAGGCCGCCGGAATGCCATTCCAGACATCCAGAGTTCAGCTGCGACAGGCGGAGCCTCAGAGTTGCCCCTCAACCTGGAGGCCCTCTCCATAAAGGAAGGTAACAGTGAAATTCCCTTCAAGTCAACAGTGCTTCTTTCTTCTTAACCAACCCTTTCCTCTGGAACAGTCTTCCTTTCACCTAGTTAGAAGTGCTCTTGTTTCTTACTGTTCACGAGAACCTGTCAGCTTTTATTTAAGGCTCAGTAGACTTTTTAGGCTTTCCAAAAGTAGACAGTTTCATTTTTATGTCATGGTATGTACATGGAAACTGAATATTTATTTAGTCATTGGATGGGTATAGTCGTGCATGTTGCTAGTGATTGGGAATAAAAGATGAACAAATATGGTTTCTTCCCTCAATGACTGCATTTATTGAGAAAAACTCAGAAATAAAATAATTTTCCTCGTGCTATCCGTTGACAAATTACTTTGGAAGTTTCTGCTCCACTGCAGTATTTTATAAGCTTATCTGTTTCTCTAAGAATAAGTTTAACATCAACTAGAGAAGGGATTTTCAGGTAGGTGTTTATGTAAAAGGTGATCATTCTTCAACCAGTAGAAATGTTGAGTTAAAAAAAAAAGAGAGAGAGAGAGAGAGCTGTTAAAACTGTTGAAGGAAAATCTTGGGTCTTTCTCCTAATTTCTTACATACAGTTCATACAGCTTTGAGTTTAGTCTTCTGATAATAAATATAATGATAGTTTCAACGAAGTTTTAAAAGAGTCCCTTTATTTTAAAACATTCATAAAGGTTAAAGGTAATTCTACATTGAAGTCATTACTGAAATACCTGTGACTTGTGCCCCACTTTAGATGTCAAGGTGGACTTCAGTGTGTATATAGAAATTTATTCCTGGTGTCAGTGAGACAAGAGAGAGCTAGAAGCTTCTGCACATCTACCCCATTAATATGAACCCCAGAAAGGGGCTCTTGGTTCTTTGCCTCAGGAGGTTATTTATAACCTGGTAAAGTTACAGATCTTTCTGGTGTGATCCTTAGAACACATGTATGTCCTTGTTAGGCCAGGGGCTGTGGTCAGGTCCTGGATTCCCATGGTTACCTCATCTTTTTCCAAATAGGCCACAACAATTAAAAGTAAAAAGATATACACGAAGATTATTATATAATGAAAGTGAAGCTGGAGTAAAAAAAAGAAGAATATAAGTATGTGTAATGTTTTTGGCCCTTTAAATTTGAAAATGTCATGTAGTGGCCTCCCGTTTTCTGCAGGGAATAGGTTCCAAGACCCCCCCAGTGGATTCCTGCTACTGCAGATGGTACCAAACTATATATCTATTTCTGTATATATCTATATATTTCTCTCTCTCTCTCTCTCTCTCTGTGTGTGTGTGTGTGTGTGTGTGTGCGCACGCGCACGTGTGTGTGTACTGTGACAATTAAGTTTGTGAACTCATCCTAGAAAAAGTGCTGTGTACCTCACTGCTGAATGTCACAACAATCACCTTCAAAGTACTCCCCTTGGGAAGCTACGCACTAATGTCAGCACCTAGTACACCCTTTGAAGCAATTTTGGAACTGTTTCTAGAATGGCAATCAGAGCTATCGTCGTATTACCCTTGATGTCCTGAATGTCATCAAAATGTCTTCCTTTCAATATTTCCTTTATGTTTGGGTCAAGAAAAAAGTCACTGGGGACCAAATCAGGCAAATAGGGAGGGTTTTTCCAATACAGTTATTTGTGTACTGGCTAAAAATTTGCTCACAGACAGTGCTGTGTGAGTTAGTGCCTTCTCATGATGAAAGAGCCATGAGTTGTTGGCAAAAAGTCCAGTTTGTTTTTGTCTAACTTTTTCATGCAGCCTTTTCAGCACTTCCGAATAGTAAACTTGGTTGACTATCTGTCCAGTTGTTTTTGACTTTTGATTTGGACTGACAGAAATTTTTTGGTCATAGAGAATCGGCTGACTTCCATTGTGCACTTCGATGCTTTATTTCAGGGTCATATTGGTACACTCATGTTTCATTACCAGTGATAACATGGCCCAAAATATCATCTTGCCTCTCCAAAAGGTCTTGGCAAACTTCAACTCTCCTTTGCTTTGTTCATTGATGACCTTTGAGACCATTTTTGCACACACCTTTCTCATGCCAAGATTTTCAGTTAAGATTTATTTAACTGTTTCTCTATCGATGCTTACTTGGTCTGCTATGCTTCTCACAGTCAGCCAACAATATTGATGCACAATTTGACAAATTTTTGCAATGTTTTCATTAGTTCTTATTACTAGCTCTACCCTCTCTTTATCAATGATGCTTTCTCTTTCATCAGAAAATGTTTAATCCATTTGTACACTGCCGTTTTCTTTATGGCATTATCCCCATAAACGTTGATCAACATGTCCCTGATTTCACTTTCACTCTTGCCAAGTTTAACAAGAAGCATAATGTTTGTTTGTTGTTCAAATTCAAGCTCCATTATTCTCACGACAGCACACAAAAACACGCAACAACAGTAATGAATGCCATTCAGCAAGACACCACCACATGTCATCGTGAACACAGCTGTGAGACACAAATATACCAAGGGTTTTGAAACCTTACCCAGTTGTTTGCCAATGTAAGCACATGGTGGCAAGTTTGTGAACTTAATTGTCAGACTTTGTATTATGTATTTTCCAGTACATATATACCTAAGATATTAACAACAATAACTAATAAAATAGAACAGTTACAAGAATATACTGTCATAAAAGTTATGTGAATGGCTTCGGGGCTATTTAAGTAAAATAAAGGTTACTTGAACACAGGCGCTGCTCTCCTGCAATGGTCCATCTGATAACTGAGACAGATACTACATAACTAAGGGGTGGGGAGCAGGTATGTCATGGGGACAGTGAACAAAGTGATGATTCAGGTCCTAGGTAAAACAGAGCAGGATGGCATGAGATTTCATCATGCTATTCAGAACAGCATGCACTTTAAAACTTATGAATTGTTTATATCCGGAATTTTCTTTTAATATTTTTGGATCATGGTTAATTGTGGGCAACTAAAACTACAGAATGGGATACCATGGATAAGAGGGAGACTAGTGTAAGACTGTAGGAACATGATGTATCTGTTGAAGGACCATCCTTAGCTAGTGAAGTAGAGAAGTTACTTGTTAATATCAAAGGCCTATTTAAAGTTTATATGCCCTAAACACACCCACAAATCCTTAATACTTGTTGACAATACTTAGTCAAGGGAAAGAGAACAAATACACTGTAGGAGAGTTAATAGTCTTCACCATTTTATTTTGGTCACTAAAAAGACGATTATCTGAAAGAACACTGTTACTATTTTTATATGTTTCTTTAAATCATTTTGAAATAAAGTCAAAGGCATCAACTTAAAGTGCTAAAACTTAAAGTGCTAAAAATACAATAAACAAATAACAGATATTTAAAAATACACAATGAAAATAGGTTTACAGAGGTAGGTGGCATAAACAATGTTTTATTAACAAAGCTACACTTATAAATGAGTAGATTTAAGGCCTATCTTTTTTTTTCCATTAGCTAAGTGCAAATATTATCAAAGGTTTAAAAATGAATGGTTTCCCATTTCTAATAAAAATGAGAAGCTGGCATGTGTCTTTTCTCTACACAGTTTCCATATCTGGACTGATGCCAAAGTACTCTATCTGGCACTTTTTCTCAGATGAGTTGGCAAAAATAATTGTCCAACCTCATGTCCTAACCAAGTAGAAAATGACTAGGGTGCATAAAGGAAAAACCAATTATTTTATTCCAGTATAATACAAAATATATTTTAATATCTTCTATATATGAATGAAAATTGTTGTTTTTTTTTTTTTAGATGTAAAAAAGAAAGATGAAAAAACAACAAAAGGCCAATTGGAAAAGCCCCAAAATGAAGAAAAATAAAGGCTCATAACCTATCAAAAGTGCTGAATTTCTGCACGTTGAAAGACTTAATGGCTCTGCTTTCCTGAAATGTGTGGTCTGTTAGTAACTATGGTAACATTGCCTCCCTAAGCAACGTGTATATTAGATAATTTCGTTGTGATGCTACTCACTTGGATTACAACCATGATGTCCAATGTAGGTTATTAAAAGGCAGATTACCTCCAAATTGCACCAAAGGAAAAGGTTGAGCGTGTATGGTCACTTACATACATATCATCATCTGTAAACCCAACAAAATCCACTGTTCTCTTTTGGATTTATTTATCCAGGTGTGTTTTTAATTCCATTTTTATGGTAATGGGTGAAACATTTCTCGGTAAATATAAACCACACACCGTTAATTTAAAACTTTATGGAATTTGTAGGAAATTATGTTTCTTGGTGATAAGGAATGATGGAATAGTAAAAAAACACATGGATAGTGTTTTTAATGAAAAAATTTCACCCCCAAACCCTAAAAAGACTTGGAAAAAAATTATAAAATTTTAATTATAAAATTATAAAAGCTTGATAACCTAAACATCTCTAGGACGTTTTTGTCTGATATGCCTCGCTTCTAGTCTGTGCATACTGTGGTTTTTTTATGTGGACTCTTAAAATACAAAATCTGTGGCAGATTATTTATATTTTACATGCCTATTAAATGAATTTCACTATTTCCTTAACTTTGGTGGTGTGTGTGTGTGTATGTTTTCTTTAATATGAATTATGTGAACACCTAATTTACATTGTCTCTTCTTATTCTTAGGTCTTTTGTGTCTATATGACTTGTTTCTAAAATAATAATTTCCTCAGGAATGCAGATCTTAATCTTTATATCTTTCCTAAAGTAACTAACGGAAGAGTAGGCATTTAAATATTTTATGAATGATGTGTAGGTAGAAATAGCAAAATACTTGCCTTTAATATATACTTAGGTGTATATTTTTAAAGGAATAAAACCCAAACCAAAGCTTTAGTAAATCTTGATTTATTCGACATTTTAGGAAAATAATAGAATTCTCAATTTTAAAAATTTTACTAATGAATTTATTTTCATTTCAGATATATATGCATGCAGTTTTATTCAATTTGATTGTAACTGAGGCCATGTCTGTACACAGTAATTAAATAAACTCTTTCACTGTTAAATTTGTTACTGACACAGTCTTCTTCATTTTCTCTTCAAAACTATAGCAGATAAAAAAGGCAACACATTTTAAAGGAGGAAGTTAATAGTCTTTGCAATATAAAACACCTACTGCTTATTATTTTATAGATGAAGTTTACCTCTATATCTAATATACAACAAAGGGTAGATTTCAAAGAACCTGATTGTATTAAGTTTTCAATTATAAAATTTTCCTTATGGAATAATATTTTAGGTGTAGCACTAATTTAATATTCAATAAAATGTTATAGCCCTTAAAATATTATTTCTGAGGCATTTAATGACATATTATATAATCAGTGTAATGAAGGGTTTGAGTAGAACGGTGGTTTTCAACCTGGGGTGAGTGGCAATTTTGCCTCCTTAGGGACATTTGGCAGTGTCTGGAGACATTTTTGGCTGCTACACATAGGGGAGGGGACCGGGAGAGAAGGGGCTACTGGCATCTAGTGGCCAGAGACTGGGGTTGGGGCGGGTGGATGCTGCTAAACCGAAAGCATCCTGCAGTCTACAGGGCAGATCTCACAGCAAAGACTTACCCGGCCGTGTGTGTCAGTAGTGCTGAGACTGAGAAACCCCGGAGCAGAGTTAAACTATCAAGCCTGATGATTTTGGATTCAGATGACCCGGGTTGGAATTTTGTGTTCTGCTACCCGTGAGCTGTGTCTTGAGCAATTTACATCAGATCTTTAAGTCTCAGTTTTTTATCCTCTTGAAATGGTATTGATAGTAGTACATACTTCCTAGGGTTAGTGGAAGTAGTAAATGAGATAGCCCAATAAGGTTGTTTTATTCAATGTCATTTTGTTACCATGTTAATGACAAAAATATAAAATAAATCAGTTCCTGGCTGGCGCCACTGTCAGTGTGAAGTTGGCATGTTCTCCCAAGGTCGGTGTGGGTTTTCTCAGGGTACTGTGGCTTCCTTTCACATCCCAAAGGTGTGCGCATTAGGTGAATTGTCGTTTCTAATTGTCCCGGTCTGAGTGAGTGTGTGTGTGTGTGTGTGTGTGTGTGAGACAGCGCCCTCTGAGGGTGTCCTCGCTTAGTGCCCTGAACTGCTGGGATACGTCCCAGCCACTTGCTACCCTGAACTAAAATAAGTGGGTTGAAAAATAATTATCTTACTTGTTTTTATTAATCTTTCTTAAATTTATGTATAGCTCACTTATATTTCAATATTTAATATTAGAAGTGCTCTGGGTCTTGAATTAGAAATTTGGTGATGTTTTTGTGACCAGAAATATGCCTTAGGAACTTAAATCTTGTTTGTATCAATTAGTCTAGGAATTTAATTTCATTATACATCGTATCGCTTCAAGTTGCAGTTTCCAGGAATCTACTGACCATGTTAAATGAGGACCTACTGTATATGTAACACACTTGACTAACGCCTGGCAAAGAACAATTTTCAATAAATATTAGCTGTTGTCACCATCATTTGTATTCCAGGTGCTCCTGCCATTATTCTCAGGGAGTGAAGGTGGTGGGCAGCTGGATTTGTTAATTTGTCTATCTTCTGTCTTCCTTTGTGATTTCACAAATATCCCCAATTCTTGGTGCTGGGAGAAGACCCTATGGTGGAAATTGACAGTTCATGGTGATGACCACACTCGTGCCAACTCATTCATGCTAATAAGCAGCTGACAGGTGATAAGTACAACCATTTAGCAATGAATCATCTCACTAGTGTTTTGTGACAGTCCCTGCAACAAAACAGAATTTTGAGTCACTATCTAAATGAGTAACTCGTTCCCTGAAAATGTAGAAGAAAAGAAGTTCATGGTATTACATCGGGTTTATCTCTCACTTAGAAGACCAGAGATGAAGTCATTGATGACTTATATTCTGAATGATGTATATACTAAATCACTTATTCATCACAATGCACATAGAAATGTCCCATTATACACATATTTATAAGTATTTTGTGTTACACAGGTATCACACTTGTTGAATATTTGCCAACAAAAGATTTTTTTTTCCTGCGGAAAAATTCAGACAAAGGAGATTGAGAGGTCAATAACAGTTTAGACACAAAATTGAATTCACCTACCCATTTTTAAAAAATCAACCTATATTTCGGAACATGTGGTACAGTATTTTGTCACAGCAAGGAGACACTTTCGGCAGAACTGCCTAGTTGGGGCCATTAAAGAAAGTCTCCATGCCCATTTTTGCCATTTTCTTTTCACGAGCCTCTTGGTTTAGTCAATAGCTGTAAAGCCTTAATACCGTGAGGTGAACTAGGATACAAAGGGAAGATAAGGCAGCTGTCTGGAAACTCGACTCTGTACAAAGGAGGAGAAAAGAATTAGAAAAAAAAACACACAAACAAACCGAGTCATGTGCAGAGAGACAAGTTTGTAATCTGGGCGGGAGGGGTTTGCACCTCCGTAGGACGCGCAGGACCACAGAGGCAAAGCCACAGGAGACGCTGCACTCGCTTCAGTTTGCCAGCAGATGGCCGGGAGAGCTTGGCCAGATGATGGCAGAGAGACAGAGAGGACACCAGGAGGCATGGGCCAAAGCACAGTGCCTCGGCTGTGGGAGCTGACACCTCAAGGTCACAGCTTTGTCATTTTCTCTCACGACTTTGGTTATTTTACTCTTTGTGCTTCTGCCATTTTTAATGTGCCAAATGGTAAATTATTATGGAAATTCAATTCATAAATACTGATAAAGTGCTAAGGAAAGTGCCTGATACATAGCAAAAGTTATTACTATTATTATTATTATTTTCTGAGCTTAAAGGGTGGTGGAGACTTCAAGGTGAAAGTGCTGCATCTGTTGACTCTTTTCTGTTACTTGCCGAAGTAGATTTTCCTCCTATTCCTCTTTCCTTTTCTCTCCATGAGCAGCAGCTCCTTCGCCAAAACTAGAACTGATTAATCAGAGCGATTCCATTTTTGTTTTCAGAGTTATGGATGACACTCCCAGAACAAAACTCTGCAGCTATTTAAAAATGGAAGCATTGGCTCAAACAAAGGGCTAGGGGAGGTACTACTGCTGCTTGTTAAAATCCTAGAACAGATTTCTTATTGAGTAGATATCCATAGAAATAATTATTATTACTATAGCCATACTCTGAGTGACGGGTGATTACTAAGCATGAGAGTAGGTCCTTTAAAAATTTCATAATTATAACCATACAAAATAGATGTTAATGTGTCTCATTTCACAGATGAAGAAAGTGGACTTAGGGATTGATTGTCTTTGAGAATTGACATAAGTCAAAATGTGACGACAGTGATGTGACATGGGGTTCTCAGAGCCAGAATGAGCACTGCCTCTTTTGCACACTGCCTCTCTTTGTGCCTTTCTGCCCAAAACTATCTCATCTATATTATTAAAAAATTGGTTAAAATTGTCTTGATTCCACTCAGGAGTCCTGGGAAAATTGAAACATTTTCTATAGGCGAGATAGCCCATAAGCCAATCACGAGGCATTGATATCTTAGCACAGTAATTTCATTAATTTGTTTAATATTTATTCACTCCTTCATTCCTTCATTTGTCTATATTTCACCTTATTCCAGAAAAGATTTTCTGTGATGAGCACAATTTACCATGAACTTTCAGGTTCCTGAAGGAATGGAAAAGTGGTGAGGAGCCTGTGGTTCCTTTGGCTGGGAGGTAATATCCAGACGTGAGGTAAAAGGGATCAAATCTGATCTAAAAAGAAGAGAGGCACCACACCCACCCTTGACTCCTTTCACAATGGTCCCGGGGCTGGCCTTGATTGTGAAACGGGCACACTGACATTCTGTGGGAAACACAAAATGAATCTGGCATAAACTAGCTATAAATATTTTAAATGTAGGGCCACATGGGCATATGAAATGCTATCCTTGGTTCCATGTAGATATATTTCAGAAGATGAATACTGTTCAGCAGTACTGATAGCAAAGAAGCACTGGAAGTACTAGATGGGGATCGCTTGCAAAGGCCTCAGGGAGCCATTCTTGTCAACGCAAGAAATTAGAAAAAAAGTCTTGCACCACCTTGGAGCATAGGAAATTGGCTTTGGCAGCTCTGTGAAGGCTCTTGCAGCATTTCATGCAAATATTCCTGTTTTATAATAACATTTTCTCCTAAATTGAATTTCTGTTAGTGGAAGAAATTTGCTTTTTAAATGTTTTAAATATTTCTTTATTTGATATTACAAGATTATGGAGAACAACAGAAAAAGGTCAGGGGGCTATCATTCAATAAATGTGGATTTTGTTCTAGGATTTTGACCTAAATTTATCCTAAATCGACTGTATGCTTGTTGGGTAAATTATTTTCCTCTTCAGTGTTCATTTGTGAATTTTACTCCAAGTCGACACTAGGTGGTGCTAACATCACATTTCTTACTGACTTCTTACAAATCTAATTTAATCAGGTTCCCTAAGGTTTCCAATTTGTTTTGTTTTGTTTTTACCAATTCTGTTAGGTGTGTTTGTCAGGATTATTACAAAAACAAAATAAAACAACAACAAGCAAAAACTACAGTATTCCAAACAATTTTTGTAAGAGTTTAGAAAAGAAATTGTAATAGTGTACTAATCTTTGGTTATTGATTATTTGGAATAACCAATGTTCTTAGGTACCAAAAGAGGGTGCTCTAATGCATCCTTAAAATGCACTTCTTAAGAAACAGAAGCTAGAACTTTTACTTCCATGCAAAGTGTTCCTTTTTCTGTACAACAGGGTCGACAGATTACTTCCCTTTTTAAAATTTAGGATAGTTATGCACAAATATTTTATTCATTAAAGTCAAGTTAAAAATGATTCTGAATTATCTCTAATCTTAGATTCAAAACTGACCTTTTCTGTTTTTCAGGTTAAAAGCACTATTTTCAATTGTGACATTGAGACTTTGAAAAGTCCCTTGAAGCCTGAGCACAAGTAACTATTAATAGTGTGTGGATGTATAGCTTTATTCTTTAATTCAAAATATCTTCTATCAACTAACATTCATTTCCCCTTCACTTGGGTGAAAGATGGATCTCATGAACACAAAGTGGGGGTTCACTATGTGACTGTCTCTGGTTTTCCAAGGACGGGAAAAGAAACAGGGAAACGTTTTCCCACAAATTGCACTGTGTGTTGTGTGGGAAAGTTGAGCACACAAAGGGGATGCTGGCCAAATAGCTTGGCAAGTATCTGCTGGGGAGCAGGAGGCCCTGAGCACAGCTTTTTGATATCTCTGAAGTGTGGTCACTGGACGAGGAGTCTTGTATTCAGTGATGGCCACGTGTGGGTGAGTGGGGATGGAAAGGGACAAAAAATGCTTCATACGCATTAACAGCTAACTCTATGCATTAAAGACCCTTCCCAGTGCTGTATGTGTGTTCATTTATTTAGTTCTCACTACAGCCCTACATATGTTAAAAAAAAAAATAGGCCCAGAGAAGTCCTTGCCCAAGGTCATACTAGTAAATGCCAAAGCCAAGTTTCAAACCAAAACAGGTTGAATCCAGAATCTGTGCTGTTAACCACCAACCTATATCATCTCCCTAAATGAGAGCAAACATTTCTACAGTGATTACTAGCTGCCACATACTGATACCGTTTTAAGTGCTTCACCATGATTAACTCTTTTAATATGGGTAAAGCAACCGTATGATGTAGGTATTATCATCCCCATTGTGCAGCTGAGGAAACTGAGGCACAGGTTAAGGTATGATGGAAGTACAAGACTTTAAGTAAATCCATTTGAAGTCCCTTCCTTAAGACTTTTCACTGCTGGAAATAATCTTTCTGTCCCTCCTTATCGCATCACATCCCTGTTGTTAGTGGCTCTGGAGTGACCACAATTGAGGTCTTCTGGCAACATTTGAGGTCAGATAAAACAGGAAGAGGAACCCCAGGGGCTGCCTTTCTGGGCGTTCTTTTACAGTAACTTCTTCCTCTCTGTAGACAGGCTCAGCCACAGGTGATGGAAATCACAATTTGTGAGACCAAGGGAGTGTTTCAGACACGATCAAAAAAGGCTGAGAAGAGGCAGAAATGCCTCAGGCATACTTGGGGAGAAATGGGCTGGTGTGCTGGCATTGAGGTGCAAACAGATGTAGTAGGAGATATGGAAATCAGATTGAGAATGAGATGGAGCGTAGGTTCTGGAGACTGGAAAGGCAGGCAAAGGCACCTGCACCTTGTCCTGTATGCAATAGGAACACTTAAAATCATTTTGAGTAGTGAAACAATGAGGTCAAATCTATCAAATGCCTTTATTTTTCTTAAGTTGTATATTGAAATCATTCTATACCTTATTCTTAGTTAATGCATAGGGAATGGGTGACACCTAACAAAAACTAGCCCACTCCGTCAAGAAAGATCTTCCTGTCGGAGAACAAGGTCTGGACGCTGTAAGACACCTGACTCCGTAGAAATGACTGCTCAGCATTCCATTTTCTCTTCCCAGAACATTTGAGTGTTTCTAGAATACCTGACTGGCCCTTGTTGGTAATCTGCTAACAAAAGTGATCTCTCCTCAGATCAAAGTTTCTTCACCTTTTCTTTTTGTTATTGCTGTTGTTTTTAAACTAGCATTTGAAATGACCTCTGCTTTCAGAGAATAGGCAGATGGGAAAATTAGGATCTGAACCACTGGTGTCTCTATCACTAAGACTTCTGCGTTTTAACAGCCATGCTCTGGTAGGTAAGGAAGCAGACTGCCACATTGCCACATTCACGAGGGGTCTACTGTTGATTTTTAAAAAAGGAACTAACAGTAACCAGATGGTAGCTGACAGGCCAACTTTAAAGCCCAAGTATTTCTTTTGATCTCTTTCCTAAGGGAAAGACATTAGATCATTAATAGAAGGAAAGATAACAAGAGAGAAAAACAAAAGTAAAAGAAGTACTGCAGATAATATCTAAAGAGATGTGAGGAGGCATAAATATTGAAAAATAAGGGGAACAGATCAGTCAATTTCAGAAAAATAGAATGTGAGAGAAAAAATATATATAACTGCAGATTTTTCTCCAAATGGTTGCCTAGGAAACTTGACTGAGACTGGTTCTCTCTCTACAGAATAAATGTTGAAGGACACACCTAATTTAGAGTCTGTTGGCTCTGCCAGTATTTACTGGAAAACAAACACATTTCAGACATATTTATTGGCTATGAGCACCATATTTTCTATATTATGCTTTGTTCCTAACAGTAGAAATGTTTGATTTCAACAATTTTGGAGGAGAAAAGCAAGACTGAAACACAAGCATGGTGAAATTTTTGAAAAGTCAGATGAGGATGGCCACGTTAGTACGAGTAGCATTGAGTCACAAACCGTGGAAAGAGTAAAGTAGGGGGCAGCTCAAAGTCCATTTGGCCATGTGAGGTCCTCTTTACAGTTTGCCAAGCAGGCTGTTGAAAACATTTTTCCACATAAAGGGTTTGTACACTTGAGGTCATGTAGCATAGAGACGAAAGAAAATTTACATTACAAAGTAGTTTTTTATAATAGCTTCCATTACCATGCAGCTCCTATGGATGCTATTATCACTTATAATCAAAGAATTATAAGGAACAAAAAGTATTAAAAATGCTTGACTGCTCCCATTTGAATGTCTTTCCTATACATTACTGTATTTTCCAGAAAATGTTGAGGCATTGTGATAAATGAACCCATTTCCACAAAGTTGTCCCTTTTGTGTATCTTGGGCGGAATTTTCTTTCTTGGTGTGTGTGTGTGTGTGTGTATGTGTGTGCGCGCGTGCGTGTGTGCATGCGTGCATGCGTGCGTGCGTGTGCGTGTGCGTGTGCGTGTGCGCGTGTGCGTGTGTGTGTGTGCATGTGTGTGCGCGCGTGTGCGTGTGTGTGTGCGTGTGTGTGTGCGTGTGCGTGTGCATGTGTGTGTGTGTGTGCGTGCGTGCGTGTGTGTGTGTGTTTGAATTAGTATGGGAGAGGGCAGGGGACAACAGGATTAAAAGTTTCTTTTTCATAGTGAGAAGTGAAGCAATGAAATAAAAACTATCAAACTCCTTTATTTTTATCACACCATCTCTTTGTCCTAAACAAAAATAACAATTAGGAGTGTGAAACATTTGCTGTTGTTTGGAAACATACTCTGGTTATGTCATACTATTTTTCCTTCACATTAATAAGTTTTCTATAAGGCAAAACCATATTCTATTCTGTGGGATAGAATGAATTCTAGATTGTAAATATTTATGCTTATAGACAACAAATTGGAAAGGGATAGCATTAAACAAAACAAAAAAACACCTTTGGCTTTGGCAGATGTTTGAATTTCGTCCTTGAATTTCATTTTGTCAATCATTTATTCCTCCATACTTTCATCTTGCATAAAAAAAAGAAATCTGAAAAGTTCACAGCAGAACTAGCAGCAAAGAAAGTGCTATATTCAACCTTTGGCCAGCTATCTGGATTAAGGCCAAGATGTTTTCCAAACTAGAAATGGGGCAGAAAAAGGCAAGAAAGTCATGGAAGTTTTTTGCTCCAGTTGTGTTTATTTATTTATTTTACTGAATCTGGGTAACACTGAAAAAAAGTAAGATATATATATATATCAGATCTCTGGTATTTTATGTCACTTAGTCATAGTTAATATATATATATATATATATTTTTTTAAGTCTTTTCATGGTTTAGTTGATTGAGCAAGATATAACCACACATTTAAATTCTAAGTAAATCATACAAAAGAGTAAAACAATCTAATTTATGAATAATAATTCCAATACAAATAATTTTAGGAATTCCCATCAAATTTGGTATTATAATGGTAACATAATGTATTTCTTACTTGCTGATTCCCGCATTATCCTCGGAGATTAGCCATTAGCTTGACTGTATGACCTTGATTCTCCTAAGTTACATGAGGGAGCTGGCCTAGATGCTCTTCTAAAAATCTTATTCTGAAAAAATTCTGTAGGTTTTGCTATTTAAGAAAGAATTCCTTAGGTAAACACAAAGGAAAGACAAACATTGGGGAAAATATTAAACAATTACTTAAACAATCTAAAGAACTCAAATGAAACAAGAAAAACAGTAGTATTCAAATTGGAAAATAAAGGGTAATACCAGAAAATGGTTCACAAAGGAGGAAAAAGTATTGAGAAAATAGTAAGAGAATGCAAATAAAATATAAATTTATCTTTTTTGACTACAGGAATAGTCAAAATAAATTTAAAAAATAAATTTGTATTTTCTTTTGCATTCTTTTATTGTTGGGATTACATGGTCTTTTAGGCAACTGATTGTCAGGATTTTAAGATTTAATGATGTTATTCTAAATTTGCTATTTGTAGTGAAGTACATTTGAAAAGAGAGAAAGCTCTTTTTTAAACTGTGTTTTACTATTTCTTATGTAAGTGCTAATAAAGATTGGTAAATTAAGATAGATTTTGCCAAGTATTACATTTTTTAATTTTTCTTAAAGATTATTGTCTCAATTTCCTCACTGCAATTTAAATTTTTTTCATCTCTCACATTATAATAATTGGAATGCTGCAAGTCCAAGATTTTGAGTACTATGGGGGGTATGAACCACTAAAAAGGTGAAGGGAGCAGAGATGGAAATACTGAAACTGTAACTTTCTTCTTTGTGTCATGTAATGTCATTTACACCATATGTACTTCCACTATTTTCAAACCTCTAATCTAACTCTTAAATGTCTGTTACTTGAGGCCAGTAAACCAATTAACCTTGTATCATGCACATCACCCCTAGGGACAGAGCATCTCCTCCTCCACCCCCGCTTGCCATGTCTAGATAGAATCTGCTCTGTGAGTCTGTATTTAATCAAGTTACTATAAAGTACTTATCAGGGTGCTCTTTAATTGCAAGCTGCAGATACTCAATCTGAATTCAAGCAAAAAGAATTTATTGATTCATGTAATTGCAAGTCCTGAGGTATAAACCCAGAAAGAGGATGTCCAAGACCTTCAATAATGCTGTTGGGGTCTGACTACAGTTTTTAGCCCTCTCTGTCTGGTTTATTCATGGCATTGTCAAGGAGCTCAAGCTATGTCACTCTCAGTCTACTTGTCTCTGCCTGGCTTGATTTTTCACACTAGGACTAAATGTGTGATTGATAAGACAGCCACCATCAACCCCAAATTTCTAACACTCAGCTAAACATCCTACGGGGGAGATTGCTAATCCCCAACAGTTTCAGCAAATAATTCCTGGAATACTCTGGTCAAGCAGGATATGGCCTTCCTTTATCCTGGACTTAAGATATGTTTCTGTACTGAAATTTTTAGTTGTAGAAAGACGGTATTTAGATTGACAGTGATTGACACTTGTTCTGTCTACTGTGGCAAGAAACAGAGAGGGTAAGTCCCATCTGAACCCAGTAGAATTTAACTGAAAAAGAAGAATTTGATACCTACACTTATGAAAGCACCAAATCAATTTTAAAAACCCTCTTTTCCTCACTTTAAAAATATTGTATAATTTTTCATACTCTGATTCAGATGTGCATATGAATCAGAGCATGTGTGTGTGTGTGGGGGGGGGGGCGGTATGCATGTATATGTGTGTGCTTGCCTGAGAGAGAGATGCACAGAGACAGAGAAAAATAAGAGCATACAAGTCAGAGCAGGTATGTGTGGGTGTCGGTGTGTTTTTGCATTTCTGAGTGACAGAGACAGATATGTGTACAAATTAGAGCATGTGTGTGGGTGTGTGCATGTGCATATGTGTGCGTGCATGAGAGAGAAATGCACAGAGACAGAGAGAACGATGGGCACACGAGTCAGAACAGGTATGTGTGGGTGTCCATGTGTTTTTCCATTTCTGAGTGAGACAGAAACACAGATGTGCATACGAATTAGAGCATGTATGTGCATTTGTGCTCATGCATGTATGTGCAGGCATGAGAGAAAGATGCAGAGAGACAGAGAACAAGATGGGCATACGAGTCAGAGCAGATGTGTGTGGGTGTGCATGTGTTTTTGCATTTCTGAGCGAGAGAGATAGAAAGATATGCATACGAATCAGAGCATGTGTGTGAGTGTGCATGTGTGTGCGTGCCTGACAGAGAGACACACAGAGCCAGAGAGAAAAATGAATATACTAATCAGAGCAGCTTGTGTGTGAGTCTGTATGCATTTTGTTTCTGAGGGAGAAAGACAGACAGATGTGCATACAAATCAGAGCACGTGTGTGCATGTGCACGTGTATGTGTGTGTGTGTGTGTGTGCATGAGAGGGCACAAAACAGGGATAGAGAGAAATACTGGAGTAAGTTTCAGAGCCAGTGTGTGGTTTTTTTGTGTGTTTTTGTATTTCTGAGTGAGACAGATACACTCATATGGACATCTTTCTGTCTCTGTGCATCTCTTTTATGCATGCACACACACACACACACAAGCACACACATACACATACTGTGATTCAAATGCACATCTGTCAGGATCTTTCCCTCAGAAACGCATAAACACACGGACACCAACACATACCTGTTCTGACTTGTATGTCCATCTTCTTTTTAGTTACGTCTCTCTTGCACATGCACACACACGCAAAAGCATGCATGCACACACACGCAAAAGCACACACACATACATGTGCTCTGAATCCTATGCACATCTGTCTCTCTCCCTAAGAAATGAAAAAACACTAGGTCACTCACATACACCTTCTCTGACTCGTCTGCCCTTCTATCTCTTCAGCTCTGTGCATCTCTTTCTCTCTCTCACACACAAAAACGTACACATGCACACACATGTTCTGATTCATATGCACATGTGTCCATTGCTCTCTATTCCTCAGAAACAAGAAAATACACAGACACCCACACACACCTGCTCTGACGCATCTGCCCTACCATCTCTCTGGCTCTATGCATCTCTCTCATGCATGCACACACGCACGACCACAAACACATGCACACACATGCTCTGATTTGTATCACATCTTTCCATCTTTATCTCTTGCTCAGAAATGCAAAAACACACAGACATCCACAGACATGCTCAGATGCATATGCCCTTCTTTCTCTCTGGCTCTGTGAGTCTCTGTCTAATGCACGAACACACACACACACACACACACACACACACACACACGAGCACACCCACACACATGCTCTGATTCACATGCACATCTGCCTGTCTCTATTGCTCAGAAATGCAAAAGTACATGGACACCCACACACACCTGCTCTGACTCATATACCCATTTTTCTCTGTTTCTGTGAGTCTCTCTGTCACATTTATTAAAGAATGCATGACCGATCATAACCCTGGAAGCTAAGTAATAGTTAGTACTCTCTGTGTATGGGTGAATATTTCCACATTATTTAGGAGCAAGAAGTATTTTTTTTTCTGTTTTCTGTTTCTATGGATCTGTTCCTAGATGGTGGACTAACGTGACTTGTAACCCTTAAGTATCTCTGTCATGGCTAATGTTGTACAGAACCCAGGGAATCATTTCTTCATGTATCATGTATCATATATCATTCCCTACACCCTATATTCTTAAAATGACAGGCAACAGTGGTTAAGTGCCAAATGTTTGTTGTTTTCTTGCCACTTTCAAAAACAATGTTTTGAGTGCAGGGAATATTGGAACACGAGAATCATTTAGATAAGATAAAAGACAAATTAACTTGTCAAATTCCTTCTCACAAGCAGTTAGCATGCAGTAGATTCTTGCATTATGAAATTTTATTTTCCATAATACCAAACATACTGTTTCTTGCTTCTTTTCATATTACACTTTGTGGTTCCAGGATTAACAATAAATTATAACAGCACAACAATTTTACGTGATAATCGAGGAACATTTTATAATATTAAGGAATTTATATCACTTTTAGATGTGCCATGAATTGTGATACCAGTTCAAACTAGATAAAAATTGAATGTTAGAATTTTGAGTAGGTTTAATTTTATTGACTTACAAGAAGATTTATGTAAATTAAATCTTTTTAATTTCAATGTTTAATGCTAATTAATCTTAATCTGTATTTGATTTATAAATTTAAAAGGTAATGTGAATATTTCAGAAGAAAATTGCTTTAAAAACATGTAGAAAATAATTTCAATGTTTGTATTTTTACATTAATTTTAATTTACATTTTAATGATGCTATGTTTAAGCTTTCTAGGGGTCTGATGCTCCTAGGTGGTGGAGTAATGTGGCTTGTAACCCTAAATATCTCTGTCATGGCTAATATCATACAGAACTCAGCCTGAGGAGGACACTGGGCCTCAATAGGAGCCCCAAACCAGATTAGTTGATTTCTATAACTGAAACTCCCTGGCCACATCCCAGCTCTCCACCCTCATCCTCACCCCTGCTTTTCTCTCTGGGCAAAACTCCTCTCCTGGTGACTTTGTTGATTAACAGGCAATTTCCTAAACTGACTGAGAGAAAAACCAAGGAACAAAAAGAAAGCGTCCACAATGTATATTTTAAAATATTATTTTGTTCTAGTAACTTCTCATTTAGGTGTGCTTATCCCTGTTCTGTAATCTCCAAAAGGACAAGAACCTGTTTTCTATGTACGGAATCTGTTTCGCAAGTGTGGTAACTTCCTCATTATGCAGTGAGGCCTGTGGCTCTCCGCATGACATTTCCTCATCCTAAATCATGGGTTCCACATGCAAAACCCTTCATTAGAATTGCCAGTCATTTTGTAGGGGACTTCCCTTCGAGTCTTGGCTTCGACCTCGCCTATCCTTCCTTACTCTCTTCTGAGTACCTTGACTGTGACAGAAGCTGCAGCTGGTTTTCAAGAGTAAGCCCTCATGAAACCTCTTGCATAAAGGGTGAAGGTTGGTTTTGCTTATAGACAGGGTGCCCTTTGTCTAAATTTCTGACACTTTTGCAATTGAAAGGGGACACTATTAATAATTATGCCAGGAGAGTAAGTGTGATTTGGGATAGTCTCTCTCTTACCCTGTAAACCAAGCTTAACACACTCAGACTTTGCAGACAATTAAACTAGTTTCCCAACCCAGAGTTGTAGCCATATCCATCCCCTCCACATGATGACTGCCTAGTCTTTTGACATCAATTGTCCAGTTTAAAAAAATATTGGCTAAGCTTAAGCTACATAATAGGGTCAGTGGCCCCTCTCTGATTGCTCGAGTCCTCCTAAGCCTGCATGATGTTTTTAACCGTGGTTTCATTTTAAAAGTCTCAACTAAGGACAAATGCTGTTTTCATCAAAGCAAGGAAAAAGAAAAATGCTTACTCCTAACTAAATGTTTAGCAGATGTCTGAAACTTCTCTCTCGGGCACTAAGAGGTTCTCTTGGGCTTTTTCACAAATTCAAACTCCTCTCCCAAAGCGTGGTCTGTCCCCCAGTGCGTACCCCAGGCCACTGCTTGATAGCAGCTCTGCAAAGTAACTGGGGCTCTCTGTTTGGCTGTGCTTTTGTAGACAGCTTTTATAAGAAATTCAGAACCTAAAAAATGTACTTTAAATATAACTTTCACTCTTCCTACGTGCTCTTGAGGGATTTAGAGAATTGAATATCTGTAGGAGCAATTTGTAAGGTTCTGTTGACTCTTGCATCTTTTTCTATAGATTCCCATGCATCTACCTGCCAAATTTAAAGCATTCAGTAATTTGCTTGCACTGGATGGTTTATCTGAAAATGCTATTGACTTTGGAGTCTGCCTCGTCCCTGCACACTAATTCCCTCCCATCTACCACTTCAAGATGATTTGGTTCCATAGTGCATGTATCTTTTATAAAAAGGCTCCTACTTGTAGTGGTACCACTATTAGCCCACAAGACTCATTATGTAAGAAGTGTAACTTTATTTTTCTAAATTCAAACTTCATTTCTGTCCATAGAAGAAACATCCAAATGTGTAGAGAATTTTTATAAAAGTTTATTTGAGCCAAATTGAAGACATACGCTAAGGAGCTAGATCTCAAATGCTTTGGAAAATAACAAGTTGCAGAGTATTTTGTGCATTTGAAATTAAGGAGGCAATGTAAGAAAGATTAGCAAGCGAGGCAAAGATTGGATTATAAAATAGTTAAGATTATCTAAGAAGGAGGGGCCTGAAAGGGGGCTTTTCAAAGGTGTGTTGTTAACCTAGATGCATAGAAACAATGGACAGGGCTTGCTTCAGGAAAAGATAAACCTTTTACTGAAGAAGTTATGGGTTTGGAGCTTGACTACCCACCATGACCCGCCCAATTAGAAATTTATGATCAGATCACCCTGTGAGCTTACTTTGCATAGAACCCCTTTGTGTCCACAGTTCAAATAGAGGACTTGGAGTTCCACAAAGTAATCATTTCTGTCAATTCTGGATAATCTCAATTTATTTGAGGTTTGTTTTTAGCTGATGAATGTGTCATATTTTATCAAGAAAATCGGGCAAGTCTCTCCTCATCATCTCTCACCAAATCCACTAGCTTCTCTGCTTCTGTGCCCTCATGCTCTGCCTGCCCCACTCTTTCAATAAAAGCAACGCCCCTACTACCCTCAGGCAGCTCCTCCCCTGGGCTGTAGTTCTCAGGTGCTTCCTCCTTTTCAAGGACTTAACCTCTGACACCTCACCCTTTCTCTTCATTTTCTCTGAAGCCTTCAAATAGTTCAAAAGTTTAAGCTTTTTTCAACTCAACAGCCTTAGCTGCTAAAACTTTTTTGTTTTTCCTTTATAACACCCCCCTCAGCCCTCTCTTTCAGTGGTGGCAGTAGGTGCCTCGATGTCTAGTTTGAAGAGTAGTGGGATAAAAGAGAATTTCCAGTATGAAAAACACATTGCTTAAACAGTACAAAATGTATTATCCTATTGTATTTTGATTTCAATGTCACTGTGGCTCCTTGAGCTTTGACCTTGCCCATAGCAGGCTCTAAAGCAGACCTCTAGAGGGCTCAGTGTCTCTACTGAGACCACCACTGTTCCCACCACTCCCACTTTTTGTTACCACAAATAGTCGATGATGCCATCTCCATAAAGGCTTTAATGAGGACTAAACATTGACTTCCCCCAGCAGATTAGGGATAGCCTTCCCGTTCCTGATATCCAAGCCTCCCTGGTCATCTTTCACATCAATAATTCATATCCTCATCCATCAGGCTTGAACACCGCCCCTCTCCAATCCCCTCAAACATCACTGTCAGCCTGCAGGGATTCACAGTCCAGCATCAGCAAAACCCTCACCTACTTCATCCTCTCACATAAATTTTTCCTTAACCTCCTTGTTGTAACTGGACTCTGGCTTTCCCTGAACAATAACGACCATTTTCCTCCCATGCCTCAGGGAACTTTGAACCTGAAGGCAAGGTAACGTTCTTCCTTGTTTTCTCCAATTCTTTGGGATCTTTGTTTCTTTTCCCCTTTCTCCTCTGTGTGTGCATGGCCTCCTTAGAAGACAAGACCATCTTCTCTGCTATCCCCCCTTGTTAGCTTAAGAACTTCTCATCACCCTGCTTCATTTCATGATGATCACATCACGTGGCTCACTCTCTCTCCTAGTTCCTCATCATTTTTGTAGGTTTCATCACTGTAGAAAATCAGCCTCCAGGCCTTGCAGTTCCTTAGTGTGCCTTGCAATTACATTGTTCTTTACCTTTGCTCACCAACCCTTTGCCTGGTCATAGCCGAAATATTGAAATCACCAATAACAGTACCACTCCTGATTCTTTAACAACCATTTATTTTATTTTCAGTTCGTTAGTTCTAATACTGCTGACCCAAGAATTCTTTGAAGCACAAGAGATCTCCAATCAACTCACTCTACCATTTCTACCATAGGCCTTATCCCTCTCACTTCCTAAACTTGCATCAATACTTGGCTTATACTCCATGATTCATTCCTATACTTCCTATACACATCACAAATTATGTCCTGGAGCCTGTGTTCTCTTGCTCACATAAGTGTTTGTTCTTCTACAATCAATCCCTCTCCACTGCACAATTCTCATTAGCACACACCAACATGCTATAATATCACCCATATTAAGAACAAAACAGAACAAAAAACAGTTCCCATGACTCCACATAACCTTCCAACTACTTCCCCAAAATATGACCAAATTCATAGAAGACTCTCTGCACTCACTGCATCCAACTTGTCCCTTAGTTTCTCTTGAACTCAGGGTCCTTCAGTCTATGGAAATCTCCCGTTAAAGGCATCAACGCCCTACATGTTTGTTACTCAGTCCGAAGATAGACTCTCTATCCCCCTCTCTCCCACCTTCTTGTCCCCACTTGACAGTTAGTCAGTCACCGCTTCTGGAAGTGCTTCTTCCCTTGGCTTTCAATCCAGGACACTACCCTTGTTTTCCTCCCACTTCACAGACTGCTTATCAGCTCTCTTGTCAGGAACTTCTACTCTTCTTGATTTATTTCATGAATCACTTTTCGGAGTGGCCACATTGACTCTTTAAAGCCTAAAAGTTAGATGATCTAATTCAATCCTGTGCTTTAAAGATCAGTTACATGTTTCTGGTGGCTCCTACATGTGTATGGTCCTCATGAGCTCCTCTGAGCTCCAGACTACCATATTCAATAGCCTACTTCATATCTGCCTTGAATGCAAAATTTACCATTTCTAAAAGATAAATGTTAAATTACCCCTTCTAAGCCAGCTTTTCCCCTTAGCTTCTTTAATGCATTAAATAGAATTGCAATTTAATAAGTTGCCCCAGCCAAACGTCTTATAATCTTTCTTGAGACTGCCCTTTCCCTCATGGGGGGTAGGAAGTATCAGCATGAGATGTACTGTGGGTGAGTGTAAATGTCTAAAGAAACTGAAGACTAGAGATGTGATATCACCATGGCAACCAGTCTCTACCTGGCCCCTGGTCCCTGGCTCTTGGATCCCATTCTGTGTTTTCAGATCTTAGATGAAGCCTCATGGCAAAAGAGGAAGTGGGAAGCCTTGATTTGTCTTAATGAGAGCCTAAAATGCCTCAGTAATCACAAATTGTACTGAGTTTTCAGAAAAAAAAAGACCACATAAATGTGTTTGCTGTTAGATAAAAATGGGAAGTCGGCTTAGTAATCAAGGTTACTTACAGACAAACAAAGTCACGCCTTATTACACTGGTGTGGACTGCAACTTCATCATCACTACCCCTGAGGCCTAGCTCCTCACGTGGCCTGTGGGCCTTCTTTTCTGACTGCACAAGGCAGGTACATGAGTCCCCATGAGTCTGCAATGTGCTCCACGGAGGTGGCAAGGAGAAACAGCAATGCTTTCATTTATACCTCATTTTATATAAATGAGATAGAAATTAATCTTTACTAAAATTTGTATATGGATAGACATTGATTTACTCAGGCATATGTCTGTCATTTGTCACGAAGTACCCTGAGGAACGTGTTAATGATTGACAGTGGCAGTCTCATTTTTCATCCCATTTCAGCTTACTGTGATTTACTGCTTTGAATGTGAATCCAATTAACTGAATTTATAAGTAATGTTATCTATTTTTTAAACTAATCATAAAATGAGACTAAAAGATTAGAAAATACCTTAATTTTAAAGTGTAAATTGGGAGCATATAATTTTTTTTTTATATATAAATTATTTATTTTTTTTTTTTTTTAATTCATTTTTATTGTTAGACTTATTGGGGTGACATCCGTTAGCAAGGACTACATAGGTTCCAGGCATACAATTCTACAGTGCATTGTCAACTTGATGTATAATCAGTTCACCACCTAATGTGACTTCTCTTTCCATCACCTTATATTTAGCTTCCCCCCCTCCTCTCCCACCCCCTCCCCTTTCTCCCCTCCCTAACTGAAAGCAAAGAAAAAAAGAAATGAACAAACAACCTATGGACACAATCGATAGTTTAATGTTTATTTGGGGACGAGTGGGTATATAAATTATTTTTAAGGAGTTCCCTGGTGGTGTAGTGGCTAAGGCTTCGGCGCTGTCAACGCTGCGGCCTGGGTTTGAGTCCCAGCTGGGAACTACCCACATAAAAAATAAAAAAAAATAAAAAATTGGCTAGGAAAATTCACAATTATAAGAAAACACTTGAAAGTGAATTGACATCTATTATAATGGAAGTAATCCTCAACCCAAAGTATCTACAGAGGGTGCCAAAAAAATGTATACACATTTTAAGAAATGAAAAAAAAACTGTATTAAAATATGTACCAATAACAAAAGATGAAGATGCAAGTCACATTTGATTTCTACAGTTAAAAGAGGTGCTCAAAGTGGTGACCATCAGTGTTTATGTAATGCATAAAGAACATCTCATAAAATGTGTATACATTCTTTTGGTACCCTGGTATTTATATTTTACCTCAGAATGAAGCTAAAGTAATATGGAGCCACCTACAATAACCAACATAACATATAAAAATATTATTTATTTTATATTCATCTTATTTTCTTCAATTTACATTTTATATATATATAATTCTAATATATTGCTAATATGGTGATTTTTGTACATGTTATGAATAAATAAATACACATATAAGGTGGACAAACATATTTTATTGATGTGGTGCAAAATAAAGCGAGTATGTAGAGACTATCACTCAATAGGATAGCGATTAGAATAGCAAAGCTGCTCCTAAATATTATAGTGGAAATCATTAGAGCTATACAGTGCTTTAAGAAGTTTCTTAAAGAAACAAGCTTTCTTGTGACCAATATCATATTTTGTTCTTTTTGTTTTTTGCTCTGTAAAGTTATAAAGCAGGGCCTGTAGTGTCACATACTCAGAATCACTCCTACATCCTCCCATTCATTAATTTATTCAAAGAAGCATCTTAAGCACATCCTAAGTGTAGACTGTGACAGGACAGAGCCCATAGGTTCCTCCTAAGAGTTTCCAGATCAAGTCACAAGAATTCTTGGCGACAATCCTAAGTTGTATTTGGCTGCTGTCTCTCCCCACAGGGTGTGTGCCTGCCAAGCAAATCAAATTACAAGAAGAGGTTTGTTATTGCTCAAGCTAAAAATCTAAACATGTAAATTAATTCCAGTTAATTCCTAGACTAAAAACTGATTTCCAATCAAGAGCCATTTTCTTATTTCTCCTCTTTCTCTTATTTTTCTCCTTTTGCCACATTAAAACAATGTGACAGATTGTCAGAAGCATCCACTGTTAATCAGGGTTAACAGTACAGAACAGGATAATAGCTAACATCTATCGAGTACTTGCTGTAACCCTAAACACTTTATCTGTATCAACTCAGGCAATCCTTATAATGATCTTTAACTATGACAATGCCCATTTTAAAAAGAAACTGAAGCATAGAGAAGTTAACTAATCTAGTTAATTTTATATATGGTAAGGTGTAGAGGCAGAATTTAACCCCTGGCAGTCTGGCCAAAGAATATTTGTTCTGTTTGAATCACTGTGCTATAATAATACTCTAGTTTACCTAAGGTTCATTTAGCAAATATCAATCGTTTTTCTTTTTTACCTATTAAGATACAATGTATATATAATAAATATACTAATTTAAAGTGTACAGTTTGATAGTTTTGAAAAATGTACACATCCAAGTGTACATCAATTAAGATGGTCTTCTCTCATGTCCCTTTACAAGAAATAGTAATTGAGTAATTGACCTTTTTATCATTATATTAATAAAATGTTTCTCTTTATTCCTAGTAAGATTCTTTGTCTTGGTCTACTTTGTCTCATAATAGCATAATACTTCAGCTTTCTTATAATTAGCATTTGCATGATATTTTTTCTATCATTTTACTTTTAACATGTGACTTTATATTTAAATAAAATTTATTGTAGACAGCAAATACTTGGGATATATATATATGTGTGTGTGTATGTATATGTGTATATATAGATATATAAATTTAATTCTACCATCTTGCTCTTTGTTTTAAATTTGTCCAATTCCATCTGTTCTTTGTTCCTTTTTTCCTCTGTTCCTATTTTATTTTGGATTAGTTGAAAAAAATTCTTAGCATTTTATTTTTATAGCCACTTTTGGCTTATTAACTATGTCTCTTTTCATTTCATTTCTTGACTACAAAAATATGGCTGAAGAGTAATTTACATTATTATTAAATCGGACAATTAAGCAATTAGTCTTTTATAAGCTGTTTTTAAAAAATAATGAATATCTTAATTTGTTATAACATTATATTGAAATTACTTTATTCAAATTAAATAACATTGTTATGCTATCGTTACCAGAATGGATATAATGAAAGCTACAAAATGCATGAAATGGGAAGATGGGCTTTTTTGAAAAATGAATTTATAAGTGTGGTTTTCTCTATGTACTTCTTATTTTAAAATTAATGTGAATAATAAAGTAAGTCTTTGCTGAGCACTTTCTTTGATCTTGACTAGAGCTATTTTGTTAACCATAATACTTAAAAGAAAAGAGTGAATTAAGCATGTATCACTATAAAAACTTTGTATAAATGTTTTTGAAGTTTTGCAAATGATAAGTATGTTCTTCCTTATTAACTAAATAATCAGATTTTTAATAAAACTCACATTGAAGTAAAATTTATGAGATTTCCAGGTTAAATATAGCTTAATTTACCCAAGAAACTCAAACATAGCTATTTAGTTCCTTCTCCATTTTCTAATTCTATCCTCCGAAAAATTTAAAAGTGTTTCCTATCTCAAAGTTTTACTTCAGTAGAATTGTTTTGTTTGCCCTGAATTAGAATCCTGAATGCATCTGGGTCATTAATTACTTCATGAGGTATGAGGTTTGAGGTCCCTAGAAGACAATCGCTTCTCTGACAGGGTTTCCATGAAGTTAAATCTGGAAATAGACTGACATAATGTAAAATTATTAAAAAATCCTGGGACATTAAAGAAGGAAGGAGCCTAATAGATGATCCAGAGTAATAACCATCATTTCCAGGTTATGATTCAAATGCTAAAGTGACTAGGTAAATATCTAATGATAGATACAGGGATAGTGGAAGAAACCCTGTGTTTTGAACCTGACTAGTAATCTCTCAAAGGCAAAAGGAGAAAATCTTCTTACAATAGGATTTTAATATAGGGCAGTCAAAGATTATTATATTAATTGATTTAAGTAGTGGGTTTGAACAGATTTAAGATTAAGAATGCTATTCCTGGGTTGTGGAGTTTCGATTCATTCTGCTTTTGTTTTAATTAATTTTGCAACCCAAGGCTTAAGAACCCAAAGGATTAAGAACACAGAATTATATGTAGAAAATAAACACATTACTGAATCATCACACTTTTGGGTAAATAGAGCTAAAATCTTATGGTCTGTAAATTGAAGGATTACATGTAATAATGATTCAATATTTTCTGAAAAAAATTATAAAATTTAACTCAGTTCTGATCTGTTAAAGTTTAGAAAAGAAGATGTTCAAAAAAAACCAGATAATCCTCTCCTAAGGAATCCCCAAGAAATCCCAAATTGAGTCATTACTTCAATCTTTATGACATACACAGGGGGTAGGGGTACCCAAAGAAAGGAATTTATTTATAAAAAATTGTGTATTTATTTTCACGTATTTACACTTCAGTCACCTTCAAAGTACTCTCCGTTGGATGCAACACACCTATCAAGACGCTTTTTCTACTGCTCAAAACAGTTTTTGAACTTGTCGATTTTGATGCCTTTTAGTGCGTCTGCCATTTTTGTTTCACCTCTTCCACACTGGCAGAATGTTTTCCTTTCATGACTTTTTTCACCTGGGGAAACAAGAAAAAGTCATTTGGGGTGAGATTGGGTGAATAGGAAAGGTGGGACACGCGGGTCATGCCTTTTTTTGGTCAAAAACTGCTGGACATTCATTCAGCGCAGTGTGGGCAGGTGCATTGTCATGCTGCACATTATTATTCGTTTAAATCACCCATCATGAAATTTGCAAACGTGTTGAAAGAGCTCCAAAAAAATTTTTTTTTCACTGAAGCTGAAAGCAGCCTCTCATAACAATGCCAGCTGGTACACTGATGCAGATGAGTACCTAGAACATTCATCTAGCAGGGGAAGCCTGTATTACAAGAGGCTCACCACCCTAAGGTAATTCCAGTTTAGGGGGTTCCCCCCCCCCATTGTATATACCTTCATTGATAAAAACTGTATGCTTTCCCTTGACATTGTAAATCAAAACAATGACAATTTTGACCATGGTTTCAGATCCTTCTATCAGAGAAGTAACGTGTGTGTGTATCTTCTTTCCTATGAGATGAAAACCAGTGCCTTTAAGTGTTGGTCACTGTTCAAAATCTGGACTTGATCCTGAAGATTTTGAAATACATTTGATCTTGTCTCAGAGGAGACACAAGTCAACCAGGCTGTTATGGATGATGTACATAATTAGAATTTACTAATTTGCAAGAGAAATAGAATTGTAGAATAAACCAGGTTCTCAAATCCATTGTACTCCCTTTCTGCATGCAGACAAACAACACATGAGAACAGTTATCATGAGAATGCTGTTCGATTGATTTTCAAAGAGAAAATCTTTTTCTACATTCACATATAACGAAAAGAAAAATGAGCCACAGTGTTTTTCAAAAACTCTGTAACATTTCTCTATATTTAGTTGGTATCCATACTATGTCAGCCATAATTCTTATAGCATTTTATGCATTTTTTTTTCTGACCAAATGATTACTAGGTTTTTTTCCCTTATTTTTTTATATTTATTTTTTAAATTATATTTTATTAAAAAAATCACTAGAATTAGAGTTTGGTTCTCTTTTCACTTATTATATCAAATGCAGTAGCATTGTGATCTATGCTTTGATGCCTATTTCTAGCCACAGAAAGTTTTCCTCAGTTATTTTCTTTTATTCTAATTATTTTTATGTCTTTCTGTAATTATTAGGCTATCTTTTTGTTCTCTTCATGTCTAACATTTCCACTTTCACTATTCATAATGTCTCTGCATCCTGGAAATTCTCTTCAAACATTTTTCTATTTATTACTATCTCCTTGTTTGATCTAATTCCTTCTGTTTAGTCATTAATTTCCTTGAATATTTTGATCACATCAAGGTTATTTTTGAATCTCAGTCTTTTTTTTTCTTTTATCTGGATTATTTTTTATTTCAATCTGTTCTATTCTTATGACTTCTTGCTGCTTTTCTAAAGAAGCACCTATTGATACGCCAAATAGATATTTTTCTGTTTTTTTTTCTCTGTTTGCTTTGATAAATCATTTCTAAAGGGTATACACTTATTCTGTCTTCAAGATCACGTCCCCTCTACTTTTCTGGTAAATATACCCGCAGATTTTATGTTGCATTTGATAATAATGTTCTGTCTCTCTTCTTTAAATAAAGAGAAATATTTATACAGACATGGGATTTGTTAGAAACAATGGGAGTTGATTTATTTAATTATTGTTAAATTAAACTTGCTGTCCAGATGGCAACGGGTAAAACCCTCCTCTCAGATGGAGGAGCTATTTAAGCTAGTTTAGCTCAGTTTAGGTAGAGGATGGGTTGATAGGATCAGCTACCAGTTGTGAAACAACTGTGAAATGAGTTGGAATATTTTTCTGCCCTCACAGCCTCATCTCTGATGCTTTTAACATTTTGCATGCAGGAAAAACTGCCGTGTTCATTTATACCGTGCTATAGAGAACATACAACACATTGGAGAATAAAGAACATGAGTGCTAAAATAGATGCTTCCAGAAACTTGTGTTCTAATGGGGGAGAAAAATATTAAACAACCGATTACAAACATATTTAATTAACATTATACTTATGTTTAAAAAGTCAAATAAAACCATGATGTGACATAATTGAGGTTCTGATCCAGTCTTCCTTGAGAAAATAATATTTGAGATAACCTCTAAAAGCCATGCACCAATTAACCAGGGGGCCGGAGAGGATGGTCTAAGGAGAAAAGGTCCCAAACTCTTTCATAACAAATCTGGCACTAAGTCATTTTGTCAGATACAAAAGTGGGTAAAAGGTTTCTTCTTCATTTTAAGCCCAAGAAAATAATTAAGAGTGGAATATTTAGATAGTGGGAGATAAAAGGAGGAAAAACAGCAGAAAATAGGGAACAGTTGAGAGGGACATTGGAAAGACAGTCAATACCTCATCAGACTGTCCTTATTATCATAGCTTTTCATTCTCCAGCAGAGGAGTAAAACACTTCTTTTCAAGAGCCTACCGCACTTGGAGATACATCTTCTCCCTGGTCTAGTCCACATTTTAAAAAGTGCAATAATATAAAAATTTCACAACACAGAGGGACATGTAATTTACAGGTTTGTTTTTTTGGTTTTTGTTTGTTTTTACCACACACATCCCCTCCTCCATCAAAATTCCTTTACTCATATCACATTAAGCCCTGCATGAAGGTTGGAATCTTTATCACTCTTGGCACCTAAATCTGGTTTCACTGGTTGATTGGGAGGAGGAGTTATGATGACAGGTGTGCAGGTCACAGACAGCTGAGACCCTAGGGAAATTTGTATCACTGCTTCAGCAAGGGGGGTCATCTGATCTTATCTATTACCTATTATGAGAAAGATTAAAATCACATTGTGTAACTATGTATTTCCAACTATAGAAATATTCCATTACCATTTTATTTTGTGCAATCTAGTAACAACAACAACAACAACAAAACTCAGGCAAGTACTCTAGATGTAATTTAACCTCTTTTTGTGCAGATCCTTGGATATTTTATAAGAAATACTGTCATAGCTTTGGTTAGATTAGTTTGCTCAAGAACAGTGATAAAAATTTATTAATACCCTGTTTTCTTAAAAGGAAAAATTGCCATAAAGCAGGTGCTAAAAGATTCAGCCCTACACGAATATTTTGCCAAAATCTTCAAAAGTAACTTTTTAAATTTATTCCTTTTATTTCGCTATTTTAAAAACTTTTTATAATGGATTCTTTAGCATCTATATTGTCATGAGTTAATACATGAAGGTAATAGCTCTACAAGAGGGGTCACTCTGTCACAGTGTTCCCTTTTTAAGTCTGTGGCTACATTTGTATTAAAAAAGTCACAGCAAAATCATAAGTTGCACCTAGGAAAGTTTAGAAAAGTTAGATTTAAAAAATATCTATTAGTTGAATTCTCCTTAACACAGTAGTTGCTCCCATATGCCTTCACTTTCTCTTTTATTAAAATTTTCATTAATCAGAGCAAATAACCTATTATTTCAAAGCAACCAGTCATAGATATAAATTTATTACATTCTGAATAATTAAAACAGTGAGGTTAAATGTGTCAGTTTAGAGAATTACAAAATAATCAGAAGGCTTTTCCTAAAATTTCTACTATAGACATTTGTATAGCAATATTTTCTTCTGCTTATTAATAAATTAATATACAACAAAACATTATCTCCAAATTGCTAGAAGTTTTTGTTTTAGATAAGGTATGAAAGAATCAGAATTACAGAAATATATGCTTTAAGTTAGAATAAATATAATATCAGCTCACATTCCTTATCTAAAGAGTAGAAGTGAGTATAAATACATATTTCAAAACCACAATCTTAGCATCTGTTCTTCAACACCTGTTCTCAATGACCTTACATTTTCAGACTATGAAAAAGAAATGATTTATTATATTTTAGAATAATACTTAAACATTCTACAGTTTAAATATGTTATATTAAATAGAACACGTAAGAATATTTTGATGTAACAAAATAAATTGGTTTGAGAACCTCTACCATAGAGAATGGTTTGCATAAATGGATTAATTAATCATCTAGATTTAGCCCAAGAGAGAATTTATGAAAAGTTCATAGCTTCAGGGACTTGATTCAAAGGCTCAAACAATGTCAGAGGCATGTGAATGGTTTCATTTCAGGCTTTTCATGGTGACCTCTGACACCTTCTGACTTTTGTCAGCATAACACCAAGTTCAAGCTAGTCCCCATCCCACACTTAGGGTATTCCCATCACTAACTGGAAACCCTGAGTTCTAAACCAGCTCTGGCATGGCTGCCCCAGAAGATCTCTGCTAACAAGGCTCAGGTCTGCCAGCAGGGTGGCCTGTTGGGAAAGCGTCCAGGACTAGGCTTTGAGTCCTGGCTGGAACACTGGGCCAGCGTGTAGGCATTGTTTGCTGTATAACTTATTGTTTGACATATGGCATGTGAGCCTCTGTTTGGATTCTTACTCCAAATCCTTCACATATTAGGGGCAGGCCTGGGTTAGACAATGTTAGGAACTTTGGTCTTTAACCTGCAAAAAAAAAAGCCATTAGGAGTTTAAGCGGGAGAGGGACTAAAAATCTAAAAGTTTAGATTTCTAAAATTAGCTTTATTGTGGGATAATTGACATAAAATTAATTGCACATATTTAATGAGCACACCTGATTGATTTTTGACATGCCAATGAAACCATGCACAATCAAGAAAATGGAAAGAGAAAATTTTTGAAGAACATATATTCAACAAATGTTTGTCGAAAATATATAAAGGACTCTTAAAATTCAGTTAAGGGGCAAAAAAAAAAAAAAAAAGAGTTAAGGGGCAAACAACCCAATTAAACATGGACAAAATATTTGAACAGTCACTTCACCAGGTAGGATATGCAAATATCAGAGAAGCACACGAAAAGGTGCTCAACACCATGAGTCACTAGGAAGATGCAGATTTGTATAATTAAAGGGTCACCAGGGACAGGACTGGTGAGTAGGAGTGGCTGAGGAGCAATAAAGAGGCCGTTCCCAGAAGACTAAGAAAAGAGTGGTTGCTTGAAGTAAGATGGTGGTTGTGGCAATAGGAGGGGAATGATACATTTTAGGAAAACATTCAGGAAGTAAAACAGATAGGCCTTGACATTGACTTTGCTTTGAGAAGGTAAAGTACTAGAAATGGTTCCACGTTTTCTGGTTTATGCTATCAGGTGCACGAGGGTGCCATTCACAAGCATAGGGGAATCTGGAGGAAGAGCAGATGTGGGGAAAGATGGAGCTTATGTGAACACGCACCTGGGAGACACCAAAGTCGAATCGCAGAGCTGGAAGGTGGAATAAGAGGCGCTGTGAGCTTGTCTCCTATTCGGTGTGGGCGCAAGTTGAAAGGCAGGGAGCTGAGGTTTAAATGGAAGGAGAGGGAAGAGTGTGGGTTGTCCCCACAAGAGGAGGGACCCTTCTTTTCATCTATGGTCTACACCAGTGAAGCAGGAGGAGCCTCTTGGTGAAGGGGAGGGTCAGCGATCTCCTTTAGGTTCTACTTGGACCCTTGAGGTACGTTGTGAATCTTCGGGTACCCTAAGCCAGGACAAAGTGAAGCCAAAGATCTTCTGGGTCTCACCGCTCCTCCCCCTCCTGACCACCCCCACTGTTAACTCCCAACTTGTATGTAGACTGCATTTATGTAGTTATGGCCGCAGAAAACCAAAAATGTTCTATAGGGTACGTCATTTAAAATCTTACTAAATGATAGTCTGTCCAGTTTTTCCACATGAATTATTTAATCTATTGGAAGAAGTGAAAAAACAAAGCATTCTTTTTCCTTTCTTTTTGTATCTCATTAGTGCATTCTAACCTTTCTCTTCTTACGGTCCCTTTTCCATCTCAGTCTGGTTCTCACGCTCTCGGAAAGAACAATGAAATCTTTAAATTCACCCAGTGCGCGTTGGTATGAGGCCAACAGGAGCTAGTGTCCCACTGGTAGTCAGAGCAGCCTGCAGCCGTCCCCCTCTCCTCCTCCTCCTCTTTTCTTAGTTCGGCATATTCTTGCTTGTAGTTTGCTCTCCCTGTAAATATGAGAGAAAATAAAGAACACTATTCAGCCTCCTTTGAAAAGTTTGGCATTTCAGTGGTTTTCTTTAAGGGGGGCCCTCATTTGTAACCAGCTTCGCCCTGAACGGAAATCAATCTCAATGTCCTATTGTGCATCTTTTTTCTTTCCTCACAGTATGAAATGGCCTTTGCCAAGTTTTCGAGCCGAACCTGAAAGACCCTCTCTCCTTTTCCCATTTCCGGCCGCCAGCCCCTTTGAATCCTCGCAGAGCTTTCTCGGGCCAAAGGGCCGCACCGGGAGGGCTGGGAGGAACTCGACCTACTCCGCTAACCCAGTGCCTGAGCCAATCACCACGAGGACTGGGACCTCACTCGAGCCTCCCCTCCCCTCCGCCCCCTGCAGCAGCCTCCAGGACAGAGCTCCGGCGGGGGTCTGTTTGCGATTTAAATGCCTGGCTTTCTGCCCGCCGGCTTTGCAAATAAGAGGGCGGGAGCTGCGATGCGGAGCGAAGGGGTCTTCTGAATTGCAGTGGCGATAGGACCCGAAGCTCCTCGCTCCCGTCTGTTTTGTCCGTCCTCGAAGCTTACGGGAAAGGATGGTGGAGGCTTTCTGTGCGACCTGGAAGCTGACGGACAGCCAGAACTTTGATGAGTACATGAAGGCTCTAGGTGGGTGCAAATAAGATGTGCTCTTCTCTTCTTGACCCCTGCTGCTTCAGATACTTGCAGACTCCTTTTTCACCTATTAGATTGGCAAGCGACGAAGACAGACAGATCGCCGTGTCCTAAGTGTGTGGATCCTAGGCTCTGCATTGCCCAGGGAGCGGCTCTGTAATGTGGCAGCTACCTGCTTCCTTGCCCAGGGCCAAATCGTGGTGCATTTAGCCGTCTGTAGAGAATGTGAAGCTTATGTAGTTCTGTGGGTTTCTCTTCAGCGTCCCCGTATTATTTGTGTGTCCAAAATAAGCTGCCACTTGTTATAGCTCAGTAGTTGTAGTGTGTGATTAATGGGCTAAACGTGCTCTAATGAAACTTATACTTGAGGACCTGAATCCCAACACAGCAGTTGCCTGCTTTGTGAGCTGGTTTGGAAGTTGCAGCTAACTGTATTGCTTCCCCTTGCTATTTTAGGTGTGGGCTTTGCCACTAGGCAGGTGGGAAATGTAACTAAACCAACAGTGATCATCAGTCAGGAGGGGGACAAAGTGGTGATCAGGACGCAGAGCACGTTCAAGAACACAGAGATTAGTTTCCATCTGGGAGAAGAGTTTGATGAAACCACTGCAGATGACAGAAACTGTAAGGTAAGAAGCCACTTCTTTGGGAGGGAATAAAAGAGATTCCTTATGCTGCTTTTTTTTAGAGGATGGGAAGTAGAGAATGTTCTCAGTATTTCAGTGCACAGAGAAGGATATCAGGGTCAATTTTGCATTCTAGCACACATAACTTATGTTCCTAAACAATGTGTTACTTGCTCATAGCTTAAATCTTGAATCTATGTCTTACCATGTTTTCACATTACATATGAAACTTGTATTTCAGATAGTATAAGATTTAACAGCATTCTTTTGAAGGAATGATTGCATTTTATCTCATCTCTCTGATTGCCTCTCTGATTAAAGACACAGCTTGCCTCATTCTAAGGCGTTGTTTAAAGAAGGGTGATTAGTCCGAAAGTACTTGTTCAGAAATTTTATTTCTAAAATAAGAAGTTTTTGCATCTAGATGTACACATTTCAATCAAATTCTGAATTTCATGAGTTTACATAATAATAACTCTAGAAACAACAGAAGATATGGTACTAATATGATAATGAATTGATCACAATGAATTCTCTTTCAAAAATCATATATATCATTTGACTTCCATATCAGAAAGCAGATCTGTACTTACTGCTATGTTCTGCATGTTGCTATTCTCAGTCTGTTGTTAGCCTGGATGGAGACAAACTTGTTCATATACAGAAATGGGATGGCAAAGAAACAAACTTTGTAAGAGAAATTAAGGATGGCAAAATGGTTATGGTAAGTCATGGCGATTCTCCCTCCTTCCTGTGTCTTACCCCTCCTCCTTTTCCCTGTCCCTCCCTCCTCCCCTTCTGATTCATTCCCTCCCTCTTCTTCCCTCCCTTCCTTCTGTAATAACATTGAGTCATTAGCAAAGTTCCTTAATCATGTGTAAAACAGAAAAAAAAATAAAAAGATTCTAGCTAATTGTTTCCTCAGCTCTGCTTCCTTAACTACAGAAAAAGAAAAATTCTTAGTGAAGTTACAAAGATGCTGTTGATTTTGCTAAATAAACTGTGTGTCAAAAGAAGAATTTTTGTAGGATCACTGCAAATGCTGATCCTCAAGTGAAATCTAAATAGAAAGGCAATAATTATGGAAATATATAAAGATGATTGATATTCCTATAAGAATATCAAACTTGCTGGATCTCAAAAAAATTACTATATAGCTCTTGTAATAGGTAAGAGATGTTTAACATTTTATATTTTAGTGTGTAAAGGTTATATAAGTTCAGAGCAGATAATTTAGAATGTAACATGAAAGTATAACAAAAATATAAAAATCTTTTCTAATTTCTTCTCAAAGAGAATAATTTTAATATTACTTCCTTCCAGTCTTTCTTTTAATGGGTAAGGTATCTTTCACATGTACATTTTATAGGTACCAATAGTCATGTAAAAACTATAAAATAGAAAATAATTAAAAATAATTTCTCTGATGATGCTTTACCATCATAATCTGGTAAGAATGTGCTTTAATCTAGCTTCCCAGACATTCTTTTCTTTTTTTGTGAACTGAGTAATGGTATTTTGATCACATTGAAATACCCAATATATCATTTTGGGTTTTTTGGAGGGGTAGGGTTGTTTTGCATATTCCTTCTAAGATAATAGCAGAAAGGGTTTTGTTGTTGTTATTTAAGAAAGTTGACTGTTGTTTCCTGACTTCCCTTTATCTACCGCAATCAGAGTTGCTCTAGATTGAGACAGAGGGCTTACATACTCAGGTCTTTCCTGGGAGGAAGTGGGGTGGGGACCAGACGGACAGTTTTTCTGTTCTATTAAATGAATATTAGCCTACATTTTTCTTCAGTAATTATCAAAAGAAAGAATTCATTTCTAAAAGTTTCAATCTGAATTTTCCTTTACACTTTTACTTCCATTTTTACCCCCTGATACAGAGAAGTGTATAGCTCAGCTCTGGCTATATGACTGGAATCGGGCAAAATTGAGTTCAAAAAAGGAAATTAAAGCAATGGGTGATAAGGGAACAACATACTCTTAAAAATTGTATCAATACATGAAAATAATGAACACTAAAAACCCCCTAAATTTTGTAAAGAGGTTTTATATAGCAATTCTTCAGGATGAATTTGACATAAGAACCCATGTTTCACGTTATACCCGACCTAACCACCAAGGTGCACGTAAGCTAAATAAACAATGACAGTCCTGTGCAGTCATCTTTTTCTGCTGATTTTGGAACAAGTCATTGAAAATACCACTTGACAAATGATTTGGATTTTCTTAAAACTTAATTTGGGTTTTCTAAAAACTCTTTGAAAGTTACCTAAGTAATGAACTTGATCAAACCTACTATAAACTTCATTCATTTTCAAAGCAGACAGCTAATTAGCTCCAAAGATTCTGAGAATTTAAGACAAAAGTCATTGTTTTGACCTAAATCTAGATAATCTCAGTTTTTGTTCCATTTTCCTTTTAGAGACAGGATATATATATATAATCTGTTAATCACTCAACAAATAAAATGGTTTCTTTTTGTTTTAAGAATTGAGATAAGGCAGTATTTAATACTTGTAAATGGTCTTACTCTTTTGCATAATATTTAAATCATACATATGATAACCTTTAAAAATGTCAGTAATGGATGTTCTTGTGTATAAAGATTTGATTATCTTTTGAATCTTTCAGACTCTTACTTTTGGTGATGTGGTTGCTGTTCGCCACTATGAGAAGGCATAGAAAAGTTCCTGATCTGGAGCTGAAGAAGCTCTATAATTTTTTTGTTTACTCAAATCGCAGTGCTATCCTGCTGTTACAGCATGGTTGATCCTAATTAGAGGGTTATCCTTGGTGTGGAGGTGGAAAATAGTGATTTAAAAATTTGTTTTAAATACTTGTTACTTTAAGTAACCAGACCAATTTTGACCTGCAAATTTATCATGTTTGATAGTTTACATTAAAATTTTAAGCTTCATTTTAAAAAATTAAGAAGTGAATACATTTTATCATTTCCATTGAAATATCAATCAAATTGGAATAAAAATTGTATACCCATGAGAAATTTTGTTGTTGGTTTTAATATCACTAGTCTAGCTGGAAATTATGTATTAGAGTTTTAAATAGAATAATCTTTCTCTGGAATAAAGTGAGGCTGGAATATTAGAATTTTGTTTAAAATACTAATAAAAAAATAAGTGGAAGCCTAAGAAAATGATATGCCACACAGTTTTTGTTGAAATTTCCATAAAGAATTTATGGTAATTGAATTCATTTGGTCAGGATGCAAAGAAGCATTGTTATAGTGAGTTGGGTTGCACAAGTGATGTCTTGCTATTACAAAACACGCAAACTGAAGAAGCAAAATGATAGACATGAAAATGTCTTATTAAAAGGTAATCATAAGCAAAATGTCATAAAAGAAAAATGTCATTTAATTCACATTTCTCATTGAGGTTAATTTTAAAAAGGTAGTGAATTTTATCCTGGATTATAAAGATGTGTCTCAAGAGTTCCCTGGTGGTGTAGGGCTTAGGGCTTTGGTGCTGGCACTGTGTCAACACTGCGGCCTGGGTTCGATTCCCAACTGGGGAACTACCCACATACAAGAAAAAAAAAAAAGATAAAAAAAAATAAAGATATGTCTCCAGACTAGGGTATTGGGCTGAACTGAGTCAGTGAGAACGCTGAAATGGAGTGTGTGCAGAGTGCGCATAAAGGCATTCATTTTCCCTTGTGTGGGAGTTGTTGGAACTAAGTCGACCAAAGGAAAGAAAGAAAACATCTGTAACTGGCTAGGGTTTGCATTGGTAAAATACAAACCGATGTTATTTTAGATTTCATTATTTACAAAATGTTATTTTTACATTTCCTCAGACCCAGAACGTGAAGCAAGTAAGGCAGATACTAGTTTTACTTTACTGATGAAGAAACTGAAGATTTTCCGTATCCAGGTTCTCAGAACTACCGAATAATACCAAGTACTGGGAACTTTGAAAATTTCCCCTTTATTTCTTCTCAAAAATTAATATTTCAGCTAAATATTATTTTTCTGAGACAAAAATGCAAAATTTTACATTCTCTATTCATCATCTCTTAGGAAATTGTATCTCTGTTAGCCTCTAGGGCAGGCAGGAGGTGCGGAAATTGTAAATATTTTTTTAGGACAAATATGCAATATTAATTTTTAATCAACCCAGTGATTTCAGTAAGTTTCTATAAGTTAATTAAAAGTCCAATTAACTTAACACTTATAAGGAAATTTCCTTTAACTTACACAATTTACCATAATGATACTATTACCTGACTATTATATCACTTTAATTCCTATAATGAAGAGTAGAAAAATCTAAAGTGCAGCTATGAAATTTAACATTTGAATATATAATCATTACTGAATGTCAATAAGATCGTCTGGCTAAGTTTACCATCCCTAAAACTATAGTTTACTTTTGTCATTAAAAGCTATGACTCAGCAATTACACTTCTGGGTGTTTATCTAAAGAAATCCAAAATACAAATTCAAAAAGATATATGCATCTTTATGTTCATTGCAGCCAAGATAATAGAAGCAACCTGTTTGTCAATAGACAATTGGATAAAGAAGATATAGCATACACACACACACACACACACACGATGAACTATTACTCAGCCATAAAAAATGTAATCTTACCATTTATGACAACATGGATGGATCTAGAGCAGCAGTGTGCAATCTTTTTGCTTCCTTGGGCCACAATGGAAGAAGAATTGTCCTGGACCACACATAAAATACACTAACATTAATGGTAGCTGATAAGGTGCGGGGGGAAAAGTCGCAAAAAATCTCATGTTTTAAGAATTTGCGTGGGCCGCATTCCAACCTGTCCTGGGATGCAGGTTGTACATGCCTGATCTAGAGTGTATTATGCTAAGTGAAATAAGTCAGACAAAGCATGACAAATACTGTATGATCTCACTTATATATGGAATCTAAAAAAAAAACAATGAACAAACAAGACAGAAACAGACTCATAGATGCAGAGAACAAACATGGTTACCGGATGGGAGAGTGGTAGGCGAATGGGTGAAAAAGGTGAAAGGATTAAGAAATACAAATTGGCAGTTACAAAGTAGTTACAGGGATGTAAAATACAGGATGGGGAAAATAGTCAACAATACTTCAATGACTATTATGGTGCCGGGTGGGTACTGGACTTATGGGGGATCACTTCTTAAGTTATATAAATGTCTAACCACTATACTGTATACCTGAAAGTAATATAATATTGAATGTCAACTGTAACTGAAAAAACAAAACCAAAGCACAAAGCAGAACACCGAGGAGGCATTCGCTGCTATTGCTCTGAGAGCCTTGCATCCTTGCTTTGCCTGGAGGACTGCTTCGTCTTGGCGATTTCAGCCTATGTGCTGGTAGAAGCATAGACTCTGGCTTGTCTATGCTTAATGATACAAGGCCAAAGAAGGGAATTCTGTTTCAGGTCATTATAATTAGGCTAAATAACATCCTTCTGGCATTTATTTCCATACATTGTCTTACTGAGTAAAGAATGAAAAGGTTCTGGTGACCTAAATAGGAAACAAAGTTACACCGGTTAAAAGATCAAGAGTTGCAGTGATGGACCAAATGCATTTTTCTAGGAAGATAATTAACAAATTATTTTTGCATACTAAGTGTTTACAGGGTAGTTGTAAATCATTTTTGTTCAAGCTATATTCTGTCTCATATTGTAACCTGTTGGTGTACTAATTTTTCTGGTTTACTTTTTTTCTTTTTTAACATACAAAACTGGAAAAATTAGCAAATCCAAAGGCAATTTGGTCAACAGGCCCTGGAAGATCATTTCTGAAACTCCAAGATCCCAAATATAGAAACTAGGCTAAAGGCTATCTTGTGAAATCCAATCATGGAAACTTGACAATGAGTAAGCAGTGGCTCCCCTCTCACACAGGACTTCTCTGTCACGCAGATATATGCCCTCATAACACTCAGAACGTGGGGACGTGCAAATACTCAGGGTTGAGGTTTACACCCAGAGATGCAAAGGAACTGTGCTTCTTAGACAGTGGGTATAAAGGGCAGCCCAAGAAAGCAGAAGGAGTAGAAAGGAGAATGGTGCTTCTACCCATGAATTTCAATACATTGTCCCTTTGGAAATTCTAACATTTCTTATGTTTCAAAATGTCTATGCCATATTTTATGCTTATTTATTTCACAATCAATTTACTTCTTGCCTTATTGGAAAATGAAAATAAAAGTGAAAATAGCTAATTTTTACAATTAAAAGAATCTTTTTCCAACTTTCAAAATGTTTGGACTAGAGTAACTGTTATTTTGCTGTCCTTGAAGTTGTTTTTGTCTCATTCGTTTATCTTTTTCTTTTTTTCCTGCTCCATTTTTTTTTTTTTTCATACTTTTGTGGTTGTGGACTGGGAAACTCCAAGTGTTACCAAGCACGGGCTCATTGCCTGATACACACAGAAGCCAATACTATGGTACTGGTTTTTAAGAAAAGAAAACGCTTTATTGAGAGTTGACCAGCATGGAGACATGAGTCAAGGCTCAAATCTGTCCCCCTGATTCAGGGTTTGGGGCGAGTTTTAAGGAGTTGGGGAAATGGGATGGTAGGCAGAAGCATTGGCCTGGCAAGTATCAATTTGAGGGTATTGGAATTTGACCATTTATGGTTAAGATATGGTAAGGGACATTAGCACCAGGACCAGGTCTTTCTGGACAATGGACACTTTGCTTCTGAAAGGGTTCCATTGTTCAAGTTCTTACCATGTCCCAGTCCTTTGATTCCATTGAGTGGCGGTAGGGGTGAGGTAAGACTTGGGTTCAGGGTACAGCTGTTGGTCAAAGGTCTCTCCTCTGTGCATCCTTCAGTTTTGCCAAGACTTGAGATTTTGGTTTGTCAGCTCTGAAAGCGACTCAGTATCTTGTTAGAAACAGGAGAGGGCCAGTTTAAACTGGTTCTGCAGTTACACAAGGACCATTTTGTACACCCTGGGAAAGCACTTTAGTTCTCCCAAGCCTTCTGAAACATCCTAAAGCTGTTCTAAGACTTGAACTGACCTGGCAGGACATGAAACAGAAAATGGAGGTGACTTGATTCCCACTTCAAAGCCCCTTCCGTGAGACACATTGCCATTTTATTTCATAGGATATAGTTTTCTCTGATGGTAAAAAAAAAAAATACACTTTACAATATCTTTTATGATGTTAGTTATTCTGGAGGATATTTTCTTGTCCAGAGGAAGTCTGCATCTTACAAATTTAAACTACATGCTTCTTTACCTTATTAAAGGGGTTAGCAGCCTCATAAATGGTATTGGGAGGAGTTCCCTGATGGTGTAGTGGCTTAAGGCTTCGGCGTTGGCGCTGTCAGCGCTGCAACCTGGGTTCGATTCCCAGTCAGGGAGCTACCCACATACCAAAAAGTAAATAAATAATAATTTAAAAAAAATAATAAATGGTATTGGGAGGACCACAGAACTCAAGGCAGTTTGGGAATCTTGACTCCTTTGTCAGAATAAATATTGGTAAAAAACAAAATTCTATTCAGTAAATTTGAAACTTTAATTAAGATATTTATAAATTAGGCAGCATCTCACCTAGCAACTAGAAGAGTGCTCAGAAAGGTAGTACAAAATAGAAGGTTTTTATAGAAAAGGGGTGGAGGGGGGCAAGGGAACTATTAACAAGAGAACAGAAAGGATTATTTTTGGATGAAGTGTTGGAGAGTGAGGAAGGGCAAGGGTTTTTATCATGCAGATTGTGTCTTCTCTTTAGGGGGCAAGGAGAGGGCCCAGGTGACAGATTACCTGACTAGTGGTTGTCCAGAAAATTCCAGACTAGTTGATAACGTTCTGTTCCTGGGAGAGGATGAATCTACGATTAGATCAGATATTAAACCTAGATTTGGTATATGGGCTTTTAGCCTGAATGACTCCATTTGGGGCCGTAGTTTTCACTAACAGTATCTTTAAAAAATTCCTTGAAAGAGTAAAATCAACTGGCTCCATTTATGATTACTATGTATCTCAGGAACTATAGAGCATAGTTCTGAGACGTTATTCTAACTCAGGTGTTGAAAACAGACCTTTAAAGACAAAACCACATGCCCAAAATGGCCTCACTTGTGGTAAAGCTCATATCAAACCTAGATTTAATATCTGACCCATTGCTGTTTCCATCTCTTCCAGAAGTATACTCTTAATCAACCAGTCTGGAATTTTCTGGTAAACACTGAGGTAAATTGGTTATTTGGGCCCCATCCACCCTACCCCCCCATAGAAAGAGGCAATCTGTATGATAAAAATTTTTGCCTTTCCCATCCCCAAAGAAGTCTTGCTCTAAAAAAATCTTTTCTTAATAGCTCTCTTGCCGACCCCTCCTCCACCTTATTCCTAGAAAATCCTTCCACTTTGTTTTATTTATTTATTTTTAATTTGCGGGGGTGGGGCTGGGGTATGTGGGTAGTTCCCCGGCCAGGAGTCAACCCAGGCCACAGCGCTGACAGCGCCAGCGCCGAAGCCCTAAGCCACTACACCACCAGGGAACTCCCAAATCCTTCCACTTTGTATACCTTCTCCAGAGCCGTTCTAATTGCTGGATGAGATGCTGCCCAATTGATGGATCACTTAATAAAGCCAATTTGAACTTCAAGTTTACTTGGTTGACTTTGTTTTAACAAACAAGCCCCTAAAACTTAGTGCATTTGAGCTGTGGTTATGGACCATCACTATCACTTTAGCAACACCCTGAGGGTTTGTAAAAACACAAATTACTGGGCTCCATCCCTACAGTTTCGGATGCAATTGGCCTGGCCTGGAACCTGGGAGTTTTCATTTCTAACTAGAATTTTCAGGTAGTGTTGATGCTGCTAGTTCAGGACCACATTTGAGATCCACGATGCTGGCCAAAATTTCTGCCTACCTCCTCCGAATCAGGATATTTCAAGGTTCTCTGCATTACTGTTGTGGAGAAGCCCAATTAGGGCCAGGTGGCATTTAGGTCTGGAGCTGGCCCAAACACACCTACCCAGGCCCATCACCGACGCTAAGAAGCAAAAAGGATACAAGTGATCTTTAGACATTTGCTGGTCCCGCCCACCGAGTTGCCGCAGGCTCTGCCCTCGCACGTGACCTCTGGGCGTCTACACCTTCTACCGTCTTCTGCCTCCTCCACATCCCCAGGGCCCGGCAGTCCGAGTGGAGCCGCGGGACGGCCAGTCTCCCAGGTTTGTTGCATTGGTCCGCGATGGCGCTGCTGGACGCGATCTTCTGCTGCCTGCTGTCAATCTGGCACAGCCAACCCGCCTTTGGACTGCCCCTGGCGCCCGCCGGTGGCCAGAGTCCCGCTCCGGCGGTGGGTGAGTCGTCCGTGACCCTTTCCCTCCCGGGAGCTGCCCGAAAGCGCCGGGGAGGAAGCGCCCGGTCAAAGTCAGAAAAAGTTCATGGGGCCGCAAAGCGCCCTGGCCGGGACTGCAGCGAACTGGGCCCCAGACGCACTGGGCGCCAGCTCCGGCTGCTGGCCCCGGGGAGGGCGAGGGCGACGGAGACGCCAGAGCGCGTCACCCCGCGGGGAGGTTGGGGGGCTTCACTGGGACTAGGACCTGCGCCAGTGGGGGCGCTGCGCGCGGGCGCGGCCGCTGTATTCCGCCTCCCGCGCCGTGGTTTACACTCTGTCTCCGGATGTTTTACGCCTGGGGCAAGGAAGAAAAAGCTGCGTGCCTCAAGGGAAACAGAAGCGGGGTGTTAAATATGCCGCACTTCCAGCGGCCCCGAATCTGTCCAGAGCGGAGAGGTAACTGCAAACCTCCCACCACACCTCAGGGGTGTGGATTTCAGCTCACCGAGTTCGGTGCCTTCTTCCCACTCCCCCAGGTAGAGTGTGGTCACAGTCTCGGTGCTACCCACCCCTTAGTTAATCTGTGTTAGAGCTCATGGGGGCCCTCTTTTCACTTTACCTGGGTGCTGGGATCCCCGCGGGCGAGACCACTTTCATTCATTCCCAACACGTAACACGGTGCCTGTTTCAATGGTGGTTCTCGAAGTGTGGTCTGGGACCAGCAGCTTCAGCATCACTTACATTTGTTAGAAATGCAAGTTTTCAAACCAAGCCCGGACTACCGAATACAAAATTGGGAGAATTAGGGCCTGCAAGTAATTCTGATAAGACGCTTTATCTGGGTGCTGGGATTCCTGCGGGCCAGACCCATTTCATTCATTCCTAACATGTAACACAGTGCCTGTTAGGATGCCACCTGAGCCTTCGGTTTCAAAGATCAAGATACCCACGACTTCCAGGCTCCCTTTAAAAAAATAATTGCTCTGTTATTTAGAGGGGGGAAACTAGATAGGTGGAGTTCTGTGCTGTGTTTCAGGCATAGCTGTCTCTGAAATTCAGCGCAGTGCTTAGTCCTGAAACCTCTCTGTTGCTCTCGCTCTTCAGCGACTTTGGAAATGCTCTGCGAAAAATGCTCCCTCTTTGTCTGCAAGCCAACTCCTCATGACTCAAGGCTCAGGCAGTTGAAAGCAAGAACTATAAATCTGGTTTACCAACTGTCAGTCACAACACAATTGTTTCAAAATACTTAGGTATGCTGGTTTCTTCTATTAAAGCCAGAGCTGTGTTTTATTATGTGGCTGTTTAGGATTTTGAGATAAAATGTCCGAGGTTGCATGAGACCAACCAATGGCAAATTCGCCTTTTGCTTTTAAGAATCTGATTGCTAAAGTCTTCCGTGACAACGTGCTGCAGTCTAGTGAAGGTCCAGTTCACACATCCATATGTTGGTAGGGAAGCAACAGGGTGAGTCTCCCAGGGAAGAAGAAGGGAGAGGGGTAACTGGGGTTCAAGGAACTGCTTCATGTTGACTCAGCAGTTTCACACTGGCTGTTTTATTTTACATGTTTTTCACTTGATGTGACCTTCTCCTTTTCTCCTTTCCCAACCCAAAATGCTTGGACTTCTTACAGTGCTCACCATAACTGGCCTCTGCTCACTCGATGTGTGTGTGTGTGTGTGTGTGTGTGAGCGTGCGCGCACTTGTGCACAAATTCCCACTCAGTTTTCCGCCCTGTCAGACGTGGTGGTCAGAGGACAACCACCCAGGGAAAAGCCTCACCTGAGTGTTTTTAGTCACCATTCTTTAGATTTAGTAGGTTAGGACCTACTGGACCCTTTGGTAGGAACTGACGTTATAAACAAATAAACAAAAATACCTATCTTAAACAGCTGTATTTCCAAACATCTGAATAATGGTTTACTAGCTTCTTCTGAATACATTAAAACTTTCTAAGATAAATTATGATTTTTTGGGGGTGTACAATTTTGACCATATTTGCCTAACTATGTTGACAACATGAAGACACATACACACATACATTTGTGGACATCTTTTTAAAGATTATCTGGAAGAGAAGAAAAAGTGAATGTGATGTAGTGAAGAGAACTATGGATTGTGAACCAGAGAGTCTGGATTGGAGTGTGGGCTCTGCCACAGGCCAGGTCTGTGGTCTTGGAGACATACACACACACACACAGCATTTTTGTGTACAGTTTTATTAGAAGTGGGAGGTGAGGCCTCCAGAGGTTCATTCATGAATTGCAGATTAAGAACCTGCCGGAGCTTCCTTCTTGACTTCTATTTAAAGACACCTTCAGTACACTAATTACTCCTCACTTACCTGTCTGGCCCTGCGATGTTGTGGAAAGAGTGCTTGGCCTGCAGGTCTGGAGAGACTGGTTCCAGTTCAGCTTTCACTGCAGTCACTGTGTGATCCTGAGGAAATACGGAAGTCTGCCTATGCCTAATTTTTTTCTTTTTTTGCTTTTTGGTATGTGGGTAGCTCCCTGACGGGGAATCAAACCCGGGCCGCAGCGCTGACAGTGCCAGTGGCGAAGCCTTAAGCCACTACACCATCAGGGAACTCCCTGCCTATGACTAATTAAAGAATGTTTGTTGAGGGCCTGCTATAGGTTAGACATGTTCTAGATGCTGGGGATATGTAAATCTAGACACTAAATTAGATCAGAGGGATGTGTCCTTAATGCGTTTCCAGAGTTTAATCTACTTATGTCATGTCCTGCAGTCATCACAGTATCTCATCTAGGTGTTGTCATCTATTTTACATGAGGTGAGTGAGACAAAGACATTTGAAAGTACACACACAGAGGAGGTGATTAAGAGCAGCGTGGCCTTGAGTGTCAGATTTCCTTAATCCCTATCTTGGCTCTGTTGACTGTGACCTGTGACTTGGACTTAATCTCTGTGTGCTGCAGTTCTTTATCTGTAAAATGGAAATAATGCATAAAAACAGTACTAAACTTATAATAAGTACTTGATAAATTAACTATTCCTTGGGAATAATGAAGTTCAATCTCCAATTCCAGCTTGGAGTTACAAAATAATAACAGTACAATTAACATTGAACTTACTACATGCCCGTCACCTTCTAAAAGCTTCACTTCTACTAAGTCTCTTAACCCTCATACAGTAGGCAGTAATAGCATTCTCATTTTATAGCTGAAACAAGCCAAGATCATAGCTAGATTAGTAAGTGGAGCTTGGATTCAAAGTCAGGCAGTCTGACTCTGGAGTCCCTGCTGTTAACTAAAACACTATATTGTTCTGTGTGTAGTTTACTACAGCTTAACATTTTATAAATAATAAAATACATGGAAGGACCGCCTTCAGGATATTTCAGAGCTATTTGCCAACTCCACTTTGTGTGTTGGATGAAGTATGTCTAATTTGGAAATAAAAGTTGGCATATTTTCTGCATTATAGAATAAAATAAATCACTTGGCTAAAGTTTTCAAATGAGGAATGAACACCAAGTAATTGACTGTAACGACTATTTTATGTCTATTTTCTTCTGGACCTTTTGTTTACCATGTCTTAGCTGTGAACTTAAATATGTTGTAAAATTATAGCAATGATATGAAGAAACAACAACCCAAATATAACTTACCTTTTCTATCTTAACCAATGAACTGTTTCTATTTTTTTTGTGTTTTTGTTTTTGTTTTGTTTTCTTTTTGTTTTGTGGGTAGCTCCCTGGCTGGGAATCGAACCCAGGCCACAGCATTGACAGCGCCAGCGCAGAAGCCTTAAGCCACTATACCACCAGGGAACTCCCTATGTTTTTATTTTATTATACTATTATCCTAGCTTTGGGTTTGATTCTGGTATTTGCTCACATACATACTTTTCATCTTTGTATAGATAAAAGTTTGCATTCTACTTTGCTCCATGCTTCTGGCATAGTATGTAATGCTGTTGTCACTTCTGATCTATTTCTGATATAAATTATAATCACAGTGAATTGTAAATTCAAAGTGTAAAAAAGCCTAAATATTAAAACAATATATTAATTGCATATGAAAGGCAATAACATCATTGAAGATATTGTAAATTCTTTACAAGTAAACCTGAGAGTCTTTCAAAATGGTGTTCAGATTTTGATACTATTAGCTTTGTATACTAAAGTAAATTTCCTAATCGATCCAACATTAGCTTCTCAACCCTAAAATGAGAACAATGACTTCTATTTCAGAGTAGTTTTGAGAATGAAATGACACAGTACATTTAAATTGCTTATCACAATGCCTGACACATAATAAATACTTTATAGAGATACTATTATTATTATTTCTAGTATGTCTTTCAACAAAATAATCTTTGTCAACTTGATTTATAAGCAAGGACACTATCAAGTGAGTTCTGGCCTTCTCCCTGAAAACCCAATGGAAATTTCTATTTAACAAATGCTTCCCTTAAAATTATTACCATTTTATGTAAGTGTATGATAAAAAGTATTCCCCTATTAAAAAACTTAAGAAACTTTGGAATTCCAATTCTTGGCTTAAAGCTTAACCCAGAATATGATATATATGTATTATATATACATATATTCACACGCACACACATCCATTAATATTGAGAGGTAAGGTTTTACAAGAACTTGGGAGATTTAGTTCCTGGTTCTGCAATCTAACCACTGTAACCCTAACAAACCACATCATATTTCTATATCAGTTTTTCTACAACAAGCATGTAAGTAAATTATAACACCTTAAATTCTGGAAGGAAGGAGACATGCTGTTAAGACACAGTATAATATTATTATTGACCTCCTGTTAAGATGTCTTCATATATTTTATTATGCAAATTAAGTTTGTTACATAGTCTTGCAATCACTGAGCTCCTCAGTTCTGACACATGTAAGTTCTGGTATATTCTTCTACTGTTCTTGGAATCCTCATCTCACAGAAAAGTATTGTATCTAAAGTAACTTGAGGATATATGAACATTTAAGTTACTAAAGCTTTCCTTCACAGGGAGGAACAACTGTTTCTAGACTTACTATAGCTATTTGTATGGGAATACCAAAAAAAAAAAGTAGATGTAACACTATTTCTTTTCTAATTAACAGGACATTTTTGGCATGTGACTGACTTACACTTGGACCCTACTTACCACATCATAGAAGACCGCACGAAAGTGTGTGCTTCATCCAAAGGCAAAAATGCCTCCAATCCTGGGCCTTTTGGAGATGTTATGTGTGATTCTCCATATCACCTTATTTTGTCAGCATTTGATTTTATTAAAAATTCAAAACAAGAAGCATCTTTCATGATATGGACAGGGTAAGTGATTATTATATAAAGATCATTAGTTATTAAATATTTATCTACAGTGTCCTAATCTTCATTGCAATGCTGAATTACATAAGATTAGTTAATGTTTTAAGAATTTTGGGGGTTTAAAAAAATACTAGGTCAAATTAATCAACATTATTAGAGATAAGAAAAATTTTGTCTTTTTTTAAAGTAAAAGCTCTGGAAATATGTTGATAACTAAGACATGAATCCATAAACAGTACATTTGTATCAATGTCTAGAGGTATTTATTAATGTGATAAATGTCTTCATTAAATAATCGAAGACAGATGGCAACATCTGTGATAGCAATTTTGTAAACATCTTCTGGTAGTATAATTAATTCCATCCATCATGCATAGAATGAAAAGATCTATACTTTCTGTGCCTGCAGTAATGACTATGGCACTCTTCAAATTAATTTATACATTATAACTCAATCTATAATAGGTATTATTCCCATTTTTCAGATGAGGAAGTGAAGGCACTGAGCATTCAAGTTAACTTGCCTAAGTGCACACAGCTAGTAAGTGGCACTTATAGAAACTGATTTTCTCTATGATTCTGTCTCCTTTTCAGGGATAGCCCACCTCATGTTCCAGTGCATGAACTCTCAACAGACATAGTTATAAATGTGATTGCTAATATGACAACTACCATCCAAAGTCTCTTTCCAAATCTCCAGGTTTTCCCTGCACTGGGTAATCATGACTATTGGCCACAGGTAAATTTTACTTCAACTTCCAGAAGTGCTTAAAGAATTTTTCCCATCAGTAGTGTCAAAATTATGACAATAAGTAGCAGGTGGCACGGTGTGGGACTGGGGCCCATGGAGGCAGTGTGTGCTCTTAATGCCTACCATCAAGGATGGTAACACTAATGTTTTGGGGGCTTTAAAATGACTTAATTTATAAAATATTACATACCTAGTGAATTTTCAGAAGTACATTACTGTTTGTGGACTATTAATTTTTGTTTTATAATCTTCCTTAATTTTTCCTTTCCTTTGAATAATTCTGTCCTTCACTTGCATTTCCATGATTAGGTTAGGAAGGAAGGTGAATGTTGACAATTGTTTACATTTTTCAGAATTTCAGTTGGACATACAAAGCTCTCCACACTCTAATCTCAGCTAGACTGTGATTAAGTACTTTAAAAACATAGCAAAGTATCCTAAGAACCAAAGCAGGAAGTCCACGTTCAAGTCCAGCGTATCTAATTAAGGTATGATTCAAGACAGACACAACGTTCAGAATAGTTAATGCCTGATACAGCCAGGCTTCAACTTATCAGGGCGACTATTTGTTAAGCAGTCTGTGCATAACAGCTGGATGCCAGCCGTGGTTACAGGGTCTTGTGACAGTGGTGTAAAATCTTAAAGAGTTATGCAGATTCAGGAGATCTCAGAGATCGTTGTTTAGTCCAGGGCTTGCCGAACTATGGCCTGTGGTCCAAATTTGGTCTGCCACTGGTCCCGTAAAATAGTTTTATTGGGACACAACCATGGCTATCCTTTCTGTATTGCTTGGCTTTTGCACTACAACTAATTGAGAGAGAGACCATATCATTCATAAGCCTAAACTATTTCTTATTGGCCCTTTATAGAAAAAGTTTGCTGACTCTGGTCTAGATCTACTCTTTTTTATCGATGAGAAAAATGTTAAGTTGTTTATTCAAGTGCTCACAGTCACTTAGGAGTGGAGTCCACATCCTGGATGTGTTGTGTTCAGTTATACCAACTTCCTTTCACACATCTCTTGTTCTTGCCAGCCTAACATAATCAGTATTCCAGAACATGATATTTACTTTAATGGCTCTCTTTGTCTACATATTTCTTTTTGCTTAGAGTATTTTTTCTATTTCATGTTGAAAGGATGCTTCATGAGTGTCTTGATTATATTAGTTCATCTCACCTGAATACAGTGATTTTGAAAAGTTGTACTCTAGGTGTTGTTATTTCTCATATTTAAAGTAGAAAAGTCTAGAGTGACTTTTATATATTTTTAAGATTCTTCATGCCATTCCAGTGTCATGGCATCCATCACAAATGGCTAAGACTTTTAAGTTTTTTGATGATGATGATGACAACCAATTTTTAATCAGAATCTAGATTGGCCTAAAACCTTGTATAATTTTCAGACAAATGACTGATCTCTGACACAAACTGAAAATATACTTTGGATATTTACTTACAGTTAAAACAAATCATTTGTTCTGAATATATTTATGCTTTCATCATGTATTGGGAATATGTTTTAGGAACTAATGTGACTTTGGTGTCATCTTGAAAAATAACTAAGCATTTTCATTAATGCTGACAGGGAAACTCCATTAAGATGAAATGATGAAAAGTCAAGAAAATGGCTTTGGTTTTTTAATATAATTTTTTAAAACAAAAAATAGAATTAATCAATTTTACAAATTATTTCTGGGTTTTTATTCAATTTCTATTTCCTTAAGTTTTTTCTTCTCAGAAGTTATGTCACCATACAAATACTTTATTACATAATATGATAAAATAAGATGATAAAAGATACTTTATAATGATAAAAATAATGTTTTTATATATCTAGTATAATTTTAAAAAATGAAAACATATTGACATAATTTAGGCTGACATAAGAGATTCTTCAAATCAAAAGCTGTGGTTGTAAATCTTTATTCAAGAAGTTAAGAAACTTTATACTAGTGCTAACATTTCAGAGGACTTGGTTTAAATCTAAAACCATGAAGTATTCTCCATTCCTCCGCATGCTACACTAAGGCCTTGCATGTTCATGCCCAAACCTGCCTTCTTTGTCTCTTTAAGAGCATACTCTCACATTCATCCTGCAGCCTGGCCACACCAAAACGGGTTCTCTTCTCTGTACATTTCACTGTGTTTGCATTGGCTATTGTTTTTGCTTTGATGCCTTTTTGAAAAACTATGGTTAATATACAATATTATACTAGTCTATAACATAGTGATTCAACACATATATCCAATTGACTGTATTTCCCGTAGTACACTTTACATCCTTGTGACTTACTGATTTTATAACTGGAAATTTGTACCTCTTGTTCCTTTTCACCTTGTTTGCCCTTTTTCCTACCCTCTCCCCTCTGGCAACTATCATAGCTTGTACTCTATGTCTATGATTTTGTTTCTGTTTTTTTCGTTTATTTTATGTTGTTTTGTTTTATTTTAGATTTTACATGTAAGTGAAATCATACAGTATTTATCCTCTGTCTGATGACTTTGTCAACTTGCATCATTATTCAAGGCCTGGTTCAGATGCTGTCTTCTCTCTCCCCACTGACTCTCTGGATCAACTTGATTGTTTTTGCTTCTGCACTCTCAGAACCTCTGCAGTAGCATCTAGCACATTGTCTTGTAGGTGATTGATTATATGGGTCCCTGTCTCCTCAGTTAAGTTACAAATTCCTTGAAGATTAAGTCTATCTGGTATTCCTCCTTGCATTTCCAGATGTCTAACATAGCAGTTAGTACTCAAGTAATGTTTAAATTAATCAATCCGCAATTCTTTAGAATTTCAATCGTGAATGATATTGTTTGTGGCCAGGATCAACTGCCTACTGTCACCAGCAAGGTGTACAATGCAGTAGCAAACCTCTGGAAACCATGGTTAGATGAAGAAGCTATTCATACTTTAAGGAAAGGTGAGTGAAAGATTTACTCATCCCTATTTTACTTCCATTTTTATTTTCATGTTTAGAGTTAGATCTTTAATGTTTGGTTGGGTGTACCAATTTTGGAGAGCCTCTACTCAGTTTATTTGGAGACCATAAGTCACATTTGAAAGCTAAGGAGAGGCATGGATAATAAGTGACCCGGGACAGAGAAAGCAGGGCCAAGATCTCAGTGGCTAGCTCTGACAGTACACTCTTGGATATTCTGTTACTACTGATTCATTGGTGTGAGTGCAGCTTTTACATCTTTAAGCCTCATATCCATGGAGATTGTAGCAGCTCTTGTTTGCCTGGCATTTCTTCATTCATCTTTGGCAAGATCCATGTATGTTCCCATTTCTTTGGATTTTTTATTTTACAATAATTCTCATCTTAGCTCCCTAATCTTATAAAACTGGAGTTGATATATTAATCTTTCCTGTACAAAATTCAGTAGCTTAAGACCTAGTGTCAGTATATTTAATTATCTTTTTATCTGAACATTGGATATAGTGTTGTTAGCTCTGCATATGGAAGTGCCAGCATTGGATCTGAAAAAATGGTAGGTTTGCAATAAACGTTTGTTAAAATTGATTCTTATTTAATGACAGCCTACGCATGTACAAAGTAAACTGTGAGAAATAAATATAACCATCCTGACTGGCATAAAAACCTTAATTAAGAATTTGCTTTCACAGTGACTGCATATTTTGTGTGTGTTTTTCTAGAATGTGTTTTAAATTTGTTTTTATAGGTGGCTTTTATTCACAGAAAGTTTCCACTAATTCGAACCTTAGGATCATCAGTCTAAACACAAATTTGTACTACGGCCCAGATATCATCACCCTGAATAAGACTGACCCAGCAAATCAGTTCGAATGGCTAGAGAATACACTGAATATGTCTCAGCAAAATAAGGAGAAGGTAGAATTCATAGATCAAAATCATCAGGGGATAAAAGGAGGGCTAAATCTGTATATTTATTAAACTTGATGGGGGTCAGGTATTAATAAAAATATTAAAATTTGAAGATGTTTTCACATGAAATACCTTATGATTTAATCTCTATTGTTTTGTTTTGCTTTTAATGTTTTGAGGATTGATTGACATCACTCAATATAAATAGGAGCTGATAAAAAGAAAACTGTGACTAACGTCATAGTTACCTGATATTATCAAGTCATTTAAATGAGACAAGTGCAAATGTAGTGAAATTAATAGTTTCCTAATTTCATCTTTTTTGGTAATAAACAGAAGAGATAGTACATTTGCTTTCTAAATTTTAATTGATATATTTTTAATCTTGTGTTTCTAAATGTCATTTAGTTATGACAAATGTGCAAAAAGATTTCATCAGTCCTTCTTGTGTTTCTTTCCCCAGGTGTACATCTTAGCTCATATTCCAGTGGGGTATCTGCCCTATTCAGTGAGCACTACAGTCATGAGAGAATACTATAATGAGAAATTGGTAGATATTTTTAGAAAATACAGCAATGTCATTGAAGGACAATTTTATGGACATACTCACAGGGATAGCATTATGGTTCTTTCAGATAAAAAAGGTAATATGATGTTTTATTTGTAGTTCCCCAATCCAAGATGCTAGAGCAAAACAGAATCTCCAGTAATTTTTGCTGATTCAGTTAACTAAATGTTTCATGGGGAGTTCCCCGATGGTGTAGTGGCTTAAGACTTCGGCACTGGCACTGTCAGCGCTGTGGCCTGGGTTCGATTCCCAGTCAGGGAGCTACCCACATACCAAAAAGCAAAAAAAAAAAATAAATAAATAAATAAATAAATGTTTCATGCAATAAGCCTGTCAGCACCAGCTTTTATTTAATTATCTTCTATAATTTTATAGTGAATGGCAATTTGTAGGTCTGTAGTTGTGTGTTAGCTCCACAGGACCACTGTCATTTGATTGCTGTCAATACAAAGCCTCTGAAGCCCTCAGATCACTCAAATTTTCATTTAGAGCCTCAAATTTAGAAAAATATTACTGTTTGATATTTACCTGCTAGACTTGTTTCTTTTGATATGTCTTGTTTTATGTCTCTAAATTTAAAGAGCAAAGGACAATTTACCACTGGTTTAAAATAAAATATATTAAAGTGTTTTAAGTACTTCTTATCATTGTTGTCTATTCAGCCTTAAAAGAAAAAAAATTGGGAGTTCCCTGATGGTGTAGTGGCTTAAGGCTTCGGTGCTGGTGCTGTCAGTGCTGCGGCCTGGGTTCGATTCCCAGTCAGGGAGCTACCCACATACCCAAAAGCAAAACAAAAAAAAAAAAAAAGAAAAAGAAAAAAAATCTCTAGCATCAAACAAAACAGTGATTATATATGTTTAAAAATTACATCTGCGTGAGGGTTGAAAACTGAAAGTTAACAAAATAAGAGTTCTGATTTTATATTATCCAACCAAGGGAAGAATCAATATGTATTTTTTTGTTTTTAGTCATTGGGGAACAGTTTTGAAATGCTTTACATCTTCTATCTACAATAAGTAGCCTGGTAAAAATGACCATTTTTCAACATTTGACAGTTTTTTTACTCAGAAAGAAATTTAGTTCTATGATATGTATAAAACATGGTGACACTCTAATCAAATTCTTACTATGTAATTGTTGGAGTATTGTCTAGGTAGAGGTACGGAACGAACTACCCAATAACTTGTGATAACTTGAATTTTACATGAAAAAATTCAAATATATAAAAGCAGAAAGAATTATAAAACAAACTCCCATGTACCATCATTTATATTTAACATCTATCAAGATTTTGCCACATTTGCTTTATCCATTCTTTACTCTTCATTTCTGAAGTATTTGAAAAGATCTCAAATAATAGATCTGTTTCAGCCCTACATGCTTCTGTATGCATTGCTAAAATATATAGGTTAAAAAAAAAACTTAAATAATCATAACACCACTAATTTACCTAAACAAAATCAACAATAATTCTTTGGCATCATCTAATACCAGTCCATGATAAAAATTCCCCCATTTTTCATAAGTGTCTCTTATACAGTTGTTTCAAGTCAGGACCCATCAAGAATCATAACATCATTTGGCTGTTATGTCTATTAATCTCTTAATCTTGAACTTGTCCACAACTTTATTATAATATAATTAAACTCAATTGCTAAACAAATATGTTTATATATATCTTTTGTCCAGGAAATCCAATAAACTCTTTGTTTGTGGCTCCTGCTGTTACCCCAGTGAAGGGTGCTTCACAAAAACAGACCAACAATCCTGGTATCAGACTATTTCGGTATGATCCTTGTGATTATAAATTATTGGTAAGTTGGCACAATGTTAGAATTGACCCCATACTTATGCCTTTCTTTAGTTTTCATTACTTTAATGAGATGTTTTCAGTGCAACTATGTGAGTTATATTTTATGTTAAAAAAATCTCATGTCTTTTTTTTATGTTTGGACTGTCAGTACTTTCTAAGTGTGAGTTTATGAGGTCAGCCTTTGGGAGGGTGTTTCTCTAAATACTCTCTTCTAAAGACTTCGCGTTTACTTAGATGAAGGTTTCATTGGGTAGTGCCTTATCTGTAGATTTGTAAACTTTTCACGAAGCCGTATTTGTTATTACTCTTTAGAACATAGTTGTGAAGAGGAGTGTAGGTTCTGAACCCATACTCTCTCCTGAGCTGCATTACCTCACTTCTCTGTCTCAGTCTTTTCTGTAAAATAGGGACTAAAGTATGACTGACTTCACTGAGTTGCTGTGAGAATTATATGAACTAATTAATATGTAAGGGACTTAGAAAAATGCTTGTCTCATAGTAAGTGCTCAATAAACATTGGCCAAAAAAATTTATAAAGAAAATAAGTTGAGTTGAACATTTATCTTTGTGACAAAAGTTCTCTGGGCTTGTATATGACTGTGCATTAGGTCAATTTAGCATCAAAAGGCTGGGCATTTAGCTCGTGGGTAGTGCCCTTTTCGGTAAATATAATTTGAAAAGAGTTTCTCAATTAAAGTTTCTGTTAATCTAACTACATTTTTTTCCTAGATAAATTTAACAGGGGGTAGGTCTGTTATTCCCTAGAGCACACTTTTACAAAGGAGGCAGGTCTGGGGAAATCTGGTTTAGTCCATAAATATTAGATTAAATAAGGAAATAAAATAATTGACTGATAATGTAGTCCAAAGGAATTCTTTTACAACTATTAGTTGACTGTTTTTGGATCTGAACCTCAATTACACAAACATACACACACACGTATATGTACATGTATGTATGTGTGTCTATACGAAGGCTGTCTGGAAAGAAATCCAGGCATTAATGCCTCTATTTTTCATATTACATGGCTGACTACTCTCCAGACAGCCTTCAGATGTATCAATATAAAATGATGTCCCAGTCAGAGCACTAAAAATTTTTTTAAATGCAAAACAGTTTGTATAGTGTGACTTCATTTTTTTAAAGCCAAAAAGATAGTATATATATTCTAAATATTTATATTTGTTTTGTACATAAAGCCTAAACAACACACATCCCCCAAGTGTTGGTAAATGTTCAGCAACCTGTTTGAGAAAAAAGCGCTTTGATTTGTAGTGACTGCTGATTTCCATGATGTAAATACTCATGACCAATTTCAAGCTGCCAAATAAATATCAACCAACTCACAGGATTCCTAAAAATTTGACAGTTGGCTCTTGTGAGTTGGTACAGACGCCTACAGCATACCACTGATGTGTACAAAACTATTAGCAGTGGTTACTTCTGAGTTATGTGAATTGAAAGCTTTTTATTTTATAGATCTCTCTATAGTTTATTATTTTCTATTATGTTCTTCCATTATTTTTACAATGAAAAAAAATACAGATTTTCTATTTGGATTCTTTTTGCTTAAAACCAATTCTTACTTTTTTAAAATGACAACTTTCAATTAAGAATGTCACATAAATTCTGATAAGGACTCTTCTTACTGTGCAGTACTTTGTATGCCAAAAAATGAACCAGGATTTGTTATTGTTTTTAACTATAGGATATGTTGCAGTATTATTTGAACCTGACAGATGCTAATCTGAAGGGAGAATCCAACTGGACGCTGGAATATATCCTAACCCAGACCTATGACATTAAAGATTTGCAGCCAAAAAGTTTGCATGAATTAGCTAAACAATTTGCAACTCTAGACAGCAAGAAATTTATAAAATACTACAATTACTTCTATGTGAGTTATGACAGCAGTGTAATTTGCGATGAGAAATGTAAAGCCTTTCAAATTTGTGCAATTATGAATCTTGATCATAATTCCTATGTAGATTGCCTCAAACAATATTATGTAAGGTACAATTTATAGTATTTTACAACTTATATGTATAGAAAATGTAATATTGCTGTTTCTGAGGTCAGTGTGTGGGAATTGTTATGTAAATCTATGTCAGTCACTGAGTGGGCAAGCAGAATTCCTTTTTTTGCTTTATTTATGATGCCCAATTGTAGATATTTTTAATATTCTAAATTTTTATTACAGTGACTATATTTCAACTGCCCATTACTGGAATGATGTCAGATGTAAAATTTCTATCTTAAGTTTATGTAATTATATACCTAATTTATACTCTTGTTGAAATTGTCATTTTTACAATAAAGCAAATGACTTCTTCCTAGTTTGATGAATTATTCTGAATAAAATAATTTTCAGTCATTCACTCTTGTAAAAATCTCATGTGTAAACTGAGGTTTAAACTGTTTAAATCTCATGTGTAAACTGAGGTTAACACTATTTACATGCCATCATCTTGGGAAAACACTGAGGTCTCAGTAGGGCTCTGAGTCTATGAGACATCACAGGACATGTGTTGCCCCACTGACTTCATGCTGTGAGTGAACAGGAGTGCTCTTCAGTGCTGCTAACTTTTAAGAAAGAATGTCACAACTTGTACTTCTTGCAATTACAGTACTATTAATGGCACAAGGCCTAGGTCCTAGTCCAGTGCCAGACTTGGTAAATAAGTGTTGAAATGAAAGCTGTGAATATTTCTCAAAGAAGTATGCTGGGATGCAGCGGTGGCATTTTCTTTGTCACATTATTCTGAGAGACGATAAAAATGAGCTTTCATTTCACGGAGTTGTTTCTCTCAAGTTGCTTCCAAGCTAAATGGGAGAATTAAAGGAGAAGAGAAGAGGAGGAGGTTGGGAGATTTAAGGAAAGAGGTGATCAAACACCCAATCCAGTGGTTTGCTGGAGAAGACATAGCAGCCTTTGGTTAATCAGTAAGAAGAGTGGAACTCATCTTTGTGACTGGTTTGACTTTACGTAAAAAATATCTTAGGGGATGGAAAGAGAAATCACATTAGGCAGTGAACTTATTATACAACAAGTTGACAATGCACTGTAGGATTGTATGCCTGAAACCTATGTAATTCTTGCTAACACATGTCACCCTAAAAAGTCTAACAATAAAAACAAATTTAAAAAAATATCTTGTATAAATAGAAGATCTCATTATATTGAAACCAAATCATCTTGATTCCCAGAGGGCTAAGGACATGAATATTATAGAATAAAAATACATTTAAGAAACTGTTAATATCATTATGTAAACATTTGTTTTAATTTTAAAAATAGTAAATTAGTATGTTTTAGATGCGAGAATGCTAAAACAAAGCAAAAATTCATTGTTATAAAATAATGTCATTCCGAAATCTTCCTACCTGCTATTATGTTTAAAGTTGGTATTGTGAAATGACTGCATCATGTATTTATATATTCTTATGCTTCATGGACAAAAATGTGGAGGAGACAGGTTTGTACCCTGTAAAGAAAATTGCTGAAAACCAAAGATGGCGTGAGCCAACTTAGACAGGGAGTCCCAGCACTGGAATAAACTTGAGTTTGCAAGATTATTGTGGATTAAATTTTTGCATCTTCTGAAGATTTGGGATAGTGAACATGTAGGGTCCTCACATTATTCTACAGTTTAAAAGTTTTAATGCTCCCTTTTTACACTTAGTTTGCCTTTACCTTAAAGTAGAAACAAACGATCTTAAAGTCTAAGTAACATTTAGGTATGTTATCAGTAGTTAAATGAACTTTTCAGTTCTATAATCAGCATGTGATTACTTACTGTGGTTTATTTCTGATGATGTTCAACTATATAATAAATATGTCTACAGTAAAAGTTGTCTTGATTTGCCTCTTTATTGATAGTGTTTTAGCAAATTCACAAAATACATCTTGTTTAGATATTTTAAACTGCTACTTTGCAACCAGTTTATTTTTTATTGGCTTTGGTTGTACAAAATGATTACTTTGTCTAAAACCATGTGTTTATATAAACAGAAATGGTTATTATAGAAAAAACTTTTACGATTATCAGGCAGATTTTATTATTTTGATGATCAATATTGAGGTGCCTTTTGGATACTTCCAAAGTCCTTTTTTTATGCATGTGTTCTAAAAGTATTTATTTTCAGATCACTCAGCAATTGAACTGTTCTTGGAACAATGACTAGAGTTACGTGGAGCCTGTTGCTCTAGTGTTCATTTGTCTTCTTTCCTGTTAAGCTTGCATGTGGCTGCCATGTGTTGTCAAAGAACCATAGCAACAACCTGAGGTAGTTTTTATTTACCTGGAAGTTCATTAATCACCTTTTCTCTTGAAATCTAGCTGGAATCTTTGCCTGAAGTATATGTGGTTTCTTACCATCCTTTGTTTGGGAAGATCTAGTAGCATTACTTTTAGAACAAAATGGAACAAATACTTTATACTTTTATATTTTATAGTCTCTAAAAGATCCAGTTCACAATCCATTGAGGTGCTCTGAGTACAACCTTGAATGAAAAATTTGCAGGAGCCAAATACCAAAATTCTACAGACAGGATGTTTCAGCCTTGTATAGCATCAGATGCTTATAATCAGGGCAGTGAGGCATTAGCCTTTGGTGTAAAATTTGAGGAGGAGGTACCTAAGAATTTAGTAACCAAGAGAAATAATATTTTAAAAAATCAAAATAAATGCAAAATAAGTTATGAACAAAATGTCAAAATTTTACATAAAGACAAACTTGTTTGTTAGTTTTGTGTTCCTGCATTATTGTGCCACGAAAATAGCCATTTCCATGTAGCTGATTGTTAATATACCAGCCTGTCATAACAGCTCATGGAGGTTTAACAATGGCATTCTATCCCACTGGGCAACACAGTGGGTAATGCAGGGCTTTATATATGGCCCTGTTTTTTATTATAGAGATTTTGTTTTCCCATCTGGTTCAAAATATGGAAGGACATTTTGGTAAGTCTGTCAAAGGGTACACATTTTTTTCTTTGCTTGGCTCAGGTTCAAATGTAGTGGAAAGAGCACTGCCCAAAGCCCTCACAAGTTTACCTCTGGAATCGGAGGAGGTAAGGAAGGCATCATGCATTCAGGTAAGGTTGTGCTCCTCTAGCTTGAATTTTAGGAAGAGTAAACATCTTTTAAAAAATACAAATATGCTTATTTCTGTCTAGCATCTCTGTCAATCTATTGATCTATATATCCAGCCACATGCCTATCCATGCTATTTTAGCTAATCACTCATTGTGCATATCTTTAATTTCACTTCTGAGAGTCCTTTGCAATATACATTATGCCAGTTCACAAGCTACTATTCCACCACTAAAAATTCATTTTTGAGATTATATGCTAATTAGCAAAAAATAACAGCTTCCTGATTATAACTCACGTTGAGCACTCCCAGGCCTTACATTCCGCATAGTAATTTAACTGACCATTTGAGCACATGGGCTTTTGGTTACAGCGATAGACTGTCCCTGGAGCTGAAGTTTAAACTAACTTGCACATACCTAACACAATGTCTCTGGTGGGATATTTTAGAGTAAGTCACAAACACTGCAAAACTGGGTTTTAGTCAATGTGTCCTTAGATCTAAGGTTGAATGAATAATTACCACTTAGCTCTTAGGCTAATTTAAGTATACGCCACACTTATAGTGAGGCATTGCTTAACTTGAGCTGATATCTTATTTTCTGTCTACTGTTTAGTTGTCTGAGTTGCTAAAAGATCAGAATTAAAGAAAAACTCCACATGTGGTAGTATTTGGGTTTATTCTATCTCCGTATGTGAGTATAATTTACAAGGACTACATATCCCAGGGTTCTACAGACACTTCTCTTCCCTATTTCTTGCCTACATATTTTCTGGAGTTTTAGTCTAAGTTTTTTATAGTAAGGGATAGACTGACTGAGGACGAGGGAAACCAGTACTCAGGTTTCTGCACTCTGACTGAAGAGGTATATGCTTTAATTTCTGGTTGATAAATGCCTTGAGCTACTTAGTGGAAGATGGTGGGATTAGGACAAAGGTTTCTCTTCTTTCAAGATTTGTACTGCTTGATTGCACATTATGTTGAGAACAGTAAGTTCTTCCTATCCAGTTGTTAGCTCAAATTCTTTTCCAGACTCTAACAATAGAATGACTCCTAGTCCTTCTCTAGGACTTATAAATTTTATTCTTTCAACAAATATTTATAGAATTCCACCTATATGCTAGGTGCTCTTTTAGGCACTGGGATACAAGAAAAAATATTCCTGTGTTTATGGAGCTTAAATTATTGCTGTGACTTTAGATTTTAATCTATGAATTCTTGCAGTGGCAATATGATGCCATTTAACACTAAGTCCAACCTAAACATTTTAGGCATATCTAGTGAACTTCAATTTTTAGGGTCATTATTAATTCAATCTATTCTAATGTCCATAAATTGCTCATTAAGGAAATTAACATTGTTAAATAGAACTGTATAGCATTTGCATGGATTTCCTACGTAGACTTTCAAAATAATAATTCCTTTAGTACTTCAATATTTCAAAAGAATTTTAGCCTATCTACCGCATTATTTATGGGCAGAGTTGATTCAGAAAGATTAAGTAACCTGCTCAAGGGATATACTTAACTGAAGAAGTTGAAACCCTAACCCAACCCTCTAACTTTAAGTTCAGTGCTATCTCCATACTAGTCAAGTCTGCAGTTTTCAGTATTTTCCGCATCGATGTGTAATTTATCAGGTTCACAGGAAAACAAAAAACAAACCCTTCTACCAAAACAGTTTTAGTTATGTGTTTCACAATTAAGTTAGACAATTTTTTTTTCCCAAGATTACCTGTCAGTATTTCAAAACGTGTTTATTCAGTAAACATAACTGCCTCTTGGTTCTGTGTTCTGTTGCAATCTGTCTGTTCTGAGAGCTTAGAATCAATACTCATTTGATGCTACCCGGCTTTTTGTGAGGAAACTCACTTGATTGTTACTGATGAATTGAAACAAAACAAGCAACACTAAGGTTACATGGTTTTGTCTTGACATGTTTCTACTAAACTGAAAATTCTGTTTTATATTTTGGTTTCTTTTTTTTTCCTGGCCAAGACGAAATTTAGGAATCATGCAAGAAAGGTTTTATTCTTTTTCTAGTATTTCAGAGTAGGTTAAAAACGTAATTTTGCAAATGTAAGTTAATTTATTTCAATTTTCATTTTTAGATATTAAACACATCATTACTTTCAGTATGTTGCTAGAAAGCTTTCTTTTATTTTTTATTTTTAACAACTATATATTTAATGGGGCTCAGCCAATTATCCATTCAACATGGTCTACTAAACACCCTTTTTTTTTTTTTTTTTTTTGCAAGATGCAAGGTTAGTTTCTATATATCTGATTACTCTTGTTTGTGGAATGGTTTTTGTTTCTGCACTGGTTCTGGGCCCCAAGACCATATGATATTAAAAGAGAACCCATCCTGTGGCTATTCACACATCAATCCTTTTGTTTACAAATGGAAAAATTCTACCATTGTATGAAACACAATTGTATTGGAAAAAACACACCAATATATCATATATTTTATGCCACAGAACTTTCTTAGGAAGCAATAAATAATAATAACTGTTACACACACATTCACTCTTGTGCACACATTAAAGTATACTCCTGAGACGAAAGGCTTCCACTCAAATAAAATGCAAGTGTGGAGGAAATATTTCTGCATGTTTTAGGAAGTCAATGAAATGGCATGCTTGATTAAATTGCACAGATATCTAGCTCTGTATACATTTAACGACATAAAAACGAGAAATGACAAAATTCAACTTTTTTTGTTTTTAATAACAGTTTTTTTCAAAAGATACTGAAATGATTTTTCAACCACCACATAATAATTATTTCAAGCAAGTATTGAGTGAAAGTTTGATGAGAAATAGCATATTGCATTATTTTAATCTCCCTAGAGATTAAAAATTAATTACAAAAATTAATATAGTAACTTTATAGTGGACAAATATGGCAGATGCCACCTTAACCAAGTGTTTATAGTTAACACCCCTAAGAAATAGCTGAGCTTCCCATTGAGACGTACTAATGATGTGCTAAAATGTGTAAAAAGAACTTAAGGAACCATCAGACACATTGAGGGACATTCTACAAAATAAATGGCCAATAATCTTCAGAAAGGTTAATGCCATAAAATAAAAAGAAAGACTAAGGAATTATTTCAGATTAAAGGAGATTAAGAGACCTGACAAGAAAATGCAATGCGAAGTCCTGGACTGGGATAAAAATGTCCATAAAAGACATTATGGGGATAATTGATGAATGTTGAAAATAAGGTGTATATTGCTTAATATTGCATCAACATAAAGCCTTCTGCATTTGATAACTATATGTGATTATGTAAGAAAATGTCTGTTCTTGGAATGCATTCTGAAGTATTTAGGATTACAGAGCATGATGTTTGCAACTGTCACATAGTTCAGGGAAACAAACTAACATATACACATACCCACACACACATATACATATACATACAAATGTATGTGTATAAAATAAAATGTCAGAAAGTAAATAAAGTGTGAAAAAGTTAATTCAAAGAAACTACAAGCTAAAAACCCAAACAGAACAAAAGTGAAAATGATTGAAATAACAATGGTTGTATTTCCTACAGTGTGTGGCTTGGGAAATAATGGAATACTTTAACCAAATGATAAAATTAGGAACAACACTGTGAGGTTTGTTTTATTTACCCTCTTCTTAAATGCTCTCCCTTTTTTTGCTTCAGTCATAAACTATTTCTTAATTGTTTTAGGTAGCTTACAAAATTTCACATAACTATGGCTTAATTATATTTTCTTGAGCTTTCTCTCTTGCTATACTCACCATTTAGGTAGACTGTTTTGTTGCTATAAAACAAGGACCCATTGGAATTCCTACAGCGCCATTCCTGGTGCCTTTATGAAATCCCTGTTGACACTCCGCGTGTTTAGCATTGCTTGTAAGGAGGCTGCCTGAACCGTGGTAACCCCTTGTAACTCAGTAAGCAAAGCAAAGTAGATGTATCATTCTTTCTAGTGGCATGTTGTGAGTAATAGGCTTTGATTATAGGCTTTCTTGTGGAGGTGATGGGGATTAAGGTCCTGTAAGTACAGGGTAGAACGTATCTGTTCTTCTGGACGGCCAAGTTCAAGATCTGTATGAGTCATTCTTCTTATTTTCCCACAGACTTTTTCAGTTTCTTTCTGAGCCTTTAAAATGGATAATCTTTCTTAGCATGGCTTCTTTCTATTTTCAACATCTATTTAAGGCATTCTCATCCTTCTAGTTAAATGGTCCTGAAGTAAATATTGCTTTCTTTTATATATTAATTCAGCACTGAGTAGTTGGAAGTTATGTGACTATAAGCTACATTTTCCTGGGGAAAGGGCACTGTTTCTCTCATGCTTTCCTTTGAAGCTTTAGGAGAAAGAAAATATTAAGTTTTTTTGTGTGTGTATGTGGTTGTGATTATTACCTAATCACAAAATCGATCAAATACACAAATGTATATTTTCAAAATTTTAAAATTTTTTACTGATTAAAAAATTGGCAAGTAATAATAAAAGAACTTATCAAGCACTACTTTAAGGAGTATTTCATAATATCAGTGACAGGGATTCTCATAATTTCCTGGTGCTTCTTGCTGCTGTTAAGTCATTATCACTGAAGGAACAATAGTAATTTAGCAACAGGGGATAATCTGCTTTTTGCTGCAGATTTTTAAGGCGGACTTAATCAGCTTTACTGTGTCTCTTTTACTATCGAAATTCTGCAAGCATGTTTTCCTTTGATTGGATTTCTCTTTGAAGCATCTTGAATTTATAATTAAATAGTGGTTTGTCCTATGAGGTCTGACCATTAAGTTGTTTTTTTTGTTTGTTTTTGTTTTTTTTTTAAATGTGGGTAGTTCCCTGGTTGGGAATCGAACCCAGGCTGCAGCGTTGACCGCGCCAGTGCCTTAGCCACTACACCACCAGGGAGCTCCCCTGACAATTAAGTTCTTGAACTTGCCACCATGTGCTTACTTTGGCAGCACTGTACAAACACCTTGGTAAGGTTTCATAACCTTGGTGTATCTGTGTTCACGCCGATGCGTGGCAGTGTCTTGCTGAGTGGTGTTCATTACTGCTGCTGTGTGTTTTTGTGTGCTGTTGCGAGGATGTCGGAGCTTGAATGAGAGCAATGAACAAACATTAAATTTCTTGTTAAACTTGGCAAGAGTGGAAGAGAAATTAGAAACATGTTAGTCCAAGTTTATGGGGAAAATGCCATGAAGAAAACGGCAGTGTGCACATGGAGTAAACATTTTTCTAAGGGGAGAGAAAGCATCTCTAATGAAGAGAGGTCAGGGCAGCCAGTAACCAGCAGAACTGACAAAAACATTGCAAAAATTTGTTGAATTGTGCATCAGAATCATCATCTGACTGTGAGAAACATAGCAGACCAAGTAAACATTGATAGACAAACAGTTAGTAAAACCTTAACTGAAAATCTTGGCATGAGAAAAGTGTGTGCAAAAATGGTGCCGAAGCTCACCAATGAACAAAAGCAAAGGAGAGTCAAAGTTTGCCAAGACCTTTGAAAAGGCAAGATGATGTTTTGGACTGTGTTATCACTGGTGATGAAACACGGTGTATGTACCATGGGTGACCCTGAAACAAAGCATCAAATTGCACAATGGAAGTCAGCCAATTCTCTACCACCAAAAAATTTTCATCAGTCAAAGTCAAGAGTCAAAATGATGTTGCTAAACTTTTTTGATATCAGAGGGATTGCTCATTATTAATTTGTATGAATTGGACAATCAAGTTACTCTTTGGAAGTGCTGAAAACGCTGCTTAAAAAGACAAAAACAATCTAAACTTTTCACCAACAACTAATGGCTCCTCCCTCATGACAAAGCACCAGCTCACAGGGCACTGTCTGTGAGGGAGTGTTTAGCCAGTACACAAATAACTGTATTGGAGCACTCTCCCTACTCACCTGATCTGGGCCCCAGTGACTTTTTTCTTTACCTGAAGATAAAGAAAATATTGAAAGAAAAACATTTTAATGACATTCAGGACATCAAGAGTAATACGACGATAGATCTGATGGCCATTCCGAAAAATTGCTTTGAAGGTGGATTAAGTGCTGGCGTCGGAGCACAGCTTTAATTGCAAAAAGACCTTTGTAATTTGTAGTTAGAGGTTGGGGACTTGCCCTGAAGCCTAAGAAATTTTTTTTTGTTTTTTTTTGTTTTGTATTTTGTTTTTGTTTTTTTTTGCCTGTTTAGCATTACTTTTGTTTGTTTGAATATAGATGGAAGGGCTTGATGAAATTTCTAATACTTGCTCTATCTCTACAATTATGTGTTCATAGCAAATTTAGAGCTTGAAAAGAGTAGTATTAAAAAAAAAAAAAAAAAAAAGGAAAAGAGAACAGTAGCATAGTTACATGCCCAGATAATGCTGACAAAGATTTTCCAGGTGCCCTGTTCCAAAATTTATCTCCCTAAGAGAGCACCTATGATAAAAACATCAAGCTATTTGTTTTTCAACTGTCCCATTCATAACCACCTTCCCCTTACTTTACAGAAAGACATTCTTGTCATCCATCCAGAATTTTTCTATGGTTCATAACCTCACTGTGTAAAAATTTCCCAGGTACAAAATGAAGGGACACTCAGAAATATTATAATCTTGAAGAAGTGAATATCTCTAATGACTGCATAAAAAAATTCTTTTGTAAGTCAGTGTTTTCTCATTCTTCACTTTCCATATATTAATAGATTATTAAAAACAACAGATTATTAAAATTACAGAGCAGCAAGCAGCTGCTTTGAATTCCTCTGGGCCCAGCCTTGTTCCTCAGCTCCTTGATGGGGGCTCTGTCCCAAGCACAGATTTCCCAGAAAGTGACCCTTTGTTGTATGTCTGACTCTGGAATAGCCAAATACTGCATGGATTCCAAATGACATGCCCCATCTCTTTGATTGGATCCCTAGGTACCAATGACTTTCAGATTCGGGCCTGAGAAATTTGCTACCTTGCTCACTCCTGAGGTGTGTGGAGGAGGGGAAGGCAGCTGAGAGATTGGAGATTGGAACCAGATTTTGCAGATGACATTTTGAGGAGAGATGCAAATCTGAGTCACTGTAGGAAACTGGAGGGACATGAGTAGGGAGCAGCCTCAGACAGGGCACCAGGGGTAGAGCCAGGTCACTGAGTGCAGCCAACTTAGAACAGAGGCGAGAGCCATAATTGGCACAATCTCTTGAGAGATTTTGGTAATGAATATACTCCAAAATATGGGCAATTATTGACACAACAACTAAAATGAACAATATAACCACTAATTCAACCATTTACTTAATATTAGAAATTGTTTCTAATGCTTTACCATTATAAATAATACTATGAGGGATATTCTTATACATCAATCTTCGAATAGATTTATTATTACTTTCCTAGCATCAACTTCTAGGAATGGAATTATTGTATCAAATGATATAAAAAAATTTTAAGGCTGTTGATACCAATTTCTCTCCATATATGATTTTCTATTCCAATTTACACCCTCACTAGCAAAGAGAGTACACACTTTACTGAACAATGATTATTATCCTTTTAAAAGACTTTAAACCACGTGATTAATGACATATTATCTTACTATGCATTTCTTTGAATAAATTACTTTTTATATTGAGTAGTAACTTTCAAAAAAAAAATAAGAAGCAGAGTTACTCTGGATTAAACTTGAGTATGTTTTGTAAAGTGTCTCTTCATCTCAGTTTCAGACACAAACTAGAAGACTGCCTGCATCTGGTGATTATATTAGATTACGCAATAGAAGGATTATGGATTCTAAATCCTGAACCACCCTTTGGTCCTGCCTTCCATTTCTCAAATGCACAGAGTGTCTAATTCCTCTTGTCACATGCAGTCCAACTGCAGTGTTGTAGGCACACTATGTAGATTCAGTTTCTACTTTTCAGTAATAGCATTATTATGATTGTTTTTACTTTTCTAGGTGTTTTAACAACACCTACAGGCTTTTTGAATAATATAACTTAGTTTCAATTAAAATATAATCACTTTTGAAGTTACTGTCATGCCTTCACTGCTTAAAAATTCTAGTCCATGATGCTTGAAGCTGTAGTGTGGTATATTTTTAATTTATTTGTCCTCTAAGTCCTCTTTATTGACACTCTATACTTCAATATGTATCTTGTCTTCTTAGCTTGCATGATGGCTTCCAAATGAAAATGTGACACATGAAGATAATGTGCTTATTTTTAAAAAGGCTAATATGTGAAATATCCCAATCCAAAAATCAGAGGATACTTTTGACTCTTCCAAGCCAACTAATCCTTTAGTTTTCTTTTTCATTTCATATCTAATTCTAAAATCTTATATATCTCACATTTGATGTTTTTCCCACAGTTTTCAATAGGCTCAATATTTTGATTATTCTGGTTGGCTCAATTAGAAGGAAATCAATGTATGCATGTTATAAACCTGGAATTAAGCAAGTTTCCACGTAAGGATCTTACCACATGTCTCTATAAACATGTCTATTATAAGAAGATTTAACTTAGTGTTGTTGAATTATTTTACAAAACGGAGGTGATGACAAAGAAGTACAGGCAAGCAAAACGTGAGCTGCTTGGTTGAGTGCTGGGTGCGTAGGTGGGAATAAGCAGATGAGTGTGTAGACATCATAGGTAGAGATACCGTAGGAGGTCCTGTACTATCCTGTAAGGAGAAGTGGTTCAGCTCTTAGGGCCAGTTTAAGACAGAGCTGGTCGATTTCTTCTGGTGTATCTCATTTCTGAGATCATGAGTGATGTGGCTATAAATAATTTATAGAATGTTAACTAGCAATCTTTGCCCAGGAACAACAGATTGGTTATATGTAAGATCACTTAGTGGTCTTTGGTCAGTGTTATAATTTTTTGAGGTGTTTCCAACGAAAACCATTTGCACTTTCAAGAAATGATTCTTCCTAATGCTTACATTATAAAATAAATGACATGCAAAGTATATGCAATTCACATTTCTGCTTGTGAATAAGTGTTGCTTGGGAGCCTAAACTGTAACAAACATGATCAGTTTTGGGTGCTTTCACATGACACTGCATTTTCCTTCTTATTCTTTTTCTCCATCTTTGTATTTATTTGCTTATTCTATATCTTGGCACTTTCCTGTCACTCCTGATGTTAAACATGCACTTTTTCCAAGCACGAACTTCAGAGGGTATTCCATCAGCCCTTCTCCCTGTGCAGGCCGCACAATGCCCAGACAGATGGGTCTGAAGGTTGGAAGTCTCTCCCTTCAGCAGCCTCAGAGGCTCCTTTTCATTCACGCATTAGAGATGCTTTGTCAGACTTTGAATGCTGCCTCTTTGGCCGCCTTTGTGGCGACAGCTTGTGCTCAGATGTGATTTAGTTGTAAACTGATTGCGCCTCTATGTGTGAAGAGAGGCTGCCCAGTTCATGGGCGGCCAGTCAGTGTGCCCCCAGCCCGTTACATCAGCATCGCGTGAAGGGGAACCAGGCTGTGCCAGTCTCTCCTAGTTGCTGGGATTTTTTGTTTTATTTTCTTTTGTTTTGTCTTTCAAGGAAAGGGAAAAAAAACCTGGGAAAATAGCAAGAGATGCCTGCTCTTCTTTGAGAATTGATGAATGCTATTTACTTTAACAATTGAGTTTCTAAAATAAGAGGGAAGAAGTAAGGGGCGACAGAAGCCTGAGGCAATGATAATTTACAGTTCAGTGAGACTTGGGTTCAGTCTACCAAGCTTTATCTGTTTTGTTACTTTATTGAATCCCCCTATAGCCCTCCCATTTTTCTAGTGATTACACTAAGTTTAATCTAGACATGTGTATGTGCATTAACAGAGTAGAGACAAAGAAAATAACACTTTTATTTGTTCTGGTTTTGATCAAATTAAGTTGAATGTTTCCTCATGTTTTGTATTATTACACTGCTGCCAGAAGATTGTATGCTTTAAACAAATTGTGAGTTAATCCCAGTTCCCTCACTTGTATAATTTCTCATTAATGGCATGTACTGGTCAGAGGGGTCATATTTGAAATCATATCACACCCTGGTTGTACTAATGCCGTCGCCTGAGGACTGTAACATTGAAGTAGTGCTTTCTCAGATATATGAAGCAGTAATCACCCGACTTATGTCCTGCTGAAGCATCTGTAGTCGCTGTTGATGACCCATTTCCATAGTTGCTTTTGTACCAATCAACAGTGTTTTGTCTGGAGTCTCATTATTTGATCAAGAAAGTATTAATATTTAAAATAAGGAGCTTCATTCTAATATCTACATAACATGAGGTCCACTAATATCTACATAACACGAGGACCAAACTCCTAAAAGCAATTTTTGCTGCTTGTCTATGATAAAACTGCAGAGTTATCTCTTTGATCACATGAGGGTAACAATGGTATCCTAGGTGATATTACTTTTCATAAATTAAAGAAGGAAGCACCTGTGTTAAAAATAATGAAGTGTGCTTTCTTATAATTCTGGGAAGAGGTATTAAATTCTGAGAAAACTTCCTTCACTTATGAAGCAGAGGCGCTAAATCACAAACCACACATCTTTCCATCATTTTTAATAAAACTTATTTATAATATTATTTTATAGCTGTCTCCTTTCTTTTAGAAAAGGAAATTCCTAATTTTCTTTTTAATAGCTGAAGTGTTAATGAGGTTATCTTTATATGTTATTTAATAAGTTTTATTAATTTGATTACATAAATCAAATAACATTGTCACTGCAAAAAGAATTAGAAATTGCAGAAAAGTAAAAGAGGAAACTGTTTCATCATTTCACTGCTTAAAGGAAACCTCTTAAATGTTTGCTGTGATGGTTGGCTGACATGTTATTTGTGAAGGTGACTTGGGGAGGCATCCAACCATCCACATTGGTCCTGACACTTTTCCTTTGTAGCACTCGTCATAGCTGAAGTGATCCCATCCTTCGTGTCATTTTTATTATTTTGGCTATCTCTTCTTCAGTAATATATGAGTGTATAAGCTCTATGAGGACAGGTGCATTTTCTGTTTTGTGTGTTGTTGCATCTCCAGCATCAAGAATGATGCCTGGTATTAGAAGGCACTCACTAAATATTGATTAAATAATGCTTTAATAAATGAGCATGAATATTGTCTTATTTATTTCACTAGTTCTTGCCTGATTGAACTTATCTTGTCTAAGCCATTTTGTATCCTGATGTCTAAGTTAACATATAAACATAAGATTTCACTAAACTTTTATGAGAAATTCTTCATATAATGCTGCCAAATCAAATGCTAAGAAAATTAAACACAATGCCATTGCGTGCTTAAGACAAGATGCCCTTGTGTTTATTAGATAGTTGTTTTGTTACTGCATTCCTTGTGTTATACTTTTATTTTTGAAGCCATTTTTCTTCAGTCTCCATTGTCAAGAACATCATGGATGGGTAACTATGCCTTCCTTCAGCAATTCTTTCTGGCCTCACTGACCTTTTGAATCTGCCACACTTCTGTACAGGGCCTTTGCATATGCTATTTCCTTGCCTGGGAGACTCTTCTGTGCTCTTCAGAGAATGGCACCTTCAGCTCTGCGCTTGGCTGTTGGTTACTCAAAGCAGGATTTCTTGACATGGTGTAAGAGTATACATACATGTATCACAGTCTGATATTTTAATTGTTTAATTATGCATGTATACATGTCTGTTACCCCTGTTTCCCCACCTCCTTCTAGAATGTTTTCATGGGAGCACAAAACTTGTTTTGTTCATGTGGTATCCTGTAGGAAGAATAAATAAATTAGACAACTCTTCACTCAAGAAACATTTATTAGTTTTACATGTTCTGTCATGCTAGTTGCTAAATACTAAGGACTTGAAGATGACTATGAAGTCATTCTTGCTACTGGGGTTTATAATCTAGAAGAATTTATTTATTCACTCACAAATATTTACTGAGCTCCTGCTATATAAAAAGACATTGTGTACATTACCAGGTATGGAACCCTAAATGAGAAGTGATTTGGCAGGGCTTGGAGGTGTGGGACAGTTCTGGGTAGTAAAGATAGAAAATAAAAACACAAGTCATTAGATAACTACAGTTTTGGTAAGTGGTACAAAGGAAAGTACTGGGTATTAAGAGAACATAGCTATGATCTAGTTTGGATAGCTTAATTCATTCCAGATACCCTTACATACTATTCTGTCAGAAAATTAGACAATCAGATGTGTTTATTGAGGGCTTTTCAGACAAATGGCATAGTTTTTTTTCCTTGTTTCTTTAGTAGTCTCATATATATCAACCGGAGACACCCACATACATCAGTGGAATTAGGCCAAAGAGAAACCAAAATCCTAGGTTGATTTTGCTTTAAAATAATAACCAGTATAAGAAGTACAACCTGTGTCTTTTCACATCCTCTGTTTTTGAATGAGAAAATAAAATTCTGTGAGACATGAATGTGGGCTAGACATTCTAAAATAAGCCGAATGTCAGGACTGAGAAAAAAAATTACCCTAAAATAGAAATTACTGCATGTAAATAAAAGGAATAGATTTCATTAAGTCATTTCAGTATCTAATCCTGAAAAAAATGATTTATTTTTTTTGGGGGGGACCTATGGTAGTAGACTTCATAGTCAATGGTAACTTGCAAATCTGGGGATTTTTTTATTCACTGAGGTGCTATGCTAATTCAATGATTTCATTGATCTCCATAAACTCTTAAATCACACTTTAATTTCTTCAAACCAACAAAATGGTGAGTGACTTTTATTAAAGGGCCCTAAAATTTAAAAATAAATTAGTTGAAATATGATTTTTTGTTGTATGCCTTATGACTTATGTTACTCTTTACTGCCCTCCCCTGATCAATTTTAGAAATGCGGCTTCGTCAGAGAAAAACTGTTCCATCATTAAGAAAATAAATATAGTCATTTCCTTAAATGATAAATTTAAATGGCCTCTTTTCTGAGAGGCAATATCTTCTGTGTCTAAAATTGCTGCATGTCAGCTTTTTCCTAAAATATCAACGAAAGCAACCACAGCATTTAATTGACACTATCTCAGAACCCTGGGATCTTAGAGCAGTGGTAACTTTCTCCCCTTTCCAAAAGTCTTACATCTTATTCAAAGTTATGGATGTGAGAGTAAATACATGAAGTCACTGTCACTCCTTAAGATAGTCTTTACTTTATACAAAAAGATCTTTCTATTGAACTTGTGGATAGTTAACTGAGTCCCAGTAGCTCAAGTACAACTTTATGGGAAATGCATTGCCCTAACCTTCCAGCCTGAATATAAAATTAAAGAATGTGGGATAGGTTGGTAGGGACCCTGTTTGATTTAGAATCATGAAATATTAGGGCTAGAAGTGAATCAGAGTTAAACAAATCTGGTGCTAGCCCTTGAATTAAAATATGAGCAAACTGAGTCCCAGAGAGTGAAGTGGTGTTCAAAGTCACACACAGCAGAACAGAAGTTGATTCAACTACTTTGGATTTCTACTCCTACGCCTTTCACGCCTGGGTTGGAAAAACTCATCTCAACTACGTGTGCACCTGGGTTTCAGTGTGTCTCCAGCGGCCATCATTTAAAGCCTTAATGCTCTTGTGCTGCCCTCTGGTGACAAAGAGAAAGTATTGCAGCTGCAGGACTCGGTCAGGCACACCTCGCCTTCATTCGTTCAAGGGGTTATTTATTGACGTCTACTAAACGCCTGCCATTGCTCAGCAGCGGTGTCCAATTTTTTTTTTTTTTTTTTTTTTTGGTATGTGGATATTTCCCTGGCTGGGAATCAAACCCAGGCCGCAGTGTTGATAGCGCCAGCGCCGAAGCCTTAAGCCACTACACCACCAGGGAACTCCCAAGTGTCCAATCTTTTGACTTCCCTGGGCCACATTGGAAGAAAAATTGTCCTGGGCCACACAAGAAATACATTAACACTAACGATAGCTGATGAGCTAAAAAAAAAAAAAAGACGCAAAAACATCTCATCATGTTTTAAGAATTTGTGTTGGACTACATTCAAAACCGTCCTGGGCCGCAGGTTGGACATGCTTGCCTTGAGTCTATACTCTGGAGTTTCAGTGGTAAAAACAAAAGACAGTATTTTTATTCTAATGGAACATATGTACTAGCAGAGAGAGACAAGATGGATAACATTTTACATGAGGTCTATGGCGACCAATAAATCAGAGAAGGGCGTAGGATTGTGTGGGCAGAAAGTAGCAACTTTAAAAGTGTGCTCAGGGAACGCCTCAGTGATTATGTGACGTTTGAGCAAGGACTGGAGGAAGTGAAGGACTAAACCGTTTTTGTGTGTGGAGAGAAATGAACTAGGCAGAAGAAATGCAGAGTCCCTCTGTGTAATTAGCCCCTCTGTGAGATCTGCCTCACAAATTCTAGCTGTCTTGGATTCTCTGAACTCAGATCTCTTGTCTTCTCCACTCAGTGAGACCCTGGACTTTGTTTAGTTTCCTTTTCCTTGCTCACAGCCTGGAAACTCACTCTGCACAGTAAGCTGGGGTCGGCATAGGGCTCGCTTTGTTCGTTTCTCTTTGCTCAGAGACCACTGTCCACACTCCCTGTTGTCAGTGTCTAAAAACTGTTGTTTGGTTTGCTCGTGGTGGTGCGCTGCTATAGGTGATGGTTAAATCCAATCCTGTATTCCATCTGGGCAGCAAACAGGAGTCTCTAGGCCATTTTAATTTGACGATGTGTGTGTGTGTGGAACACGTAAGTGAAGATGCCAAGTATGTAATTAGACATGTGAGGTCAGACTATTAGTGTTGTGAACTCATCCTAGAAAAAGTGCATCATACCTCACTGCTAAATATCACTACGGTCACCTTCGAAGCACTCCCCTTGGGAAGCTATGCAGCAATGGCAGTGCCTAGTCCACCCTTCAAAGCAATTTTGGAAGTTCGAAGGTGACCGTAGTGATATTTAGCAATGAGGTATGATGCACTTTTTCTAGGATGAGTTCACAACATTAATTGTCCAAACTCATGTGAATTTAAAGTTCAGGAAAGAGATTCAAATTGGAGATGTACATTTATAATATAAATGTATCATCGATTACCTTGGATAATTTCTCCCCACTCTTGGCTCCATCTCTTTTATCAGAAATTGTTCCATGTTTCATCCTATCAAATCTCTACCAAGGAAGAGACAGACTAAATAAAATAATGTAGTGTTACTGAGTTACTCTTTTCAGGTACATATTCGTATGTTAATAAGGCTATTCATGGTCAGTATCTTTGCCAAGCAAGCATAAGCAGATTTTACCTGAAGTGCCAATTCCTGTCTATTAATAGTAGCTTCCTGAAGTGTTATGTATAGAAGGAATCTGAAATCATGCCCAGACTCAGGGGGAAAGAGTGTCATGATTGATTACTAATTTCTGTTGTAAAAGCAGGAGAGAGAACAGAGGCAGTCGTACCATGTGTTTACTCCACCTGTCTTAGTATAACATAATAAGTGGTTATATGTGGGGCAAGTGACACACGAATGACACATATAAACTATACACTATTCTACTTTCATTGAGATGGATATTAGTTAATTATTTCTGAGGAATAACTCATAAACATATACCTCCAACCCCAAATTAGTCAAGAACGCAAATACCTGCTTCATTTTCTCTAGTACCTTCTGGCTGGAAAATAGAACTTTCCTTATGCAAAACCATCAGTGGTTTGACATAATGGAGGGTGGTGCCTACAGGCTAAGGAAATCTTCACTCTTTCCTTTCTAGTTTTTAGGGCTCATCACTGGGAACTCACTGTCTTTCCTGTATCAGGGGCAATGTAGAACAAATCTATTCTTTAAGCTAAACATTAAGAAAAGATTTACCTGTAATATCAGAATTAAACCTCCAATTACATTCTACTTTCAAGCTTGGTTTGAGTAGTGTTTAGAATACAATAAGCTCTCAATGAGTACGTTGTGAATGAATCAAAGTGACTTATTTATTTTTCACTTTGAATAGATACCTTAGCTTATTTTTGAGGATTTTCTGTGGAGCAAAATGTTAACACACTGGGATCACAAAGCATCGCAGGATAATTGGTGTTGCCTTACAGCTGCAGACCTGTCTGTCCCCTCATGCATTCCCCATGACATCCTAAGGAGCTAAGTGTGGAGGCCACAGGAGCATAGATTATCTAGGAGACAGAACTGACCCTCTCTCAAGGGTACTGTTCGTCCTTCACTTGTACACCTCACATCACCCTGTATGGCCCTGGAGGATGGTTGGTTCATCAATGACGGGTAAGATTCCTCAAGGAAGGAGCAACCTAAGACAGGCACAGTCACATAGGGGCCAACGGGAGAGAACCTGGGCTCTACAGAGGTGAGGCACAGCCCCTCACCCTCTCTGAGGTTAATCCCTTGCCCCCTGGCTGCCTTGCTTCCCACTGTAGCTCAGCCTGAGATCTGATGGGATAAGCTCAGGCATTACCTTCCTTAATGGATGTTTTCATAACAACAATGACTCCATGCCTTGGGGCTTATGTATAGGCGTAAAGGCACAATATGTGTTGGTACACAATGGGGACTTTTTGGAATAGCCATAAGACATGATAATCACAGATCTTGAAAAGAGGAAGGTTTTTACTTCTCCATACAATCTTCACTTCCTCCTTCTATCCAATAAAGACTATGTGTTGGCCCAATTCGAGGTGCCCTACCCATGAGGCTGGGTCCCCTTGGCCCTGCTTGTAATATATTTTTGGCTACGGTATTTCATCATTTTGCGCTGCCCTTCCTATTACGATTTCTTAAGGCCAGAGGAGCTCAAATGCATGTCGAAGACTAGAGGAGCTTCTAAAAGCAATTGAAACACAGTGTTCACGGTTCCCAAATCTGGGGACGTTAGGTTTAAAAATATGGGGAAAAGTTGGTACAAAACTCCGTGGATTGTAACAGAGGGGTTCATTGGTGGTCTAATGGCTAGGATTTGGCACACTTACCGCCATGTCCTGGCTAGCTCAGTTTGGAGAGTCATGAGACTCTTAATCCCAGGGTTGTAAGTTCAAGCCCCTAGCCTGAGTATTACAACCTATAAAAATGAATTTTTCAGATTTTTATATCATTCATTACATAGCTATTAATAAGGATCAATTGTTAGGAAATGATCATTGGGAAACCACATAGGGTCAATTAGGGATGACTGAGCAGGCTATTGATCAATTATGAAAAAGTTGTTTAATGGCATGGGAAAAAATAAAAATTGAGGGTAATGCCCTGATTGTCACTTCAAAAAATTCTACAAGGTCCTCGATAACCATACTTTGAATTTGTTGCCCAGTTACAGGATGGTATAAACAAACAGGTGACCCATTTGTAGGTGGCTGAGATAATTTAACAAATTGCGGCATATGGTAATGCTAATGATGACTGTAAAAAGGCTAGAAGAACTATGAAAGGAAAAACAGATACAATGAGATACACCCGTTTATGTCAGGGAGTAGGAATGGAACAATTTAAAGCTGCCGTGTTCGCTCAAGGCATGACTGGATTTAAAATAAATCAAAAGAAATTCTCTGGCAATTGCTATAATTGTGGAAAACCAGGTCATGCTAGAAAGGAATGTAAAAAGAAAAATAACAATGATTCCCATTTGCCTAATACTACTGTAGTTATGGGACCTAAACCATCTAGCTTGTGCCCTAAATGTAGAAAAGGATATCAACTGAGTTTCTGAATGTCGATCGGTTTTACACAGAAATGAAATTCTTGTTCAGGGAAATGGGAGGCGAGGCCAACCCCAGGGCCCAACAACAACTGGGACATATATGACCCAGGCTGCTCCTCAAAATGATCAGGCAGTGCCTCCCCACGATTTTCAATTCAACAATTAAATCCTGCTACAGAGGGAAGTGCCACCATAGATATTTGTACGTACAAGATATTTTATTACTTCCTGGAGAATCTCCTTTACTTGTACCCACAGGAACTTTTGGTCCACTTCCCCCAGGTACTGTTGGACTTCTCCTTGGATGTTCTTGTTTAGAATCTAAAGGAGTTACCATCCATACGGGTGTTATTGATTCTGATTATCAGGGAGAAATTCAAATTATAATGTCCTCTTCTCTTCCTTGGACAGCTAAAAAGGGAGAATGAGTTGCACAGTTACTCCTGCTCCCCTACTTTCTTCTGGGAAAAAAAGAGGAATCCAAAAAAGGGGAAATGGAAGTTTTGGAAACACCGGACAGGCAGGAATTTTCTTAGCAGAAAAGATATAAAAAGTCCACCCTGTTTGTGAAATTGAGATACAAGGTAAAAATTTTACAGGTCTTAGATACTGGAGCTAATGTTTCCATAATTAGTTCTCAGAAATGGCCAAAAAAGTTTGGAAAGTCCAGGAGCCAAACATTAACATTGTGAGGGTGGGCTGAACCTCAGGCTTGCTCCAGAATGTCTGCATTTTTCTTTGCCTCAGGCCAGAGGGACAGAGGGATTTTTACAGCCCTATATTTCAGCCATTCCAGTTAATTTATGGGGTTGAGATCTGCTTACACAAATGCAGGCAGAAATTGGGATACCTCTGGGACAAAACAGTCCTCAAAATCAACAAATTATGAGTCAAATGGGATATCAACCAGAAAAAGGTCTAGGATAATTTCATCAAGGAATTACTCAGCCTATTCAGCCCCCATCCCAACAAGGACGAAAGGGATTTGGATATCAAACAGTAGCACAGCTACAGAACCCCGTAGCCCTTAAATGGACAAATAATAAGCCTCTATGGATAGAACTACTGTCTTGCTTCCAGGGAAAATTTGAGGCATTAACAGAATTAATACAAATGCAATTAAAACAAGATCATATAGAACCTTCTACTAGTCCTTGGAATTCTCTTGTATTTGTCATTAAGAAAAAATCAGAAAAATGGTGAGTTCTCACAGATTTACAAGCTATTAATACTATAATTGAGCCCATGGGTACCTTACAGCCTGGGCTCCCCCAGCCTTCTATGATTCCAAAAAATACTGATGCACAGGATTGTTTCTATACAATTCCGTTACATCCCAATGATTGTCCTCAATCTGGTAGAGTGGCTTTTCTTGCCTAACAACTTTGTTAAGTCACTCCCCAGCTCTGTATGTGGAGTTAATCTCAGAACTCATAGCACGAGCTCATACCAGGGAACTTCACTTAAATAGGACAGGAACCTGATCAAATTGTGGTTCCCTTTAAAAAACAACAAATAACACATTTAAATATTCATTCTGAATCTTGGAAGATTGCTATTAGCTGCTTTGGAAAAATTGATAATTATTATCCAAAGAACAAGTTATTCCAGTTCCTTCTGAAAACTGATCGGATTTTTCCCTAAAAGGCTCAGACAGATTCCTTTTTCCTAGGGCAGTACAGTTTTTGCAGATGGATCTAATTATCAGTACAAAAGATTATCAACTTATTCAAAGGAGTTGTATTTCAGCATAAAAAGCTAAATTAGTAGCAGTTTTAAATGCCTTAAAACCTTTTTCTGATCCTTTATTGTTTCTGATTCTGCTTCTGTTGTTCATACAGTACAAAATACTAAAACTGTTGGAGATACGAGCTGAAATGCCTGGTGACAGTCACGAGCTTCACGCGGGCCCTGCCGGGCTGCCTCACACAGGGAGGAGCAGCAGCCCCGACCGTGGGGAGGGGGGTAGATATAGGCAGGGCGTTAAGGTGGGCAAAGCGGAGGGGTGTATAGATGGTGATGTCTGATTGGTCAGGACAGGTTTCGGTTTCCTGAGCTGAGCTGAGCCCCCGTAGGACAAGGGAAGGGAGGGAGAGGTGAACTGAATAAGATAACGGTTCAGGAGCCATTTTAGGCCGAGTCCATCAAAAACGACATCTCTTTCATCTCTCTAGATTTTATTCACCCAGGACCTGTTTGAACCAGCTGGGGATGACATTAAAAACCCTCAATAAGTCCTTTGGCTTGTGGAAGTCTCAGAGGCCACCTGGGACTGGAGAAATCTTTGCAAAATCAGCCTCTGGAAGCAGCTGCCGAGTGATTTTGCTCTCCAGAGTGAAGTTGCACTAACATTTTGCCCTCACAAATGCCTTTTTAATCAGGATAAACTAAATGTTTCCTTTGTTGTCTTGTGTATATATGGATTATTTTGTTTTACGTAAATTGTGGCCTTCTAGGGTTAATATTCCCATGACCATGGTCAAATCCGGATGTAACGGCCAAGTAAAGGTGTAGTTTGCATGTCCTGGACCAAGCATCCAGAGATAGTATCTGTTTTGTGTCTGTGTATCTATGTATGTATCCGGATTTGTTCATGTGTGTGTACGTAAGGCCGTTCTTAATTCTAAGATCAACGATAACATTTAAAATCTTAGTCCCAACTAATGGTCCATTTGATGGGATAGTAAATAAATGATAAATGTATAGTTTTAGGCAATTCAAAAAAAGTGATGTTTAGTTAAAATACTGCTAAATCTGTCATTATATGATTCAAGTTTTTATGATATAATAAAAAAGAAATTCTTCAAAAAACAAAAAGGGGGGTGGAATAAAGGACCTTCCACAGATACAATTAATTAGCAAGAGATGTTTACTTTAGAAAGCTTTTAAAGACAGTTACATGGGTTCTCATATACTCCTCATCTATTTTCCCCTATTGTTAACATCATTTTTTGGGTGGGGTGGGTAGTTCCCTGGCTGGGAATCGAACCCAGGCTGCAGCGCTGACAGCGCCAGTGCTGAAACCTTAAGCCACTATACTATCAGGGAACTAACTCCCCCTACTAGTTTTCTACACAGGGGTCAGTCGTGGCCTTTGGACCAAAATCACCCCACTTCCAGATTTTGGTAAACAAAATTTTACTGAAACATTGTCGTGCCTATTAGTTTACGTATTGTCTATGGCCGCTTTTTCACTAAAGGGCACAGCTGAGTAGTTGTGAAGGATAGATAGTATGAACTGCAAAATCTAAAACCTTTGCCCTCTGGCCTTTCACAGAAAAAGTTTGACCTCTGCTTTAGACCAGGAGTTCTCAAACTTCGGCTTGCATCAGAACTCCCAGGGGGCTTTTAAAACAGGGGATACTGAGCTCTACCCTCAGAGTTTCTAATTCAGTAGGTTTGGGTACAGCCTGGGAATTTGCATTTTTAACACATTTTCAAATGATGCTGATGCTGCTGGTCCGGGGACCACACTTTGAGAACTACTGCTTTCTGTAGCAAATTTGAGCACTCAGGACACCCAAGCCTGGATCAGTGAAACTTAGCTACAAGTTCAAGGGATTGTTTCAGGTTCTGCCTCTACCCCAGCTTGGACTACCTTCTTGTGATATTTCATTATATCCTATCAGCTTTTTCTTTGTGTTCTCCTTCTCTGCCCAGGCCTTTAAGATAGGAAATTTGTTTAAAAAATAAACCTGAAGGTCTTCCTATTGTACTGAGGTTAAAAATATGTTAAAATTTTGGCATCCAGCTTTTTAAAAGGAGTAACAGCTACTCTATTTAATAATATATTTTCCTTTTGCTTTACTGCTAACGCTATTGGCCCTATTCATGTACCATAACAAATAAATAATTCAAAGAAACAACTTGTGTTTTCTTGAGTGAAAACTTCAAAGGGAAGAGAAACTATGCTTTTAATCAGTCAGAGAAGTGACATATATCAGCTTAAAGTAGGGTTTAGGGAGAGGTTGAGATCGGATCTACTGGCAATTGTGGTTACTTTCTTCATCTTGATAAGTTAGGCCTTTACAAGATTGGTTCATTATTTTGTTAAAAGTGCTGTGACTTAATTACCAGAGTAAAAGATAGGATCCATATAAACATAGGTGAAAGCAGTTTCAAAGCTAAAAGCTTTTGTAGCATCCATTATTCAAAGTTATCCATGTGGGTACTCTTTTCCATTATTACACAAATGTAAATGTGACTGCCTGTGTATTTACAATAGAAATTTAATTTAAATTTTAAGTTCATAAGAAGTAGGAATCTTTATTTTATTAGATGACCACCTAACAATAAAGCAGTATTCCACCCAATGAATAAATACATACAATAAAATTTATTTTTCCCTTTTCCTCATCCTATGCTTAATAGGGCCTTTGTGCACAGAAGAAACCCCCAAAAGATAGTGATGAATCAGTTATTTCTCCCATTCTCTGCCTTGAAAAAAAAGAAAAATTGGTAATAAAGAAATCTGATTCATTCATCATCCACCTTTTAAAGAACACGAAAATTGATGGACTACTTGAGTGAAGAGTAGGGAAAACAACTTGCCAATCTATAAATTGCCCAGCCGGAATGATGTATTACCAGGCATTCTTTAAATATGAAATGTGCTAGTGCTGGTTCTATCCATTTATTATAGATTTTATGCCTCAAATATATTCATAATGTATTACAATGCTGATGTTTACTCCTCACATGTTTATATATTTAATATTTCTCCCCCAGAAGATTTGAATATGGCTAAAGGCAAAGTTATATTTCTCTTTGGTAATAATAAAATAATGAAGTGTTACACATAAAGGGAGTTCACTCTGAATTCACGGCTGAAGCCATGCTGTATTTCACGTTGTAGTGATGAGGCTCTTGGTTACCTGACATGGTGACTTCTTTCAGCATCATTACTCTTTTGTCTTAGGACCTTAAGATAAAAAGGCATCTTTTCAAACCTGGCACTTTCAGCTCTTGGTAATTCAAACTGATGTACTTTCAGAAAAATAGATATCCTGAAGAATATCTTAGAGAAACTAAGTATGTCTAATTGTCATGTATTTGACTTAATATTAAGTGAATAATAACACCAATAAAATAAAATGGCAGAGTTGTTTCTATTTAAAAGTGCATTGGCAAAGCTTTTGCATGGTGTTGGAGGTGGAATAATTATACCCATTACACAAAGAAGGTAGTTAGTCCTTTGAAAGAGGTATGAGGGGTCTTTTGACATGGTGGAAATATTGTTTCTTGATCTCAGTGCTTGTTTCATGGATGTGCTAATATTGTGAAAATTTACTGAGCTCTCTAGACTTATGATGTCTGTCTTTGATGTTTTAAACTTTAATAAAAATGTTTATTCAACAAGAATAAGCACAACAGATTAGGGTGACATAGAATATCAATTCTGCACTTTTTTTATCATTGAAATTTTTATGTGTGAAAGTCCTATGCACAGCCCAATTATCTTTAATTTAGAAAATATGCTTAAAATTTATTTTGTATTGCCCAACCAACATGATTTTTTTGTGCCTGAGCATTCCTTCTTCTGTTCATTGTTGTGGGAATTGAATATTTCCCCTTGCTGCTGACATTACTTTTATTGTGGTATGCCTCGTTAGGGCATCTGTTCACAAAAACACAGCAAGGATTTTTTTTCTCCCTTATAAAATTTCTTATAATTTAAAAGTTCTCAGGAATGATCCTGGAAAGATGTTGGCAGCATCTACTCCTCCAGTTTACTTCAATTACTTGAAATAATACTTTAAGAACAAAACAATAGTATTTTCATTCCATAATAAGGCACATAGGCCTGGGAAGGATAAAAAGTATGATCTATTAGCATTTCTGTGTAAGAATTCATCAGATCTTGTCCTATGATCTGACAGCCAGCTGATGGCAGTTCAGTGTAGAAGTTACATAATAGGGCTGGAGATAGCCAGCATGGGAGGGTTCATTGATACATGGGTCGGGGATAGGCATCACACATTAACTGAGCACCACAAACTCCGATGCCAGTTGTCTGTGACCACACTTTGACAAGTGAGTTCTTGCAGACATAGAGAAGAGAGGTGGGTGAAGTGGTAAGAAGGGCACTGAGTTGGCTCTTGCAAGTGCTTCATCAACAATGATGTGTGAGTGGTATCAATAGCCCCTTCCCAACATGCGCAATTGGCTGCTTAATATTCCCTGACCTGCTGAATAGGCAAACGAGGAAACAATTCAGTGCATCAAGTTAATAGAACCATTAGATAGTAAATTATATCTACTGCTCTAGATTGGATTTATACAAATGAGCATATCTGTTTACATTGAAGGTGCTTATGCACGCATTCACACCATTATGCTTCTAATCTTAATATTAATATTTCCACAATTTTCAATATGAAAATCAAGTAGCCAGAGTATACATATAAAAACATTGTTAGCATGATGTTGCTTTATTTGACAAGACTGAAATTTCTAAATGTCGCAATTAAAGTTTGTATTAGGTCCTCCTTCTATTCATATGACTTTTATAACCTACATTCTAAAAATTCTTGGTTAAAAATAAACACCTGCAGAAAATTTTTATTAGCTTTTCTCGGAAAGTAATTTATTTCTTGATGACAGAAAATAGTTTCTCTGGAACAAACCCATAGATTACATTTTGAAAATTTCTAGAATCCAAAGAGAATAAAAAAACAAACAGAACAAAACAAAACAAACAAAACCCAAGGGATCAATACATCTTGCAGTCTATTGTTGAATTGTTCAGAGATTGCACTGGGTATCTCTTTATGAAGAATATTCCCTGTTTGTCATCTACCAGGGTACTTTGCAAATGAAAGTAAAGCCCAGGGGATGCTAATTTAAACTATAGAAACAATTAATAGCCCACCAGGGCCTAGGAGAGAATGCAGTGATGGTGAATCTGGACCAATTCCTTGGTATTGGTTAAAAATCTTTGTCCTTCACCTCTTTTCAAATAAAGTGAAAAACCATGAGTTTCTACCAATAAAAAGGAAAAGCGTGTGTTGGTTATATCAGAAAAAAAAAAAAAAAATATATATATATATATTAGGAATCAGAATGTTCCAGCCCAGACTGCCATTTTACCAGTCCTATGACTAAGCTTATCACCGATCTGAACACTACCATCTCCATCTTTAAAATTAGCATAAATCTCTCTTCTAAGACTTGAAAATAGAGTAAAAAATTATAAAACATTTTAGAAACTATAATTGTGAATAATACAGAGAAACCACACGCTTGCTATGCCTTGTGCCCTTGGACAACCCTATGAAGTAGGCTGGCAGGAGGACGTTTGAGCAATTTGCTATGTGACAGAGATGTTTCACTTGAGAATGGACTTGATGAACTTTTTAAAGGGACACGTACAGCAAAGCTGGGCTTGCTCCATAAGTTTCAAGAAGGGGACAGAAGGAAAGAATGAGGCATTCTTCAGCAGTTCTATCTGACTCTGCACCTTGTTCTCTAATTTGTCTCTATTAAAAAGTAGAGGATGTCTCATGCTCAGTGCTCCAAATGAGAAGGGAAAAGTATAACTAGATATCATCTATGTTGGTCATTTTGGGTATAAATGAGGAAATCAAATCTTTTATGGGAAGGAAAAACAGAAAACTTGATGGTGGTGGTGGGTTAAGGGCAGGCATTTCCATTGCTGCTCAACCTTTAAAAGAGGTGGAGAAGCTTCGCCAGCAGGCCGAGGAACAAGTCTGGGTAACTCTGATCACTACCTAAAGTTATCTTGAGTAGAAAATAAATGCACACTGTTCAAAAACTCTTCAGACTAATATCTGTCTCTTGATGTTCTGAATCTTTTGTTCCTGGTATAAAAATGCATTAATTTGGGACTTGGTAGGCAGAAAATGATCTTTCTTGACCTTTGTCAAAAATTCCTCTAAAATACATATATTTTTTGCATATAAAAATGTCATATTTGATTATTCAATCTCATTTCCCTCTCCCTTAATCTAGTTTAAATTAATTGCTAAATTTTGTATTTTTGTGCAAGAATTCTGTTTACCTGAATTTCCCCTTTTCTGTCATCATGATCATGACTTTGAACCTGATTGCTGCAGAAGTGAATTGTTTATTCTTTCTTGCTCTCTCATGCTTTCTACACCTATAACACTACATTCTGTAACTCATAGCCTAATCTTCCTAGAGCATTTTAAAGGAAACTTTTATAGCTTTCCTTACGTGTGAAATCAGGCACATAATCCTCAATCAGTCACTAATAACCCTTTCCATTTTAATTCCAAACTACCTCAGTTTTAATTCCTACTCTTCTCATGTATTTGTCAAACTTCCTGAAGTACTTTCTGTTACCAAATATGTCCTGTGTTCTTTCATGCAGACCTTGATCCACCAGTTAATATCTCTTTGTTGGACATGTTTCTTATATTTCCCAGACCAGGGGCAGATCAGGTGTAAAGTCCTGTCAATATAATGTTTTTAGAATGAGGAAGGGACCCAGGAACCATTGAATATCTGCTTCCAGGGTGAAGTGAGAAGAGGAGGAAGCAATCTTACCACCAAGAAGAAAATCAGGTAGTCCCATAACAATGAAGGCCTCAACAGTGTCCAACTCTGAGAGTATGAACCTGACACAAGTGCTTCATCCCACCCCATATTCCACTAGTCCCCTATAGCTATCCTACTTTCCATCTAAAACAGGACAATTTTTAGATCCCTCTCTCTTCTCCCCTTCTTATTTAATTCTATTTTAAAATTATTATATAAAATAAATTTTTTTGTATACAGTTCAATTCTATGAATTTTAACAGAGACATAGATGCACATGATCACACCACAATCAAAATACAAAGAAGTTTCACAACCCCCAAAATGCCATCATGCTATCTCTTATAAAGTCACACACTTACCTCACCTATAACCTCTGGCAGCCTCATCACTATAGTTTTGTCATTTTGAGACCATCATATAAATGGAATCATATGCATGTTGCCTTTGAGTCTGGCTTTTTATTTTTTATTTACTTTTCTACTCAGCAGAATGTCTTTAAGTATCATCAAAGTTATTGTTCAGCAGTTCATTTCTTTCTATTGCTGAGTAGTATTCTATGGCATGGCGTACCATGGTTTGTTTATTTATTCATGAAGGATATATAGCTTCTAGTTATTGGAGATTAAAAAATAGAACTGCTATGAACATTCATATGCAAGTTTTTCTGAAAACACAGGTTTTGTTTCCTATGAGTTAAATACTAATGTCTTAGTTCATTTGGGCTGCTAGTACAAAACACCATAACACACTGGGTGACTTATAAACAATAGAAATTTATTTCTCCCAGTTGTGAAGGCTGGAAATCTGAGATCAGGGTCCAGGGTGGTTGTGAATTTCTTCCAGGTGGCAGATGTATCCTTCCATGCCAGAGAGAGACCTAGTAAATTCTCTGAGGTCTCTTTTACAAGGGCACTAATCCCGTTCATGAGGGCTCCACTCTCATGACCTAACTGCCTCCCAAAGGCAATACCTCCTAACACCATCACACTTGGGGTTAGGATTCTAACATGTCAATTTGGAGGGGGCACTTACCGACCCACAAATTGGACTGCTGAGTCATATGGTAAGTGTAGGTTTAACTTTATAAGAGCTGGCACACTATTTTCCGGAGTTGCCATAGCATTACGCATTTCCACCAACAATTATTCCTCTCGCTCTGTGGTTCCTCACCAGCACTTGGTATTGTTGGTATTTTTAATTTTAGTCATTCTGAAAGGTGATTAGTGGTATCTCAATGTGACTTTATTTGCATTTCTAGTGACTGATACTATTGAATATCTTTTTATGTGTTTATTTCCCATCTGTATATTATTTTGGGTGAAGTATGTTCAATTCTTTTGTCTATTGTCGAATTTAGAGTTTTTATATATTTTGGATATTTTTGTTTTGTTGAATATTTGATTTGGACATATTTTATCCTAGTCCAAAGCTTGTCCTTTTCATTTTCTGGACAGTGACTTTAGCAGAATAAATGTTTTTATTTTTATGAACTCCAACTTACCAGGTTTTTTCTTTCATTGATCTCGTTTTTGATGCCATGTCTAAAAATTCTTTTTCTAACCCAAGGTTATGGAGATTTTATGTTTTCTTTTAAAAGTTTTATATTTCTATATTTACATTTAGATATACATTTTGACTTAGTTTTTATATGAGTTGTGAGGTTTAGGTCAAGTTTTTGTTTTGTTTTCTTTTGCATATGGATGTCTGATTGTGCCATCACTATCCTTCCTTCATCAAATTTCTTTGGCATCTTTGTCAAAAATCTATTGGCCATATCTGTTTGGGTCAGTTTCTGAGTTCTCTGTTCTGTTCCACTGATCTATGTGTCTATAATACCACGCTACCCTGATGATGGTAATTTTATAGTCAGTCTTAAAATCCAGTAGAGTAATTCCTCCAAATTTATTATTCTTTTTCAAAGTTATTCTAGCTATTCTAACTCCTTTGTTTTTCCATAAACACTTTAGAATTATCTAGTCTTTATACACAGAAAAACCATGCTGGCATTTTATAGGAATGCATTAAATCTATAGATAAATGTCAGGAGAACTGCCATCTTTACTATGTTTCAGATTCTTTAATAAGGCATGTATTTACATTTACTTTGATTTTTTATTTATTTCATTAGAATTTTGTACTTTTCAACATACAGATCTGAAAAATATTGTTAAATTTATACTTATTTCATTTTTGGAGGAGCTATTGTAAATGACATTGTTTTTAAAATAAGTTTTCCAACATACATCGTTAGTACTACAAAGAAATGCCATGGATATTTGTGTGTTTACTTTGTCTCTTGTGATCACACTTGTTTAAGATTCTTTTTGCAGATCTGTTTCATTTTCCCCGATGGGCCTCTTGAAACCTTTAATTTCTCCAATTCTTTTATTAGATACAATTTATTTTTAAAGACTTTTTAAAGACCAGAAGCAATTTCTCTGTCTCTTAAATACGCAAATTATTTTTTCATTACATGTCGCTTGTCTGTTTCCCCCTGTGTTATGGTGAATTGGGTACTTCTGCTATTCCTCCAGTATAATATGGGGATTATGGTGTTAAATACTTTTAATCATAAACCTGCCTCTTCTCACTCTGGGATATTGGGCAAGTTTCCTAATCTTTTTGACCTTTCAAGATTTATTCTTGTTTGTAAAATGGGAGTAACAGTAATTATTTGATAGCTTTATTGTGAGGATAATGTGTTAGTAGCTCAATAAACTTCAGTTTCTTTCACCTGTTCCTTGGAATTATACATTCCTGAGAAACTATTGCTACATACTTGCTTGGGTCCTCTGTAGTGTCTAGGATGGAGAAGTCCTCCTAGAGGTATATGTTTAATCAAATTGACAGAATTTATCACAGGGCAAGGCCCACAATCTGTTTAGTAAACTCTCATCTTACAGGTCTTCATTGTTTCTATGACAAATTTTATTATTAAACGATAGAGAAAATCTTTAGAAAATTTGTCAACCTGCAGCATTAACATATGAAGAAAATAAACAGCTATTTAATAAACTTAAGGGAAATTACCATTAACTGGGTAGGGGGGTTTAAGAACAGAGGAGTTAGGAGAAACAGGAAGGAATAATCAAAAGACCAAAGTTAACAGCAACAGGAAAATGGCTGGGGCTTCAAAGAGATTACTTTGAGGTCTCAGGTGGAAGAAATAAGCAGTAAGATATCACACTTCCTGGGTTAGAGGAGATACAGAGTAGTATCTCACTCACACTGGTCACTACGGCAGGCCCTGGAGGGGCTACAATTCTTGTCACTGCTATCACAGTGCCGATGGTTTACCTTAGGACAGAATTTAGGTGTGCCTGCTTGTGCCCAAGATAAACAAAAATGACTTTAATATTCAGAAACTGGCTTTTCAATCCCTTGATACTCATTCAAGTTAATGCATGTCACAGAAGTACCATTGATTGTGTAGCTTAAATAAGAAACATTTATTTCTCACAGTTCTTTCTGAAGGCTGGAAGTCTTGCCGGTAGATCTGGTATCTGTCGAGGACCCGCTTTCTGACTTTAGACAGCTGCCTTCTTGCTGTGTGCTTCCGTGGCCAAGAAAGAGTTGTCTTTTTCCTGTCTTGTCTTAGATGGGCACTGATCCCATCCATGAAGTCTCCATTCTAATGACCTATTATTTCCCAAAGGCCCCACCTCCAAACACCATCACACTAAGAATCAGGCTTCAGCATAGAAAATCTGGGGGGACTAAACATTCAGTCCATTGCATTGAGAAAGGACAAGCTTTGGCAGACTGTTGATATCTAAATTGTTATTATTTGGGTCAGTCTGTGAACCAAGGAAGAGGTGGGAAATATTTAGGGGATCGTAGCATTAGAGGCTATGTTTCATCTATGAGTACAGTAAGAATCTTGTCATTGTAAGTGGCATTCCCAAGGGAGACCAGCAGGGTGCACTAAGAGGCCAAGGGAAGGGAACACACTGGGAACCTGCGGTGTATAGTCTCCTCTTGGCTTGGGCCAGTGGTTCTCAGAGGACCTTTAACCCTGCTTACCTGAATGCCCGAGGCTCCAGAAATGTGTGAATCAGCTGCTCAATTATCAGCCTCAACTGCTCCACACACTAGAAAAAGCAAGGCTGGGTAAAGAAGAACGCTTACTGCTCATACGAAAACATCTCAGCATAAAACACACTAAAAATACACTAAAAACCAGGGATATGTTATATAGAAATATATGTCTTGCTGCAGTCACATGGCAATTATGTTTAAAGCAGTTTTTCAATGGTAAAGGTAGAATTAAAGGCAACTATCCAAGACAACAGAATGGAAACAGCTGAGGACTTGAATAATGTTGAAATATGTAGTGTGGGGACTTAAAGTTCACAGTACATACAATGACTTGTACCTATAAATTATTTAGTTAGATCAGTGCTTGTGAGATAGAAAAAGTGACGTCAGTCTGAGCTCAGCGTCTCCTTTTCACAGCTTTGGTTCACTAAGAAATGGGGAGAAAAATCAGAGCAGAGCTGTTGTGCCAAAAGCACTACTGAGTACTCTATTCTTTTCTCACTGCGGTGAGATAGGGTCATCATCGCATACTGACTGATTACATATACACGTCTATGTTTAGGTTTGAATATGTTCTATTGATTATCTGCCTAGTCCTCTGCCAATAGCATGTTGTTCGAATTACCCTTTCTTATTTATATACAACTTGTTTACTTTTACCTAACAAACATTTATATAACACCATGTACCAAATATTTTTAGTGATTTATAAGTATTAAATCATTTCCTTTCCAAATAACTCTATGAAGGGCTTTATCATTATTGAATCAATCTTACAGATTAGGGAACTGAGGCACCCAGAGGAGTGACATAAATTCTAGATCCCTCAACCCACATTCAGTGACATGCCAGTACTCCCTCAAGATTTTTAGAAATTTCAAAGGTCTTAATTTCTCACGGTATCTTTTAGGTACAATTTTATGTTTCTTGCAAAAATTTTAATTTCAATAAAGTTTCCTTTCATGGAGTTATTTTCTGACCTCTGCCTTGTGCCTACTAAGCTAAGAAAAACATCATTTTATTTTATTTTCATAAATAACTAGGCATAATTTCAATCCAGAGTCCACGCACAGGCCCTTTAAGAAGAGCACTTGGGACTGCAACTGCCCTCCTCTCACTCAACCACAATCTCCGCTGGCTTTTACAGCCAGAAGTTATGGGGAGCCTGGTGTGGGGTGGGACCCCTCATTCTTTTGGGATGGGGTGGGAGGCCTCTCCAGCCGAGATATCCCTCCTGAGTTTTAATGGTCATGTGAAGGTCTGATTCCAGCCTTTTCCTCATCTCTGCACCTCCTACCAGTCTCAAGGTGGCTTATTCTGTATGTCCTTAGAGGTAGGACTTGAGTTCAGCTAGATGGTGCTCACTGATGGTTGTTCTGTGGTTTAGTTGTAATTTTGATGTGTTTGTGACAGGAGGTAAGCCCAACACTAACCCACTCCTTCATCTTGACTGGAAACCTGGGTGAAGTTTACTGTGACAAAAATAAGGGCTAAGCCACATGCACAAAGGGAAGAGAAGGAAGTTAAGGAAAGAATAATAGAGAACAGTTGTCAGTCTACCGAAACGCCCCTTGTGTTAGTGTTCTCCCGCTGTGCAATGAATTACCGAACTCAGCGGCTTAAAGGAGCGCCCATTTATTAGCTGTTTCATAGGTGAGAGGTCTGGCACGATGCGGCTGGGTTCCCTGCTCAGGGCAGTGCAAAGCAGAAACCACCATGTCCACCACGGAGTTCTCATTGGAAAGCGCTGGGAAAAATTCTTCCAAGCTCATTTTTAATTAACCACGAATAAAATTCAGTTCCTTTTATCTATAAAGACTGAGATCCACATTTCCAGCTGGTTGTCAGCCAGGGGCTGCTCTGAGCTCCTCAGTATCACCTGCATCCCTGGCTACATGGTCCCCTCCATCTTCAGGCCGGCAATGATATGCTGGTCAACCCCTTTATGTGCTTCATATCTTTGACTTCTTCCTCTAGCACTTGCCAAAGAAAATATTGTTTTCAAAAGGCTCATGGGATTAGGTCAGGCCTATCTGATAATCTCGTCTCAAGGTTGATTGACTTGGGATCTTAATTACATCTACGAAATCCCTTCACAGCAGTACTTAGGTTAATGTTTGAGTAAATTACTAGGAGAAGGTAGGTGTGTGCCAGGGGCTGAGAATTTTGGAGCCGTCTTAAAGTTCTGTCTACTACACAATATTCAAGGTTCATATTTGGTTTGGAAGCTTTTTATTCCATATTTCATCCTTAATTATGAGAGCAGTATTGCAGTATTTTAAAATCCTTTCATGATATGCTGAGCAAGAAAATCTGTTTAATAATATAAGCTAACCAAACTGCCAATCAACTTAATTTTTCAAAATATAAGAAGGAATCTTCATCCCCCATAAATGTTAAAGTAAGGAATTGTTTTCTTGTCACTACACATTTTCTTAAGGATAGGATAAGAAGATGAAGCAATCCACAAGGGCAGAGTGGGAGAAACTGAGTGGTGCCTCCCACAAACTTGAAGTAACAATTTTAAGCCAAGGAGTGATTTGGGCAGATACAGATTTTGGAAATATCAGCCTGAGGCCAGAGGATGGGTTGGTCTGAGAGGTTTGAAAGTTGGGAGGTCTGTCAGGAAGTTTCCAAATGGGAAGTGATGAGGACTAAGGCAGCAGCAGGGAGGGAGAGAATGTTCAGGAAGAGGAGTGGACAGGATTCACTGACAGATCAGGAGTGTGAGGGAAAGAGGAGACGACTAGGGTTCCTGTTTTGTGTCAGGTTTCGTCTTTCTCCAGAAGGGTTGTAAAGGGCAGTCTGATGTTTTGATTGCTGTGTTTTGGGGGTAGGGAAGTGCAAGAAGAATTGGAAAGAAGAAATGGATTAGAGAAACCACTTTGAGGAAGAAGGCCCCTAACTCCCCGAGGTGTGTGATAATAGGAAGGTGGCTTGCTTTCGGCATCAAGCTTGACCTGAGAACTGTGTTTATTTTTGGTTACCAACTTCTTTCTCTGTTTCTCCTGCCTTCCCTCAATTGCACATCTCAGCTACCTTCTGTCTTATGCCAAGAGGAATAACAATAAAAAATGAGTACTTACATTTACAAGATTAATGATTATCAAGCACTTATTCATAGACATTGATTTACTTGGTTCTCTTCATAGCACTGTGAGGTTGGCAGGGCAGGTGTCCTGCTGACTTGATAGATAAAAGCACAAAATCTCAGATTAAATGATTTGGTACCATATTTGGTGAGTGGCAGGGCCCTATGCAGAACCCAAGTCTTCTGATCAACATTGGGGTGCTCTTTTCGTGATGTCATCTTGCAGTGCACATGGAGAGAACAACACCTTTTATATAAGGATCTAGAGCAGTGGTTCTGGTACTATTTCACTGATGATGTCTGGACCCAGCTTGGAAGTCAGGGCTAAGAATTCTCAATTTCCCTTTGCAGGCAGTTTGCTAAGCTCCCACCCAACTGCTCCCCTCTTCAGGCCCTAACATCACTGCATTACAATACCCGTAATCCCAAATATGAGACAGCCCAGTTATGAAACTTTTAGAGATGGCCCCTTCTTTTCTGGACTTGAGGAATTTTTCAAAACAGCCAGTCTCTAGGAAGCCCGTGATACCTAGCTAATCTCATTCTCCCCTACTAATCTCACCTTCCTTTCCCCCTCCTACATTTCCAGTTGATTTACCATGTCACAGGGGGAAACCCCCTTGTGGTATTGCCTGGAAGCCTTTTCTCCTTCGGAGCAGTAAACAGAAAGGAATTTTCCTTTTCATCTATCGGAGTGGATTTGTGTTGTATTCTACCTGTAACCGTGCCTAAGGGCATGTAACCATTCTCATCCTTGGTTGTACACCGACAACCCAGAGAGCTTTACAAAGTACTGATGCCAGTTTAATGGGCAGGAGGACTTGGAAATTACAAGTTCTTTAAATGATTCTTTATGCAACCAAAGAGGAGATTCTGCTATCAATCTTAGACATTGTGGGTATGGAGAAGTTCAGGAGTGAACAGAATCTCTAGAAAATCTATTGTTTGCAAAACCCCTTAGATTTTAGCAAGTGATCCTGATTTGGCTCCAACCATGTATAAAATTTAGCAATGAAAAACTCAGCCTAGAAATATTGGGAAAACATTAAGGAATTGTTTTGTAACAGATCTGTAATCGGAAGTCTTTGGCATCAATAATGATTTTAGCTAATATTTACTGTTTATTGTCAGGTACTTTAAGGGCTGTATTTATTTTACCTCATTTTACCCTCACAACAAAGTCATGGGGGTTATTATTATTATTACCCTGATTTTATAAACAAGGAAGCTGCATCATAACCATTAAAATGTAGAGTCAGGATTAGAGAGTTGAGTATTGGTTTGTCTTATTTCAAAGCTGATTCTCTTAGCTTGTGGTAACTTCAAAACATACTCGTATAATACACCATTAATAATTAAGAAAACATTTTGTAATCATCAGTTATTAAAGAACACAACATGCACACTTGTGCACACTTGCACTTAGGCATGTACACTCCCACAAATAGACCCTAATAAATAGGAAGACCTTATTTATTACTAGATTTCTTAATTTTGAAAGTTTCAGTTATATGCCCTAAAAGTTGAGTTCAACATAGTCAATCTATAGTATAAGAATTATAAAGGATTTAGTGTAATGAAGTGAAAATGGACTGAGAATTAGGACATTTGAATCATGTACTCTACCAACCTGCTTCCGTACCCCAGACCAGCTTCAGGACCCACAACATATGGCTGCTCCTGTTGTAGCTGGTGTCCACAGTTGTGGAATGAATGTGTCATTTGCTCTGAATGATCTCTAAGACCCTTTCTAGTTAAAAAGGTAATAGTTTTATTTTTTAATTATTTGAAGCAATTGTGTATCTATTTCCTTTTTTCTAGTATTTATTTATTTCACTTTCCGGTTCTGAATGATCTGTTTTATTTTTGAAATTCAATTTTATGTCAATAAAATTCAATTTTAAGTCAATAGTAAAATGATCAGAATTATAATAGCTAACATTTATGAAACACTAAATTCTAGATGTGTTTATGAATTATGTATGTTAAATCATACTTCTCATAAGTGTCCAAAGAAATAGAAACCATTATTACCTCATTGTAGAGATGGTAAAAGTGAGAGACAATAGAGATGGTAAGTAAGTAGCCTGACCAAGGCCGCACAGCTAGTGTGTGGCAGAAGACTGAGATAAATTATTACACACTATCTCTCGGTTTTTTGCATGGTATACATGAAAAACTTACATGTCAATTAGTGTAGGTTATTTAATTTTAAAAATGTGGAACCCCCCCAAAATAAAGCTGCTTTCTGAAATACATTTCAATGGTATTTGATTTAATAAAATTTAAGCTTTTCACCACTGTCCTCCAAACATATACACACACATTATATCCTGAAGCCTATTCTTTATTTTATTTATAGCCCATGAGACAAAGAGTATCTGGGATATACCTTTATAAGAAAAATATAAATGTTATATTTAGAAAAAAATAAGGGCGTCTGTTTTTATATTCAGGACATTACATCTCCTCGCTTTTCTCTGCCTCCTGGGAGCTTAAAATAATAAAATAGAGCTAGCATAGTTTGTCACATCATGATGAGAGCAGAACAAAACAGCATAAAGTTAATCCTTTCCTTCTACCAGGTTACCTTATTTGCACACTGATCTGGAAACTAATCTGTTAGTCACGTCAATAAAGGGCAAAGACCTCCCTGCAGACTGTAGGATTGGCTGATGGTGTAGCAGTGCTTTAGGTCTCAGCTTTAAAGAGGTAGGACAAGCCAGGGCAAGCTTTTTCAGGGAAAGGACTACTTCTCATTTTCTCCAAGTGTCCTGGTCCACTAGCTCTTTATTTTATTAACTCAGGTTGTCACCCCAAAATCGCTTGGTGGTATACCGGTGGACCACAATTGACGTTTTGCCCAGCTCTGATCTAGAAAACACACAACGGCTCAGGAAGTTGTCTTGACTGTGGTTGTCGGTTACCATAGTTTCTGGGTCTGAAGGTAGAGCTGCTGTAGCCTTAGAGGCTTCTGAGTTCACACCCTTAGTCCCAAGATAAAATACTGAATTGGGGCAATAATCTGGATAATTCTCACAATGTGAGGCACAAGTGGCTTCTCCTGCCTCAGGAATGATCTTTCTGGACAATAATTTTTAATCATTTCCCATTGTCTGGATAATGTGTTGATGTCCATAGCCTGCAGTCCCCCCATAATCTCCCATATTTTGCCATGCATAACGTGCTCCTGTGTATAATACACACCTAGGTTTTTGGCTCAAACTTTCAGGGAAATAATCTTTTATTTTAATTGTTTAATTCAAATTTTTATGTGTTTATATTTAGGTACTTGTTTTTTGTATTTAAAATAATTTAACATTTTTTTTTTAACATAACTCATATGGAATATAAAACTGAAAGCAACAAAGAAACAAGGACTTATGGACACAGTCAATAGTTTAGTGGTTACCTGAGGGCAAGGGGGGAAAGGGGAAGGGAGGAGCAGTCAAATACATGGTGATGGAAAGAGCACATAATGCGACACACAGATGATGCGCTGTAGAATTGTACACCTGGAACTTATGTAATGTTTCACTAACCAATGTCACCCCAATAAATTTAGTAATAAAAAAATTATAATTCCCAGCCAGGGAACCACCAATAAGAAAAAAAACAACAACCAAAAAAACAATTATATTCCAGGGTATTATTTTGCATAAAGATATTGTTACTGATTTCTAGAGCTACACTTTTAACTCATAAGCATAAATAAAAGAATTAAAAACAAAGCTAAATATAAGGTGATGGAAGGAGAAGTCACATTAAGTGGTGAACTTATTATACATCAAGTTGACAATGCACTGTAGATTGTATGCCTGAGACCTATGTAATCCTTGCTAACAGATGTCACCCCAATAAGTCTAACAATAAAAATGAATTAAAAAACAAACAAACAAACAAAAAAAAAACATTTATATAGATATGAAATTAGTACTATCCATGTATAATGCACATCCTTCCCCCCCACCCCAAATCTGGGCAAAAAAATGCACATTATACACGGCAAAACACAGTATTTTTCCCTTCTTTTCCACAGTTCTGTAGCCACACTGACTTTGTTTTAGGTAAAGTTCTCAGCTCAGGACCTCACATGCCAAAAATCATGGTGTAAGTTGAGGCTGCATTCTCACATGAGGTCCTGGGTCCTCTTCCAAGCTCATTCACGTGATTACCGTAACCCAATTCTGTGTCATTGTAGGATTCTTTCTGTCCTTAAAGCATGTATTATATGGGTTGAGGAAATACCCTCATATGTAAAATAAAGGTAATGAATTTATATTAGGACTATGTTGGGCTATACAAACATTCATGGTTTCAAATACACACACACACACACACACACACACACACACACACACATATTTAAAATGATAGAAAATTACAGAATTTTCCCCCTTGCCTGGGTCATGTGGACAATCCTATTTTGGTGATGTATGCTCTTTGAGTCATGACCAAGCTAGGCAGGGGATGTGACAGACCACACCACTCTGTACGTCTATATTTGTGACTTTTTTCTCCCTAGGCTGTTTTCTTAACACCTTCTGTGTTTCCTTGATTTCGGCAGCCAGCAACTTGAGTTTTCTTTATCCCTGGAAGTGGGCTGAGGCTAGAGGCCACCGAGAACTTCTAATATGTAGGAGGTCAGAGGTTTCTGAAGGACCTGGGATTATTTAGTTTAGGTTGTACTTAGTAATAGATAGTCTGGATGCTCGTGGTATATAAAGAATAGCCCCTCAGAGGTGTCCACATCCTAAGCTCTGAAACCCATACATGTTACTTTACATGACAAAAGGGACTTGGCAAATGTGATTAAGAATCTTGAGACTAGGACATTTTTTCTGGATTATTCTGGTGGCCCTAAATGTAATCACAAGGGCCTTTATAAGAGGAATGTAAGAGAGCAGAGTCAGTAGTAGGAAACGTGAGGAAAGTAGCAAGAGATCCAATGGGCATGACCATGAAACAAAGGAATTCCGATAGCTTCTACAAGGTGGAAGCAGCGAGGAATGAATTCTTTCCTAGAGACTCTAGAAGAAACAAACTCTTCCAACACCTTGATTTTAGCCCTGTAAGACTCATTTTGGATTTCTGACCTCCAGAACTGTAAGAGAATGTGTTTATGTTACTTTAAGTCACTACATTTATGGTTACAGCAGCAATAGGAAACAAACACAGAATTTTGTATGTTTTTTATTAATTTAACTTTATAAATCTAGTACAAGATCATTTGTTTCTATGTGAGATACTTGCAGAGTGCTATGAGTGGAAGGCTGGTCGGGGGAGTATACATTCGACCATGCTGTAGTGCATGGAGCTACATTGTATCAGTCAAGGTTTGTTAGTTATAAGGATCAGAAAACAGGTTGGACAGACTTTAGTGAATAATTAATTTACTGAAAGGACATTGGGAACATTACTGACTGTAGGATTTGAAAAGGAAGAAGGAGGGGACAGGCTGGCAGTGTGCCCTAAGTGACTCCTGGGGCGACACTGCTGCTGCAGGTGTGGACACTGACTGTCAAGGCTCCCAGCAGTTCATCAAGACACCAGACTCTGAGTCCCACCCTGCTTTGCTGTCCTCGATGTCTTGGAAACCTAATGTTTTTGCTATTGTTGCCATTCCCTGCCATGAGAATGGAATGTGCATGGCTCCTGCATCTTTGAATTGTTAACTCCTGTTCATCATCTAAGTTGGACAAATCTGATTGATCAATTCTGGATCACATTTGGCACATGTTAGCTGCAAAGAAAGCTGAGAAATGAGCTTTCATCTTAATGAGAGCGAGGTTGCTCTGTTTCTCACTAAGGCTGGTAAGATATGAATTCCCAAATTATAAAAAAGAGTTTCAAATGGTAAGTGGCTTAAAAAAGTACAAATATTCGTGTCCTAAATGTTAAGGGCAACGGGTATAAAAGTGCACTGATACATGAGCAGGAAAACTAACATAAGAATATAATAGTAAAATAAATATACTAAATATAACATTTTAAGACTTGGGGAGATAAAGCTTAAAACTAAAACTAAAACAAAAATACCACAAATGAAATATCACTATTCAAAGGAGTAATAGTAATAGTTAACATGTATTAAGCGCTTTTATATGCCAGCACTCTTCTAAGATTTATCAATATGTTAATACTATTAATCCTGTAGGAAAACATTTACCTCATTTGTAGGTAAATAAATGAAGGCATCAGATGTTTAAATAACATGCCTAAGGTCACATGTCTATAGAAGTAGCAAACCCAGTTTACAAATCCAGGCCGACTGATCCACAGCTGTCATCAATTTGGGTTTATTGACTCCTGAGAAAAAGACCTGCTTCTTTAAAAGAAACAAATAAACAGCAGCAAACCTTACTGGCTTTTTAATTTAAAAAGTCAGATATTTTGATGCCCAGCCAGGGAACTCCCCCCGCCACCCCCCACCCCCCCAAAAAAAGTCAGATGTGCTTATTGTGGAAAAGAAAACAGTACAGAAGTTTATTTGGAGTTGAAAATAATAGTGAACTTCTCCTTTTCCCATAAATCCCACACCACCCAGATGGATACTTTTTTATTTTATTTTATGTGGGTAGTTCCCTGACTGGGAATCAAATCCAGGCCGCAGCGTTGACAGGTGAAGCCTAGCCACTGCACCACCGGGGAACCCCCCAGATGGATATTTACTGGTGTAGTTCACATTCTTATGGTCTCTAAATTGTTTGGCTGGTACTATATTGTATAAAATCCTATGAAACTGAGACTGTTAACCTCAGGAGACTCTAAATGAAGATAAAAAGGGAGAGAAACTTTAGTATTTCTGATGTAAAAAGGTTCTGTTGGGCTTTTATTTTATCTGTCTTTTTCCTGAGCCTCGTCTTACACACCTGGGTTTTTGATAGTCTTCAGTTAAAGTTTAAGCTCAATTAATGAGCCAACGACAATAGTGATTAAATTACACTTGCGTATTTTTTGTGGGGATGAAGTTTGTTGGGGGGACTTCAAGGTGGCCTAGTGAATTTGTTCTCTACCCCAATGAATTAAATTATAATTGAGGACTACCTGAATTATCTCTAAGAATATTTATATTAGGGTGAGGTACAGAGATATAGATACATAGGTATATAATTTTAAAACTCTTTGAATCAATTTTTTTCCATTGATTTTTTCATAAGCATTTCTCCTTGAGATTCTAGTTTATAGATGTTAGCATCATAAGATAAAATGTCTAATGTTCTTTAGGAAATTGTGAGAAATGCACATTTCATCTAGACCTCAAACCTCCAACACCTTCATTCCAACTTTACTTTAGTTAATGATGCTGCTTTCTTATTCATATTGAAAATATTGCAGTTATCAGAAGAAAATTTGAGCAAATTGCCACGCAGATGCACATCTTCCCACCTCTTAGCTTCTGTCCTCTTACCCTCTGCTCCCGGCCTTATTGCCGTAGTGGCACTGTCTGTGCTCTGTGAGAGGCAAACCCGCATTCCATGGGCTAGGTCCCCTTTCTTCTTTCCCACTCAATGCCATCACCCCAGTAATTTCTGCTTTACCCCATGTCAGTGGAGAGTACATTACCATGCTGACTGCTATCAGTTTAATATTTTTCTCTTGCAAAGTTATTGAATTATTTACTAAAAAAATTGCTCTAATGGAGAATTGTACCACCTCATACAGAGCAGAATGTCCACTGATTTCTCCTCAGCTCTCGAATAGTAAATCAGATACCTCATTCTTTGCACTGTCTCTTTTCTCCTGCACTCTATCAAAAAAACAAAACAAACAAAACAAAACAAAAACCAAAATGGACTGGTTTTCTTATTCTTCAACTCCCTCCCACCTCTCACCCGACCTTTGAAAATTACTCAGACCTTGGGGCTTACGTCTTGTGTGTGCGTTAGAAATTCTGTTTCCCTCGTCAATTCTCTCTCTTTCTCCACAGGTGACGTTTTAAATATTTTATTCTGTTCTCAGAACTCTCACTCTACCCTTCCATCTAGCCTCTTCAAATTTTGGGCAAATTATATTGTCTTTTACTTCACAAAGATAACAGAATCACCAAATTCAACATTTTCAAAATGTTGCCTGAAAACCTATCAACTTAATATCGACATCAAAATTTTCTTCTCTGCCTAATAAAGTGAGACAACCCTTTGGAGTCTATCTCCTTCCATCAAGGTTTAAACACCCATATAAAATTCATATTAATATTAAATTAAACACACTAAAAATCAAGTAAACAATTGTACAAACAACACACCCATGCTGTGCCAGTATGCTTTCACCCTTCAAATGGAAACTTGATTTTTGCCTTAATTTTCTACCAAAACAACTCTTTATAAGATTGTTCATTACCTACTTTACCCTTCCTTCCTCCCTTCATCTCTTTCTTTCTTTCTCTCTTTCTTTTTCCTCCTTTCTTTCTAAGTCAATACAGGTTTTTCTGACATCTTACTTGACTTCTCTAGACCTTTAAGGATATGGCCTCTGCCTGCCTCTCTAGCCTCATTACTTGGGGCGATGGGAAAGAGTATTATTATTTTGGATGTGTTCTTAGGAAAATAATATCTGGTAGATCCCTGATTCAAACTCAAGTATGTCTGAATCCAAAAGCCTGTTCTGATAAATTTGCTCTCTACAGTCTTTTTGTCATAGTCTGGAGAGTCTGGTTGCAAAGAACAGAAATCCATTAAAATTAGCTTAACTAAAACTCGGAAAATACTGGAAGGATTTAGAGCTGTTTTGTGGGACTGACCAGTTGGAGGTACAGGTGGCTCTCAGGAGGGTCTGGAGCCAGAAGCTAGACAGAGGCTTCCTGTGCTCCTCTCTCCGTCTCTCAGGCTATGAGGTCTCTCCTGGTGGTTTCTCAAGCAGGTCAGCTACGTTCTTACTCTCTGGATTGCCTTCTTCCTTTTATCAGTGCACATGGACAGCTGAATTTAGATTTATATTCTCTGTACATTATGTTCTCAATACAACACATGAGCTCTGAAGTTAATGTTTTACTTGTATTTTACTCTGGACATAAGAATCTTTCTGACTTTCCTTCTTTTGCTTCCTGCCCTAAAACCTTACAATGCATCCTGACTGATAAATGTATTTAGGTGTTTTTGTGACCGTGAGTAAGCTATCTTATTCCCTGTTCAGTTTCTTCATGTGTTCTGCTCTCCGTTTCTCCAAACACTCTCATCTTTCTTCTACACATATATTTCTCTTTTTATTGTTTTTAAAACAATTCTCATATTGTTTTTCCTAAACTCCCTTGTAACTTTAAAAAATATAGGAACTCTTATGTCAGTAACCATCATTTATAAAGTCAATAAACACCTATGGAATGCATAATGCGTGTTATGTTTCATGTTGGGCTCTGGGTAAACAGAATGAATAAAATTTACATCTTGTTCTTTATCTTCTGGCACCATGATTTTTGGCTCAAATATTAGCAACAGTATCACTGCCATTTCATAAATGAGAAAATTAGGCTTGGAGAGGTTACATGATATTGGCTCAGGGTTCTATGGTTATAAGGGTAAAGACAGGATTCAAACTGGAGTCTGAATCCCCAGAATCCACATCAAATTCTTACAGAAATCTTCAGTGGTGGCAGATCTCCAGTCCTTTTGTTTTGTGGACAATGAAGTTAAATGGAAGGCTTTCAAAAGTAATAAGAAAGATATTTTATTAGGTTGGTATGTATGGTAATCACAATATGAATCTAAAATTAAAAGTCTTTTCTTTTTCTTTTTCCTTTTTTTTTTTTTTTTTGTTCTCGGAACTGAAAGCCTTTCCGCAATGGGTGTATATTGTAGTTTTCCAAGAAGTAGGAGACTCTGAAGAATAACTTTCAATTATATGTACAAGTTCTTTGGCATCAAAAAAGGTATTATTTTACCACTAGTCTTGGGAAGCTTTTAAGGAGAAGCAACATTCCATCAGCCATCATTATCGCCTTAGGCCAATTAGTTTGTCATATTAATTTCTGTTACTTAGGAAACGCAGAGAGACTGAGAGGACAAAGAATTTTCAAATACTAAGCTGAAGGCATTCTGAAACATAAAAGGTTCTACTGTAAGTTGGACATAAATGTGTTTGTATAATTACACTTATAAAATGATTAAGATCTACAGAATCTCAAAATATGTATTTCCTATATTTTGATTTGGACTAGGAATCTACTTTCTTTAGATTGTAGCATTTTTAGTTCAAAGAAAATGTGAGCTTTCCTTTTGTAACACATAAAATATACTTATCCTCAGTGTTTGCTCACCATGTCATTCTTAAGGTGATTTTCTGTCCCTTCCTCTCTTTCTGGATGATCATTTCAAATAAGACAAATGTGTCTCTTCATTCTTGTTCAAAAACACACACAAATACCATCTGTTCTTTGAACTGTTCCAGGTATAGTGACCACCTCTCGCTCTCCATCTGTCTGAGGTACATTTATCCATGTCATCTGTGCTGCCTTTGATTCTACACTTGAAGACAGTGTCCGTATTTCCTGCATCTCATTTTATGTTTGTTAGATAGGGAATTTTGATTTACAAATAATATATGAAACTATAAAACAGTAAATACAGTTTGTTAAGTTGACTTGGAAGAACATTTCAAAGGAGGATTTACAAAAACACTTGCAGTATCATTGGCATAGGTATTTAGCCTTTCGAGGTAGTTGCTTGGATGTTGGCACACATTTGGATTATTCACTGTTCAGTAACTTAAGCTTTTAAGAAGTAAAGCTTTTATTTTGTTAATTTTGTCACAACTCACACAAGTAGATATTATTATAGTAGCCATATTAAACTTAACTAAAGGTAGGCATTTAGGAAACAAAAAATTAGCATTGCCTCCCAAATTTTAAGTGTCTTTTATTATAACGTTAAAACTGTTATTTAAACCGTACTCACATTAAAAAGTTACGCCTCAAAATTTAAGTTAAATGAAGCTACAGGGAAGAACCCCACAAATCACAGGTCATTGGACCATAATTACTAGCTTTTAACAATATATTAACTATATTTGACTTTATAGTTGAAGAAGTTAATTAGGGATTTAAAAAATTATAAAATACACATTTATAGAAGGAGTTCATAAAATGAGAGTCTACCCAGAGATGTCAAAATATGGAGTCCCAGACCTTATTGTCCCCACAGAATTTACTATTTAACTATGATACATGGTCCAAAATTACTTTATAAGAGAACCAGAATTGAGTTAAAGATTGTCACATTCCAGGTGAGCACAAAACCAAGAACGGCCACACTGAAATGAGTAAGGAAAGCAACCCCACTTCCCCGCGCTGGCCGCGCCCTGAGAAGCCACAGCACAGCACTTGGGAAGAAACGGGTGGAGTGACCTCCGAGCTCCAGGCTTTGGAGCATTCATTACCCCTGGGGCCAGTTCCTGTCCACCTCACAGGGAGAGCTGAGGGGACAGGCATAGTTCAGATGCCCAGGTTCAGTTAAGAACAGAGGAAAAGGAATAGGTGGCTTATTGTGACTGGTGTGGCTCTGTGAAATTGAAAGGAGTCAGGGGGACCTGAGGCAGCTCTCCTAGAAGTGGGGGGGACTGATGGCACTGCCCCCACCAGCCTAGCTCTTCAGTTCATTGCCAAGGGGCTGGATTCTGTCTTGCCTCACATAGAGGCCGACAGAACCTGCATAGGTTGGTGGAGGCAGCTAAGAACAAAGGATGGGAATGAATAAAGCGGAATTTTCAGGGCTAACCTCTAGAAGTGGTAATCTTGGACTTTCTCCAGAATTAATCTCTTGTCAGCATCAGAAGTAATCATTCACTTAAATAATTTACCAGCTGTGCCCCCAAGCGAGTGTTTCAAAGTCCCTTTTATTGCCTTTAACTTTTCATTATCGGGATTTTCAAACATACACGACATTAGAGAAACTAGCGTAACCAAGGCTCATATACATAGCCCAGCTTCAACAATTGTCAACATTTTCCCAATTGACTTTATTATAGTTTCCACTATATTTAATTTCCCCCCCTAGAATGTTTCAGGGTAAATCGCAGACATGTCATTTCGCCTGTAAATAAATTCATTTGCATGGAATCCTTGTTAAAGGGTAAGAATTATGCAAGAAAAATTCGAGGGCATATGACCATCACAGTTATCCCTCTAGATATGCTCAGGTAGTAGAGTGGAAAGAGCCTTGGCAAGTTCTAGTTCTCCTGCGTGCCAAGCCCTGGCTCGGGCACACGTTAACAATGGGATTTTGTTCATGCACTGTAACCTCTGTGTCCTCATTTCTCATTTCTAAAGGGGGAGTTTTAAAATGCCTTTTATCTCAGAGACAAATACGGGGTTGTTATAAGAATGCAATATTTAAAGAACGCAAATTGATTTTGTAAACATCAAGTAAAAAGGATTAAATCACCTTGTATGATCGCTTCTTGACCTTTTGGCTAAGATCAAGTGTAAATTACCTTGTACGGAGCCTTCCGCATGGGAAGCACCAAATAAATGGGTTAAGTGGAAAGACAAGTATGCAAAAATGAATTAAAGACATTTTCTTTACAAGGTTGAATGAAAAATATAAAGTTGAATCATTTCACCAAATATTTTGCTCAACTGATGTTGAATACATAGCTATTTAGAAATAGTGACTGAGTATATAATGTATATAAAGTATACCTTTAGATCACTTAACATTTTAGTCTTTTATCAGTAAACACCATATAATTGACAGACATTTTCACTTTTGATATAGATGCTCTGTTATTATGTAGTAATAGTAAGAAAAATACTGTTTGCACACTACTAACTAGGTTAAAGGACAGATCTTTGCATCCAGCTGACAGTCTGTGTGTTTAGAGTACATTGTTGCCTGACAAGATGACTAGCTGGATCTTCTAACAGGGATTCTTGTTAATCATAGATCATTTACGGCAAGCTCAGTGATAGTTTGCAAGAAATTACACTTTTCTCCAAATTATTATTTTTTTTCAAGTAAGATTAGTTTGGATTGGTTAAGTTAAACTCAGTTCAATTCGACACAAAAATATTGAATTTTGTCTCTTTGGAGAGCACCATTTGCTTGTGCTTGTGAGGAATGCAAAGATGAAAAAGCCACAGGCACTGCCCTTTAAGAGTTCCCAATCCTGTCACAGAGAAAAACATGCAAAAAAGGTCTGTTGCTAGACAGAATAAAACAAGTACTTTAATGGAGGAATAAATAAGTGAGGACAGAGGAAGGTACAATTAAATCCAGAGGCAAATAAGAATGAGAAAAAATAAAATATTGGACTAATGGGTTGCAATTTGTATCAAGAGCCTGAAGAAAACTTAAATATAGGTAATACATTTTCTTGTTCCAAGAGGTCAGTTAGAGAAAAAAAAAGGGAAAGAAATTGTCTGAGACAAATGTGAAGTCTAAAGCAATCAACATAGGTTGATTCCTTTCTTCTTTGTATCAATAAGCTCAAAAGAAGATTGACAATATGTGTAGTACTGTAGTTGATAATAGAAATAAATTACAAATAAAAGCAAGAGAAAAGAGGGTTATAATCAGCAGTGTTTTCTAAGTGTACTATATAACACTGCAGGGTTAAATGGTTTCTGTGGAAAAACATGGCATATAATTATAGCTAGCTTTTTAGTCGAAGCGGTTGCCTTCATGATTTGGTGTAAGGCTCACGGAATTCATACTACCCAGAGAGCTTTGTCAAGCTACTGTGGTGGTTGCTTGTTTCATCACACTGCAAAGCTTAATTGTCTGTGTAAACCACAACAGGTTACACCATCTAATAAACGGAGCTGATGAGATTCATGGCCTTTGCTCTCATCATTCTAGTGCTATGTAACACACTGTGTAGAACCTGATCTTTTATGTTTTCTATTTAAAAAATGCTGTTAGGGATTCTTTGAGTGTATCATAGCAGCCGTGGGAAGACTTGCTGTGAAATACCCAGTTCTGTGAAGGGATGGTGAAGGACACATCAACACTCAACTTTAAAGGCACAGTTTAAAGGCATGTATTAATACCTAACTTTATGTCTTTACCCCAACGAATTCACACCACCTGGCATTAGAGAGAGAAGGGGCCTCTTTTGCTCCCCTTGGTATAGTCTTCCATGGAGAAGCCCTGGGTCTCCCTGGGGTCAGACTGCCCAGAGTTCCTTCTTCAGTTCCTTTTCAGACCAGCTGGCAGCTAAGTGGGGTGGGGGTGTGTATGCAGGCTTGTGTCTGGTGTTTCCTGGACCACACATTCTTTGGGAGCATCCTCAGCTTTCTGGAACTCTAAACAGCACTGTGAGACATACGGATCTCTTTCGTCTCCCCAGCCATCTTCATAGCTCCATTCTCTGAGACAGTGAGGGGAGGATCATGCTGATTATACAGATAGAGTCGAGTGATTTCTATTCAGTGTGAGTCATGTTTGCTTTAATTGGTACATAATCAATGCCCATTCTACTAAGACAGTCAGTATGCTCTGGTGATGAATTGCTTTTAATTTTGCTCAGACAGTTTGTGGATAGATTCTCGAAGGTGATACTACCTTGTTCATCTAAACCTGGAAATTTCAGATCTACAGCCATGTGGCAATGTACTGACATTAAACCATACTCATTTGAAGAAGTTTGAATTCTTCATGTCAGCTTTTGTATTGTTCTAATCAAAGAAGGTAATGAATGAAAACATACTACTAAAACACAGTGAGAGAAACACACCGTTCAATTGATTAATGAATTTCTAAGTTTGAATCATACCGATTAGAATTGAATTGCCAAGAGTAGGTTTAAGAATAGGTTTCAAGACACTATTTACCATTGAGAGAAACTATTTTCCACTTTAATTTTATTTAAGAAATACATTTTTCATACAGTAACAAAATAACAAAAACAAACCAATTTAACAGGTAAGTGTGAAAGATATTTATTCAAGCCCCAATGGTATATAAAGATAAATATTTTTCCTTTATTTCTATTTTACACAGCTGAACAGGAGCAAACACATCATATTGTTAATTAATAGTGCGAGAAACATTTGTACTTTACATAGATTCTACTCATTCATAATGTTATTATCTAAGTAAAGATTTGTAAGTTTGAAATAAATTTTGGAAATCATCTAATTAAACATACTTACTTTACAAGTAAAGAAAAAGTGGTTAAGAAATCTTAAATAACCTAACCTAACCAGCACAGCAAGTAAGATACAACTAATACCTTGTCTCTTGACCCCTACCAATGCAATTTCCACCATATAATTCATAAAGCTATTTCTTATTTGTTTTAAATTGATGCTATTATAACATTTTATTTGATAGATTTATTTGAGCTTTTTCATTCCCTGAGAGACCTGGTATATTCTCTAAGCCAGAAAACCAAGTGGTATTATTAATTAATTCAACATACAAGTATATTTATCACATCCCTACAAGAAAAAGTCCTAACTTTACAGAACTTATGCACACCAAGCAATAAGAGAAAAAGGGAGCAAGCAGACAACTACATTGGGACATGATATACGATACAGTAAGGTATCACACCGTGTAATGAGTACAGAGCATGAGTCCGTCTTGGGCAGAGGTGGGGGGGTTGTATAATGAAGTTAATTTCAAGTTGAGTCCAGAATGATTAGTAGGTATTACCACCAAAGTGAAAAAAGACGGAACAAATATGTCCAGGATCAGGGAAGAGAATGTAGAACAGAGTGGGCCAGAGCTCAGAAGCAACACTGTCCTATTTTTGCTTTCAAGGACGTGCTAAAAGCTTGATTTTGCTGAAGCTGCATGAATGACACGAGAAGAAAGTAGATAAATAAGAAGAAAGTAGATAAATAAGACAACACTTGGATTTTAAACTGAAGGAAATAGAGATCTATTGAAGGATTTTAAAGAAGAGATACAAAGTTCACTGTGATGGAAAGGCAGGGACTGTGGCCAGGGAGATTGTCTTATTATGTCATTTCCCTGCTTTCAATCATGCAGTGGCTCCCATTCTCCTTAAGACAGAGTCTAATCAGCCTACAAAGTTTATAGGGATAGGCCTCTGTTTCTTCAAATCTGATGCCAAATTTTATTCACACTAGAACAGAATCCTTCATGCTAAGAAAACTGGCCTCTAGCACATTGAAAATGGTGCTGCTTCTTGCCTGTGACATCTCTTCTCTTCCTTTTTGTCCAGTCAATACCTACTCAGACTTTTTCAGCTCAAGTGTTACTTTCTCCAGGAAATCAACCCTGAATTCACCCCGTCCCACTCCAAGCTGGTTTTTATCTACTCTGTGTCTTTCAGTTTCCCCCAGTACTATCACTACCATATTGAAATCTTATAATGTGATTACATTAAAATGCTTACGTCTTTAAAAAATTGAATGTTAATAATGTGTGTATGAGATTATATGAAATAAAAATAATAAATCTGACACTGATGGAAACAGAAGATTTGATTACAAATTTGCTTGGTTTTCTCCCCACCGGCTATAAACTCTATTCAGTAAATACTTCTTGAATAAATGAATTAGAATAGTACAAAGCTGGAGCAGAGTCAAATACGAGGTGGTTACAAACATGATTAAGGGTCTGACCGAGAGAATGGCAATGGAGTTGGATGGAAGTGGATAGGCTCCAGATGGACGTGGATAAAGGACATAAAGGGAAAGAATTGACTGGACCAGAGATCAGCTGTGAAGGACAGTGGCAGCACAGGGTTGACCTTCAGGCTTCTGGCTTGCACCCTGGCTGGACAGTGGTACCAGTCACTGAAATAGAAAACACAAAGGCAGAGCACTTATAAAAGGTGCAGATGAAGACTTCAGTTTTATGCACACTGCATTGTTAGGCCTGAAGGACCTACACGTAAAACTCTACTTGAGACTGTGGAAGGGGGACTGACTGGAGCTCCTCAGGCTAATGTGGCTGGAGAAGTGTGAGTTCCTGGCATGCGAATGGCAAGGGAAGTGTATGGAGCAATAAGGAAGTGGCATGTAACCTTAGAAACACAAACATTTTAGGATTGGGAGGAGAATAATAAAACTATGAAGGTGTAGTGAGGTAACAATAATAGTTAACATTTGCTGTGAGCTTACCACGTACCACAGACAGTGCCAAATGCTGTATCATTTAATCAATCTGACAATACATTGAAGTCTATTTCCCTATTTCTCACGTACTCTCATATTTTATAGTCATCAAGGGAATTTTTAATAAAATTCACAGTGATATAAATATGTAACTTAGAAGGCAACTATCCTATATAATTCATTCTCCAAAACAACTTTTGGTGAAGTTTAGTGGATATTCATCTAACTTTTTCTAGTCTGTGTGTATTTATATTGCTCTTGATAATTCTTTGTTTTGTTTGAGGATTGTGTTACTTTTCCATGACATAATTATTCCAGATGACTGAAACTGATTTACTTTATATTTTTAAAAAGCTGCCTGGTATTTTGTTGTATAGCTAGAATAAGCAGTCCAAGTAATGCTGCAATAAATAAGCTTTACTGTGAAGAAAATTAGACTTACAGGTAAAAATAGGCCGAGAATAACATTTTCAAGAGAAAATGGTTAATAAGTGCTGGAAACAGGACTCAAAAGAGAGAAGCCAAATAAATCAGATCATGGAAGCACAAAGATGACTGGATAATAGGACAAGAAAGATGGGGACATGAACAGTCAAAGGCTACAGAGATTAAGTAGTATTTAGTAAGGATGTGTTAGTGACAGCCACTAATGGTGGTAAGTGCGATGGTTAATGGAGCAAGTCAGAGGGCATGGCTGAGGGTGAGTGGAGAATGACGAGGAGGTGGTGATTCTGTATATTTATTCAATTTTATAATTTTATTTTTTAAATGAAAAATTAATTTACTTTCCAATTACAGTTGCCATACAATATTATATTAGTTTTAGGTGTATAACATAGTGATTAGACAGTTATATGACTTATGAAGTGATCATCTCGATAAATCTAGTACCCATCGGACACCATCCATGCTTATCACCATATTATTGACTACATTCCTTATGCTGTACTTCTCCATGCATATTTTGGAAGGCAGGTATGATCACCACTGTACCACCACCACCACACCCCATGACTATTTTGTAACTACCAATTTGTACCATTTTCATGCAAACTAGACAATCTGGGCATTATAGTAAAAAACAAAGCTTCTGAGCTAAAGCTTTTTGTTTTGACTGACGCTCCTAATTTCATGCCATTTCTGATTCTCATGCTATCTAATATAATAGTTTATGCTGCAAGTGATTTCTTTTTCTGGGTTAAGACTCTTAGGCTGAAGCACTAGTCTTTCTTGTGAATTATGCACTCCATTTGGTGGAAAGTAGGTGCTGTTTGTAAAGGTGAGTCTCGCGGCAGTCCCAGTCAAGGCGCTGGGCATGTGATGTGAGACGAGAGGCAGGTAAGATGGACTTCATTCTAGAGGCACGTGACCAGATGTTAATCAACTCATGACTCCTGCACATGACACTCCTCATCCACCCAATACTATTATCATGGCTTCATTAAAATCACTCTGTCCCTGGAGTATAGATAGTCATGTTCTGTAAGACAAGAGTGTTTGGTTTTTCACAGAGATAGTTTTTAGTGCTTAAACAAAGTGAAATATTTCAACTTTATATTAATAAAGAGAGCAATTATTTTTACCAGATTACGTTCCCCCTCTTTTTAAAATACCTGTATTACATTTTGATTAACTGACCATTTTTGAAACAAATATATAGTTCCTGATGCTCTGAAAGGCCCATTTTTTTTCCTTTGGAGAAAAGTAATTTTCAGTTTCATAATCACAAAACATCAAGTCAACATGAACATCCACAGTAGGTTGGTCCTTTGAGACAGGCTTACATCTGGTGTTGGGAAGTCAATATCAATAAGATTTTGTCGTTTTAAAGAAGCCTGAGGATACTCTTATGGATGCAAGCAGACGCAGCCATGCCTGCTGTTTCCGGGTCCTTTAAACCACAGCATATTCCAAAGGCTAAGATTGCACTCAAAGACACCTTTACCTCCAACATCTACTGTGTTTCTGAACTGCCAACTCTCGCGCCCTTTGGTTGCCTCACATGAGACAGAGGAACGTCCCGGAGCCTCTGCCCTACCGCTGAGTGTCAGGGCAATCATCTAAGAGAGACCAAATAAATTGAACGACCTGGGTTTCCCAGGGTGCACACATCCTTAATGAGTTCCTATGGAAAGCCCTTCCCGAACCCAGTGCTCCTGTGTCTCTTCACCACCACCTCAGCAGCCCACTCCCCCGCAGACATTCGATCCCCTGACCTGGCAGGTATAGTGCATCACCATGAGGCTGGTCTTACTCACCAGCTCTTTTCCCTATTTCCTCTCTGCTTCCATTTCCAATATTGGTAAATTAGATTCTGTTGGTTTACTGTTGAAGGTTATTTCTACTTCTCTGTAGGCAACAGACTTTTCAAGCAGGGCTTCCAGATAAAATAAAGGATGTCCAGTTAGACTTGAATTTAGTTTAAAAAATTGTAGTATGTCCTAAATATTTCATGGGACATATTTATGCTACAAAATTTTTATTTGTTGTTTATCTAAAATTTAAATGTATCAGAGCATCTTTTTTTTCTTTTTTCCCTTCCTAGATCAGGCAACCCTATTTTCAACTTGCATTAGAACAGATCCCAAGTGAGCACTGCAGTTTTGGCTCCTGGATGTTAAAGCTCTAGCCAGTTCGTAGCGCCCTCTGCTGTGAAGTCTGACCACATTTTGCTGAGCTCCACTCTGAGAATAATGGGTGGATGGCACTGGAAGAAAATATATGATTATAAAGGACAGTTAGTAGATCCATTTGCATGAAGCAGAGTGAAGATTTAGTCTGAAAGTTTTTTTTACACCTCAGTTGTTTTATATTTCAGGAATTTGTACAGCCTTACTAAGTCACTTATTCTTTGATTAGATATTATAACAGCAAATTTTATTTCTTCTGATGTGTAGTAAATATACATCAAACTCTTTTGATATTCCCTTGTAACTTGGTTTGTAGAAAATTTGCAACAATTTTTAGAGTCCTGTTTTGTAGCTTTTAGGGGACTGCAGGATCAGAAGATAGCAGTAGCGTATTATTGTCAGTGATTAGTGTTCTAGTAATAGACAATTTGAACACTCCAGTGGGAGAAAATTGCTTACTAATAGTTTTTCTTATTATGATGTTATCTTCTTATTATATTTTGCCTCATAGTGAAAGTTGTTTTAATATTTTTCCATAGTAACTTGATAAGCACATGCTACCGAGTTGCTCAGGTGTGGGAAGTCTTTATAGTAAATATGTCTCTTAGTCTTTGCAATCAAGTAGCATGAGAATAGACAGTTAACAGTTTGGCCAAGACCAAAGCCACTTTTGCAGGGCAGAGTATCCTAGTCTGTACATTGTGTATGGCTTTCCATCTGGTGGCCAACACCAAGTTCTGCCTCATTCTTGGAAAATGAGGAGAAATTCGCTTAATGCAGTGAGTGGCAAACTGAAGGCCTGTTCTGACTTTTTCAAGGTGTATTTTCCCTTGAATTGTAATTTTGATGGATTCAGAAACAATGTTTGTTGGGTAAAGGAAGAAAGAGGCACAAAATCTACTTGCTGAGATGTTGCTGGGTTCTAAAGAGGCTCCTGTGTTTTCCCACGCAGTGTCAGAGGAGAGACGTGCTCTCCACCGAGATTCTGGAAGGAGTTAAGTGGGTTCTGAGGTCTGGATGCATGTTCAGGCAATCAAGGTACATTCCCTAGTCCTTAAACTGGGAGAACATTCAGAAGTTAGAGAGTTCATGGTCAATTTCTGGAAAAATTGTTGAGGACTTGTGAGTTTCAGATACTAAGCGAAGTTCTAGCTACAAGGAGAGCAAAGGAGAATACCAGGTGGCTAGTGAGTATGCAAGAGTCTGGGACAGGCTTCATAGCTCAGTGCCATGGACTGGGTCCACCTGTGGGTCAAATATAAGTCAGTTCTGAGACACTGTGACTTAGGGAGTATATAGAGGCTGGCTAAGGCCAACTTCTGGACACAATGTACCAGGGCGTATGGGAGCCAAAGTGACTGAGGTCAGTGGGCAACACAACCTGAGCATCCAGAAGTGGCAGCGATCCACAAAATCTTAGGTTTGTGCATGACAGAGGAATAGCTTAGGCAGAACATAGTTGTTAGTGTCAAGGGTTGCAGGCTGGCAGCCCAGGGGATGTTTTGGTGGCCTGCACCGTGGGAAAGAAATCAGAATGTCTGGAAGCTGAGTACGCTCTCAAGTTTGCCACAGTTACCACTGCCCGTGGCCTTACACAAGCTGTATCACATTTTAAGATTCCTTGCTGCTGAGGAGGGCCAGAATCTCCAGAAGCAGGCAGCGTTGGAAGGTAGCTGCTGGCATTGCTAAAGAGAAAACTGTCACCAAAAGTACTATTATCGAAGATATGTAATTATTTCAGACACAGAAACTAGCTAAGCAAAGCTTCAATTGATGAAGCCCAGGTTGGGAGTTTTTAATTACAGGGAGACACACTTTGTAATAATCAGATGTGGGGTGTATTGCATCCAATACATTGCTACCACTAAGACTTAAGTACTGACTTTTAGAAATTGTTTACCCTCACACATATATCTGAGAAGTTGCACTCTTATAACTCACTCTTTCTTTCTCTCTTAGACGGGAGAATATTGGATGAAGCAAGTTTCCAGGGACTGCACAAACCCAAAGGCCTGTGTCACCTAGTCTATGGGTTTATAGGATGGTATCTAAAGTAGGCTGCAGAACCTGTTTGAGGTGGTTCATAAAACCTGAGCTGCTCCTAAAAGGATGCTAAGAAAATACCTTTTTGGTTATTGCATCAATATGAAAAGCCACAGTACCACTGGTATTTATTATTATTCCAAATAATTCTTTTTCAATTTATAGATTTGTTTCCATCTTAAAGAAAACATGGCCTTGGCAATATAACTCTAAAAATGAAGCTTTTGCAAAATCGATCTAATAGTTCAGATCATTTATCTGCAGTATATTCTGCAGTGGTGAGCTAAAAATGGAGCAGAGAGCAGAGTTGGCTAGCACAGGGTCTATATCATAATTGGTTCTCAATAAATATTTGGTGAAAGAACAAATGAATTAATAAATGAATGAAACTCCATTTGTATCTTTAAAAAACATTTACTTGAAAATTCATGTATCAATCCATGACTTACTAGAATAATTCTTAAGAGCACTCTTCACTTCATTAAGAATGCCATCTTAATAATCCATCAATGCATATCCAACTGCACAGTTTCAAGGCTTTCTTTAAGTTAGAGGACAAACAGTTTGGGAAAGGTAAATACATGTCCCTAACTATAGCCTGAGAGAAACTGAACCAATTAAAATCTAAGAGAAATGCTTTCAAAGGATGATTTAGCAGAATTGGAAGAGAAATGATAGAAAATCAATTTATAAGACATTGAGTTAAATGCCAAAGACAACTGCTTTCAAGAATCTAAAATCTGTCACTTGTATATTATGTGGATTATTTCCACTTAAAAAATTGGCCTATAGATGGAATACATTAGAATATATATCTTTTAACTTCACAAGTTATACTTTTCTTCCATTTGTTTGCACTGGTGGCCTTTTTTAGAGCTTACTGTCTGCTGAGCCTTGGGCCTCTAATTCAGGGCAAACATGCATATGGTTTTCATATGCTTATTGCAGAAAATTTACTGCTAATTATTGTGGAGTCTATCTAATTATGTCCCGTTACAACAAACCCAGGTCCTATTAGATGATTATTAACAGATATGATGCAATAACAGGATCGTCAATGTTTTGGAGAACAAAATCATTCTTGAGAAAATGAAAAATATTCAAGTTTGAGCAGCTGGTATGAAAATATGTTACAACTGAAATAATATGCCTCACAACAAGAGCAATGAGGCAGAACTGGATTTGTTCTTATCCACTAACTAGAGACATCATCAACAGGGTGACATTTAGGCATAGGCATGTTTACTACCACTGACAAGCCCGGATACAAGTGCATTCATTTAATAAATGACAACTCTGGGAAATTCGGGAAAATAGTAATTTTTCACATATTTATCTATTGAAGTATCTTTAACCTGATAAACTCTTTATTATCAGAAATTAGGGAAGTCATTTTAAGGGGGGGGGGGTTAATGTTGCTTATACCAAATTGCTGCCCAGGGAGTGAGCATATGGCTGCCAATTGTTTTAAAAATAGCTGAGGCCCATATCCATCCATCTAGACCAGACCTTCATTTTACTCCTTTTGCCTACACAGACACACACAGACACAGACACACCACACACACACACAAACACCTCAAACCTCTTACGTAGTGTTTTTCCTTGGGGTGGATACTGCTGATTATTTTAATTATTTCACCTGTACAACTATACTGGAAATAATGATATATGGAATTAAGTGATCTAGGTAAATTATGTCCTTTGAGAGAACAATTTTAGCCTTTATTAAAAGTATAGTGTAACTTGGAATAATAAAGTAAAATAAAACAAAAATTAATATGAAACAATATCGAAAGTCATATATAATATGTATTACAATTTTAAATAAAACTTGTCAGACTAATAAAATTTAATATAATCACCTGCTTGATTGTATTTACTTTTCAGAAAGAAAGGAGAATAATATAGTCACTTCCACTGCATCTAACAGGGTCTCTGATAAGCATTAGTATCATCAGGGGAATAGCTGGATCAATTTTCTATTACTGGTTTGGTGAAGGTGTGATTATCACTGGTAACACCACACTAAGATGAAATGAGAATTTGTCAACCACATCTATGACACTTAGTCTGTGCAATGCTTTTAAAGATAATACCCAGTTTTAATTTTTAACTTATCTGCAGTATTAGATATAAAAATAAAAAAGGAGGGAAGAAAACCCAAACTAAACCCCTGGAAGAAAGAATTTTGCCTATTAACTACCACAGTGCAGATTGTGAACTATTATTGTGACAATGGAAATTGTCATGGTGTTATTTCAATGTTTCCTTAATGCTTCCATGTACTGAGAAGTCTACTGGTTATCAATCATGTAATTGTAGAAGAAAGAAAACTCTAAAGTTTTTGGTGAATTTAGATATATTAGGGCCACTGTGTTTTTTTTTGTTGTTTTGTTTTTGTTTTTGGTCTGTAGAGTTTAATAGAAGTGGGTGTGGCTAAAGGCAACATACATAAGAAATTCTTGTGTTTAAATGTTCTGTCTCTTGACTGTATCAATGTCAATATTCTAATTATGATGTGTTACCATTGGGGGAAACTGAGCTAAGTGTGTATTAGGGCTTTCTGCATTGTTTTATAAAACTGTATATGAACCTAAAATTATCTCAAAATTTGAAAAAAATTAAATAAAAATTTCCAATTTTAAATTTAGTGCAATTAATTGTAAGCTTTTAAACATTTTCCTATATGTAGTCATGAGAGGAGGTAAGCACAGCATTTACCTATTCTGCCATTTTGACTGGATTCTAGCAAAAATATTCTTAAAGATTGAAAATAAAATAAAGTGACTTGCAGGCAAAAAAAAGTTATTTATATTTCTTAGATCTGTATTGAAGGATGTATGACAGAGCTTTTTTTAGGTAAAAAAAATTATTCTATATGAAAACACAGAGATAAAAGAAGGAATAAAGAACAATGAAAACAATATGTATACGAACTCTCAAACTTTAGTGTAAATTAGAATCACCTGAAAGGTTGACCGGACAACATCGTGGGGTAGGCTCCACACCAAGATAACTGATTCAGTAGGTCAGGGGTGGGAATCTACATTTCTAACACGTTCCCAGATGATGGTAATGCTGCTGGTCTAGGCATCACACTTCGAGAACCATTGAGGAATATTGGTTGTATGTAACAATGATGTCTTATGGGGTTTAAAATTCATACTGAATTAAATCCATGGATAAATGAACAGTTATTTTGTGACAGTGGTAGCTCTTTAGTGCAGCAGGAAAAAAGATAGTCTTTTTAATAAATAGTCTCAACAAATGGTGCTGAGTCAATTAGATATTCATATAAAAAAATGCTTGATCCCTTTCTCACATCATGTACTAAACTCAGTCACAGGTGGATTGCAGGTCTAAATACAAAAGGTAAAAACAATAATAAAACTTTTAGAAATTAATATCATAATGACCTGTTTAAACAGGATCCAAAAAGAACTACTCAAAGGGAAAAATTGAACTACATTAATATTTAAAATTATGTTAATCAAAAGACACTATGAAGACAGTGAAAAGGCAAGCCACAGAAAATATTTGCAAAACATGGAACTGAAAAAGGGTTTAGATGAAGAATCTATTAAGAACTTCTATAAGTCATAATTAAACAATAAACAATCCACTATAAAAATGGGCAGAATTTTTGAAATGACACTTCATGCAAAAAGTTATACAAATGGTCCCAAAATATAAAAACTTAATCATGAGAGTCCATACCAAAACCTCCACGTAATACCTCTGTTTAAAATCAGAACTGATAAAGTTCCAATGAAGGACAATAATTAGAACTTGTGGGACTATGGCACAGTGAGAAATCTCATACACCTCTGTGGGAATGGTGAAATGGGACACCATTTAAAAAACAGTTAGGCATTATTTGCTAAACTTGAAGATACACATCCCATACAACCTAGCAATTTCATTCCCAGGTATATCCATGTGCACCAAAAGATATGTACCAGAATGTTCATATATCATGGTTTATAATAGCCCCAAATAGAAACCAACTTAAATTTTCATCAGCAGTGGAATGGATAAGTATATTGTTTATAAAATAGAATTCCATGCATCATCATTGAATATGGATGAACTAATTATATGCAACAACATCAGTGAATCTCACAAACTTAATAGGGAATGAGAGTGCCCAACCACAAAATTATGAATGAATGATTACATTCATTTAAGTTAAAAAAAAATCTAAATTGTAGTTAGTGACTTAGTATGTAGAATTTTAGGGAAAAACATTCTTTAATTATCTTAAAAATGGAGTTAGAATGACTTCCTTTGTTGGGAAGGAAATGTCTATAGTTGGGAGGGAGGGAAAGGGGTACTTTTTGGGTAATGGCGATGTTCTATTTCTTAATCTTGGTAGGTATTCACGAAAGTGTTTGCTTTGTAATATATACTGATTTGTATATCTTTGTTTTTGCCTGTTTCTCTGGATATGAGTGTTTGTACACATATACGTGTGTGTGTGTGTGTGTGTGTGTGTGTGTGTGTATGTGTGTGTGTGTATACACATGTATATAAAACTTAATAAGTGGAATACAATGTTTTAAAAGTTAAATTACTTACTCTACCCATTTTAAATGTAGCACTAAACCAACCATCCTTACATGTTGCTTGTAAACATCTAAAGTCCTACATTTAGTTATTTTTCTAATAATGCTTTAATTAACCCTTTGTTTAGTTAATTTATTCTTACATTCTCATTCTACACGACTTTGCATTAATTTGGCAAAGTAAATGAATAGTGAAGGAGAATTAAATGCTCTTACATCATCTGGATAAACACCTTGTTAAATTCTTAGATAGCTCTGGTTTATTTCGGTTTCAGAACTGACTTCAAGCATACAATCATTGAAGAACTTAATAGTTTATAAATATAATGAAATACATTCGTACATGTGTCTAACTGACCTACTCTAACAACTTGCCAAGGTAAGCACATGGTGGCAAGTTCATGAACTTAATTGTCAGATTTCGGGGCCGACAACTGCTCTGATAGCCATTCCAGAAAGAGTTCTAAAATTGCTTTGAAGGGTGGAATAGGTGCTGGAGTCGGTAAGGGGAGTACTTTGAAGGTGACTGTAGTGATATTCAGCAATGAGGTATGTAGCACTTTTTCTAGGATGAGTTTGTGAAACTAATTGACCTCATAGTTTGTGCTGGTTTCCTGAGCTCCAATTCCCACAAGTCTAAGGGAGGAGCATTGAATAATATTTGTACTCACAGTGGATGGTATTACAGGAGAGTAGCTGAGTTGAGGGAACACAAATAAGCCTGCCTGCTCTTTGCTCAGGAGAGAGACATATTTTTGTCTTCCAAAGATTTAAACCAACCTACCCTTCTTTAGCTTCCAAGGCTCTTTGAAGGCTGTTCACTATACACATAGTCTTGGAAAAAAGGGCAGTTTATGCTTTGCTTATTAAGACATACAGAAATACAAGAAATCCATGGAGAACTGTCTCTCAATGTTGATTGATGGCTAAAACCCTTTATATAGTTGATACAAGACGAATTTCCTTTAATTTCTAGAATACTGACCCAAAATGAATTAAAAAATTTGAAAAAGGGAACAAGTTTTTGTTTGTTTGTTTGTTTTTGGTAGCTCCCTGGCTGGGAATCGAACCCAAGCCGCGGTGTTGAGAGCGCTGAAGCCTAGCCGCTACACAACCAGGGAATAAGTTATTTAATATTTAATATTGCATGCAGAATGGTTTGGCGAGTCATAATCACAGTCCTAGGAGGCTTATGGCTTATGTTCTGCCTCCTCAATTAAAATGTAAATTCCTTGAGAATAATGACTATATACAGAGGGTGCCAAAAACAAGTATGCACATTTTAAAAAAGGAAAAAACTGTATTAAAATTGTAATACTTAAATATATACTGATAACAAAAGATGAATACAAATCACATTTTACTTCTGCAATTACAAGAGGTGCTCAAAGTGGTTCCCATAAGTATTTGTGCAACACATAGATAACTTCTCTTAAAATGGGTGTACAATTTTTTGGCACCCAGGTATATGTTTGTGTGTGTGTAATTTATTCTCTTATTCTGTTTCCTACATTACTTTGCATTAATTAAACTAATAAAATCATATAGGTCTGCCATACTTCTTCTTTCTTTTTTCCTTTTTTTTCTTTTCTTTTTGTCTTTTTTGGTCAACACCACTGCCATGAGAACAACAACAAAAACTGTTTCTGGTAATCTGAGGGTTCTAATAGTTATCAAAGATGACAAGATTTTCTTCAAGATCATCTATCCATAGAATCTAGGGCAATGCCCCACACATAGTGGAAGTCAGTAAATATTCTTGTATTGAGTCGACTTGAACTCAGGACTCTGTTCTACAGTTTGTAAGCCAAAAGTTGCTCTTAATGACGAACTCAGTTAATGTATGCTGTGCTTTGAAAACAGAAAATATTCTTTTTCCTCAAATCCGTAGACAGTCACCTTAAGCTGAAACATTCCTGTTCATTTATGATGATTCTAGCATACAGATGTCTAAAACTGAGTGGGCAATCGTATGTGTCTCCAGGAATATTTGCTTTATGATGAGATCAGAATGGAGTTAAGGCGTGTTTATTTTTTCTTTCTTCAAGAACTGTTCCCCCCACCCCCACCCCACCTCTCACCTCCTGCTCATTTTCGTCCTCTTCAATAGAAATTTAGCAGCCAGAGCCAGAGTTTTGGTTGAAATACTATTCACCTAAGTTCCTGCGGAGGCTTAATCAACAACACAATGCTTGGAAAACACTCTGGTCTTTTCTAAATTAAATATTTCTGTTACCGACAAATGCAGAAAGTACATAATGTTTCCGTACTCCTTCCACATGAAAATTCCCTCCCATAGGAAGCAGCGAATATGTGTCCCTGTAAAGTACCGTCTACAAAGGCTACTCCTCCGGCCGCTCCGGGGTCTTGCACACAAAGGGTGAGGGAGGGGTGTGGGGAGGCTGCGAGGCGCCGCTAGGCGCTGTCTGCCGGAGAAGCCTGCTGGGGAGCGGGGTCAAGGAGCAGGCTAAACTTGGGGCTCGGGATATTTGAATGCCACCGAAATTGCCGACCTACTCCGACGAGTCAGGGATAGAGGCGAGTAGTGCCCGCGCGAGCTGAAATGAGTGCTTACGTAGCAGCGAGATCCGTGCTGGGATAATTAGAGAGGAGTTGGGCCGCGGCGAGTCCTCTTTCCCGAGCGGCGGCAGCAGCGGCGGCAGCCGGAGGGGCGCGCCTGGCTCCCGCCGCCCGGGCGCGCACAGCAAGAGGCCCCGCCGCGCCCACCGCCCGGGCGGCTCCCGGCGCACAAAGGCGCCGCCCGCCGTACGTCCTTCTCAATCTGTAGGCGTTCGATACCCGCTCCCTTCCCTCCGCTCTCCTGCAGGCGAGCATGGCAGGGCCGGGCGAGGACCCGGGACAGCAGTGGCGCTAGCCCTGCACCCCCACCCCTCCTGCGGGGAGTGGCAGCGGGCTGCCCGCGGACGATGTGGGCACCTTCGGCCCGTGTTCCCGCCATCGCCCCTCTTCTCCGCCGGATCCATCCCACCGAGGGGAGCTGGTGCCGGTGCCGCCGCCGCCGTGGCTGGAGCCGCGGCTGATGGATGCCAGGGAGTGCCGCATTGCTCAGCGTCCCCGCCTCCGGGCTTGCTGGTAGGAGCCGTCCGCCCTTTCCTCTCTCTTGCTCTGGGTTTTTATAGAAAAGGTAGCGACATTTTGAATGTGTTCACCACTCTTCTCCACCCTCACCCTCCATCCCGCGTTTGTAATGTACGTTCCCAGAGAGATTCCCCCAGGCCTCTCGCGGCAAGTCCCTTAAAATAAAGAGCTAGAGAGGAAGGCAGAAGTTGGGGGTAGGGTCGGGGGGGCATGCTGGTGCCAACGGCACCCCAAACCCTTCTGGTGTCTTATGAGATCACGGTGTATCTAAGAAGGGAGGACTCTCTGCAGAGTCTCCATCTAATTGGATTATACTATTTTTAAATAAAATCCCACAAATATCTTTTGAAAATAGAACCTTTGAATAAGGAGAAATAAGCTCCTTTCCTCCCCCTCTTTCTCTTTCTCTCTTTTTCTCTCCGTTTAAGACGCTCTTCCCTCAGCGCTGAAGAGCTGCCTTATTATTAATCAGAATCCCCACCGTTGTCCCTGGCAGGAGCATCCTTCCGTGGGGACCGCAGAAGCTTCACAGTGCTGGGGCTGCGATGTGCGTGGGGACTGTTTTTGTTACATCTTGGGAGAGAAGAGGACAGCAGCAAGATTAGTGCCACTCAGGCTGGGTGCAATTAGGGATGCTTCGTTAGCAGAGTGAAAGGACCGGGAGAGAAGTGCTGGGACCGTCAGAGGTCCACATCTTTTTAGAGGAAAGGGAAGAGGGAACCGAAGTGGGGGCGTTGTTTTTAGGGGGTGGGGAAATAAGTTTATATCCTTCATAGAAAAGCCGTGGGAAGTCAAGAGCAACAGGGTACTTGATTGGACACCAAGGCAAATCATTTCCTGTGAAGAAGAGGAAGCAGGCAGCAGCATCGAGGTCTGGAGGTCAGAGTGTGGTGGTGCCAAGGGCCAGGTTTGTCGTGGGACAGTCAGCAAGAGGAAAGGAAGGCTCAGGACCAAGTGGAAAAATGACTCATTTACAAGCTGGGCTCTCTCCTGAGACCCTGGAGAAAGCGCGCCTGGAGCTCAACGAGAACCCAGACACATTGCACCAGGACATCCAGGAGGTGAGGGATATGGTCATCACCAGACCGGACATTGGCTTTCTGCGCACGGACGATGCCTTCATCTTACGCTTCTTGCGGGCCAGGAAGTTTCATCATTTTGAGGCCTTCCGCCTCCTGGCCCAGTACTTTGAGTACCGGCAGCAGAACCTGGATATGTTCAAAAGCTTCAAGGCTACTGATCCTGGCATCAAGCAGGCACTGAAGGATGGCTTCCCTGGGGGCCTGGCTAATCTGGACCACTATGGCAGGAAGATTCTAGTCCTTTTCGCTGCCAACTGGGATCAGAGCAGGTAAATCCTAAATCCCAACTGGTATTAGGGATTCTTTTACTCTCCCATTTTCCAGAATTTATCTTCAATAGTGTCATAGCTTTATAACTTTGGTGGTTTTGCTTATTTGACTGGGGAAAAAAAGAGAAACTGGAACTGAAAAATGAGTTTTGGTGGGCACCTTGGGAAGGTGGGAGGAGGGCTTTTATTTTATTTCCTTTGAAACTCTTACTCCACTAGCACCCAGTTTCTACTGCAGTGCTAAGTGCTTCCTGAACCACATTATTGTGCTGCAATCTAAATCATTTAATTTCTAAATAAAGTTGCTATGTTTTTCACCTCCTGAATAAGTTTACTTGTGGAGAAATTAGTATGAGAATGGAGATAACTCTTGTTCCTTCTAAAGAAATTCTTAAACTAGATTGATTCATCATCAGCAGCAGCATCATCATAACCATCATTATCATCTCTCTCTTTAGTACTGAGGTTTTATTTTTTAAGACTAGCCTGGCATTCAACCAAGATCAAGTGGTTTTATTGCTTGGGAACTTCTCTGCTTGATGATGTGTAGACGAAGGAATAATATGACGTGTGTCACTTCAATGAAAAGGAAGAGTTGCATCTTCTGTCGCTGAGCATGCCTACTGATGCTGAAATAAAGGCTGACTGGTGTGCTTGTTCTACACCTGCCACTAATCTAAAGAATATGTTTCCTGTCTGATGTGACTTTTCATCTTTTGGAAGGAACTGGGAAATGTTCCGATATGTCAGTTGGTAGACTTTTTGAACTTTCTTGCTTTTTAATGGATGAGAAATAGTAGTCCCATTTAATCTGCATTATGATAGAAAAAGGCAGAGAGTGCCTGACTCTTCTACTTTCTCAATTATAATTCTTCACTTGAACTGAACGATGTAAGAAATTATAAAAGCTCGTGTGTAAGGTAGTTTCAATTAAGTTCAAAGTTGATATATTTTATGGAACTTCAAAATGTTACCAGAAATATTAATCATAAGAAGCTGGCTGTTAAAACATTGGTGTATTTTTGGTTCTGTGAATGGTGACTTTGGATGCACCTGGTTAGTTTAAACCATCTCTGGGGCAATTGTAAAAGACATTTCAGTGACTGAGAAATGTTATAGATCTCTAGATAGGCTTCTCAGAGTCTTGGGGTCTTTGAATGTAAATAAATACTTTTAACAGGTTTTTACCCTTTAATTGGTCATCTTTTCTCTGTAATTCTAAGTTGAGAACTACTCTAACTTTTTAAGGTAAATATATAAAGATAAACTCCTACCAGAAGAATCTTGAAATTATAAAGTTAAAAATCTCATTGAGGGGGAATTAAGTTCCACTATTTACTTCGGTTAGTTATAGAGATCTCACTATAAGTTTTATCAGGTAGCAAAATTTAAAGGACCATAAAAATGCCATCCTTTGATCACATTTTCTTTAAAAAGTTTTTTTTTTTTTTTTATCTGAGAAGTATATTGTAGGGTCATGCAAACTAATGAGTGTGTGTATCAAAATTGAAAACTTTTATTCAAGAAAGAACCTAATATCCATATGTCAGTTAGACTGGAACTTCACATATTGAGCTATAGTGAAATGGGGGAGGTGGAAATTCCATATTTAAATATATTTCAAAGTCAATTAAAGATATTATTGAGGAGGTAAATTGCATTCAGGGAGACATGCTTTTACATTAAACCTATTTTTATTTATTTTTATAAGTGAACTAATATTCTGATCTAATACACTAATTTATAAACCTAATTAAGATGAAAACCACTTACAGTTCTCATGTACAAGGAAAGTTGATTATTCCAGATTACTAAACCAAATAAGTTTTTGTTGTCTATCTCATGCTTTCATGCAAAGGACAGGTTATCAGTAATCAAAATCTATCTCCCTGGCAATCTGCAGTGAGAGGGAATTTATTAATTGGCATATAAAACTATTATTAAATCTACACAAAATCTTAAATATTAAAATTTTGTATATGTGAAATGAAAAATGAGAAGCCTGTGTCCTGTAAAATTACCCTATCAGAATGTATAGACTAATAGTTGTAAATGCGATTTCTATGGTTGGAAATGAACAGACAGAATAAAAAAGTTATACTATGTGAAGGTAAAAAAGTATACAAATCATTTAAAGCCTGTCTAAAATTCAGTTGTTTCCTCCTCCTATATTCTTAAGAAAAACAACTCACTTCCTCCTTTCTTCCTGCCTGCCTCTCATCCCAGATCTACATACAAGTATAGCCAGGAACTAGGCCCAGTGGATAAATAGAACTGTCCCATTGGCATCCTTTGCAAACCTTTATCATTGCGACATGTGTGTAAGAACTGCCCTGAAACCAGCAGGACAGCTGTCTTTCTGGCAGTACCAGATGTCAATAGCCTTTCTCCCACCTTTGGCCTAAATCACCTTTCTTCTTCCACTCTGCATCCTCAAGTCTTATCTGACTTGACCCCTACAGAAATGTCTACCCCCTTCCTTAGATGTCACCTTACTATTGCTCTGTTAGGTGCATAATCCACATGCCAAATCTTGTTTCTCCCCTGTACTGTGAGTCAGGTGTTCTGACCTCCCTTCTCTGATCCTGCCAGCCCAAATAACCTGGGTCTCTTGAGAAGACTGCTCATCTGACCATTATGCTTACACCTTCCTTGAGTTGCCAGTGAATTAATTACCTGGCATTCAACAACTTTTTAAAAAAGTAGCATTCTTTTAAAGAAATAAAATAGCATTGCTTTAGGGAAACAATAGATGAGAATGTCCACAAATACACTAGGATGTGTCAGACATGAAGTAGAAAAAAATTCTCCCCTTTATATAAAAAATAGGTTATTTCCAACTTCCTAAAAAAAGAAAGACTTTTAAAAATGGATTTTGAAGAATTTTGTAAAAACCTCTGAAATAATTGATCTGTACTACAACAACAACAGAAGAGACTAAACCTGATGCTCTTTTCTTTATTATAGCACCTGAACTAGAGTTAATGCTCAATAAATATTTGTTGAATTGAATTGAGTTGTGCATTTTTTAAAGAAAGAATTCTAAATAGGAAGTTATCTGATATATACTTTCTCCTATTTTAAATTTGTAGGACAGTTTTCCATGCTCCTCAGGAGAATGGAAATAGTAAATGTGTGTGAGATGGTGACTATAAATAAAATAGTGTCTCTTTCCACTGCAATGCAATGCAGGTCAGTTTCAGTTTATTGAATTGGACTGTTTCCAAAGCCTTTACAAGACACATGGAATCTTCAGGAAAACAAGGTAAAATAATATTTACAGTGTACCTCCCTTCTAATAAATCTAAAAAAAATGGAAATACTGAAATGTCAAAATGACTTTCAGTATGGTTTGTGGTTCTTTTGAGAAAGAATAGAACAGACTCAGGTTACTTATTACATTTATTGAGCAGGCTATCCTTGGAAAAGATTTGTAGAATTTTATCCCCTGTTTTTCAGTTTAACATAAGTTTTGAAAACAAAAGTAAATTCCACAAAAAATTAAAAAAAACAAACTAACAAACCCAATTGGATTGTTTCAGTGCATCTCTAAGCTGTGGTAGCCCTCATGCATTATGTGACATATTTCTTTCCTATGTGATAGTGCCCTGCTTAGGACTTATCACATACCTTCAAATTTGCACTCGATTTCAACAATAGAATGTGAGGATACTGTATCATGAAGCTAGAAGAGTTTAACACTACCTTACAAAGAGGAAGTTTGGAATTAAAGTGGATCATGGACTAGACACTAGGACATGATACAGGTATCTGAGAAATTGAAATTTACTTATTGGCATATATTATTGGGAATATTCTTGAGTAAATTGTGTCACCTGAAATATAATGATATCATGTATTCTGATAATTGGCCTATAGTTTTTCAGTTAGCCTGGAGGTAGTATTTTACCTCATTAAGCTTATAAAATAGTTCTCCAAATTTTAGTATAATAAACAACCATTTATTAGGAATCTGGTTAAAACCATCAGAAAACAGTTAAATACAGCTCAACTAAAATGATTCTTAATATAGTTGCAATTCAAAATGCTGACTGTCCTGCAACACTGATTGGCTTGTTATAATGGGCATTGATTAATCACTTAGGTTATTGAAGCTCTGTAAGGGGTGGAAAGCTGACTGGTCAGATTCTAGGTTCCTGAAACTTATCCTGGAATTTGCTTAAAACAGGTATTGCTCTCAGTTTGTATGTTTATTTTGTGTAGCTTTTTCACAAAAAAACCCAAAATATTATACAAATGGTCAACCATTTGCAGCTTCAGACTGAATTATTATGCTCCCATTTATTAAAATAATGTAACCCATCTTTAAATAGAAAGAAGGTTTGTGATAATGATAGATTAAAATTTTAAAAATAACCATAGACTATACAGATTGGCTTTAATACCAGCCACAAAGCTCTGCTCTTCTGTGGAAATACACACACACAAAAATAAAATAAAATATAAAAAAATAGAAAATAAAAATGACTAGTAATAGATTAAAACAGATAAAGGCAATTAACTGAATAATTAGGGAAAAGCACTCTTATGTGGTAATCTTATAAACCAAAAACAAATGAGAAAAAAGTTTAATTTTTTGGCCTGATTTTTCAAGATTTCTTGGCTCAGTTTACTAAAATATTTAAATATTTGTCAACTTAATTGCTTCATGGTATATATTGTGAAGGGTCAGGATTATTTATCTTTAAAATTCTGGAGGTATTGTTATGCCGTATGCATGGATTTTGAGATTAGATCAAAACTAGAAATTGCAGGTGTGGACTCCATCCATGGAGTTTCTATCCCAGCAGAGCTTCCATATTGCTTTTTAATAGATATTCTCTCTTAACAAATACTCTGGAAATTATAGTTTATTCCCACTTATGCCCTTGGTTCATACCATGTAAAATGGGAGAGAAAAAAAAATTGTCCTGAGAATCGTTAGTGGAATATTGGAAGAAATCTCTGAGGAAAAATAGGACAGTCTCTAAAAACTAGGGCAATTATGAAGTAATTAGTGAAATAATTCTGAAATAACAGCCAAGACCAAGACTGCTAAACTTCAGTAGGATGTTGATTGGGTCTGGCCAGAACCAGGCTGTTTTCATATTTCAAATATGGAACTGTAAACATTAACGTTGAAGAGAAGAAAACAATTTGAGCTTAATACAACATGCTGAAAAGATACCACACAAGAAATGTTTAAAGATATTTTAAAACACGAACCAAGTTAGTAAATTAATCAATCATTCTTAGTAAATTAACATATTTCCTCCATTCTGGGAAAAAATATTGAGCTCTTCCATGTCACTGAGGGCAGGTACGTGTATTTTATTAACAAGGTAAGCAGAACTTCTGACATGCGGGAAAGAATACCCCAGTATGTTGGGTTCTTATAACATCAGATAAACTGAGTGAATGGTACTCATTTCAAATCAGTATTTTTAAAAAAGTACACTTTAGTCAAGCATTTGCTGCATACATAGAAATTAAGTAGGTGCTAGGAGCAAATAAAGATATAAATAACCCATTCTTTATACTATCAAGGGACGTATAACCTCTCTGGAAAGAAAAAAGTTGACAAGCGAAATAGCTACCAGAGAGGTTCTAAGTGCTTAGTGTGGGTACTCTATGCCACTGCTGGAAGTTCAGGGCAGAGGGGCAGCTGGTGCTACTCAGTGTTGTGTAGAGAGAACACAGCCTACTTGGTTGACTGAATTCAACCTTTTATTGTTTCATTTTAATTAATTAGTTAACTCATATATTCATTTTAAAACACTTTCATAGCATGTGTCAGGCACTATTCTAATAAACATTAATTTGTTAAATCTTTATTACAATCATATGAGGTAGGTACTGTTAATATATACATTTTTCAGATGAGGAAACTGAGGCATAGAGCAGTTAGATATTCCACCCATAACCAGGAATTGATCAAATTTTTTTTTGTGTGTGTATAGACAGGTAGCCATGTATCTCTAGAAAAAAAATGCAGTTAAATATAATTATATCACAAAAGCAACCTCTGATAATTAAAAAATAATTTATGGTTTAGAAAGTCTCGATTAAATATCAGAGTATAGACAGCCAGGCATAGAAAATTAAGTTGCTAGAATAAATATTCTGAAGGCAAAGATGGTGCTAAGCAGATGCTTCCTTAGAGTGTTTTGCCCTGATGTGCTTGTATTTTTTCAGCACAATTCTGTTTTGTTTTGTTTTGTTTTATTTTGCTGGCAGTAGGTGCTGTTTTTAAATCTTATTTTCAAAGGAAGGCATTTTTTCCTCTAGACGTTTTATTCCCAATGATTCTCTTGTTCTCAACTCACCTACATTCCCACAGCAGTAAAATGAAAGCAAGGCTCAGCGGATAATCGCTGTGCTTAGTGATAGAAACCAGACACATGACTATTCCAGAATTCACATTTTCTCCAGGGTTTGTAGACTCAGCTTCTTCCCATCCCAATGCTTATGAATGTCTTATTGTTCTTTCTCCATTTAAGCCCCTTCTAGGCCAAGCAGGAATGTGCTCTGATACCTGACATGGCACCATGTTGGCATTGACTTTCTGATCTATCCTCTGTCACACGTTAGGCCACTGAGACATGAAAAAGCAGACCAGCTATTCCTCAAACTCATTTGTAGGTAGAAACACCACAGGGAGTGGAGAGAACTGTGGTGTCAGAAAGACCTGGCTTCTCATCTAAGCTTCTGTTTTATTCACATGGTGGTTCTGGGAAATAGTTTAAATCCTCTGAGACCTTGTGTGTTCATCTCTCAAATTCTCTGAGACCTCATCTGTGTCCTCATCTTCAAAATAATAGGAACAAAGCTAACTTTGGGCTTGTTTTCACATTAAGATAATGCATTTGAAATTCCTTTGGAGAACTTAAATGATAACACAGAAGTATTATTATTACCCCTCAGTAATGTAAAACATGTAGAAGGGTTCGTTAGCTCTAGCACTAATGGTACCTCGAGGCATTAATAAAGGTAATTCTTCGTTGTCTCTCCGGGGCACCTTTCTAACGGGAAGTACTTCAGACCTGACTTAATGAAAACTGAGGGGCGGGGGGGCAGCCTTTAATGAAGAATTTAATAATGGCTGATTGATTTAGTGACAAAGTGAAATTGCTTGATATTATGCTACTCAATGTAATACCAAGATGCCAGTTTTCCCTGTCAGATTGGAAGAAAGGATTGGAAAGTAGGAAGGAAAGAACCTGTTTGTGATTTAGGTTGCCCTTTGCACTGATTGTAAGCTGTGGTAGAGGATGAGACTGTGAACCCCAGGAAAGAAGCACAGGTCAGGTAGCCCCCAAAACCTTACACGGCAAAAGGCGGAAGAAGAAGCTTCTCTGTTCTTGATTGCACAGATAGTAAACAGGAAAAACAGATTTCACTTTTTTCCACCTAGTTTTTACATAGCAGCTTTGATCTCTTTCAAGAGCAATGGTCTACATACTCTAGGCTGATGTCCCAGCTGTAAAACCCTTTACTGATGTCATTACTTCTTACCACGTGCTCCACATTATTCCTTTCCAAGCTGATTGCAGATTCAGGCTTAAGTTAATGCTATTTTGGGAAGCACAATCAGGAGTCAGAAGCTGCATTAATGTGCTAGTTTGTTATTTATGGCTTTCTTCCAACACATAAGGGAAGAGTAAAGATGGTGGAGTTCCTATGGTTGGGGTGGAAACTCCAAACATAAACATGTGGGATATTTATTGTACTGACGACTTATAGATTATAACAGTTAAAAATAATTTCAAAGAGTAGAATGATGGTAGGATTCCTGAAGAGAAAAAAATTCATAAAATGCTTCATTTCTTTGAAAGATATTTTACAGACTCTGGCACGATCTCATTTAATAATGTTCTGCTTAGGAATAGCCTGCTGAGCTGCTAATGGCAGTAATGTGACATGTTTGACAACAGAGGACTGGAGTGTCAAGAGTGGTTTTGACCTGCCCTTTGAATGCAATTATCTAGGCTGTTTTTATGTTTCTTTTTTAAACTTATACATTAATATGATTTATATAAAGATCATTTAATTCTATTTTTTGAGCAAGATATTAAAATTTAAAACATGGTTAGATTTACTCTTGAAAACATTGCAAATCTGCCTTTTTTCATTGCTGATCTTGGGATTTACCTTCTTTTAGTTTCTTTGGAATAATAATATGTATATAAATTTGTCTCTTGGTTTGGATACAATTTTATAAGACCATACTTAAAGTGTGTTACTTAAAACAATTTGCCTCTTGTTTTCAGCCCTTATTGGTGTCATGATTTATTCTTACTGCATACAGTGCATCAGCCTTCCAAAGTGGACTTCAGATTCGTTTTACTTAATCCTATTTTAGCATTAATGCTATTTGGTATTCTTATAGGTAACAAGAATGATCATAATGAGGGAAAAGTTCTGAGTTGGACTTTTCTATTTTTAAATTTTCTTTACTGTGATATTATTATAAACTTCAGAAATTAAAATGAGTATTTTTTAAGAGGAGGGTCTACATTTTAACCAGAATTATACCTTGCTTCAACTTTTCAGTTTGTATAGGTTTATATGCTTTTCAGTCATAACACTGTGTTAAGCCATTATACTTAAAAGCCAGCCATGAAGTGAAAAAGGTATTCAGCCCTACATATTTCACAGATTTAAAGACAAACAAGTAATAGAGTTCTACAAAAGTTTTTATTTCTTAAGTATTCAGGAAGTTCTTAGGACTATAAATAGCCTGTATTACTATCCACAGATTTAAAAATAACCCTGTGATCCTTGCCTTCAACAATAATAATAAGCTATCTAAAGATCATCATTACATTTTCAAGTAAAAGATAAAAACAAATCTTCTTCAGTTCTGATGGTACCCTGCCTAGTACACTGTGACGGTGGTTACAATAATTACCCTGTGTGTGTTGCAACCAACCAACATGGACTACATCTCCTGTACACCTAGCATTGTGTAAAAGCTTTCACCTGAGTCATGTCTTTGACTTCCCCTTCTGTCGCCATTGCCCAACTGCTACCACTGCCGGTGAGATATAGTGATAGGAGCATAGGTACTTCCATTTCTTCAGGTAAGGGAACTGAACCTCAGAAGGATAAATCAATGACACGTCCAGGGCCACACATCTAATGAGGGACAGAGAAGAGATTGCATCTTGAAACATTCTGACACCATATTCCATGCCTGGGTAATGCTGGGATCCAAGAGAGATCCTATTCCATATGACTACTGATTTTGCAGATAGGGAGATGAAGCTCAGAGAAAGTGAGAAATCACTCGAGGTTTCACTGATAATTATTCCTTCCTTTTTGAAGTACTATGCTTTTTCCTTTTGCTTCCAAGTGTTGTTAGAAGTAAAAACAAAACTACTCCCTCCTATGTACTTACTATCTCATATTGACTTACTGGTGAGCCCATCATTTCCACTAAATGCCAGTGGTTTCTTTTCCTAGTCCACTGGCTTCCCCACCCCACCTCACCCTTAGGTCAAGATTTCTTTCTCCAGCTTTTCCTGGACATCTCCACCTGAACGTCTGAGGAGGAAACAATTTGAAGTGCAGGGTGCTCAAAAAATTGGAGTGGTTGACATTTTCCATAAATTGGCTGATTCCTTTTAAAATGCTAAAATTTCCTTCTTAGAGTAATTATCTCATTTTTCTCTCAGCTCTGACTGCATTACTTCTTTCATTTCCTTGAACTTAGATGTGTAGGCATTTGATTGTGGAATTTTAACCTTGAGCTCTCTCTTTGAGTTTTTCAGGTGTTTAATTGATATTAACTGGGTGTACTCCATGTTTCTTAAATACGACGGATCCTATTCCAAACTCTGTCTTCCCAGATATCCCTAACTGGATCCTCTTTTACCCCTTATTGACTTTTGTTTACAGATTTTACTGTTTATTCTGGCTCTGAAGTTAGAATCTGTGTGCCATCCTTTACTCTTCCTTCAATATTAGTCACCGCATCTAATTGTCAAATTTTAACAAGTTTGCTTTTTAAATATTTCTCAAATTTGGTTTCTTATCTCCATTCGTACCTCCATTGCCTTTGTCGAGGCCGTGTCTTAATCTGCAGTTAGAGTCTCTGCACTCTGGTCTAGTCCATTTTACAGGAACATAAATGGGCATTTATTGGTTTTACAATGTGCCAGGCACTGTGCTAGGATGCATGGCAGCAGAAGGTAAAGACTTAACCCCTAAATCCAGAAGGGAACTGCGTTAAATAGACAGGTGATCTTCTCTTTTGTTCTCATTGATCTTCTTTTCTACCTGTCTGTACACCTTTTCTTTTTTCTTTTATTTTTATAATACAAACTCAATACAAATAATTAAAATCTGTTGGCACTTTTAACCATAGTTGTTCACATATACTGTTTTTGTTTATTGATAAGTCTCAAATTTCATTCTCAAAATTTTCAAATATGTGGATATGAAATGTCAGTATTACTAAGAACATTCTTGAGTTATTTAAAAGTACCATGCTTAATTATTAGCGTAGTTGAAATGAGATTTTAAAAAATCATAGGAAGGCCTAGAGGTAAAGCAAATGGTTATAAAATATGAAGCTAACTGTAGGGTTTTTAAAAGCATTGTAGTTGTTTTTTTTTTTCTTTTTGGTAGAATATTTGTTAAATTCTAATATGTCCCCTGAGTGCTGCAAGTCAAGTTCCTCTTCAAAGGAGATTATTTTAAACAAAATCATCTCCTTAAGATTCCTGAGGTATCTTAAAAGGAGTTTTCAGTGTGCTAAAACTTTTTTATCGTTTCTACAAAAGTGGTTGTCAGATTTAATGCCATACTTTTTTGTTGCCGATAGGTACACACTGGTGGATATTTTGCGTGCAATCTTACTGTCTTTAGAAGCCATGATTGAAGATCCTGAGCTTCAAGTGAATGGGTTTGTCTTGATCATAGACTGGAGTAACTTCACCTTTAAGCAAGCCTCTAAACTTACTCCCAGCATGCTGCGATTGGCTATTGAAGGCCTTCAGGTAACTGTTTACAAATTACCCGCTTTCTTGGTGTCCTATATTGTGTGTGTTAGAATATCTAATGTGTTAGAATAACAAAATGTCTTACTTCAAGAATAAAAACACTTTTTAATATAGGAACAAACATTAGAATACTAACTGGACAAAGGATTTTAGATGAAAAGCTGAAATGTAGGCATTTTCATAGATGAGAATTAGTGATACTTGTCATCAGCCCTTACTAAAGCCTTAACACGAATGTGGATGACAACCTGAGATGGCTTATCTTGATAATCAGAAGCAACATCTTTTGGATTTTAATTATTAGCTTTTGAGGCTTGTTTTTGTTTCTTCTTTTCCTTTTCTGTGTATATTAGTCAATTAGTTAAAGGTTTGCTCCATTTTTTCATTTAACCTGGTGAATTTGGGATTTGATGGGCAGTATCATTATGTTGCCTAAAAACCTGTTGGGAAGTTTATCAGTATGTTTTTGGATCTCTAAGATATGAAATCACTATTTTGAATTACTTTTTAAGGCTTAATTGTTTTTTGTTTTGTTTTGTTTTGTTTTTGGTGGAAGGGCTGTCACATAGAATTTATATAGGGATAGTGCATCTTCCAGTGAAGGACATTTAACTGGGAATTATAAACTGGAAAATCAATTATTATTTAGTAGCATGTCATAACCTACTATTGACAATTTCTTTTTAACTTTTAGGATGTCCTTCTTCTGTTCTCTCATTACTTTGGTTTATTGCATATATACAATATTTATGGAATAAATTGAAACTTTAAAAAATTAGAAAATAACTCGAGTGACGTTACTCAGTTTTTATTCTCTGTATGTCCAACATGCATTTCAGAAATTTATAAGTTAACAGTTATTTTTTGTAACTGAAAATATCACTTATTTTAAAATAACTAATTATATCTGTCATTCATGAGGCCAGGATGTTAGACTCCTTTTTAATGTTAGTTAAGCTGAAATTATCAGATCTCTGTTCCATAGTAATTTCTGACTATGTCTGTAGGTACTTCAGTTGATGCCTGATTACTCTCTAAAAATGAGCCACTTCTCCAAGGTGGCAAAACATCATAACCAAATTGAATTCACAGTTTGAATTTTGCCTCTGGAGTGACTAAGACACACTAGTCCTTTTTCTCTGCATAGGCTTTTCCCAATGCAGGTGTCCTGACTTGCTCTTGGTGAGTCACCCTTAGTCCTGTATTCTCTTGAACAATATCTTTTCTTTTTAAAAACTCCATAGAGACAGTTAATAAGGGTTGGAAGAAAGCAGATGTTTGTGAGGAACAGAATAACACATGCTTGGAAATGTGTATCATGTAAAATCAGTCCTAATTTCTGCCCTGTTGTCAGTGGTGTATAAAGTGTTTTTTCATTTTGTAAAAAAAATTGGTTACCACCAACCGTGTTACTTAACAAAGAATGATAACCTAGATTTTTATAACTGTTATCACTATTTAAGCTGTGTCTCTTCTTTGCATAAGGGTAGACAAGGCCTTTAACTGCATGAAGGACTGGAGAACTCATATTATTTCTAAGAAACTTAAAAAACCACCTTAAGGATAGACTGAATGAATGTCTTACTATTTGCCAGCTTACACACTGTATGGAGACATTTAGTAGTAATGTGAGCAATCATTGCAGTAGGAAAAACTGACAATTTAGACATGTTTGGGAGCTTCTCCATTAACTATGACCGCTATCAGAACTTCTTTAAGTGCTAAATGTCTGCACACAGTAACTAGAGTCATATTTAACCATTGCACTGGTGTTCGAGAGGCAAATAGTCCCCTGCCTTGCAGGGACCTATGCTAGCTGCACGCAGGGAACTGCCTTATCACTATTCCCCATAAATGTCTCAATCCTCTTTACTTTCTGCCAGGAACCAGACTGAGTGAGCAGGGTTGATTTCTCCTGCCTGCCAGTTGGGAAGCCACTTAAAATAAGGAAGCTCTTCTTGCCAATAAATTTGACATGTTATTAATCTTTAAACTCAATGTTTCTCCAGTTCAAATTGGTTCTTTAAATGCTCTGTATCTATGTCTGTATCTGTATCTCTGTCTATGTTTATGTCTGTATCTACATCTAAAAACAGTGGTAATTCTGGATAGGATTATACAATGTGCTAAAAACATTCATTATAATATGCATGATTTCCTATTCAGTTTTACATTGATGTTACATTTCCTAACTTTTCTAAGCAAGTGTCTGTTTATTTTTTTGCTTTTTTTATGTGAGAAATATTTTTGTCCATTGATATACATGGTCAGATAATTAATTTCATGGACTCATCCTAGAAAAAGTGCTACATACTTCATTGTTGAATATCACTATGGTCACCTTTGAAGTACCCCCTTGGGAAGTTAAGCACCTAGTCTACCCTTCAAAACAATTTTGAAACTTTTTTCTGGAATGGCCATCAGAACTGGCAAGGTTATGACAACTTACCAAATTGTTTGTATAGTGCTGCCAATGTAAGTGCACAGTAGCAAGTTTGCAAACTTAATTGTCAGGTTTTGGGTGTGATAACAGCTCTGATGGCCATTTCAAAAGAAGAGTTCCAAATTTGCTTTGTAGGGTGGACTAGGCACTCGCATTGGTTCATAGCTTCCCAAGGGGAGTACTTCGAAGGTGACCATAGTGATATTCAACAATGAGGTATATAGCCCTTCTTCTAGGATGAGTTTTTGAATTAATTGTTTGACCTCATATGTTTCATGCAGACAATAAATAAACATATTTGAGATTGATATAAGACCATAAAATATTTGAATTAAGGATATACTCAAAATTTTGGGTCACTAAACACAACTACCACCATCACCAAGACAACCAATACTACCACAAAAATATATTCCTTCAATTAACCCAATCAGGAAATTAAGAGGTAAGACTATTTTTGGTAACTCAGTGATGATTTATATAATGTCATAATTCTACTATAACATGTTACTTTTATTTAGGCAAACATAAAAAAAAATTCTAGGAATTTAAAACAAAAATAAGAAAGTATACCAATGGGTCTAGTGCCAGGAGAAAACTTACTTTAATGTTGTGTATTATTAATAGGATGTAACTGTTTTAAAGAGGCCCCATCTCTCTTCCTTTTAAGGTGACCTCATAACATATCTGCACACACCAGCCCCTTTTTTCCTCAATCAAAAGAGTATTTTGAGTGACTCAGCTAGAGATAGCACCTGATACCTTGAATAAAGACACATGGGCCATTGCTAGAAGATCCACCCATGATCATAGCAAAAGATCAACAGAATGATGATGTGAAAGGGTAGAAATAAAATGGACTTTAAAGGCTGATAGACCTGGGTTGGATGACAACTCCGTGTTATATCAAATACTTGGGCAAATTTCTGAACTTGTTGAATCTCAGTCTATTCATTTATACCTATTTTAAAGTATTATATTAAAAATGATATATCTTGCACCTAGTAGATGATATCATGCCTCAAAGTAATTTATGTGCATGAGCTCATTTTTCAAGTGCCATATTTTTCTGTATGTGGGTGGGTTTGCTCATAATTCAGTAACTAGACTATGAAGACTTAAAATTGATTGATTTTGGGAATCTGAATAATATCATACTTTGCTTTTAGTACTCAGATTGTAGGTACACAGTTTGCATTTTTAAATAATCACTTCACTGTGTGGTTAAATAACATCTAGATATCTTCATATGACATGCCAAATAAAATACTTTTTCATGTTGGAAGTCGAGCAAAAAATGAGATTGTTTCACCTGGTGAAAATTACTTTGTTTCTTTTAGGAGATGTTTCAGGCATAGTTGGAAAGGTGGTAATTGTGGAGATATTCTTGACCTTGAGGGTTGAGCAAGAATTTGCTAGGTGGACAAGGACAGAAAGAACATTTGGGTAGGGAAACTTTGGGGAAGTGCTTTGAACAAACATACAGCTATAAGGGGTTGAGGTATGTGATAAATCTGTTTTGACATGGTTAGGATGAGAAATGAATTGAAGTGAATGACCAGAATGAGCTGGAAAAAGCAGATTGAGCCCTGGCTCCATGGGTTGGAAGATGGCATGCTGTATGGTTTGGCCTATGTTCTCCAGACATGGGGAGGTTTGGGACAAGAAAGTGACCTGGTCACTCTGCTGCTTTAGCAAGAACCCTCAAGGAGAAGAATGAACTTGTATCAAAGGAGGGACAGGTTAGATCTAGAGAAACTCAAAAGTACCCTGGAGATAATTGTATTGATTTCATATTGTAGGAGAGGAAATGAAATTTCAGCGAGTTTGACACCTAAATTTTCTCAACCAACATCAAGGTTTAGGTTTAGGTCAGCTGACTCCGAATACCAATGTCTTTCCTGAATCTTGTGTCTATTGTTTCCAGGGCTGTGATTAAGAAAGAAGTGGGTAGGCTCAGTTTAGAGTAACTTCCCTCACTCATGCCAAATTGTCACATTTTAATACAGGTGAAATTTGTTTATTGGGATAAACAAAACAATGCTAACTAAAGAAGGCACAGAGGGCTGGCGTGTAGCCTTGCACTTTTTTTGACACAAAATGGCAAACCATTTTTTTCTTCTGTGAGTGACTACCAACCTTCCAGTTGTCTGTGATTGAGGCCAAGGGAAAGACGCTTTTCTGATAGCCAAAGAACTTGTATTAACACAATCCCAAATTTGTAAGCCACTCATGGTATAGATCTGAGGCAATTGTGTGTGCTTTTTCTGTGCAGAATATACAAACATTTTTTAATGAAGAGCATCAAACATTATTACCAACACACTGTAGAGCTTTGATAGACAAGAGGCAACATCAGATATTTTTGTGAAAATAAAGTATTCAGGTTTCATTGGAAAGCAAAAAGAGAGAAAATTGTTCTGCTACTTACAAGAAGTTAATTGATGAGGGTAGTTATAGTAACAGGAAGCATCTCTGAAAATCAATACAAGATTAAGTGGACGTGACTTGTAGACTCTAAGGTAGCTGCCTGGGAAGCCAATTAAAACATGAAATGTTTGGAAATACCTGGAACAGCTTAGACTGTTTGAATTTATAGAGAAGTGATGTGCCTTTAATATTTTTATTTTTTTCTTATAAAATATTACCATTCTCAAAACCTCTTCAGGAATGAAAAACTCAAACTTCCTAATGAATCCAGACTCTCTTATTTGTGAATTAAAAAAAAAAAAAAGATCCTAACCCTGCCTGTGTTGTTTGTTGTCCTTTGATATATTTATCTGTTATTCCCCCTTAGCTCCGTTCTGCTGTGTCTGTGCTTCCGTTTCACAATTTCACAGGAATCCCCAAACTCCATCTGCTGAAAAGTACATAATATCAAGATGTGGATCTGTTGGGAAGTGATTTGGCTGTTAACAAAGAATTGAATAGCTCTTTCAATTGCCATTAATACATTGAGACTCAGATGTAGGGCCATCATATAGTGCCTAAATCAGTGCCAGCTATTTTAAGAGCCCTTAGTAACCAAGACTTGCAAAAGAATGAAGAATATGTAATTAATTCACACTACTTAATGCTGGCCCTTTCTTTTGACTCAATGATTCAGTGTTATGTGATGCCCCTGATCTGCTAGATCTGAGAGCTCTGGTCACTCGTGTGGAAGGCAGAAAGTGCCACCACTACAGATTCTGGCTCTGACTGTTTGGAAGCTCAGTCCTGCTAGGGCGTTGTGCCAAGAACAGAGAACATGCTGATGACGTGGAACATCACTGTCCAGTGGGTGAGGAATGCCCTTAATGTCAGTCTACCTTCAGCTTATTTAGTCCTCCAGATCCCACCCACAGTTTCTGACAGCTTTGAAATTGTACCTGTGCATGTGTGCGTGCACACGTGTATATGTGTGTAGAATGGTTAAGGGAGAATATTAAAGAGAGCTCTGTGAGATATTGAGTAATTTAGGGATTCATAATAAAACAAACTGTTTTACAACAGTGCTCTTTGTCTTGGTCCTTAACCTGCCAATTGTTTCCAGACTTACAATGCTCTGGACAATACATAGTAGAAACCTTTTGCATACAAGCTACCTTGAACAGTTAAGGCAGCATTATGGTGCATTAATGGGAAGGAACCAAAATAATGCCCATCTTTTTGAAAATGAACACACAGACTCATGAACTATATTCATTCAGACAGCCGTGAGGTGGGAGCATTTATTTTCACATTTTTTTATGCACAGGCAGAACCATAGTGAGAAACAGTGACAACGGCAGTGTGTGGAAAAAGTGACATTTTGTTCATCACATGCATAGCTGTCTTAGCTAAGTGTGCTTTCTTTCATTGTTACTTAACCAAAAACAAAATGAGTGAAAACTTTATTTCATAGTGTGAGAATGTGGTGGTTTGGCTGAGGGGTTTAGTGCTCAGAAGTAGGATGATGAAAGTCTTTTTAAGAGCTGACAGTAGGCATGTAAAAGCTATATAATATTCAGTACAACAAAGGATTATATAACCTTGGATAACAGGTTATACAAATATATATATATATGTATGTATGTATGTATGTATGTATGTGTGTGTACACACACACACACACACACACACACACATGCGTGCTGTCCAGAAAACTTTTAGCCACAAATGCCTCTATTTTTCATATTACATGGCTGTATACTTTCTGAACAGCTCTCATATATACACATACAATACACATATATGTCAGTGGTATTTCTTGCATTAAAATTGCTATTTATTTCCTTTGATTAGCAGCTAAATCTGTTTAAAATGTCGAGTTGTAAGAAGTAGGTATCAACCTTGAGAGAAATGTAGAGAAGAGTGCTCTAGAGTTATTTAATGCATTCTTGCTGAATTAGAGAGTATCAGTAATTAGCAATAAAATTTAATAACGCTATACTTTCAACCAGGGAAAAAGAGACTAGCTATCATTTTGCTTCAGATAGCCAAATAATTGAAGCAACAAAAGGGAAAGGAGTGAATAACAATCTTTTGGTTTGAGTCATTGATAAATGGATAGAAAGCAATTATGTATAATGAAAAACTGAATGAATAATATGAGCTATTCTGCATTTAATTTTATTGGCTCTGTTTAGACATGTTCTTAAGGAGAGGACAAAAAAGGATGAATAATTGCAAGTTCTCTTTTTTTCTTCTTAGTAGCACTGTAAATGCATCTTGACATACCCTTCTCTCCTAGAGGAACATCATTTTTCACTCTTGAAATCAAAACTGCTAAATGTGGCCATCCACTTACGCTTTAGAAAAATTGGTTTAGATATAATGGCATACTATTAAATCTTAAAGGGAAATCCTGCTGTTTGCAACAATATAGGTGAACCTGGGAGACATTATGCTAAGTGAAGTAAGCCAGGCACAGAAAGACAAATCCTGCACAATCTCACTTATATGTGGAATCTAAAAAATTGAACTCATGGTAACAGAGTGTAGAATGGTGGGGGAAATGGGAAGATGCTGGTCAAAGGGCACAAACTTTAAGTTATAAGATGAATAAGTTCTAGAGCTAATGGAAAGCATTGTGAATATAGTTAATAATCGTGTATTATACACTTGAAATTTGCTAAGAGAATAGATCAAGTGTTTGTACCACACATACAAAAAAGTAGATGAAGTGATAGATATGGTAATTAGCTTGATTGTGGAAATCATAGAGCAATGTACATGTGTACCAGAATGTCATGCTATGCACAAGTACAACATTTATTTGTCAATCCTACCTCAAAAAGCCAGAAAAAAGTTATTATAGGATCCTGGTGCCATTTGATTTTCTACAAATGTTGATAAAGTTAACATGTTTTTCATTCAAATGTTTAGTTATTTCACCTTCATAAATGTAACCTCATGGGCATTTAAACCAAAATCTTTTGAAATCTCAAATTATGGTATTTTTATTTTCTTAAATTTTAAAATTCTGGTACCATATTCCCAGAATCTTGGAGATGAGTGATTCTTCTGTGTCATCCATGGGTAATGTTCTTGTTATATTCTCTTAAATTTGATCTGAAAACTAGAATATTCTTTATCCTTTATTATAATTATTCTGAAGATCTGTTTTAAATGGGTTTAGTTTTCTTCATATTTGCAATTGGAGAAGCCACAATAAACTCACGAGGAATGCCTCCTTGATTTTATTCTGGGATCTGTTTTTTGATGCACAGTTAATAGTAGTGTGTTTCTCTGATCTAAAGTCAACTGCATTTTGAAAGGCTCCAGTCAGAATGTTACGATGTGGGTGAGTGTGAGGTAGATGTATAAAGTAATGGTAGCTGCTGCAACGAATCAAGATGTGTACGTTGGCTCAACCATCTTGCTATGAAGTTCAGTTAGGTGCCTTTGGTCTCTGTATGGTGATTCTCCAAGAAGCCAGTGACCCATGTTCTTTCTACCTTATGGCCCTGCCATGTTCTTTGTGTGACTTTCCAGGTCATTTTGCTTAATTCCATTTTATTTCCCTATAAGATGAAAAAGCATGAAGGATCACATATAATATATTTCTATGCACCAGACCTGAAAACAGAGCACATTGCTTCCTTTTTAATTATATTGGCTAGAAGCAAAGGAGGTGAAGTGATGTAGTCTGACTGTGATCTTAGGAAGAAGGGGCTGGTGTTCACCTTGTATTGTCTTTTACCATGCTGATTCCCTAAATAACATTGATGATTCTTCAGTCAGTTCTTTATTCTATATTAGCTTACGTTCTCTGAATGGAAGAGGTGATAATTAGTGTCTCAAGGAAGTTTAATTCCTACAACCAAGCCCAAAGGAATAAATCTATCCTTTCTACAATTCATTACATGTACTGACTGAAATCTCTATACTTGATGAACTTTGCCTAGAGAAGTGGGCTGACAATTCTACATTTAATAAATAGCTGGATCACTGTAACTATATCCCTATAACAAAGGCAACACAGCTGTGATTGAATCAGTTCAACTCTCCTAGGATGAGTATTTCCAACTATCTTGAATTTAAAAGGAGTGAAAGGTAAATCACTCCTCTATGGTCTTAAGAATGTGTCCAAAAAAAGTATAATGATGTTTCTGTTGCTTTTCCTTGAAGTTAGAAATCCTCTGAATTTGGAATTTAATTTTCATAAAATGAGCCAATGACATTTTTTTTGTATGAGATGACCTAATGTGAGGAACTCCCAGAAAAGAATATTACCTGCTAACACATGGAAAGAATTTCACTCTAAAGTCTCATTGCATACACTTAAAGAATAGAACCACTGTCAAACTTTAGGATGTAGAGTCCACCAGCATCCATCCTTTTGTCCATATTTATCAAGTGTTTTAAAAACCAGTTATAGTTATACTTATTGTTTAGTCATATAGTGAAAACATAAAAAGTCAATATAATTTTAGTCAGTACAGAAATTAATAAATTAATGTAAAAATTACATGATCAGTACCTAGTTTTTTAGTCATATTGTATACTGACAAGAATCCACTCTCTTTTTGAAGGTATTCTAGGAACTCTTTACTTCAGGTTATGATTTTCACCTCTTGTTTATTTGGCCTACATTAAAGCTATGATCCTAGAAAAATTTAAAATTTCACTCATATGTTATATTAGCTGCTTCTTGGATGTTTATTTCCTCAAGTCCTTGAATTTTTTCACCTGAAAGAGCACAGGAGAGGTAAAATTGTAGAGTATTTGAATTCTTTAAAATGTGTTTATCCTGTTTTTACATTGATAATTTTTCTAGATATAGAAATATGGATTCAAAATAAATTTAGTACCTTTAAATCATTAATTCATAAATGTTAGGCATCCATTATTTTTAATAAGAAGCTTGATTTCAAAATTGTGATACTTTGTAGGTACCTGTACTTTATATGTAAAAGATTTTAGGATCTTTTCTCATCTTTTGCATTTATAAGCATGCATCTGAGAGCAGATCTTTTTGTATACTCAACAGACTTTAATAGGTCCCTCATTTAGTTAAAAAAAAAGTTTTTATTATTGCTTCCTTTCAATTTTTCTCTGATCCCTTTTATGGTACTCCTATAGCATGGTTTTTATATCTGTCATCTTAATTTTCTATATATCATAAAATTCCATATATATTTTATTATACTTTTTATTTTATTTTGAGATCATTGTAGATTCACATGTAGTTGTAACAAATATTATAGAATACAGAGATCTCATACATGTTTCCCTCAGTGGCAGCATCTTGCAAAAATATTGTTCAGTCTTACAACCAGGATGTTGACATTAATATACTGGTCCTTTGCCCATTGAAAGCAGCTATTGTAACTTTTTTTTTCTTTTTTTTTTTTGGCTGTGATGATTGGAGTTTTTAGTTACCAGTGTCCTGAGTTTTAAATCTGGGGTGTATGAGGCAAAATTAAGCCCAGGCAATTTACTATCATGCTCTTCTTTAGGTCCCGAGATCCTTAGCTGGTCTGCCTTCCTGTCTCTATCCTTCATAGTCATCTTATATTTATTTTATAAATAAAGCCCATTTTTTTTTTTAGTTATACTAAATGGGAGGAATGGAGATAAGAATGATTATCTCATCTTGCTGAAAGTGGACATCAGAGCCACATGTATTTTTATCTTCCAAAATTTTGTCAGATATCTGATTTAATAATGTAACTCTGCCTCATTTAGTTTTCAATGATGTTGTAAATTTATTACAGTTTATACTGTTTACTGTCACTTAAATTTGTGGAGGGTGGTGAGAATATTATGCTTATTCAGTTAGCCATATTGACTTAGAAGCTCCTTAACGCCTTAAAGCCAAATCATTATCTAGTATATGGTACAGGATGATAAAAATGAAGTCATGAGTCATCATTATACCTTGGCATGAGGTTTTAAAAGAAACTACTTTGCTCCTATGGATAACAGCTTATTTGTTATTATGTTCTTTAAATCCCCAGATATATTTTTCTGGAGTAAAGTATGGAGAAATGATTTTATTTCCAAAAATAAAAATTCTAAAGGACAAACTCATAATTCTTTGCAAATCAGTGTAGGCAGACCTAACCTAAGACTATGAAGCTTAGAAAGCCAGGCTTATTTGGGAAGTCATTTAGTCAACTTTATCATCTGGTTTCAAAATGAGACTTCAAAAAGATGTCTCTCATCAGTCCATTATCTCTCCTAAGATGACTAAGGGAAGCACAGTGTACTTCGCATGAGATAATAATGAGTTGCTACATCTGGAAGACAAACTGCATTCTCAACATAGGGTAGATGATCTGTGTCATAGTGGGTTACTGCTATAGGCTGAACTTGGAGTTATAATTTAGTAAGTGAAAGGAGAGTGAACACTGTTGTAGGTCATAAGAAGCTATTTCTAGTTTTATAAGAATTTAGATCTGGAAAAGACAACTCAAAGAAGAGCTAACATGACTCCAACACTGCATAGAAACCATCAAAAGAGGCTTAGGCTGAACTGAGCAGCACCATGGAGAGCTCCCGGAGATGCCCTTGCTGTGGTTTGTCTTTTCTCTTTTGCGTTCTAGTTTTTTCCTAGCTGTCACTGCCTCTAAAATAAGCCCCTCTACTTCCTAGAATAACTCATAGTTCTCACAGAAATAGAACTTTTCTTCATTACCCCTTAGTCTAATAGTTTCTATTTTTAAATGAAGGTTGCAGTTTTCATGTGGCCCAAGGTTCTCCTTTTAAGAATTTTTCTTTAATATTAGCTCCTGTTTTTGGAATTATTTACTGAAAACTCACGTGTTGTTATTGGAATTAAAACTATCCCCTATTTTCTTTCCTCTTTGAGGCTTCCCAAAATGTTACTTATAATTTTAAAAACAGAAAATGTTCTTAAGTTGGATTCGGGGTGAGAAAGTGGCATTGTGATTTGTATTTCATCTTGAGGCCATGTAAGGAAGGAAGGAATCATCTTCTTTCATTCAAGCAAACCGCTGAAAAAAAATCACATTTTGATACCAGCTTTCTTTACACGGAGTTGTGTGGAGCACAATTATATAGGATACAGATGAAAGCAAAATTGTCTTTCCTCTTGACAATGGCTAGAATAGGTCAAACTTTAGACTCAAAAATTCCTGGGCTTAAATCTTGCCTCTGCCGCATCCAGATTTAATTTTAGATAGACTACTTAATCGATCCCAGTCTTTGTTATCACATCTGAAAAAAAATGGGATTAATACCTTCCACCTGGTGGTATTATGAGGATTAAAAAGATAACATATGTGGAAGAGATTGGCACTATACCTAGTCAGAGGAGGCACATAGTTAAAGTTCATCTTGGCCATGCACTTATCCCCTGCCCTGTGCCTAAGAAGAGAAATTAAGTAAACTTATATAATAAGAAATTACTTCTTTAGACCAAAAAACAATTATTATATGATATAATCAATCAGCCTGTCTTTTGTATCCAGATCACACAAAACTGACCAAGTGAAGTTAAGTGGGATGAAAGCCTTCCCCCACATATTCTATAAATTATTAACCTTTTAAGAAGATGCAGGCAATTTTTTTTCTTCAAAATTTATAGTAGAGCCTTTGTTCTTCCAGGTTGTAAGATAATGGTTAAATATGATTATAAAAAGTATTGATGCTTTAGAATATTTGGAACTCATTGGTTTATTCCTAGGATTTAAGACCCTTAGATTTTTTACTCTTGGCAATATCGTATTTTTTATCACAATATTTTATCAAATATTTTTCATTGAAACCACATAAAGAGGCTTGTATAGACAGGATTGATTTATGTATTTCTCCTCTCTGCTCTCAACTAGATCATGACCTCCTCAATGGCAAGAGCAATAGTCAGTTCAGCTAAATAACTCACTGACTGACTGGAAAGGAGGAACTTATCACTGATCTGGGTGGACTACAGACATATTATAAACTGTAATTCTTGAAACTTTTACCTGTGGTAAAATAGGTTGTGATATTTTTGGGAAATCATATACCAGAAGGTCTCAGGCATTTGAGAAATTCATAGTACTTAAATGGACTATAAGAGCTAGAGCTGATACATTAGACAAAGTCAGTGAAAGGATTTCCTGACCAGTGGGCATGATAAAATTCAGAAAGAATATTGGCCAGGTGAGGGCATTTAAGCATAAGAAGTATGTTGGATGCCATTATTATAGTGAGTGGCAAGGTTGCAGTGGCAGCTGTAAGAGCCTTTAGGGAGCCAGGGATATGGTTACTAGACACGATGTTCCTATGTAAAAGATGGATGAGGAAACAAGTCTTGCTTAAATATTTAGTCAAAAGAAATGAAAAGGAATAAAGTCAGACACCCCAATGTGAATTTAGAATACCATGCATAGTTTAATGATCTGAGCCTGTTGTAAGACTCAGAAACCATAAACTGATGGAGAACATAGATCCCCATGAAGAAGGACCTGCAACACCAAGTTTTGTCTATTAATATGATGGATGATCTTTCAATTGTTAGGAGTAATGTTTACAAAGAATTTGTAATAATATGGTCAATAGTTAAGTATAATGTTAGGTGAAATATGTATGATGTAAATAATGTAAAATACAATCACATTTATGTTAATAACATGCTTAAAAAGAGCAGAATAAAATGCATTGGAATTTAAGCAATGATTATATGAGAGCAGTAAGACTATGGTAAAATTTTCTTTTTTTTTTTTACTTTCTGTATTTTGCACATTTTTACCATTGGGAACATGGTATTTTTATCATAAAGCACTTTATTTCAAATAATCATAATATACAGTAGAAAATAAGACAAATTATTTAACAAGTAAATATGTAACACGCCATGTTAAAAAAGGTTAGCTTCTATTTTAAATAATATTAACATAGTTTGATGAGTAAATTAATAGAATCAGGAAGCTGCAGCTGTTCATCTTAAGAAAATTATGCAGTGCTAACACATATAGCTGATGGGTCACATTTGGGGACAACAAAATAAATTTATAGCAAGACTCAGGGAAAGCAGAATCAGTGGGATGTAAATATGCTTTGGAGAAATAGATTAGCTCTGCGTAAAAAACGTGTTTTATGAAACTACTAAGGCTGATATATAATACAAAGTATTATGCTAACATACTCAGTATATACTAACCAGTTTTCGGTAGGAGGAACAAAAGAAGTTGAATTCAGTCAAATAGCCATCAATAAGCCCTATTTAAAAATATTTTAATGTAAATATAAATATGATAGTCATAGATGAATTCAGCAAAAGACAAAGAGTAGACATAAATTGCACTTTATAAAGACAATCATGCTTTTAAACAAAACATGTTATTTCTTCCTGCCCATTATCATCTTCTATTATTAAAATCAATTCATTAAATGACAAAATAACATTTACAGAAATTGTTTAATAGTTTAGAGGAGATGGTTATGATACAAGGATTAAAATGATAGAAAGGTTTTATGGAATAGTTGTAAATTGAGCTAGATCTTGGATGGCATGCTATGGATATGTAGAGAACCATAGTGGGGAGAAGAGCAGAGCTAATATATAGAAGTGAAAATTCATATATTGCATTTTAGATTTGTACTAAGTTTAGACAGTCTGATGTGAAAGGTTGATACAAGGTGGGTAAAAAGAAAACTAAAGAAATCTGATAGATTGGGGTTAAAATGGGATGGACTTTGAATTTAAACTCTATATTATGAAGAATGAAGAATCAATGAGTATTTTGACTAGAAGAACAAATCATGGCTGATAGAAAAATTAATGTGACATTATTCTTTTGTTCATGATTTCATCTTACAAATATCTGTTGAGTGGGATAATTTTAAAGAAGGAAGTTGGAGAAATGGGAATTTAGGAGATTTTGTAGTAATCCAGCTCACTTTAGTGGCAGATCAAGTGACAATGAAAAAGAAGGGGAGGGTACTTTTTGTCTATGCCTTTTTCTATCCACATTTTTTCTGTCTTCATTTAAATATTTGCTACCTCTAACCTGGTAATCCCAAAAGACAAATCAGTGGCCTTGCCTACAACTGGTCCCTGCCCATTGCCTCCTCAACATGGTAATCAAAGTTGTCTTTCTAAAACATGATCTTGTCACTAGACACTCTCTCCCACCCCATGTCTACTCACGTTGTTCACTTTGCATGGATAGGAAGTAAAGGCTCTGTCATGTTGTGTAGATTAGAGCTCATCAGTCTTCAAGTAAAACAAACCAGAAGTATTGTCAGGGCAACAACTTGGGACATAAACTGAATGCCATATAAAGATTTTGAAAAAAAGTTGTTATGCATAGTAAAGTTTCATGGAAAAGGGTTATATTTGCATTTCTCAAGATCTAATAATAAATTGTATTTATGATAATGCACTGTGCATTTATAGAGAAGTACATTCTACTTCATGTGAATTTTTAATGAAATCACTTTTCTCCTAAAATCTGATCAAGTGTTGGTGATAAATAATTATTTGTGTACTATAAATATTTAAGTGTTACAGATTCATGATTGGGTTCTTCTTTTTCTTGTAGACTTTCTAATAACTAAGTGCAAGTGAATAGAAAACTGTGTATTAAAATACTAGAGAGCATCCTAATGTAACCTTTCTAATCTAATAGGATGTGATTTCTTGGCATTCTATGTGATTCTGTATTGGGCTGATTCCTTGCAGATCTAAATCAGTTTTAGCAGGTGCACAACATAGGAGCCCATGCTATGTCAGGTGCTGTAATGAAAAGCTTAGTGTAGACATGTCTAGAATCTTAGAATTTTAGCATTTGAATGAAACTTAGAAGTCACACAAGTCATTTTATGTAAGAATTACTTCAGTGATAGTCTTTAGAGATGATTATGGAGCTTCTGTTTATACAAAATCAGAGTCTGCTATTGCAGTGCCTCACAAGTGGCTCAAGTAGCTCCCTTTTTGTCTTTAAGATTTTGGCCACAAAATTCTTTCCTAAATTCAGCTAATGTCTGATTTTGAGTCTTGGACCCATTGATTCTTATACCAACTCCTGAACACAGAAGTAATGCCACTCCACTGCATACACTCTTTTTACATAGTAGTTTTCAAAAACATCAAAAATCTGTTTCTTTGCACATTTGAAGGTATCTGATCTTTTTTGTTTCATAATTTTCATCTTCAAAGACTTATGGACTGTCTCTCTATTCCTTTCTCTCATGACACAGTTTTTAAATAGTGTATCATTCTGGTTACTTTCTTCTAAATTCAAAATATTTTTAGGTTTATCCCCAGATTAAAAAAATACTCCATGCATGTCTTGATCAGTGTGGCAAATATTTCCCATTATTAAAAAATAAAATTATTAAATAACCAAAGGTGAAGTTAACTTAAAATCACAAATGCTCTGTAAAAGTGCAAATAATGTACAAAAGGAGAAGAAACAGGTGGGATATTATATCTTACTTAGGGAAAGGATTAAGAAAAAAGATATCCACAGAAGTTCTTAGAAAGATTTTGAAATAAGGAAAATGCATTGCTAAAAATGTTATAGGCTATGAAACAGTTGGGGAAAAGTAGAGGTGAATATATATATGATGCATGTGGGTACTGGCAAGTAGGCTAATTTATGTGTATCTTAGCTTTCATGAAACAGTAAAGTAGGAGATAAGGTTGCAAAAGTTAGTTGGTACCTAATAGTAGAAGGTCATGAATACCACTCTAAAGTTTTAATTTTTTCTGTAGGCGACAGTCAATTTTTTTACTTGACAGGACAAGTCTATTTTAATAGATAAATGTAGTAGTCCCATGATAAAGGGTGAATTAAACAGAGGAAAACATGGTAACAGATGTAATATGCTGTTACTTCACATTAAGCATGCCATCAACCATATTTCTAACAAATACTACCTGATGATGGAATTCATAGGAAGCAAGGAAGCTGTGTATTAAAACACAGATTGATGGAGCAGTTTTTGTCAAAAGCACTCTGAAAATAGTTCTCATGAATCATCTTACATGGAGAATGCTGTTAGCCTTGAAAATGCATTTCTCTTCCTTAGTGAAATGCTCACAAGTGCACACTGGACATTTAGCAAGCTATACAGAGAGCAGAGCCAAGATCTACAAATGTAATCTATCACAAAAGGCAGGAAGTTACAATTTATTACCATCACAGTGTTGTCTTAGAATAATATCCCAATGTCTCCTTTTATATAATTTCTTTGAATTAGGCTTTTAAGGAGGCCATTAGTAAAGTGTGTAAATTTAGTTCATTTCTTGTTCAGTTCTATCCATGCCTGATCTTAGATGTTAATCTGATCCTATGGATCTATATTATAAGAGACAGATAGACTGGAGTTTCGAATTCACTGTGTGATGTTCAGTCTTCAGTGAAATCTCAGTTATCCAAGAACCTTATCTTGTATTCTGTTTGAATGTTCTCAATGCTCTATCAGTGAGAAGCAGGAATGAGTCATTTTGAAGTTAAGCTTTTTGCAACCTATATATGTTGTTCAGACTCATTTATGAATGTTTGGAGAATTGCTCACACACTGCTGGCTAAGCATAAAGGTCAGCCCTGCCTTCTGTAACATTTTACCCAGATCTGCTTTTCTTTGTTTCTTTTCATAGCTCCAAACTGAATTCTTCTGTCCAGGTAGAACAAAGTTGTGCGTGTCCAAATGATTAGTGCATGCTTTCCTCATCACATGACCATCTGAGACTAAAACATGTGTCGCCAAACTATCTAGAGTAAATCCTAGGGCCTTAAATGCTATTTTATTTGGTATGCATTAGGATGGCATCAAAATAATTTTGTAAGAAAAACTTAATCCTGCCACAAAGGCTATCATTTAGTGCATCACAGAACAGGGGAGAGATTAATTTCTGTAGTGTTAGGAGTCTCTATTAAGCCACCTCTGTTTTTACGAACTAATGACAGTCCCAACTCCAGCACATTTATTTGCTGAAGAATCTGATGAACTTTTACGTCACTATTTCCAGAGGAGTGTCAGAGGGTACGACGTAAAATTCTGCTGCTAAAACACCCAGGGATACATTTGCAGTCTACTGGCAATACATTATTTATTTCATTAATCTCATTATTGAGTCTCTTGATCTTATTTTTCCTTATTTCATACTTAATTCCATTTAGAAATATTATGTCAAATAAGATATTTACCTCTTCCTAAAAATAAAAGTGCTTGTAAGTAAAAGTAAAAGATCTTTTTGCACTTACTGCCAATATCTTATCTTTTTATGGTATTTACTCATGAAATTCTTTATTTAAAAAAATCATTCCTTTTTAGCCTAGTCATTTCCTCTTATAATTTGTCTAACTGCTTTCTAGTCTTTCAGCATGGCTATCATCCTGGATTGTTTTTCAGTGAACTCCTGGTTTAAATCTATAGTTTCTTATTTAACACCTCAACTTCTTTTCCTTGGCTTCCATACTATATTGCCTCTGTTGTATCCATTAAACTCTTATCTTCTCCTATTTTAAAAAATGCTTAGAAAATGTTTATGTGATAGTGTTTTTTCTTCACTTCTTCACTCTTTGTTTCATTTCCTTTAAAAATATTAATTTCTCATCATTTTTAATGAAGGCTCGGGGGTAAGGAAGAAAAATACATGTACTCAATCTGTCATTTTAAATCAGAAAATACTCATCTACTTTCAAATAATTTTATGTATCATGGCAAGGTACTGAAATGCTCTCTGATAAAACATAGAGTATAAAAATTTTATTTCAACCACTGGCAAAATCTAGGGATGGCAGGGATGGTGTTTTACTCACCACCACTAATGGAGTGACAAAAAAAACCCCAAAACAAATCAATGTTTCTTAAATAAGTGTATCAGCTCTAAAATGTGCTTTTCGTTCTGTTTAAACTAAGAAAATGGTAGGGGTGGATGCTCGTTTTATAGTGGTGAAGTGGTGCTACTACTTACTATAGGAGCATTTGCAGTATTTTCTTAGTATGATACATCTGGTCTAATATTCAAAATTTGACCTTTTTCTCACTTTCTAATGAATTAGAAAATTATACCAAAGTGGATTAAGAAGTAGATTTGAAACCATAGTAGAGTCCCTGCTCACTTTGACTAATAATAACTTGAATTGAGCTTTAATCTTTTAAATCGTTAAATTTCCTGTGTTTCAGTTTTCTGTTATAAATTTCAGATCATATGATAATAGGCTTGTCCAAGAGGCATGGACAAGAGACTGTTGTACAAAGTTTTTCTTTTTTCCTCCATCAGAGCTTTTTAAAAATTAATATTTAGTAGTAGTATTTTTTCCCAACTTTTCTCAAAACAACAAAATTATAGAGATGGAGAACAGATTACTGGTTAGCAGAGGTGAGGGACAAAACTACACAGATGATAAAAATCGCATGGAAGAACATACATCCATACATACTTAAAAATGAGTACTTGTAAAACTGGTGTTATCTGAATAGGCTCTATAAATTGTACAAAAATCAATTTCCTGTTTTTGATGGTTTATCTAGTAAAATATTCCACTGTGGGAGGCAGAGGGGAGGGTGCATGGGATTTCCCTGTTCAGTTTTGTTGCATCCTATTCATCTACATGTATAATTTCTTCAAAATTTAAAAATCAATGTGTCAATAGATAGATTCAGGTAACTTTGGAATGGTGAAAATTTGAAAATTTCACAGAGTCCAGATCCCATTACCAACATCATTCCCATTTATAGGAGAAACAATAAATACTTGTTGAATGAGGAAAAAGAAACTTCTTTATCTCTTGAAGAACACTGAAGGTAATATTCAGAAAGGCATTTCTATTTTATGTCATTAAAAGAAGAAGGATATTTTAAGCTGCTTTGTTTTGGTTTTGACCATATCTGTATGGCAGGGAATATTGGAGAGATAAAAGTAAAACTTTTCCAAGCAAAATCCACCTCTTTGTTAACATTTACATGGAAAAGAATTCCCTCATGACTTTATCTAAATGTGCAGATTAGTTTTTTAGAGTTAATACATAAACTTCAAATGAAACTTTTCATTGAGGATCTATATATATATATATGGACGCAGTTAAGACCCATGTTGGAATGGGAGGTAGATGATAGAAACAAAGGAATGTCAACAAAACCTGATCCAGTGATGAATTGGAGTGGGGAGAATAAAGATGAAGATGTTGGATGAAAGGTGTGGCTCTCTGAGTTTTATCTCCAAAATCTCTGGAATCCACCTAAACGGTAACTTAGTTGAGCCACAGTTTAAAGAGTAGAGAGTGAGTGTTTAAAAATTAGGTAGAATAAAATAGCATAAGTATTCCACATACTTCAACATTTAAAATGGCATGTATGGCCCCAGTCAGATTCACAGGTTATGTAAAACAGGTGTCTACCAGTTTTTGTTTTTTTGTTTTTTTTTTTTTTATGCGGGCAGTTCCCTGGCTGGGAATCAAACCCAGGCCACAGCGTTGACAGTGCCGTAGCCTAGCCACTACATCACCAGGGAACTCCCATCTACCAGTTTTAGCAATAGTTTGAAATTGTGATCACTTACATTTCAAGGGTGGGAGAAGGGCAAATAGTGGAATTTCTTCTACTGGTGAATTGCAAAGAAGAGATTGAAGCTAAAAGAGCTCTCTGAATCACACAAGCATATATCCATACACATAGCAATAGTTGGAAACAATATTTCTTTATTCAAAAATGTCTGTGCTTCCTAGAATTATACAAATGTATGTGGGTGGCTGGAATTTTTTTAAAATTTGTATGCCATAATTGAGATGTGTGTGGTTGCCGTCATATGAATGCTTAGCCAAATAGAAATGCATGTCTTTTTCATGCAAATCAGTAGACCAAAGACTAAATGAACTCTCCAATTCCACTGCAAGGTTCAAGAGTGAATGGAGACCTTGAGTGCATGGTAATGGTACGGAGAGACAATAAGAGCTAATCATTGCCATCTCCACTCTAGTAAAGTGCCCCGTGGTCCAACAACTTGTTGAACATTACTTCTTAGAGAAGTAATTTGTAGGAGGACTTTGCAGCAATGTGACGAAAAACTGCTAGGGAATAGCTTTGGATGATTATTTCTTGCCAATGAAGTCATGGGATAAAGCAAAAAGAAGAAGAATCCTACATAGGCCACATGAATTTCCTGGTGGTTTAATGAGAATCTTCTCAAATTAACAAAAATGAATAAGTATGTGTAAGATTTTTGTACTAAACATACGGAAAATATATTAAAATCTTTAAAGCATTGAAGTAGAAGTTGTTTTTGTATTTACTGTACATTCATAGAATGTTTTTGGATTTTTAAGAGGGGTGATGATCTGAACCTCTGAACCACGGTTTCCTTCCTAACAGGCAGGAGAAAGTAAATATTCTCAGATAGCTAAACTGAAGCACCATCCTCCTTACCCCCAGCCTTGCAGGAAAGACTCACAGACTGAATGAGAGTCACTCATTAACAAAGCCAGGTGGAGGGGTAGTATATACCCTAAGCCTCAGTCGTGCTGGTGTTCATGTGTATTTCTTTGAAAAACACGTGCCTGAACATCTTTAGATCTTCTCAAGCTATCTTTATAACCCACTGCCTGACGATCCATATGGATACCACACAGTCTTGGAAGGAGTTGGTAGAGCTAAAATTGTTCTGGCAAATGATTGGAAAACATCACTCCAGCTTCAGTGATTTCTTATCTCCAACTCCTCGATGATATTGGTCAAGATCTTAAATTAGGGAGAAAAATGTGTATTATTATTTTAAAATATACGGACTACTCAAGCATTTTAAAATGACTTTCAACATATTTATGAATCTTAATTTTTTGTTCTGTTTTTGCTTTTCTACATCTCTAGTCTACATTATCCAAACTTGGAGACGTCTCTGCATGACTGACTGACACTTGAAATTTGATGTATCGCACTTCCCCTTACATTCCTGTTTCAGTTTCTAGCACTATTAGTAGTCTCTCAATTAACCTGCTTTCTGCCATTTCCTCATATGCTCCCACTGCATGCAGTCATTTGTTAAGTTGTATAACCTCTATCTTCCTCATAGTTCTAACATGTGTACTTGTTTTCCTTTTATAATTAACCCCTTGATATGACTCAAATTCAGGCTCTGGTTACCTACATTGTTCTAATAATGACTTTGACCCCATGTCTACATCTTTACTTTCTCCCTACCTGAAATCAAGTAAAGCAGGACATTTTGCAAGGCTTCATCAAATAAATGGACCAGTCAAAACATAAAGTCATTGTTTTTTATTCCAAAAAATATGCACCAGAGTTGCCCATGACCGATATTCCATCCTTATCTCCATTAGTTTTCAAGTATTGCTCCAATCCTGTTGCATTCTTAGCTCTCAAAGCCTCATCCCTCCTGTACAGTAATGGGTGGCCACGATGGGAGGGCCCGATTGATGGAGGTCTCTGTCACACATTACTTGGTCTTTAGAAAAAAAGCAAACCTAAAAAAACTAAACTAAAACTCTAGTTGTTTTTTTTGTTTGTTTGTTTGTTTTTTTTTTAACCTGAGACAAATGTTTCCACATTAAAGTGGTTCCACTAAAACTTAAATAGTAAAATATCAAGTTTCCATAACAAACTACATACCCCTGTTAGGTCAATAGCAGTATGCTACTCTCTACTCAAAAATGACCAGTGCTAAAATACACACAAACTCTTCTGCAAGACAACTTGGCTTTTCCTGGTAGCCTCCAAAACCATCTCCTCAGCTGTGCTGCCAATACTTCCCCATATGACCTTCACCTCCAGACAAATAGTCTTGGCAAGAGTATCCTACAGGTGGCCCGATCTTCCCATCTCTGCTCCTACAGCTCTATATCCCTGGGACATTCTCTTCTGCTCACCCCATTGCCTCATCCACAACTATTACATTCTCATTGACACCCCAAAATCTTTTCCAAAAACTACCTCTTTTAGGAGTCCCTTCTTCATCATTATAATCTTTCTCTTCAATCTTTTATTCTTCCTCTCTTTAAATCTCAGGTGATCTTTCTTTGTTTTATGTTACTTATTCTCTTTACCAGATTATAAATTCCTTCAGGGTAAGGACTCCGCTTCATTCACATTCCCCTTACATTTTCCAGGCTTAGGTACTTTTCAGTAAATAACTGCTAAACTTAATCAGTGCTTAGAATGCTATATTATTATCTTTGTGGTTTTGTTTTAAAGGTTATGTTTGTAAGTGTGTATGTGTATGTGTATGTATGCACATATGTCTGTGGCGGGGTACATGATCACTTCAGAACACTTGAAAAATATAAAATATACAAAGAACAAAATAAAAGTCATCTATTATTCTATTACATAGAGTTAACCAGGCTGATATTTGGATGTATTTTTAAAGTCTTTTTAAAAAATATTCCTTTAAAAAATAAATTAAATTTTTCCTGATTTATTTATGTTATGTTTTGATTATTTTCTGTTATGAATTCTTTGAAAATACCACTTTAAAAGCTCTTTAATATTATATATTATAAACACATTATTCATTTATTCATTCATGTAGAAGTAACTTTAAATTGATTGCAGTGATTTCCTCATTATATGTTAAAAATATTCTTGTATATAAAATTTTTCTCCAGTTAATGACAAATTCCTTATAATTGATTTCTAGAACTAGTATTAGGGCATGTAAGGAGTATGTTTTGAGGTTTCTTTAAAGACTGTTTTACAAATATATACAGTAGACATTTTGTTAACCAGAACTCAAGCAACCAGCACTCTCAAGCAACTAGCCAAATTTCTTTGTTGGTTGAGATTTTGCAGGTTGCTTGAGTTCCAGTTAATGGAGAGCCAACTTACATTTATACAGCATCTACCAATCTCGGGTTAACTTAGAGTCTACTGTATTCTCTTAATAGAATATGGCAGGTACTATCATGTGAAAGCTTTGCAGCATTGAGTTTCATTATTAAAAACAATCTTGACTAGTTTCACATGGTTGATGTAAATAGGAGTGTCCTGAAATATCCACTTAACATCTTCAGTCTAATTCTTTTTATAATTTATTCTCAATTCTTCTGCTGCTTAGCTTCCCTTTGGTTGTTTTGAATACCAGAACATCAGCACTTTTGAATGTGTATCACTAAAGTCATTTAAAAGTGAAGCAAGAGACCTAATTCATTATGGATATAATGGTAATAGTAAGGCCTTCCTACTATAGCTAACATACAGATTGGAGCTATCAGCCTCAAAATGCAGGTCATAGAAAATTACTACATATTCTATTTTGATTTGAAATGACACCATTACTTGTTACCCTTGCTGTACATTCAGTTTTAATAAAAGAATCTGACTTAGAAACATGATGATGCAATGTTTTTTATAAGACGGTAGTTTTTACTTTGGATTTTCTCCTGTTGATGCATTTGATGGAAATTGGTCCTTCGTGAATTGTGAAGAGGTATGAGAATGGCTCTGTGTCACGTTCTCTATGCACCTGGTCCATGTTCTCACTCTCCACATGTAGCAGGCACACACCAGCAGTGACTATTTAACTTGAATAAACCTTGTGACTTCATGTTAAGGCTCTGTGGCTGTGATTTGCTTCAATCTGGTTTCAAACTCCTGTAACGGCAAAGGAGCTGGGGAGAGAATACCACACTTACTTTGCTCACGAAAAAGAGATCTTTTTGCCCATTCAGTTATATGATGAAATATCCTACACATTAGTTTTCAGTGCTCGTTTTACTTTAAGTAATATTTTTGGCGAAGTATTCTTTCTCTTTTGAGGAATATAATATCCCACTTTAAGTTGTCTATATTTTACTGTATTTGCAATTCATACATTCTTTTCCATGTACAAAGTTGATGCCACTGAGTCCCCCAGTGAAATTTGAGAGATTTAGTCAGATATAGGGTTTTACCCATACTAATATATCAGCATCGTGTTCCCGGTTCTTAGCAGGTTGCGAGAGTTTTATTTGAAGCAAAGTTAGCCAGCACCAAGGGGTCATTTGTAGGCACAAAAAACAATGATAAAATAATGATTTGCTGGAATTATAGTATACCTGAGATTTTGAGACAGATTGGTCAGTTCTGACCTGTAATTTCAGAGGCCCTGATAATATAGTCATAGGGTACTATAGTAGGCTTGTTTTCCATAATAATCCCTCTGGTCTATTTAATAATTCTATGTATGTGACTGGGAGGAAAAGAAAAAGATACTTTTGCTGACAGAGCCACATTTATTTAGTAGGTAAGTAAGTGGATTTATCACTGGAACCTGGAAGCAATAGTGTTGTGAATGACTTTAATACCTGTGTTCAAAACCTAAAAGGAAAAGAAAATAAATGAAATAACATTATGTTTTTTTCTGTGGAATTAGAATATAACCATTATTTAGAAGTGGTAAATTACTGGTAAAGAGGAAATGAGATTATTCTTTGTAGATTTAAGCAGGCCAACTATACTGTTATTTAAGATTTTAAAAACAATTAAAAATTTGGAAATGAAGGAACTGAAATGACTGTGGGTGGTGAGAACACAATGCAACACATAGATGATAAAGAACTATACATCTGGAACCTATGTAATTTTATTAAACAATGTCATCCAATAAATTTAATAAAAAATTGGAAATGGTGTGTATATTTAGATTACACCAGTGATGAGAAAATCACAAAACTCTAATTTCCAGGAGAGCGGATGCTGATCATGTGCCATCTTGGATGAGGAAGGGATAACTACTTGCTTTTCACTGGTCCTATAGCTCACACGCTGGGACTGCCCTTGGCCACCACTGTGTTCTGAGTGCCCAAGAAGATTCCTCCCAGTCCTCTGGAATGGAAGTGGAAAAACTCTCAGTCCAAATAATAAATGCTGATTGTAGAATCACCAAAGCAATGCAGGCAAACCCTTCTGTCTTCAAAATGTTGGTGTGAGACCTGCTCTCTCTACAGCGCATGCCCATTCACAATTTAAAAGACATGATTATTTAACACCTTAGTTTCCAAGTGATTTTCATTGAGAAGATTGCTAAAAAATTTACTGTACCCCACAAGTTTTCTTTTTTGTATTCTATAAAGGAGAATATTAGAAAACACCGTTGTATGTGGGCACTATTTCTAATTAACTTAAAAAAATAAAGCTGGAGGACACCTTTAGATGAAACTGAAAAAGAGCAAAGTTAGAGCATCTCTAGAATGGAAAATGAATTACATAAATGAGAGTGACAGGGTAAAAGAGAGATTTATAACAGGTACAGTGTTAAGAAGTCTTCTTTAGCCAAATGTTGATGCATATAGGATGGAGAAAACTGGCTATTTTTTAAATCGAAATGATGTGCATTTGACTTTGGGTAGAGCATGTTCTATTAACCACTTTTAAAAGAAATGCATGTCGACACACTTGTATTCATGATAGACAATTTAAACAATAGCTGACATTTTGCTGGAGGTTTTAAACAGATACTGTAAAGTATGCAAATGCAAATCTGAGAATATCAATTTTGAAATTTAAAAATTCAATCTAAAAAGTTGTCTAGATTTATTGCATATTTGGATTGGGACTTTAACTTTTGGGAATGCAAAATTATTTTGAAATATATTTATATGTCAAAAAATTGAAATTCTGAAAAGAATTTTACCTACAATGCCACATATTAATGGGAAATTAATATATTCCACTAATCACTCTTTTAAATGATACATCATGGTTAATCCATGTTTCTTAAAAGACTTATTAAAATGAAGACTGGTTTCTGAGGAATCATAAATACTTAATCTGCAATTTACATGCATTTTGTTTTAGAGATTGCTCATCAAATGGTAGAAAGCTTTGATAAGTTCATATTTTTAAATACAATGCGATGTATCTTTGAAGCTGACTTGTTTCCTGTAACAGAAATTGACTGTTCATTTTTTAAACTATTCAGTTAATTTTTAAAAATTTTTTTCTGATAACAAACTCCTAAGTATTAAACAAACTGTCTGTAGAAAATGTTAATCATTATTGTTTCCCTGTATATCAGAGCAATTACATTTTTTGGTGAAAGTTTGCCTCTACACATTTTTTTGCAACTAACCCAGTTCCTTTATTGTATGCCTATCTGGATAGCCTGACATTTTAATGGACAATGAGAAGTTAAGAGTATGGAGGTGAAGTATTTCCCTGCATGTGTACAATCTCAATTTAAACTCTTAATTCTCCGTAGCAGAGAAAAGAGTCTTTGTCTTCAATCTATTGTTTGCATTTATTTATATATGGCTCATTACCAATTGTGAGACAAGGACAGAAAAACAATTCCACTAAGCTGGTAATTAAATAGTTTTCTCACTGTCTCCTCATGATTTGGCAGAAGACACTAGTTAGAATATTTTGGTAAAACTCGTTGTTTCCCTTGTGAAAGCAATTGAATAACTTTCCTGGATCTGTCTGTCCCCTATTGATAAGACTAAATATATGGGATCACAACTATAGTTCCATTCTTTTCAGTTCCAGATGCTAAACAAGATGCTAGTGGTAGCGAATAGAAGCAGGAACTGCAATAAACATGACTTCCTTTAGGAATCTTAGCCTTCTAGAAGGTGGGTAGGATGTGCAAACAAATAGCTAATACACCATTCTAAAAGATGGATATGAGACAGACAACCGTCCCGAAAGGATACCCTCAAAGATATATTTAGGAAAACATTGGTGTGGTTAATACAGCAAAGCAGGCCAATCTTAGTAAGTTTAAACATATCTGAAGGAAACATATTCATGCTACTTAAGGAATTGGTACCAACTGTTACAATAGTCACCTTCTACTTTCTGTACTAGGTACACTTTTAGAGTGATATTATATATATTGTACACCTGCAAGCTATTACAAGAAACTATTATCATAATTCCAGACTATTGGATAAGATAATTTTGTGTCATGTATATAGAATGTAAAAATTTACCCCAACATGCTTAGCAAATATTGCTTTTGTCTCTGTTAAGGTTATGAGTGACTTTAAAAATCATACTTATTGTGGTTCAAAATTTCACCAATAAGCATGTTTTATATTTATAGTAAAGGCATCATAAAATAATGGTGCCATAGTTTTGTTCCTAGTATGACTTTAGTGATAAAGTTATGAAATTAAAGAAGTAATACATTTTTCTATAGTGCACATAATAATTGAAACTAGGTGCTTCAAAAAAAGTGCAAGAGAGGGGGAAAAGAAAAACATTTACAAAAGCTAGGTAGATTAATTCTGAAGGTGAGTTACACATACAGTTTTTGCCAATGTCCACACTGAGGACACTTCTTTAATGTAGTTGATAGGTTTAGGACTATAGACGGTCTTGTGAAACAAGACCAAAATTGTGTATTTTCTTCTCATATAAAATTTTATTTTCCTCACATTTATGAAAGTAAACTGTGCCCTGATTGTACCAGAAATTATATTAATTTGACAGTTTGCTTGTAATAGTATTATCTTAGCACTCGATTTTTATATTTCATCAAAATCAATTAAATAATTTGAATAATAAGTTGATAGTTTAGATTCTCCAATTTTTCTTCTTAAATAGACATTTGAGATAAACATATTTTTGCTAGAAAAATATGAGTAATTCACTTATATATATGATACATATAAATGCATTTATACACATTATAAAATTACCCTCATGGTCATTTCCACGTGTGTCAAGTGGGGGTTGATAGTTAACATGGAAGCTCAGTACCTTGGAGGTGTTTCCAGTGATTAACAGCTATGATTTCCCCTTAACAGTTCTATTGAAGGTTGTTCCCATTTTGCAGGTAAGGAAATTGTGACTCAGAAAAACTAAATAGTTTACTGAAATAGTAAATATCAGAATCTGTTATATTTCATTCAATAAATATTCATCTAGTTCCATTTTGGGACACGTCAGAAACACACATTTTTGAAATGCTGAGAATATAAAGCTGAATCAGGCACAGTCTGGCTCCAAGTTCATTGCACAAAACAGAAATCTCTGGCTATTTCAAGAAAAAATGGATTTAGTACAAGAAGTTTGTGCTTAAAACATCAATGGAAGATTCAGGGAAATGAAAGTTAGGAGAGGACTGTGAGTGCTCCCTTGGTTTTAAGGTCACAACCCTGCCCTTGTCATCCAGAGGTCAAGAAGCTGCTATCTTCACCCTCTGCACTGCTACTGTCCCTGGAGCCCCTTACCCTCCAAAGCAGCACCTAGGAAGTGGAAGGTGGCGTCCAGACACCAGTGCAAGCAAATGCCTCTCTAGAGCTTGCTTAGCAGCTGTGTGTGCTGCAGGAAGGTGACTGCTGCCTCCCCTTAGTGCTTTATATCTTGCTCAGGGCATCTCATTGGAAGAACCCACCTATTCAGAATTCCAGGTGTAAGAGTCATTTGGTTTTATCTTTATCCTCTGCGAACTGGGTGGGGCTTGAAGTGGGTAGAAATGGATGCCAGGCTCAGCACTGGTAGACCATGGACCTCTGCACTCAGAAAGTTCACGGTTTAATAGTGGAGGCAAAGAGACAATTTCAGCATAATATGGCAAGTGCAGTGATAGACATAGGCACTGTGTTGGTGATGGTGGGATTTAGTGGGGGAGTAGGTGGAGGCATAAACATTGAAGGACTTGGGGTGTGATCAGAAATAATGGAATTAGACTTCCAGTTTCTAGTTCCACTTGTTAGAAGCTTGGAAGTTGCCACTCCGTCCTAATAAGTAAAAAAACAAAAACAAAACAAAACAAAACAAAACTGAACAACTCTTCCTAGGTCCGTAAGAGAGATGAAGACACAGGGCAGACCACTACCACCAAGACTGGAGAGACAGGCGAATACAGGGAGTCACAACTCCCTGAAGAGACGTGTGAGGGGAGACCAGTGTGGCAACAGGTGCTGGGTTAGGACAACCTGAACTGTGATTGACAAATTATTAGAGGCTCATTGTGAATGAGTCTGAGAGTTTAAAAACTCCAGGCAGTGTCAGTCATAGGGGGACCTTCCACACTTGTGAGATTTACTTCCAAGAGCTTGACCACATTTTGACAGTAAATATGGGGGGGAAATTCCCCTTGTGTTTCTATCAAGGAAGGAGTCAAAGGAACCACTTTGAAACATGCTGTAGCACTGTGTTCTTAACAAAGTTTGTCCTCAGGAGAAAATGGTAACAGAACCTAACCTGTTGAGGTGTTATTACGGGTAGAGAGATAACCAACTCCAGCCTTGCAGATTGGAGAAGCAGAATTCCCAACTCCAGGCTACCTGTCCCACCTAAGGGGAGAGAAGAAAACTAAGGAACACTTGTGAGTTTGCAGTCCAGAGGCCTAGGCTCACTTAAGGACGAAGCCCTAATCTTAGGACTATAGGGTGCTTTCCCTTCCCCTCACACCTTATCACCACATTACTAAAGGTCTATTTACAATAGTTCATTTTTACCTGGTACATCATATCAGGCTGTCAAGAAAAAAAAAAACTATAAGGAATACTAAAAAATCAGGCAAAATAATACAATTTGAAAGGCCGAGCAATCACCATAACTAGACAGGGAAAGGATATTGAATGATCAGACCAGGAATTTAAAACAACTTTGATTAATATGCTAAGGATTCTAATAGACAGCATGAAGTGTAAGCAAAGATGGAAATCTTACGGACCAAAAAAATGCTAGAGACCAAAAATACTGTAATAGAAATGAAGAATGCCTTTGATGGCTTTACTAATAGATAAAACATGACTGAGGAAAGACTCTGAATTTGAGCATATACCAATAGAATTCTTCCAAACTGAAAAGCAAAGAGAATAAAGACTGGAAAAAAAAAACCAAAAACAAACCAGAAGACAGTATCCAAGGACCGTGGGACAACCACAGAAGGTGTCATATTCATATGTGGTAATACCATGAGGGGAAGGAAGAGACAAAAGAAATGAGGGGTGTCACAGGAAGGTAAAGGAAAGAATCAGGGATTTTCCTTATTTTGGACTTGGATGCCTGCGAGGACAGAGATGGCATCAAGTCAGAATTTTAACATAGATCTACTTGATGTAAAGTTAGTACTTCCCCTTCTCTTTCACCCTGTCTTAACTGTGATTTGATACTTATCAAACCATTCTGTATCTAAAAATACATGCAAGATGTCCCATGACATCTTGTGTGAGTTATGTGTATATTTGTGCATATTCATTTTTCAGGATAGAAGAAGCATGGCTTCCACAAGTTTCTGAAAGTTTAAAAATCACTGAGATTTATGGCTTAATAATTTGAGAGCTGATATTCATTCAGTTTTGTTCTAAAGAGCTAATGCTCACTCAGGAGTATATTTTAAAAGCATATTAAGTAGTTCTGCTTCAGGTAGTGCAGTAGGGAAATTAAATGAAAGCCAAACCAGCTTGATAGCACCGAGTAGGGGCTGATATATATCTTGTAGGGAGAAATGCATCCTCAAACTAGCTTCTTCAGGATTCACAATGATTAAAATCAGCCTCGAGTTCACCATAAACAAGATACCATGAACAAAATCAGCCGAGACAGCGAACAAATTCAGGCCCGCAAGGACTCAGAAACAGAATACCTGTGTATTAAATGGTTATGTTTTGAAACAATATTGTTAATGATGGAATTAAACAAAATGAGAAGGACCAAGCAACTTGTAAATTAAAGTCTCATGAGAACCTATTTTATACAAACTAAATTGGCAAAAATTCGAAAGATTAATAATACCAAGTGTAGTAGGTAGAACAGCTGGAACTTTCCTGCATTACTGGGGAAAGGAGGAGTATAAATTGGTTAAATTGCTCTTACCGCTTTTTCAAGCTGAAGTATTTATGTTCTATAACTCCTCATTGACAGTTTTATGTAAATAACCTATGTGTGTACTTGAACATGCACAAGAGATGTGTTTATGAGTGATATATTCAGAGCATCAATGCTGGTAATGGCAAAGCAAACAAAAAATTTGGAAAATAGTGTGTATGGACATAAGAAAGCAAATTAATTGTGGTATACATACAATACGATGGTATACTATACGACAGTGGCAATGAACTCTAGCTATACATAATACGTATAAACTGCAAATACAATGAGCTTCAAAAACAATGTTATGTGACAGCAGAAGAATACATCCAGTGTGATGATATTTTTACAGTTTAAGTACTTAAAAAATGAGTATATTTTAGGGGTACATACATATATAGCAAAAAATATAAAAATAAAGTATAAAATAAATAATAAATGTAATATTAATCCATTTTTAATACTTATAAAATATAAAATATAAGCAACGGAAATGCTTATATTTGAACTATAACATGAAATTTTAAAATGTGGGGGAGGGTGAAAATATGAATATCGTGAACTTCAAGGTTACCATCCATTTCCTATTTTTCAAGCTGAGTCGAGGGCACATGGGTGTTTATGTTGGCATTCTCTTTATTTTACATTACTTATCTTCTTTTTATGTATAAAAATGTCATAACTTTAAAACCTAATTGTCTGCATTTCTACCTGACTCATTTCTATTATTGTAATAACCTCTGATGAATGAAACTACATATGTATGAAAGAAGTAAAAACATTGACCTAAAAGGAGCTACATTTTTACCTTTAGCTATTCTAATTTATTTATTTTCTGAAGTACTATCAGTTGTTGTTTATATATAGTGTGTTAATCTCAGAGATAGAAATCACTTTGAAAAAATGATGCTCATCAGCTCTGAATATCAGTATACAAAATGACTAATTAATTACTAGTTCTCAGAAGTGTCCCCCCAAAGATGAAATATCTAATGGAGTTATACCATGCATGTCTTTTAATTTTTTGAATCATGTTCAAGAGAGCATTTAAATTAAAAAATACTGTACAATCATTTCATTTTCTTTTCTTTTGTTTCTCTTCATACTCTAAGAAGAACCCAGAAGAATGCCAATTTTTATGATGCTATGTGAAAGACATTTCTAGTGGTATAGTTTTTCTTGAAGACTTTTGTAGTCAATTCAGTGTGAAATTTTGAAATAGCAAGAATCAGGTCATTTATGTGGAATTCGTAGAATCATCCAATGTTGCAATTCCTTTGACTTAAGGATTTCCTTTGTACTGTGGAGTGGGCTTGGGGTGTGCATATTTAGTCACAGAGTGGAAGAAAACACCTCTCTACATCTCTTCAGGTACAGACCTTATACAGGTAAGTTCTTGCCAAAGCAGAGGCTGGTATTATGATAGTCCCATTTTTCTCCTGTGGAGTGAACTCAGAGGGTTTGGACTTCCATTTAACCTGGTAAATGCATCTCCAAATTTCTTACAGTACAGCTCTAGGTCTTCATTTTGCTTAAGCACATTTCCTTTTGATTCCATTAGGTTGAAATAAAAGGAAAATATAGTAAAGTTGTTAATACAAGAAAGAGAATAGAGTGAGTTTTGATATCTAACGATGGTCATTATAGGTGAGTACGGTGAAATTTATTAAAGCATTTTACTTTAAATACACTTTAATGTAAGTAGAAATAATTTAATTAAACCCTCATCTATTATAGGTTCATTATTTGACAAATTTCTAATGTCTTTTATATGTGTTTCTTGACCTATAATGATCATTAGCAATTTATAGGTTTAAAATATGGCATTCCTAAACATGGTGAAATTCTTATCAACAATTCATTCTTGAGAAAAATTTCTTACATATTGCTTCAGTTTCTGTATGAAAGTTACAATGTTTAATGCAATAAATTATTTCTTTCTTTTTCTCCTAACTATACAAAGAATCTCTTTTAAGAGTGTGGAATAACATATTTGTATACTCTATGACCTTCCCTAAACTTTCTCAATAGATGGAAGCAAGTATTAATTTTTTCCCCTCCATATTACTCTAGGACAGTTTCCCAGCACGATTTGGTGGAATCCACTTTGTCAACCAACCATGGTACATCCATGCTTTGTATACTGTGATCAGGCCGTTCCTGAAGGAGAAGACTCGGAAAAGGGTATTTGTTTGTTTCTTGTCTTTATATCCTTTCTCCTCCTCCATCCAAGGAATTAGGAAACATACTGTGTGTATAATATTTAGCATGGTAAATGTACTTCTATATTGCATATAAAATATTCAACGTTTTAAAATTCTTAGACGTGTTAATAGTATCTGTGAAAGAAATATTTAAAAGCTAGCTCTCCTACTTTCCCACAAATGGGAGAACATTTTAGCCCATTTATTATATATTACAGCCTCAGTTGAAAAGTAAAAAAAAAAATTATGCCGTGTTACTATGTTATTATTGGTACATTTAATTTCATGTAGGTCTAGACATAAACTATAATTTTATACATTAATAAATGGGTATTAGTGATTTCACAGTATATATTGCATTGAATATAGTGAATTTTGTGATATCTAATATAATTTTGTAGTTATTGTCATGATTAATCACACATTTAGAAAGAATGTTACTATGTAGAAATATTAATATTTTTTGAAATTACATGTTACTTGAATTCTAAAATTCAGTTTTATCTAACAATGAGGATATTCAAAATATGTATAACAAAATAATTATTTTTCTGAGAATAAGACAATTTATATAAAGCTTTTAACATGGTGCAGGGCACATGGTAAATGTTGAACATATTATTATTAATAATATTGATTTAAAACAACACATTTTAATGCACATTTTTTTATTTTATCATTCAAACAGCTCCTAAAGTAAGCATTATGTCATGTTTCAAACCAGAGGAAAGTGAGTCTTAGAATGGATAAGTAACTTGCTTACTCATGTATATAGCTCTAAAGTGGTGCAACAATATTTGAATCAAAATAGCTCCACATTTAGACCTACTTTACTGTTGTGCTGTGACTAATCTCCAAATGATTAGTTCCAAGTAAAATATACTTCTAAATCCATATGGAAGATAATTTGCCACGTTTCTCGGTGAATGAAAAGTTACTTCAGGTATTTCAGTGCCATGGAGGCCTCATTGTGAGTGAGAAAGCAAAATAATTGTTAAGTATGTGTTTGTACCAAATATTAGTGATGGAGAGTTTTTGTTTATGATTCTGTTTCAGTCGTTTAGAAGGAAGAATTTTGTAAGCCATTATAATAGATATTAGAAATTGCTTCTACCACTAATAATTAAATATGTTCATTTGCTTTTTGGAATTCAGAACAATGTATTGACATGCCTCACAAACAGCATTTTAAAATTTGTTTCATGAAGGGATGATCAGGTGATCCAAAACAGCTGCTGGGACTTTCAGTACAAATTATACTAGTGAATGCTTTTGTAGTATTCACTCTATGCCACGTGCTGTTCTAAGTACTTTACATTTATTTACTCATCTAGTCCTTAAAACAAAGCTTTTTGTCTTTTATATGGATGGTAAAACTAAGGCACAGACAGGAGGTTAAGCAATTTGCTCTTAATCACTGCTAGGAGGTAGTAGGCTGAACGGTGGATTTACTGGGAGGAAGGAGGTATAGTAAAGAAAGAGTTCCTTAGGTAGAAACATTCCAGGTGTATTGACAAACAGCAAGGAGGGCAGAAAAGCTGGATCAGAATGAGGTATTGGGGAGGGTAGCAGAGGACTGGGTAGGAGTGGATATGGTGTGCCAGGTCACACAGGGCCTTGTTCACCACCTCAAGGATCTGGGCTTTCAGTCAGAGTAAAATGAGAAGCACTTGAAACACTTTAAGTATAGGGGCGACTTGTTCTGACATTATATAAAGATGAGTCTGTTCTACTGAAAAAGACTGACAAGGATCAATTCTAGAAAACTAGGAAACTTCCAGATTTGGGGATTATTTGACTGAATTTGACAATTTTGACAATGCCTAGAAGAATACATTGCTAGCATCCTTCCAGATGAAAGTGAGGTATCTGAACTTCAGAATTTCAATTAAAATTATATGACTCACAAATTTTCAAATGAGAAAATAATTCAGGTTAAAACACCTTTATTTTCTACTCATTTAATCAATGCATAATGCAAAGCTATTATATTTTCTCACTGGTATTTCAAGTACACAATATTGCTTAAACACCTTATACTTCAGATGCTATAAATCTGTGTTTTGAAAAACTGCTAAAAGAGTAGTTGTGATTCTTCTTTTACAAAAAATCCCTGGTTCTTCATTTTCTTAAATTAAATGAAATCTGAGTTTGAGTCTCCAACACACCATGCTGATGGGAAGGAATGTCAACCATAGATGTTAATAGGATTCCTTCTCAAAATCTCACTAATACCTGGAATTTTTCAGGCTGCATCTGGAGCTACACCCAAATGGCTAGGCTTCAACCCACTACTCCAAAGCACTCTTCAGCTAGTATGTGGCTCTGGTCTTGCCACTATCTAAGAGCAAACAGGATATAGGTTCCCTCCTAGTTTGTAGAAATTCCTACCTCTTCCTCAATATGGCAGACTCTCTCTGGTATTTCTTGATGATTTTCAAAAGTATTCCACCCTCCTCCTTTTCACCGCAGTCACCTAGCACATCCTTTTTAATGACATCATATAGGAAAATGACAGTATTATTCAAACTAATTTTGAGAATTTTAAGGTACTCTGAAGCAGAGGAGCCCACAATGACAAGACATCTTGTATGAAATTGAGGAAGAGAAAAAATATATAAGGAGAAAAATAGTAGAACTTCAATAAGTGATGTTACTACACACAACTAGTTAAAACAAAGAAAAATCTAAAAGCAAAGATTAAATAGTTGGACAATATCCATTCATTCTAATTACCAAGCTCAGAGGTACATTCACATGTAAGAGTTCCCAAAGAGAATTTTCATAGTATATACATATTTTAACAAGTCTAGGATTTGGATAAATGACAGGAAGGGTAAAAGGTTTTGGCCTGAGAAAATAAAAATATAATAATACCATTAACTGATGTTAAAATGCGAAAATAGCGAAGAGCTGGTTTTGAGGAGGAAATTGTGATTTCAATTGTGGATATGTTGAGTTTGAGGTGATCACTGACCATTTAAGTGGATATGAAGTAGAAAGTGGAAATACCAACATGGAGTTCAACAGAGAAGGCTCAGTTCAATATGTGAAGTTTTAGTCTGTGGACAATATTTAAAGCCGCTAGAGTGAATGAAATCACCAAGGAGTCAGTAGATTTAGGGAATACAATCAATTTAAGAACTAAAATCTGGAGCTATCTGACATTAAGATGTTGAGGTAATGAGACATGATCACTAAAAGAGATTGAAAAAGCCCATACAAGGTGGAAGAAAACCAAGAGGTCTTGGGAGAAAATGTTTCAATGAGAAGAGTCATTTACTATAGCCAGTGCTGCTGAGATTTCAAGAAAAAAAATAAGGACTGGAACTGGATGTAGAATTTAGCAATGAGAAGGATCTTGCCAACAGTTATTTTTATACTGCAGTGGGAGGCATCCTCTATTTGGACTGGATTCAGGAAAAATGGTACAAGAGTGTTTGGACAATGACTATGGACAAATCCTTCAATGAGTTTTGCAATGAAAGGAAGAGAAATAGGATAATAACTAGAGGTGGCAGTAGGGTCAAGATATGTGTCTGTATGGGGGGAAGGAAAGAGTAGGGTTGGCATGTTTGTTCTCCAATGGGGAAGATCCAGCAAAGAGAGGAAATTTGATGATGTGAGAGAGACAAGAGAGAATTGCTTGGGAAATATAACTGGGTGGAGGAGGAAGGGTGAATTCTTGTGCACAGGTGGAGAGGTTGGCCTTTGTAAAGTTTATCTTTTCATTATGCTAGAACTGAAGGCAAGGCACATGGACACAGATGCTGGTGGGTGGGTCTCATCTGGTTCCCCTATTTCTTTTATTCAGTGGAAAGAGGAAACAAGGCCAAAACTAAAAGTAATATTGAGAGAGGAGGTAGCAGAGTGTTAGTGAAGAGAAGTAGTGTGTTGGATTACACTTACTTTTCTAAGGATTTATTACTGAACTCTTGCATGACTTGAAAGAGAAGGTTTCTTACATGAGGTAACACATCTGATAAAATAAAGGTTCTATACCTAATAAAATAAAGGTTTCAGGTGTTGAAGCTTAGCTTTCCCAGGAAAACACTTTTCATTTCTTAGGCGAAGAACCTAAGAGAGGGAAGGGAGGGGGGGGAGAGAGAGAGAGAGAGAGAGAGAGAGAGAGAGAGAGAGAGAGAGAGAGAGAGAGTTTTCCTGGGCTGGAAGGTGTCACATTTGCCATTAACTTGGTGTACTTTGGGCCAGAAGGCATCGTCCACCTCTAGGTACCACATCATGTATTCCAGGCAGCTGTTTTCTCTGCCTATTCTGGCCAGTGATTTGCCCTCATACGCTTTTGTGCTTCCATAATTTGTTGAGATTATTTGTTGATTGGCGACGACCATCCCTCTCATTTTATTTGATGTTGTAGACTAGTCTTTGTTTTTCTACATAGTTCCTTCAGTGGGCTCTAAGAGTATGGACAGCAAAGATGAATGTGTTAGCCTGTTCATCCTGAACCTGAAGTATGAAATTATTTCTAAGTCACTTACGAACTATCATCCTTAAATAAATTCTATGTATGCTTACGTGCGACAACAACAGTGCTTTATCAGAGGAGACTCGTCTGCGGTTTTGAGATTGAAATAAAAAAAAGCAGAGAGGTAGCAATTTGTGGAATAACAAACCTTGAGTATGTAGCTGGAATAATTTTTCATTTTAACAAAAATCTCTATGTAGACAGTCATACCAATAATTAATGTCTACATCCAGCTTTACAATTTTAATTCATTATTCAATTTTCTATTTGACCTATAATATGCATGGAAATCTCTAGTAGAAGATTTGCTGGCAACATTACAGAATATATGTCCTTTGGGACATGAACCTTCACTCAACCTTTCATTATACTAATCTACTTTTATTTACATCACATAGTTTGCCTTATAACGTGGTTGTTTAGTGGTTACAGTATTCTTATATTATTGGTGCCAAAAAGAAAGCCATACTCGTGACAGCTTTTGGGCTTAATAACTTGGACGGGCTCTGTAGTTGATGAGTCCCTGAGGAGAGGAATCTGTTTTAGCCGCCTTCGTTATGCACACCATCAGCTCTGTGCGACGAACGTCAGGATGGGGTACAGATCAACACGCACATCAGATTCCACTGTGTTCCAGACTGTGAGCAGGAAACCAAATTTTTGATTCCTGCTTTTAAAGAGCTATCAGGCCTTCTAGAGGTTACTTAAAATCACTGACCTAGAAGCTACATAAACTCTCTGAGCCTCAAGATTTTCATATGACATAATAGGATAACAACAGTTCCAGCTTGTCTGTTTCACAGTGAATGAGAGGCTTAGATATTTTAACAGACACAAAAAACTCTTATTTTTGCCAATCCTATCCTCACTCCTACCCCTCAGCATTTGAATGTATCCATTCTCCTCTCTGTGTTTCCCCCTACCCCGCTTCTTGGGTTTGTAGATATTTTTGCATGGGAACAACCTGAACAGTCTACACCAACTAATTCATCCGGAGATCCTGCCCTCTGAGTTTGGAGGCATGCTGCCCCCTTACGACATGGGGACGTGGGCGAGAACGCTGCTAGACCACGAGTATGATGACGACAGTGAATACAACGTGGACTCCTACAGCATGCCCGTGAAAGAAGTAGAAAAGGAGCTCTCCCCCAAGTCCATGAAGAGGTACGCTGGAGGTAGCTGGCAAGGGGGCTGGGACCAGGTGGAGGCACCCCAAGTCTAACTCCAGGTTTTCTATTTTTCTGAAGTAGATGTTTGGTGGGGATTTTAAAGCCTTTCAGGCCTCCGTGATTGGATGTTTAGGAATTTTGAGTCAAAGATAAAGTCATTCAGGGTAACCTAATTCAGAGTTCTTTCAAATTCACAGACAATTTAGCGGAGCCCTTAAAAATGACCAAATCCAGTTATTTTTTAAACTGTACTTCAGGGTTGTGGTGGAGTGCCTCAGGCCAAGCAGGTGGTGTGGGGACAGTGCCACCTCCAGTGCAATGAAAACAGCTCTCCTACTTAAGCAATTATTAGACTTGTGTGTAAGATTTCATTTAAAGAAAGTAATGCATAGCACTCTCTCTCTCACACACACACACACACACACACACGCATGCACACACACGCTCACATACACACACGCATGCACACACACGCTCACACACACACACACACAGGCTCACACAGACACGCACGCGTGCACACACACACGCTCACACAACACGCGCGCGCACACATGCACACATGCACACACACGCACACACAGACACGCACATGCACACACATACACACACGCACACGCACACACGCATGCACACATACACACGCACGCTCACACACACAGACACGTGCGCGTGCACACATACACACACACATGCTCAGACACACACGCGCGCGCACGCATGCACACATGCACACACAGACACGCACATGCACACACATACACACACGCACACGCACACACGCACGCACACATACACACACACGCTCACACACACTCACACACACACAGGCTCACACAGACACGCGCGCGTGCACACATACTCACACACACACACACACGTGCTCAGACACACAGGCGCGCACACGCACACCCACGCGTACACACACACACACACACACACACACACACTTCAAACATTGACATTCAAAACTTATGTTCTCTCTGCCAAGTTTAGGCTTCCTAACTCCCTTCTCCTAAAACAGGACTTCTTATTTGAGTTTTGTGCTTTTCTAACTAAAGAGGTTCATGAACGGGTTCTCAAAGTGGTCTATTAAGTGCTAATGTCATACTCAAGGTTGTGTGTGCAGGTGTGTGTGTGTGCGCATGCGCTAATGTATGAAGGCTGTTCAGAAAGTATCCCGCCACGTAATATGACCATGTTATATTGACATTTTCTGGATTTTTTTCTGGACAGCCCTAGTATAATATAGTGCTTTTTCTGAAGAGAAGGCATATATTTCCTCAAATTCTCAAAAAAGTTTTTCTAAAACAAAATTAGTTAAAAGCTATTGCCTCAAAATAAGTTCTTTCTAACAAAAATATTAATCCTAATAATGATAGTTGTTACAATCTACTATTTACTATATGCTTCCTATGATTTAAGCTCTTACTCTGTGTCTTGTTTTGGTTACATGAATTTATTTAAACTTCAGGCAACTCTGTTAAACAGATATTGCATTTCCAGAACCACACAATCTGTACGTAGTGACACAGCATTCCAGTGTATGACATATAGAGGCTTCCATGTTGTTGACATAAACCTTGTCTGCCCTTCAGTGACAGCATGCCACAGAGTGTCCTCACTCTAAAACTGAGCTGTATAAGGATTTGGAGACAGCTGCCCTAGGTTTTCCTCTCTTTTCCTTGGCTGTCTAGCAGTGCTCCTTTCCTTCAGCTACTCCTTCTATGACTTGCTAACCAACATGGTCCCCTCCTTCTGAGCACCCTTCTTTCCATATCCTCTACAGCCTTGGCTGCACCCCTGTCACCTGTGCTCTGCTCACCTGCCCTACCCTCAAAGCTCCCCACGTGCCGTCTTTGCTTCCCCCGGCCCCTGCTACTCCCTTACCTTCCATTTATAATCCACATAACAATCACAAATATATATTTTTTGTAAATCAGATCAGTTCACTTCTCTGCTTTAAATTTTTAAATGACTACTAACTATACAATATGAAATCAACTCCATATTATGGATTACAGTGTGCTGCTACATGGTCTGATCCTGCCCACCTCTCTTCTCTAAGTTTATTTACATTTCTCTTCTTTATTCTCCTTCAGCCCCTCCAGTCTGTTCTTGTCTAATGGTCCTTATACTTGTCACCTCTGGCTGCCATGCTTGTTTCCTACATTGTCCAATGCCTGGCCCTAATCAAAGGCCATCTTCTCAAGAGGATCTTTTGGTCGTCCTCAATCACCAGGTGTTAATCAGTTCTGCTTCCTCCTCATTCTAGTTACTCCTTAGCAATCACTTCTTTTGCTTTCTGTTAGCACTATCTGTCTGTGAAATGACCAATTTTATTGAATTTTCCACTACCTTCTCCATAGCCCCTCCCAATATAAGCTTCATGGAGATTTTAGTGGCTTTGCCTATCTGTTGTCTTTGGATTCCCCAGTGTATGTAAGTAGAGCCTGACAAAAAGAGGGTGCTTACTATGCACTAGCTGAATAAACGAAGGAGCCCTCTGCTCTCAGTGGTTCCTTTTAAGTGCAGTTTTTAGAACTGGAGAGGTGATATCTGCTGTTATTACGACTTGCATTGAGGTTCCAGAAGTCTGGCTTTTCGAAAGTGCAGACTTCATTGGCTTCCTTTTGTTGCTGTTTTTGTTGTCACTGCCACTGTCATTCCGGCAGCCAAAGCACAGTGCTGACTCACATTGAGCTCCTTAAAACTAGTAAGTCTCTTTATTTTTAGATCCATATCCTTATGATTCACTATTAGTTTTTTCCTCCAAGAACATTATTTTAATTGATTAACACCATCTTGTTAGACTTGGCTTGGTTTAGCCACCTTTTGAAGTCTTTATGGCTCCTGATTTTCTTCAATTAATTAGGCCACTGTCTCCTGCAGACTTGGTTCACAGCGGATTGACCTCCTCAAACCCGAGTTTCTTGCTTCTGATGTGGGCAATCAGAATTTTAGATATCCTTTTTTTGATGTAGGCTTTGTATCATATGAACGCTTTATTGTTCTATTTGAAAACTTCTGAAAGAATAAGATCAAGCAAATTGTTTCACTTGGTTCTCATCTTTGTGTCAAGGAATGGCATTTCCCTGTCAAGGATGGGAGAAAATGTTTCTAAGTTCCCCCTGCCCTTCTCTCCTCTATTTGCCTTTCCAGTTTTATGTCATTCTTAGATTAAGAGGGAAAGAAAAATAATTCCATCACCAAAGAGTTGTAAATAATCCTATGGATGAATTTAGCTAAATATATAGGACGAAAACTTTGTCCCCTTTGTAAATTTTTGGAGGGATAGTGTAATGAATGAAGATACACAAAGTTACCTTAGACTGTGGGTGCCTTAAACTGGGAGAGTGACTTATATGTCTAAGTCCTTAGGGTAGTGCCTGGCACATAACAGTTGCAGTGAGCAACAATACCAATACCATTATATTAATAGTAATATGACCTCCAATTTTATTGAATAATATTCACCATCTACTGCTACTACATGTGAAACCCTATTAAATGCTCCATATTTATTGACTCCTTTGCTTTTCTAAACTACTAAGGTAGCGATATGCCCATCTTATCAATGAGGACACTCAGTACAGACAGTTACTTGCATGTGTCACATAGCTACAGAGTAGCATTGCTAATGTTGGATCAAAGCCAATAGTATTCTAAAAGTTATTTTTTTAACTGTTGCTATCTGGCAGAATTTGCACTGGGATCTATGCATGTGTTATTCCATTTGATCCTAATACGTCTTTAGGATGTAAGTGTTATGGTCTCCACTTTACAGTTAAGGGAACAAAATCTTAGAAAGTTTAAATAGCCTCCTCTTGGTCACAGAGTTAGTAAATAGCAGAACTGGAATTGGAATCTGCTTCTGTCCAGAGTATATCCTCTTAAACACTAAGGTATAGCACAATATTATAGATGCATAATAAATAAATAAATGATATCTGGTTAATTAAATTTAAATGATTGGTTTTCATGAAAAAGGAAGTTATTTGTTTCAAGACAATAGAGGCTGTGTGGAGACTGCTCGGATGTACTATGATTTAATGATGGACAGCACTGTCCATTGCAGCTGAAATGGGCCAATTCATGAACAGTTATGGCCTGCGCAAATAACCCTGTTGTTTTGTGTAAGAGAACAATAAAAATAAAAATAACAGGACACTTGGGGCGATTAAATATCAAAAATATTCTTCAATATCTTAATCGGAAATTATTTCTGTCTGGCTTATTTTATCAAGAAATTGTTCTACCTATGGAGCCAACATTCATCATCCAACAATTCTTGTATCTGTAGTGCATAATAAGTGCAAACTAAGAACTTAATCCCAAATCGAATAGCCCACTATAATTTAAAATACTTCATTAAAGTCACCTTACCCTCTAATATATTTTAAGAAATAGTCAAGGAACAATTAAGGATTTAAAAGATTGTGTGTGTGTGTGTGTGTGTGTGTGTGTGTGTGATGTATGTTTTGATAGAACATTATGGCAAATGCTTACATTGTGTGCTTTGCATTGTCTGAGGAGCTTTGGTGTGTACTCATTGAATGTTATTAGGATAGACTTCAACATTTATGTAATAAATTTAACTTCATGAGAATTTAAAAATACATTTTTTGTTAAGGATTTCTTTCTCCACAGGATAATTGCTTTGTCTTCATTATTCTTCATTTTGAGCTCTTAATACCCAAATATTTCAGTAAGGAAACTATTTACTGGATGGAGTTAGGACATTTAGATCTACTTTTAACAGACACTGTGATATGCAGTAAGGAGAAAAACTGATAAGGTCCCCGATCCTGGTGTTTATATCTGGGGTGTACCGGTTATTAAGCTAACGCTTTAGTGTCGACAGTAAACGAACCTCTGTATGTTTTAGTAAGGACTCATTTTGGGAAACCAATTTTTTACTTGCATCTAAGAAAAATTATGTTAAAGGTCTAATTAATAAGTGTTTTTGAGCAATTGTTCACTGGGTTAAAATGTATTTTATTCACGTCCTTTTTTCTAATTAAATTATTATTGTTCCTCTCTGTCTCTCTTGATTACTCTCTGTCTCTCACTGTCTCTGTCTTTTGTGCATGCAAGCACACACACACACACACACACACACACACACACACATTCAACTTTAGTCAGTCTTTTCATACAGGCATCTAATACCTATTATGGGGATAAAATAGTGAAAATGACTTAGGAAATAGCCTCCCTGCTTTAGCATTCTGACCTTTTCATTTTCTCTTTAGAAAAGGAATTTAAGCTTATTTAAACGAAGGACTCAATTTATCAATTAATCCTGTAATTATTTGCGCTTTGATAATTAGTTCCGTTGCTGTTCTTTTTCATTAGCATATGCAGTTGTAGTTTAGCTTATAGTCTTCTGTTTGAAACTTAATGAGGTCTGCTAAGAGGCACAGCAATAGCCAATTGGCTGGAATGCGGCGGCAGCGGGGGGAAAATTCATTACCAAGGAGAAATTTAACAGGGCAGCTGCTTCCTTAATGCCACGGCTATTAAGGTGGCAGCTTCATGCCACAACAGTAGCATGTTTCATTAACTTTCCTCCTTCCCAGTTTTATGTTCTTTCCTAATGTGTAATTCCCACCTGCTATCAAAGGCACGTGTGAGGGCTTTTCAAATTATTTGCTTTTCTAATCATAAAGTGCTGCTGCATAAAGAGGGGTTTTAAGTTTTTAATTACAAATTTTTTTTCAATTACTATTGACATTCTATATTGTGTTAGTTTCAGGTGTACAGCATAGTGATTAGACATTTATATAATTTATGAAGTGATTCCCCTGTTAATCTTGTACCCACCTAACACCATATATAGATAGTTATTACAATATCACGTATCAACTGTATTTCCTAAGCTGCATTACATCCTTGTGACTATTTAGTAACTGCCAATTTGAACTTCTTAATCCCTTCAATATTTTATCCAGGTCCCCAGGATTTAACTTTTTAAAAGTTTTACAACATTTTTAAAATTTCCAAGAGGACGGTTGAGTTTATTCTAATGGGAAATTGAACAAAACTCACATTCAAATTTTGACATTTTTCCTAATGTAAATATTAAACATTTTTAAAAGGGTTAAAAATGTATATTTATGTTAAGTTTGTTTCATAGAGTCCTTTAAGTCAGAGATCAAGGCTCCTATTAATTCTATTTCGTGTCTCCTAACAATGGTTCTGCTGTAATCATTCCCCATTTGAAGATGTTCTTTGGCATTCACCTGTCCTACACTAGAAAGTCTCAATCTCAGATAGTAGACTCTTGCTTGATTGTGAAGAGGAGATCTTCAGCCTGTCGTGTATTTAGATCCTTTACTGTTTATTATTCCATTTAGAGGCCAGAGGGAATTGTTTCCTCTGATGCAAAGCCCCTATGATAAGTATGTTTCTCTCCCAATGTGCTGCATTCTCAGTTCATAAATTTTTTTGACGTAGGGGGAGATAATCTGCATCAATGAGAGAAGTAATAATGGAGAAAAGACAGAGAAAACAGTGTGATCATTTGGTAATAACACACTAACATTGGCTTTATCATTTCCAGATCCCAATCAGTAGTAGACCCTACAGTACTAAAACGCATGGATAAAAATGAGGAAGAAAACATGCAACCTTTGCTCTCTCTGGACTGAAAACCTCTCTACACTCCCCATGGATTAGAAATGGAAGGAAGGTACTTGTTTTCAGCAACAGGGACAGCACTGTGGAGAAATTACCAGCTGGAAACTTATTTATTCTTGTTAATATCTCATAATATATAATAAGGCATCAGGCTTTCCCATTTGCTTGAACCATGGGTGCCCTGGTCCTGATTTAAAAAAAAAGTTCAATAATTTATTCTGTAAGTGCCAAGTTCTTTGTAAATACAATGTTATCTTTATGTCAAGTTTGTAAATTTTGGTAATAACATTGGGAAGGTTTGGATCATGAGTTCATGCCAGTGATGTGAACTATAGCAAAAATATAGAAAAGAACATAAACAAAGATAATTAAATGTAGCCCTGTTTTCTATGAAGCCATATTTCAGTTCTCATAGTGATTGTTCATTGTTTTCCTCTGAAACTGTCATATTCAAAAGTACTTTTAATGGGCACAGGGGATTAGGAAATTCTAAGCAATTATTACGATAAATGTATTTCCTGTGATTTTCATTTCACAGGAAATGTGTTCTAGTGACTATAACTGGCCTTGCATTTTGGAGACAAGGAATGGCAGATATTCTGGTGAATTGAACATTTGAACTCTTTTATGTTGTTTAATTCCTTGAGTCTCGTGAAAGATGTTTCCCAAATGAAGGTGTGGAATTGTGAAAGAGAGTGGATTCTTTTTAAACTGCTGTCTTCACAATGTATCTTTTATTCAAGCCCCCATTGTATCCCTGTCTGATATACTTTACGAATATTTTCCCCTCAAAACTCTTTGACCAAGAGCAAGAGAACGCAGGCATGAATAGTATTTTGACAGCTAATTTTGAACATAAAAGTTGCTGTGTAACAATAAGAGGCTAATTTCTAATTATTATGCATTGATTGAAAAAACATATATATTCACATACATATATATTTTTACTGAGCTCTAATAAGTCCTTGATGTGACAGGCTTATAAAATAAATCATACATACTTAATGGTCTTAGATATGTTGCAGATTATTACATAAGAGGCTAACTCTGAAAAACTACTTCCACTAAAGTTAATGAACATGAGGTGTAGTGAAACAGACTTTTAGTGAACTCATTCAAGGTAATTCTCATTTAATTTGAAATGCAATCTGAACCTGTGCCACTTAGTAAAATATATTTTTCCTTAACAAAACAACAGGTCTCGGCATAGTGTAGGCAGTATCAGGTGACCGAAAGTTTTTCTCAAATTCAAGTTAATTATCCAAATGATCCAAGAAATGCATATTTTCTTTTCAGAAAAGAAACATATTGCATCTAGGAGATATAATAAAAGCATCTGAGGACATCTACGATAGCATATCATAGTTTAAATATAGATTTGGAATCCTTATGTTATTGAAAGTATTTCATTAAAATTCTGCAATTATAGCACATTTTAAAAATCTTACTTTAAGTTTCAAATTTCAGTGTGAAAAACCATAAAAATTTACCACTTTTACAGAGAAATAATTTTTGGGATTGAAAATTTACCATTAAAATACTCTTTGGAAAGGGAAATATCTCAAGAACTCTTGGAAAGTGACAGAAACAAAGGCGTGTAGCAGCCTTCATATACTTTTTAGCTGAAAGCTTAAAATTTGTTCAGTTATATTCTACAGCCAAAAATTCTTAAAATTGAAAACAGTATACCAATCTGCAATATCATTAATGGACTGTCTAATATTTGTAAAAATAATAATATAAATGAAAAAATACCTTAAAAAGGCCAATCTTCAGTGAAATAAGGAAGAATAATGACTGTCGGGTGTTCTGCTCTACCCCATAAGTATTATAGAGATGGAAAGGGATTGGGGATAAAAAACCACTCTTATCTTTGTAAACCCTGGCCATTTGTGCTCTTCCCTTTTTGCCTATCTGACATACATTTCCAGTCTTGCACTTTCTATACTACATAAGCAAATGCTAGGTAACGTCATGCATTGGAATAAAATAGAAAATAAGTACAGATAGGCAGTGAACTTTTCATTCTCATTAATTTCACTTGATATGCACCATTTATTGCCAATTTTCAGAATCTGCCAGCTTTCCATATCAAACAGCATTGCCAGCTTTTTTCTCCTGCAGTAAGACTGTGTCATATATAAAAATAACTATGAGGGCATACTTTCTGTGCCTACAGCTACCTAATTATAAGTATCAGTCACACTGTCTCCCTGCCCCATGTTTGGAAACTGCATCAGCATGACTGTTCCTCTGTTTTTCTTCAAATGAGCAATGGAGAATTGGCTAGATTTGTGTAAAATATTTTTAAATGAATGAACAAATTATAACAATGTTGCCTTTTGAAACTGTTATGTCTAGTTCAGTCTGTGAGTAAATTCAATGTCCAGGAGTGTTTTTGAAGCTGCTTCGTCAAGGGTCACCACTATAAATTCTCTACTCAGCATCAGCTAACTAGCATCACGTAGGGGTTATTTTTCCCTCATGTGATTTTCTGTGTCATGTAGCTTTGTCTGTTGTTACATAACTTAGCAAATAAGCACCCTTGTATTTCAATTTAATTTAGTTAGTACATTTCCACTCACACATACACACAAACACTAGACTGTTGGTCCTAATGAATTTGCCTCTTAATTTTGAGAGCTGTCCCTCGGTTTTTTAGTTGTCTTCTTATTGAAAATATGTAGACATCAAAGAATTCTCACATTTGATTTGGAATACGCCAGTAGTTCATTTACTTCTCTCACCCCACCTGATCTACTTTGTATTCTTGTATCTTTTCTTTCTTCCATTGTTTTAGGGGCTGCTGCTGCCAAAGCTGCTTTAAAAATAAATAACTTCTCTTATGATATCAGTGATATTTGCACACATTTTTGACTGATATTTTAAAAGAAAGAAATTATCATGAAAATATAATATATTCTAAGAAATATGAAGAGTGCCTCTTTAAAAATGGAATAAAATAATGGTACTAGAATATGGATTCTATTTGTACTCTCTTCCAGAAAGTAAATAAATACATCTATATTATAAAGGTGGAATAAAGATATCATTTGAATAAGGATACTAGAGGCCTTGCTGTGAGCATTCCAATACAGTTGTAAGTTTCAATTTCATAAATTCGATACAGTAATTTGAACTCGTTACTGACAAACTTGGCACTCACTATACCAAAACAATATACAAGTATTAAATAGAGTTTTGCTAGCAAGTTTTTGAAGTTGGCATGTATGATTTCTTTTATTTCAATAATAGTTTGCATAAGCGTAGGCAGAGACATTCCTTAAGTCTTTGCATATAAAATGCTTGCTAACAGTACTGAAAATTCATGCATTCATAAGCAGGAAAGCCGAACAGCTAGGTTCTTTTTAATATTGCTAATAAGGTCACACTGTTAAGTTAAACATTTGAAGTGTCTGTAACATTCCTGAGGGAACAGAGGTCCCTCTAATGCAACAAGAAAATGGAGAGTCATTTTAGACCCTGGGAAACATATTTATCACTCCTCATATAAAGAAGCCCTTAGACCCAAGGCAGTTTGACTTTAAGAACAGACTTTCCTTCTACAAACAACCTAAAGGTTTATGGATGTGTCAATAGTTCTTTACAGAAGTTACATCAAGAAAACCTGCTGAGAGGCTGTACACTCCTCTGTTGTTTTATCTAAACATGTAACTGGTCTGGTTAGCAAATAATTTATCTCTTTTGCTTCTTATTTCATGTGTATTAATAGGATTACCTGAAATATTGCCATCAGCCATGAGGACATTTCAGAATGACTTTCTGCACACAAAATAAAATGAACTGAGCTCTGGCATGGTATTTGACATTTCAGATACAGTATTTACATTTTTTATATCAATAAGCTAACAAGCATATATTCCATTTTATATATGCTAATAGATATACAGCCTAACAAACAGTGGTGCATTTTAAATTTCAGATGCCATCAGATCATATAAGACTCAACAGGTAATATAAAACTTATTGGAACAAAAGTAGATAATTGGCTCAATATTCAGAGTGTGTAACTATCTTAAGTAGTGAAAAAGATTGTTTTCTGTTTTAGTTCCTGCTTTCCAATATGCTATTGGAACTACTTAGCACTACTTACTATTTTAAAAAAGGTTAATAAGTAAAAATACAAAAAAAGACTTAGCCTTGAAACACTATTGTCTCATGGTCTTAACGGCTTAGAGAATATAAATGCTTTTTATTAATATGTTTTTATTTAGTAAACATTCATAATTCTACATGTGGAATAATACTGTGAAGCCTATTTTGTGCTGAATGTAGGAATTTATTCTCCTGGATTATAGGAAAATTATAAAATAACAATTCTATGAGAAACACCCAAGTCGTGCTATTTTTCAAAAAAGGAGGAGTACAAATTATAGTGTTGAAATTTAAAAAAAAAATGTAAAGACCAAATAAGTATAAGACCTAAATACAATAAATGCACTTCTATCGATCATAGTAGACACTGTAACAATTTAGGAGGTGTTTCGTCAGTTTTTGACTTAGTTTCAATGCAAACACTTTTGTCCTTAATGATATTAATTTATTTATTCCGTCAAAATTATTTCTCATAGTGAGTGAGAAGGACCTAGATGAGTAGCAAAATACATTTTAATAAAACTTCTAAGACTGAACCAATCCTCAACTATTTTGAAAAATCGCAATGAACTGTATGTATAATGGGTTTAAAATAAGAGAAGTTAAGAGCATTGTCTTATTTCTAATCCAGTTTTTCAGTTTTATGTTTATTTGAAAAGATAAATAAAACTCCAAAATACTAATAGTTTTTAATTTTCAAAACTTCTAAAACAAGTAAGATTGTACAGATACATAAAATTTTCTGATATTTGAATGTTTGGGGCTTAAAGGGGAAAACTCATTATTTGTTTCATCAAAATGATATTTTCAGCATTCTAAACTTCTAGACAAGTTTTCAAAGATACTTAGAATAAAGAAGAAAATTAAATTTTAAGTTGCATATAGCAATGGGAATGATCAGTAAATACAGTAACTTTCACATTTTATATAAAGTTATTGGATTACATAGTGACTAAAATAAGAAATTTAAATTACAAAAAGCATTGATTTAAATAAATCTATGAAAAATAATCCCAGTTCAAAATATTAAGTAAAATAAAAATATTCAGCCTGATTTAAAAATAATGGTTACTCAATGAATGTGTAGTTGTGTCATCTGTGAGCTTCTCTCATTTATGTTACCTGTGGATGAAAAATCATCTAATGAGGGAAAAGAGACATTTAGCCAGAACCTTCTATGATAGACTTTACTTCCTTTGGCTCAAACACAGATGATTTTCCTGTATATAGCTTTTGAATCATTATTGCCACCTCTTACTAACGTAACACCATGTCAGGATTAGCCCTAGTTTCTAGCAGTGACTACCAAAGCATCTGGGTCTCCACTTCTTGTCACCAAACAGTATGTTACAGTGTATGATCAATTACAAATATGGAAAACTACTTCAAAATGCCAAGGATTTCTGATATCAAGAGTTAAATACTTGTCCAATGAAAAGAGGCTAGGGAAACATGATGCTCAGGGTTTTGATGTGTAGTCTGTTTTTAGACACCAACATCATCAAAAATCCTTCTCTCTATCACTTCTCCCTAAAAATTAAAATAAGTTTTCTGTTTTCTTCCTTTTTTTGTAATTGAAACCATAAAAGTATCAGTTAGACAGAAACCATAAATACTTTATAATCTTTTAAGAGAAAAATGCTACATTATATACATATGAAAACAATTTCACTCAGTAGAATAGCACTGAAATATTTGCATGTCGCTTTATAAATTCTGGCCTAAAAATTAAAATATATTCTATAAGATTTTAGTGCTAGAAGGTTATTAGAGGTTCTTTACTTTTGGGACCCATGGTAAAAACCAGTAATATCCTTTCATTTGAATTTATAGATCTAAACACTATTACTTGGATATCTTGGATTATTTTAATAGACATCTCACATTTAACATTTACAAAACCAAACTTCTTTCCCTTCAATCTGTACCTGCTTCCCCTTTAGCCTTTGCGTTTCACTATTAACCCCAACCTTCCAAGGTCTAGGACTTACAAGTTAGGCATCATCTTCTCTTTCCTTCTCTCCAAATTATATCTAATCAACTGTTAGCTCTTCTTCAAAAACAACCCCCCATATATATATATTTATTTATATATACATACATACATATACACACACATATAAGTACATACACATACACACATGCGCGCGCACACACACCCACTCAGCCCACTTCTCTAAACATCTGTTGGTCCGAGACTTCAGCATTTTCTACCTGGAATATTTTAATAACCTGAAAACTAGTCTCCTTGCTTTGGTCTTTGGCCCCAAAAGTCAAATTACAACACATTATTCACAAGAGTGACCTCAGATCGTTTTAACTCCTCTCAAAACCTTCTGCAGGCCCTCCTAATGGAGTATGAGGAGGGCTGATAGGAAGTTAGTCAACACCAGTGTAGCAGAACAGCATATTTTCTGATTGGGTTGGCATTTTTGCTTGTACATTGCAAAAGTGATTATTAAATAATTTATTGAGTCGAAGTCCTACACCATGTACCCTCTTACTCTTTATCTTGACTCTTTTTAGACCATCTCTTAAGAATGTTTTCTGTATTCCTTATTATCTTGTCAAACTGTCTTCATGGTTCCCAGAACTTGCCAAACATTCTTCCACCTCAGAACTTTAGCACTTTTGTTCCTTCTGCCTCTTTCCCCCAGATAATTTATTTCCTCATCTCCTTCAGATTTTTGCTCAAATGTCACGTTCTTAGAAATTTCTAGATTTCTCAATTTAAAATTACGTGTTCTATGGTTTTCCTTTTCTGCTTTATTTTTCTCCATAGTTTCTATCATTTTCTGTATACTACATATTATTTTATTTTTACTTTAAATTTTCTCCTAATAGAATATGAATTCCACACAGGCAGGGATTTTTGTCTGTCTTGTTTACTGTTGTATTATCAGTGCCTTGAATACTGCCTGGAATCTAATATTAAATTCAAAAAGATTGCATGGAGATCTTAATTTATTTTAGCAAGTTATATAGTGGCCAGCAGTATGCATTTAACGAGAGTATTTTTTTTTTTTTTACTTAATAAGAAACATTTTGTTTATCATTTTCAAAGAGAGAATATTTTTCTCTCTAATGATGAAATCATGAACCAAAAATTACATCCCCTCTACTAAGTTTTTCATCAATATTTGAACTTGATCTTTGAAAGTTACTCTAAGGTCATTGGATGATATATCATATGCACGGCTTACACTTATTATTGGGGAAACTACAAGAATACTCATATAAAAAGTGATTTTGAGCTTGAAAGCATAGTAAATCATTTTTCAGTGAAAAAAATTCTAGTTAATTTCAATTTTAAAAATTGTAGAAAGTTAAAAGACCATTATTCCTCCAATATTGGAAGCCAGATTAAAAGAAAATGCCCATATAATTACTTTTACTAGAAAAGAGAAGGAGAAAAAGAGGGAAAAAATATGATCAAGCCTTCTCTGAAGCAATTATATGATGAATAAGGAAGCTTTTTGGTGTTTCTAAGATCTTCCCATGATGTACAAATCTATGTATTACAACCATTTAGTCTGTGAATTTTCTTCATAGAAGTCCTATATCAATTGGGTTTTATATTTGATATCTTTACATGTTTTTATTTTGAAAATGTATAGTTGTGACACCACATGACAGCAATTACTCATGCTCATATATGTTAACTGGTTTTCCAGCTTTTTCCTTCTTCTCCATATTTTAATTGCAACTATTATTTTCTGAACCTTATAATCATTTTTGTTATCCTTAACTATGCCTATGCTTTAATGTCCTACTATGTGGACTGACTTCTCCATAATTTTAGTATATTAGTGCTTGGTGCCATGGGTTTCTGATTTCCATCCTTTGCAGTTTATCTTTTCATTCTTACCAAACCTATGTTATTCCCTTTTCTCCACTACCCTGTTGTGCCTTTCCCTCAACACTGTAATATTTCAAGCATTCAGTTTTATAATATCCTACTCGGCCTTTTATTATGAAGACACTGAAAATAAAGATTGGCAGATGGTATTGAAGAAGGAACTGTAACCTAAAGAATAAGGATCAATATTTGAAAATATGTCCAGAAGACAATGTCCTTTTGTTGACTTTGTGATGGGTATTACTTAGCATATTGGTAATTAATTTAGATCATGTTTCTTGTTAATTACATAAATATAGGGCAGCAGGGTTAGTGAGTAATTTGGAAAACATTCCATAGAGAAGAGACTAAATGGTTCTTGCTCAGGAAAAAGGCAGAATTTTCTTACGTTTCTCACTGTTTGGTTTTTGACAGTCTATACAGTAATAGCCATTTGCCTGTGCACCACCCTTTTCGCCAATCTTCAAGAGTGTGTTTAGCATCACTTCCAAATAAAGGGTTCATGTTCAAGTATACTTAATACATGGAAGATACTACAGTTTCTATTCTCTTCTGCTATATTTTGGTTTTTTTTTTCACAAGTTTTGTTTCTGACTAACTCCTAGGAATATCTTTCTTGGTAAACTTTTAAAATTATCAATACATTTTGAATGGATGCAATAATTTTACAGGTCACTATTATTTTCTTAAAACCATAGTATTAACATAGTATTAATATTTCATTTCATGTATAGATCATGTCTTTCTTGATTTCTGAGAATGAATGAAATTCTCTTAAATAAAAATGTCACTAAATGAAATTTAAGATTCAGAAATGTCAATGTGCACATATGTCCTTTCAATTTTTTTAACAGACCAAATTCCTGTAAATTTAGAAAACATAAAAAATTAATAAATTTGTCATTAAAATATGGAGACATATGAAATTGGTGTTAATATTTGGAAGTATAAACTGCTTTTAAATAGATTTTAAATATGTTGCCATATTACATTATTATTTTGAATTTATTGTTGATAAATCAAATATAATTGATAAATTTGGTATACACTCTTGACTTCTAGAATGATCAAATGGAGATGTAAATTATAAAGTCTTCTTGAAGAGCTGGAATGGATTGGACAATGTTTTCAATTTATCTCATTTTTAACATTAACAAATATTAATAGAGCACTTACTCTGTCCTGGGCACTGTTTTAGGTTCCAGGGATATAGCAGTAAACAAAACAAAGCCCCTACTCTTCTGAAAGTCACATTCTAGTGGAGAATGCATACAAAGAGAAGATCAACAAAGTTACATATTGTTTTAAGTGTGGTGAAGACATATTGGTTTAATTTGTGTGACCTCTGGTACTGTTTCCACATCTATGACATGAGGCAATAATTGTATCTAGAATATGAGAGAGATATTGATAACCTGGCCTCTTTATTTTCATGGGAAAATGCACTATAATCACATATCAATGCTGTTTGGGGGTTAGGGGGTTAGTGTTCTTTGGTCCCTTTCTTTCTGCTCAGCCCTGGCCACGGTTGCTCAGAGGAAATACATTTTACATTCTTCCTTCAGCATCATCCAGAGGTGCCAGCTCCTGCCCAATTTTGTCCCTTTTAAGGTAAATTCTATACATCTTTAATTCATTGTAACTTAGAGAAAACATTGATTTTCACGAGAAAAGACAAAAAAGGACCAAAGATAAATTCTAGTGCACCGTATGAATTTTCTATTTAATCTGTTATTTTTCTTTATCTGCAGACCAAACAACAAACCACGGTTTTCCTGTATAGTTTTGGGTATGTTTTATGTACCACAGTTTAAGGGAGTCCTGACTATTGTTCCAGAGGTGACAATTTAGTATTAAAAGGATTACTTCCTGCTGGCATGTGGATTTAATAAGCTTTGCTTTTTAGTAAGTGGTCATATTTTAAAAAACCCTGAAAAGCTCATCATGAGAAAGTCTCAAAGTGTGGGCAGAATAGAGAACACCATGAATATTGATTATACCTCCTCTAAGAGAAGTGATGAGTAAATTTTGTTTTTGTTTTTGTTTTTGTGAAATAAAGACAGTAAACAACTTTCATCTAAAGAAACATGGAGCTTCTCTATTTCTATTCCATAGACAATCACCAACGGAGAATGTCTATTATGGGGCAGACTGGATGCCATGCTAATTAATGAACAAAAAATTGAGTCTAATTTTACATACTGACTTTAATGAAGGAATATTTCAGATCATCCACAATGGATTCATTAGATTTATGAAGAAAAAACAGATAATTTATTATGATCAAAATAAAGCATCTTGTTTCTGGATGCACTACAGTATAGACACCCTTCAGATTGTCTATATTTGTGAATTATTTGTTCATAAAGTCTTTATAAATTTACTTCTTTCATTGATTATATACTAAAAAGTTTAGCCAGCCTCTAGAATAAAAGTGTGGTTTTTATACGATGTATTTGCTAAAAGGTATTTGAAAACATTTATCTACAGCAGCAGTGTCCAACCTTTTGGTGTCCCTGGGCCACATTGGAAGAATTGTCTTGGGCCACACATAAACTACACTAACACTAAAGATAGCTGGTGAGCTAAAAAAAGTGTCACAAAAAAATTCTCATAACATTTTAAGAATTTGTGTTGGGCTGCATTCAGAGCCATCATGGGCTGCAGATTGGACATGCCTGATCTAGAGCAATGGATTTTAAACCTTATTCTAGCCACAGTTTCTGTTTTGTCATTTAATGGGCATTATAAAGATGTTTTAACAAAATTTGCTCAAAAATAGTAAAACAAACTACAGATATAATTTAAAATTTTCAAAAACTAAAAATGTGTAAGCATGCAGATTTTAACTTGGAATAATTATAAAGGTATTTGTCAGTTATTCAATATATTTGATTAATGGAAACTGACAAAAAGATAATTAATATCCAAGTAAAAAACAAAAAGAAGCTTTCTGATCCTCAAGCATGGACCTCTCACCATAACCAAAAAGTACTTTTCTTTTTGCTTTCCTTGAGAATAACGGATGATACTGCTAGAGAGATTGAGTAATCCGATTTGCTCATTTTATTAGTTTATAATGGAGGCCCATAAAGTCTGTCTTGTCAGAAGTCACAGAACTAATTAAGGGAAATGCTTGTACTAGAACCAAGGCTCAACCATTCTGGTAATATTGTTGCTGCTTTAAATAATTTCCCCCTAACACTTTTAAACTCTGTTCTGCCTGAATAGGAACTCATTTCATTTTCTTCATGCCATTTACTGTGTTTGGAATTCTTCACCGGTGTTATGTCAGGTAAACATCTGCCAACAGAAAGAGGCAATACTCAGGGATATTCAAATTAGAAACGTGATTTTTTGTGAATGCTCCTGGCTATTTGTAGAATGTGAAAGAATTCTCGAGGCATCAAGGAAAGTGGGAAAGCAAGAAGAGTTCTATTTAAAGAGAGAAGTACAGGAGAGAATTTGCCTGTTGCAGAGTCGAAGGCAGACAGCTGCCCGAACTTTGGGTAAGCTCTTCTTATACAGGAAAAGTACAGGCAGTTTCTGCAATATCAGGATATGGTGGTCGCCTGTTAAAAATTGCAAGTGGGGTCAGGGTAGTAGTAAACTTGTCCTTGCACCTGGCCAAGCTCAGATAAGCTTGTTTCCCAAGGTCAGGGCTGCTGCGCCAAGAAGCTGCAGCAGTAGTCCTATCAACTTTGATTTTGCAGCTTGCCAAGCTCACCTAAACTTGGTCTCTGCTAGCTCCCTCAAGCTTGTCTTTGTTAACTTGTTACCTGTTTCATCAAAACAGATTGTGTGTAACCACTATTCCCAGGCTTTTAGGATCTTAGCAATCAATAGATGGGGGTGAGCCCAGTTACACAGGATGATGAAACTATTAGGCCTATGTTTACATGAAATGTTAATCACACAAAGAAGCTGATTATCTCATTTTGAGAAACTTGTGTCCCTCTATTTTCAGATAATAGGATGACTTGCAGCTTAATACTGCTACTCAACTTAGCTCTTGACTATCTTCTCTATATTTGTCAATGATTTAAAACAAGTAGATGGGCCAGGATGTTGGAGACTTTCGCTATCATAGGGGTTGCCAAGCAACTATGTGGCATATAGGAGGGCGGTGATACTATTTCGGAGAGCTCCCACATGTTGATTCTGACGTTTTCCCTACTGTATTACCTCATGATGTACTTTTCCCATATAATTTACTGTAGGAATTTTATGGACTAGAATCTTTAACAGATTGGATTTTCCCAAATCTCAAAAAAATAAATAAATAAATAAAGAAGAGATGTGTAGATTTAACTGGTTAATCTAAGCATACAAAGCATTCAGTTAACTAAGAGGGAGTAAAAAGATTCTCCTTCGAATGTTACCTGAGTATATCTCGGTATTGCTATTATTGAGTGTGGGTGAGGTGGCTTTGCAGTTATTTGACAACTATCATTTTACCTGACTTTTTAACTGCTTTTTAAAATGACGTTTAAAATAATATGTAAAAACATTGTATTAGAATCATAATGAGAATATAAATGTTATAAAGAGTCATACTCTCTTTAAAATGATGCATTAAAAAAGTGGTATTTATGACACTATTGTATAATATACTAAGTTGAAAGTAATCTACTTTAAATATTATTTCTCTTGGGGAAAATAAATTATGATTAAAAACAGTATTGCTCCATACATTATACCATATAGTATGATAAATTTAAATGCTTTTTAATCCTTTTCAAGTAAAAATTAGGAAGCCGTAGAAGTGTCAGTAGAAAGCATGAAAGAATGCCTTGATAATTTTGGAGCAGAGGACTTTATACCTATGATTTAAATTTTGAAAAGAAACGTGAGAGATACATTTGACTAAATTAAAAAATTTGTATGGAAAATAAGCATAAGCAAAGTCAAAAAACATATGGCAAATTAGGAAAAAAATTTAACTCATATCACAGACTTAGAGCTAAGTTCTCTAATATATTAAAAAGTTTCTAGAAATTAACAAGAAAAGAAAAAACCCAGTAGAAAAATGGGCAGATGATATAAACAGATGGTTAACAGAAAAGAAAATATAGTGTCTCTAAAAATATGAAAAGATGCTATCCCATACTTCAAATGACAGAAGTAGAAATTCATTTGAATTATGGAGTATATTGATAATATACTCTTTCCAGGAGGCTGTGGGAAAATAAGTTCTTCTTCATACTGCTCTTAGGATATATGACAATTGGGGAATATCCATCAAAACTATTAATACAAAAGGAAGTGGACCATGACCAGCTACTCCACTTTTGAGAATTCATCCTTCAAACATAGTTTCACATATGAGAAATATTTCATAGGATATATTCAAATATATGTCCAAGTATAGTCATAGGATAATTAAAAAAACAAAAAATTGGAAAAAATGTTTTTAAAATGACATATCCATGGAAAAGATACTACGTAGATCTTTAGAAATTTGATTAAATAAGCCACAATGCTATATAAATCTAATAAAATAAGGTAATATTTTATGTACTAAAATAAAAAGATCTCTAAGATATACTCAGAAAAAAACAGCAAAGTATAAAAGATTGTACAGAATATGTTATATTTGATGTAAAAATGCAGGGAGGGAATAATAATAAATATTCAAATTAGCTTATATGTTGGGGGAACTGAACATTGGGTGGATTGAGACAAGTGCGGGAAAAAAATTTTCACCTTTCATCTTTCTATGCTTTTTAGTTGTTGAACTTTGTGAATGTATTATTTATTAAAAAATCAAATTAAAAAGGACTTTACCTTTTCCAAATTAAAAATAAAAATTAAGGACTTTTCATTGTCTTAAACTGTTTTGACATTGCTAATAGTTAAAAAGTTTGTAGCATGTATAAATTAACAGAAGGGGTACCCATGTATCCACCACTAAGCCTGAGATATAAAGGATTTAAAGTCATTACCCATAGTTTTAAATCCTTTTTCATGTCCCTACGTAATGCCCTCTAATTTCTGCTTAAAGAGAATCATCCAAAATATGTTGATTGTTAATTTCATTTTCTCTATGATTTTAACAGTTATTTGTATATTTCTTAAAAATATAGCTTTGCAAAAAGTTTATGTAAGATTATTCATTTCTTCTTTGAATGTTTGCTAGAACTCAGTTAAAATGATCTAGGCCTGATCTTCCCTTATGTAAATACTTAAACTCTTAATGACATATCCTCAATAATTTGAGGACTATTGCAATTTTCAGGTTCTAGTTGAATCAGTTTGCAATTCTTTTTCTAGAAATTGAATCATTTTCAATGAAGTCTTCAAATTTATTTGCCTACATTTTATAATAATCTCCACTTTTAAAAATATATATGCTGCGTTTCTATTCATCTTTCCTTTTCACTCTTCATTACTCATATATATCTTTTTAGTATTGCTATAGTCCTTTATATAGCTTAGTTGAAATTCTATTGTAGTGTTGCTTCCTATTTCACTGATTCATTATTTTTTTTTATTTGCCTCTTCCTTTATGTTAAATTTTGTGGAGCCTGTATTATTAATATAAATTTCTAATTTGGATTCTAAACTATTAATTTTTTCTTCCTATTTTCTAATGTTAAATTTTTTAATCTGAAATTTTCCTCTAGAAAATATTTTTTTCTTTTTTTCCCCCAAAATATTTTACATTGTTGCTTCTCACATTTAATTTTCGACCCATGTAAACTTAATATTTGTACATAGTGAATGAATGATGGAAGATCAAATACTGCCCTTTCCACTCAAAGGTTTAAACCTTGGTCTTAGGCAGTCCCCACTTCCTTTATTGTTCTGTATTTTAAATTTTTGAGCCTTATAGAGGGTCCCTGCTTTATATCCTGTACTTTTAGTAACTATTCAAACCAAAACTTTAGGTGAAACAGGATCAGGAAAAGATCCTACTTTAATGGCTGTCATCAATATTTGATATCTTCCCTTGAATTCTCACACGTGTTGTGTTTTTCTGAGGATTTCTCTTATTTTCTTTCTAGATTAGTATTAGTTTTCTTTTTTTAAAAAAAAAATAGCGTTTCTACTTGTTTTGTAGAGGGAGAAATTGTCAAAGTATTTACATATCAATAGTACAAGAAGTCTTTTAAATTGATTGCCAATATAGGAACTTTGAATTCTAACAGAACAAAAGCATTGGAATAATAAAAGTAATTTAGTTTTTAAGAAATGTGTATTGTAGAAACTTTGTTATTCCCTTTGTGATGTGTTTTTCATCACCAACACTTTGACAGGTGACTCAATGCAATGTATTTCAATATTGTAAATTAAAAGAATGAAAAGAAAATATGATTGTAGGTAGCTAAATACCTGCTGATTTAAGAACAAATGTTCTAGACGTCATTGATGCACATTAAGGAATTTTATATGGTTGGAATTGACAGTGAATTTTCTTTGAATTACATTTGCCTGGCCATTTGTTTTTCCCTTGCAGTTAATTTATTGGTCTAGGCAAAAAACTCAGATTTTACTTGCTGCCTATGCACTTTTTTATAGATTACGCAGAATTTTCATAGGTCATGGATACACAGAATGTTCAACAAGGGGGCTGTCATATCCCGTGGATTCCTTCTCTTTAAATAATCACATAGCAAAGATAAAATCCTTGTGGGATTAGAAGAGGCAATGTTACGGTAACCACATTACTCAAGTGAGATTCTTTTTTTTTTTTTTGCTTTTTGGTATATGGGTAGCTCCCTGGCTGGGAATCAAACCCAGGCCACAGTACTGACAGCGCCAGTGCCGAAGCCCTAAGCCACTACACCATCAGGGAACTCCCTACAGGTGAGATTCTTTCTAGTGTGTGTGTGTGTGTGTGTGTGTGTGTGTGTGCGCGCGCGCCGCGCATGCACACGTGTGTGTTTAGAACCTCCAGGTTGTTTTGGAAACAGTTTCTTAACAAATTTATGTTATACCTTTCAGAATGGGTGATCTAGAATCAGGGATAGTCTATTATAAAATTCATCATTTGTGGCCCCACACAAAACCTATCACAAGTTACTCAGAATCTAAGGTGATTTTATATTCTTAAATAGTTCTCTACTATTATCTGGATAAAAAGGTTCAAAGTGAGTATTAATGGTATAAGTAAATTAAAACAACTCATGTATTTAAAAATCAGAGGCAAATGAAAATAACCATGTAAACCACGATACTTTTCTAGACTAGTAGTACTGTAGCCTCTCAGTTCAGACTCTTGAGTTTAAGTCCTTTGTATTGGTTTGCTAAGCCTGCCTTAACAAAATAACACAGATTGGGTGGCTTAAACAACAGAAATTTATATTCCAGAAGTCCAAGATCAAAATCTTGGCATGTTTGGTTTCTTCTGAGGCCTCTTTCCTTGACTTGCTGATGGCTGCCTTCTTGCTATGTCCTCAATATACCCCTAACCTCTTTTCTTTTTGTGCTCCCAGAGTGAGTTTATAGTGTTCATGTAGTCTCTTTTCTTGTTGATCTTCTGCCTGGTTCATTTATTATTTAAAATAGAATATTGAAGTCTCCAACTATTATTTTTTATTTATCTATTTCTCCAATTCTGACAGTTTTCACCTCATGTGTTTTGGAACTCTACTGTTATCTATATGAAGGTTTATAATCAGTATGTCTTATTGGTGGATTTTTATCATTATAAACTGGTCTTAGGGTAACAGAGAACATCTATGACAGAAGGTCATAAATTTGGTGCCACTTTTGATCCAAATTCATTCATCTTTTATATTTACATGAGTAGTAACCCATTCCCAGGTCTTGGGAACACCATTGGAAGAGAGAGAAAATTACTGCAATGCTTTTGACCAGTGTCTTATAGACCATTCATTTGTATGCTCTTACCGCTAAGTAAATCATGCCCCATCAGTGGAGAAAGCAGTGGACCAAGGACAAACGGGGAGTTGGAAAATAGCAACAGTGTCATGAAATTGATTTAGGAGCTAGAGGAGACCAAGGCTTTTCAGTTTGAGATGAATGCTATTAATCAACATTGAAAATAATGACAAAGAAAAGTCTCAAAATATTGATGAATGTTGAAATAATATTGATCATTATGTTCACTATCAATATTGTCATTAATGACCCTGAATTATGTTACTTTACCTTACTTATTTAATACTTATCTTATTCTACTTTTTAAATGTTCTTAATAAACATGGACAAAGAGAGATTGTATTATGTGCCAAGTACTTTTTAACTTAAAAGAAGTATTTTTAACTCATATGTCACTTTGATGAAGGTAAAGATTTCCTGAAGATGAGCTCAAAGTAGTAAGTGAAAGAAGCAGGATTTTAAAATGTGGTTATGTGATATTAAACTTCTTTCTACTACAACTTTCTGCTACTTAAAGATATCTTGACGTTACTAGAAATTAATTTAATGAGGACATTCTGCTTTTTTAAGAATCCTAATCAATAAAAATTTTGTAACGTGTTATAATATGCAGCATATCAGGCATGTCTATATGTAACATGTATTATACAATTGAAACAATTAGTTTAATTGTTTAACTGCTATTGAAATTGATTTTGTCATTTTATAGTAATAAAAAATACCCCTCTGTTTCTTTAGTGCAATGTAATTTTCACCATTAACACATCTGCAAAATGTTTCAATAAAAGGAAGATCTAAGATACACAGATCTCTCTCATAAAAAAATATTATTTGCATATGTTGCAATATTTTTAGTTCAATAGAGTGCCTTGATGTGAAAGTTCTGGTATGCAAATGTCCATATTTCTATATCAAAGGCAAAGGTAAGTGAAAAATATAAGTTAAAAGTAAGGATGGACATTCTTAAAAAGATTCATATTAGAAACATGCATATTATCTCAAGCTACTTGGAAATGATCGTCAAGAAAAGTATTCTAATGTCCCCAGTAACTGAGAAAAAAATGTAACGTGTTAGAGCAGTGGTTCTCCACCTGTGGGTCACGACCCCTTTGGGGGTCAAACGACCCTTTCACAGGGGTCGCCTAAGACCACCTGAAAATGCATATCAGATATTTACATTACGATTCATAACAGTAGCAACATGACAGTTATGAAGTAGCAACGAAAATAATTTTAGGGGGGTCACCACAACATGAGGAACTGTATTGAAGGGTCGCAGCATTAGGAAGGTTGAGAACCACTGTGAACTTTTTAAAGATTTATTTAGAAGCAAAAATATTTTATAAAAGAAAAATGTGAGAAATCTATTCTCTGATGACATTCTTCATGAACAAGTGAGTTTGCTTAAGGTACATATTAATCTTGATTGAATGGAGATGAGGATTCTGGAAGGGTCTTTCCTTTATGGGACACATTTGTTGAGCAAAAAGAAAGATAGAACATAAGAAGCACTTACATACTCCGCTCATCCTTCTTTAATTTTAGAAAATCTCTTTCTTGTCTCCATTTGTCTGATTCTGCCTTATTACTCATTCTTTGAGATGACATAGAAAAAAAAAGATGTGGAACAGATTTCTGGGAACACTAACAACTGAAGTAGACTTTTACTTGGTTGATTATATTAACCATATTGCATCTACCAGTTTCTCTGGAGCAAATCAGAACAGGAATTTTAAAACAAAAAAAGCAAAAATAGATATATAAAATAAATTTTGGTTGATTTAAATTTTTTTTCCTGGATATTCTCTCTAGAATAAGATGAAATTACATAAAAATTGCGTAGACTGAATCAATAAGTTCTGTCTACAGCTAGATAAGTGATATTAGGAGTAGATCATCTGCGAAACTGTCTAGAGGGATCTATATAGAACACCAAGTCATTATTGACATACAATGGAAAAATTTAAATTGTCCTTGCTCCCACTCCCAAGTGGTGGAGATCAGGAACATTTATCATTAATAGAATCTCAGTTGAGTATTTTTGTTTTTGCAATTTACGATATAGCAGAAATTTGGCAGCCAGTCATAGTTAGTTGAAATTCTGAAAATAAATAATTCATGACACAGTGCTGTTTATGGAAAATTAATCTGAATTTTAAACCATTTTTATACCTCCCAAGTGATTTCTGAATTAAAAAAAAAAGTACTTAAAAGAAAATAGAAATTATAGTGCAGAGTTATTTATTAATACATTTTACAATATAAACTTTACCTTGCCCAATTAAAGTGAATCAGGAAGCAGTTCTATTTGTTATGTAATACTCATAAAGAAAATCAAGACATTCATTTATAGCAATATTTATAACCAACAAAATAACTCGAATAATCACAATATTTTTAATCATTTTAAATGCATAGCTGAGCAAGCAAGAAAATAAGGGAAATATTTAAGGGAAGAGTGTAAACATTCTGAACCACTTGGCATTTTACTGGGTAGATGGAGGATTTGTGGAACAGAGGGGTGAGAAGTGGGTGGAAGAAGTTGCTATTTTACTACCTTTAGGTATTAAAAGATAAATGACGATTTGGGTTCAAGAAAGAAATGTGAATTGGAAATAAGATTCTGCACTAAGCTAGCCCCCTGGATCCCACTGCAATTTTCTCATTAAAAGAGGAGAATAACTATTACATGAAGGAAACCCACCCTTATAAGGAAGCTTACAGGTACGAGCCTGGATACTGGTAGGAAAAGTAAGTGTCCCCTGAGCATTCATTACCAGGTGGACTTGGGTTTCATTTTACACTACATAAGTGATCTAAAAAACCATAATTAGAAATAACATTTAAAAAGAAGTTTTAGAGAATGGTGCCCCTAGAATGCCTGACAACCAGAAGCACAACCAGTCTTGAGGAAATGCCAAACACACATTTCCCAGGACTTTACATATAAAGCAGTCCTGAGTGTAACTTCATAATAAAATTGTATAATCCATGAGGAACAAATTTGCCATGAACAACAATCAGTAGTACAGCAAACAGTAGAAAGAATAGCATCTCTCTTGAAATTTCAGATGTGAGAACTATCATATAGATTATAAAATAAGTAAGCATGTCTACCAATTCATTTATTCCGTATTGTCAGTAGATCTACACACCTCTTTTTCTTCAATAAATTGAGAACTTGAATGTGAAAATACAACCTTATAATTTCAGAAGAAAATATAGATGAATATTGATGCCAGAATAGGGAATGATTCTTAATTCCTTCCACCAAAAAGTGTAAAAGAAAGAAGAAATACATTTGATTATAGTAGAAATATTTTATAGCAAAAGATAAACTTATTAAATGGTTGGTAGAATTTGGGATATATTATGAACGTACAGTCAACAGTACTCTTACTGTTCAATTGGGAGTGGGGTGAAAGTCATCATAGATAGGCCTATGTTGGGACCTGAGCAAATGGCCGTGCCATGAATAAAGATGGAAAAGAATGGAAGAGAATCACTTTGGAAGTAATACAGAATGCTTAGTTCTCTTTCGACATATTGAGTTTATAATGGCTATTACACATCTAAGTAGAAGTAGGCATATAGAAGTGAGCTCATGGAAAAAAACCAGGGCATGAAGATAAAAATTTGGAAATGGTGGGATATAGATTTTTTTTAAGGCATGGGGGAAGGTTACCTTCTGGGCTACTCTCTTAGATGCAATCTCCTAGAGGGGGAATGTAGACGAAAATGAGGAAAGTTAAGACAGCTTTTGCTGTGCAAGAATTCTTCTATTTTGGGCTGAGGTAAAATAGCAGGTTTGTAATTAGTATCTTAGCTGATGCAGAAAGGATTGGGGAAGGGTTGAAGTTCTTGACAAGTTTTGGTATCTTTAATAGTTGCTTTAAGTATTAGGTGGGGAAGGTTCTAATTGTCTTCTCGCTGATTGGTTCCTTCAAATTGGAAATCTTACTTATCAAGTTCATATGACTCTTTGAAGTAGGTTGATGAGACGTACCATTTTAAATGGGACAGAAAACAATGGTACTACCCTGTTTCAAATGGTATGAATGGTCAGCCTACTGACACCTTGAATTTAGCCCAGTGATACTAGGCTCTGGCAGTGACAGTACCATTGTTTTCTGTCCTGTTTAAAATAGTAAGTCTGGTCAGCCTACTTTGAAGGCAACAAACTTAAGGTGGCTTACCTGCCAAATTTGGGTATGTGGAAGTATCTGAGGCACCAAGCACTCAGGTTATGATGTGTACCACCAGCCTTTCCACTTAAGGTCTTGCTCATGACATGCCCACAATTCCCAGGGTTTGCAATTTCACTCCTTGGATTTTCATTTTTGTGTGTTATACATATATTTTATTACATGAATTTCTCCTTAATATCGAGTTCATCCCTTGACTCCTTTTGAATGTTTCATTCCAACCTCCAATCAAATCTCAATGCAGACCACCTCATTGCTTCATTATGCTTTTTTATGAACCAGCAATGCTAACTTCTGAGGGGGAAGGTTACCTCCTCACAGACACCATTAGATTCTGGGCTACTGTCTTATCTTTTATTGCTCTGGCAACAGACAGTTTCCTTTCATCATTATGGGATTAGAAGTTAAATAGTTGAATAGTAGAACAGGTACACAATCGAGTAAATTACAGTAAGCCAACAATACACTAAGACATTTACATATACTTGGAAAAGGCTGCTGTGTTTTGATTAAGGTAAGAGAAATGGAAAAGTATATTCTGTGAGTCCTTGGCAGTGAGAGCAGAGAGCAGGCAAGATGTTTATTTTGTCACAAGGAGTATGAGGACAGAATGATGTACACAGAGCTCTTTCTCTGATTCCCACACGAAAAGAATGGAAAAAGAGCTGCTCCTTATTAGCAATAATATTTTAAAAGAAAATGAAACCTAATTTGTTTCTAAGTGCCTTATTCCATAAATGCTCTCAGGAAGGGAAATTCCTATTATGCATGGTGGATGAATTAAATTCTGGATTTTAGTATTGTGTTTTTTCCAGAAATAATTATTAACATTATTTATAAGCAATTATAGATAACATAATTTATTATTAAAAGGTGACAAAATGGAGGTGTAAAATAGAAAATGTATGTCCCCTTTTAAAATAATGAATGCTTTAGTTAAAAGAATTAGATAAATCAACATAAACAAAAACAAACACAAGAAGCAACCCTGCAGAAAGGTTAGTCCAGCATTTTGTAAATATCCAATGTTGTTTATCTTATTTCATTTTTTAAGCTTCTGTTAAGTCGACAATGAAAGCTGTTTTATTTTGTTGTATCTCAGAAGGAGATGAGACTGTGCTTAAGGGAAGTGATCCAATTAATATTACATTGCTGACCTTTAGTAAAGAATTCACCAATGGAATTCAAGAGTAGGATTGAAATAGGTTATGCATTGCGTATATTCTAATGGTTCAAAGTGTAAAAAAATGTTTACTTGTGATTGCAAGCAAGTGCCTTTCAAAACTATATAATCTGAATTGTTCATAGCAGTAGGGCTTCATTTCAAAAACTATTCCTAAGGGAGAGATACAGTCAAATGAAGCTGAACCACTTAACAAAATGAACAATATACATTTGGTAAATTACTTTGTTCTAAATGTATTAATATCACCAGGGCTGATATCCCCTATCTGCAGAGACAGTTAAAATCTGGAAGACTAAATTACATCCACAGTTGTCCAATTTGTATTGTAACAAAACTTGTGAAATAATTTTATAAATCACCTCATAAAACATTATCTTTATAATCATTAAAATTGTTACATTGCTGATGTACTTTTTAAAAAATAAAATTTTAAGTGTAGAAGTAACCAAAAATAAAATCTAGCTACAGAATAGAGCCAAATACATATCTGCTTTTTATTTTTCTCAGGGTCATGATAATTCAATTTTTATTTCTTGGGAGTATTGCACTATAATTAAGCCATGAAGAATAATATTAAATACATAAAATGGGGCAGATTTGGAATTAAAAAATGAAGAGTTCAATACAAGTAGACATTATTTTACATGATAAACAAATTTCTAAAATTATATAATCACATGAGCCAAGTGGGAATGATTTATCTATATAGTATAAGTGGTAGCTGAACTTTTGTAAATAAATGGTATTGCCCAGGGGATATTTGCATCCAACCAAGATGTCCAAATGTATCCCTTGGTCAATGTAAGAAGATGTATCTACAGCAGCCCTGCTTCATGCATAATGGAATTTAAAAATATATTTAGCTGCTCTAAACAATGCACTATTGTGGAATCAAACTCACATGGTGAGTCTCTGAAGTTACTATCTTTGGATTTCAGTGGCTTGAAAATCTGGCACCTACTAAATCCCCAGTGTCTTTGGATCAGACCTTCCACCATTTTAACATCTTTCCATGTGTGCGTTAGGTCTTGGCATCTACAAGGGCTGTCTGGAAAATATCCAGCCATAAATGTTTCTACTTTTCATATTACAAGGCTGGACACTTTCCAGACAGCCCTGATACATCCTAACTCAACTCAAATATTTCACTCCAGCAGTGTTCTCTTCTTCTTGAATTACCATCTTTTCCGTTTTACTGGATCATTCATGTCAGCAAACATACATGCTGGAGTTTTCCCCATCTTTAAAACAAAATAAGCCAAAAACCTCCCTTGGTCTCACATTTCCTTTCAGCTATGCCCAATTCTTTGATGTCCCTCATAGCAAATTTCTATAAATCTCTTTTAAAGTATTAGTTTCATTATCTTTGAACTCATTCCACTTTTAAAAACATCTCCATTTCTCTACCAAAACTGTTCTTCTCAAGGTCGCCAATTACATTGATAGTAATAAGTCCAAATTCCAATCTTCATCTTTCTAGATTTTTCAGTAACATTTGAAAGTAGCCTCCCTCAATATTTTAAAATATTTTATGGACCTCTCTTCTGGAAGACCATTCTGATTTACTTCCAATGGCTTTACCTTCTGGTCCATCTTCCCCATAGCTCAACATGGCACGCCCAGGTTCACTTCTTAGTTATCTTCTTTTCTGTAACTGCGTTTACTCTCCTCTAGTCTCAGGATTTACATGCCGATGATTCTCATATTTATATCTCCAGTCTGGACTTCTCTCCTAAACTATCTATTTGTATCTTCAAACCAAATTCCAAGTTAATACCTCCTTCAGAATATACGGTAGTTATCCTAAATTCATATATCTTAAAATAAAGTCTTATTAATTTCCCATTTAATCCATTTCTTCTTTCTTCTAAAACAGTGGTTCACAACTGATGACAGTTTTGTCCCGAAGGGGAAATTTGGCAATATCTGAAGATATTTTTGGGTGTTATAAGCGGGTCATATATGCTACTGGTTTCTATAGTCTCCCACAAGAAAGAATTAGCTGGCTTAAGGTATGAACCTTCGTCCTTCTCTTCTACTCATCCTAATATCCAATCCGTCAGTATGCCTTGTACACTCCACTTCCAAAATATATCTGGAATGTCCCATCAGTTGCACTGTTACTTCTCTAGCCTGTGCCACCATTACCTCTCACCTAGAATAACTGACCTCCTATATCAACTAATCTATTTTTTTCTGCTAGTACAGATGAAAAGTATATACATTAGCCATGGAGATCCAAAGTTAGAGGACTCCAAAGGCTTCTGATCTACCTCAGAATAAAATCCAAAGCTTTTACTTTAATTCATAGCCTATTTTATATTTATTTCTTATTTATCTATATCACTCTGCTAAATCATAAACTCTAAAACAGTATCAACTCTGTTTTGTTTACTGCAGCATCCCAGAGCCTAAAAGACTATAGGGCACATAGTAGACACACAATACATATTTATGAATTGAAGAGTAGTCTTGCTTGATGACCCAAAGGATCTTTTAGTATTGCATGTGGACAATACTAACTGCATATCAGGTTATGAGGTTCTATCAGAATATGCTTTTTTAAATGCCTTTTCTTGGCCTAATAGAGTGTTGGTAGTTAGACGTTAGTCCTCCATTTTAAAAGAATTATGAGTATTTTATGAAATCAAATTCTGGAGATACTCGTATGGACTGTTTTCAGTCTTATGATTCCTATTTCCTTTCTATCACTCTAAATTGGGACCACGTTCTTTCCTGTCTGAATTAATGCAAGATCCTCTTGATGTATCATAAACTTTTTTCTCTTATTACTCAAAGTCACCCTTCCTTGCATTAAAAAAAAAAAATTGAAGGTTAGCTCATTGTTTTGCAAAGTAAAGGAATTGTTTTTGATATTGATATTATTGACAACATGAGTTCAAATGATTTTTTTCAGTTTTAGTTTTAACTAATCTTTCATACAGGTTCTGAGTTTCAGCCTCTGGGCAATTCTGTGTTAGCTGTTAAGTCCATGTTTCTCTAACTCCATGCCTTCACTTATCCTGCCCTCACTCGCCACAATATCCCACCCTTTGATATTCTATTCAGTCCTTGAGGTTCATTTTGAATTGATTTCGCTCTATAAAATGCTCCTTTTCTTTTCATATATAAAAATATATTTATTGTTAGACTTATTGGGGTGACATTGGTTATCAATAGTTACATAGGTTCCAGGTGTACAATTTTACGGTGCATCATCTATTTATTGCATTATATGTTCACCACCCAGAGTCAGTTCTCTTTCCATCACCATATTTTGACTCCTCCTACCTCTTCTCCTGCCCCATCTCTCTTCTCCCACCCTCTTCCTCCTTACCACCAATTAACCCTTAAACTATTGATTGTGTCCATGATTTTTTTGTTTGTTTGTAAAACCCTCCCTTGAGAAATAATTAACCTTCCCTTGAATGCCATAAAGCTTTATTGGTACTTCAATTTATATTCTTATTTTTCTCTACCAGATATCAAAACTATATACTTGTCTTTTCTCTCCTCTTTGATTTGTTTTTTCCTCTTAAGGAAGATGATTGGGGTTTTTTTTTTTTTCATGTTTTTGTAACTTTTTAAAAACTTGCCTATTTATTTGAACTTTATATAATCAGATATAATGTGTGTTTTCAATAGTATTACAACTTTTATAGAGTCCACAACTTTGTCAGATATTTGTGAATTATATAAAATATATTTTCAATCCTACCCATTCTAGATCCAAATAAAATCTTTATAAGTAAATTGCATCTAAAAGCTTTTAAATTTATGACTTAAATAATTGAGTATTATACATATATGCATTTATATTTATGATAAAGTAAATTTGAACTTTATTGTTGAAGAAAACATATAAAATATGTGTTTTCTGTCTTTATTTCTGAAAATAATTTTAATTTGAATTTGCATCATTATTTTGATGGTACTAGTTTTCATTTTGACTCAGCTAAAAAAATCTTCTTCCTCAACTCAAAAGTTATCATTATCTCATCTTTCCTATAGCTCCCATTCCCTCTCCCTGCTGGGATAATGTTTCTGTGTTTGTAAGAACAATTTAAAATGTTTTGTGCAGGAAATAAACTCTCACCTTCCTAATGTATTCTGTTGGCAAACTCATCCTACTTGTATTAAAGTAATCCTAAAATGCTGTTTCATTATTCTTCTTTGATTCAGATCATCTCTGAATTTTTTATATTAATAACAAAGTTAACAGTTATAAAACCTGCCTCTGCTTAAACATATTGTGTTTATGTTTGTGTGTTTGTTCATTTGTTTGTTTTTTGTATGTGGGTAGTTCCCTGGCCGGGAATCGAACCCAGGCCGCAGTGCTGACAGCACCAGCGCTGAAGCCTTAAGCCACTACACCACCAGGGAACTCCCCTGTGTTTATGTTTTTAAAAATTAAAACTATAATTTAAGCTGTGAAAATGTGTGTTAATTTCCCATTCAAAAATGGACTAATCCTCACACCAGTTCCAGCGTTTCATCTTTACCTAAGGGCTCTGATCTCTACACATATATCCTCACTTTTATGTCATAAATCTTTCTCCTCATTGAATATTCCCTTAAGAATATAAATATGCTTAGTCTTTCTTATTGTAAACACCACACCACTCGTATACACAATTCCCTTATAATCATCTAGCTCTGACTTATCTCCCCACCCTTTCACAGCTAAGCTTTCTGAAGAAATAGTTAAAACTTCCTGTTCCACTTCTTCAGTACTCCTCAAAACAAAGCATTCTGAATTTGGTCCCTGTGATTGTTAATTTTGTCAATTTGGCTAGGGCATCATGTATAGATATTTGATCAAATATTATTATAGACGTTTGCTGTGAAGGTATGTTATTTAGATGAGAGCAACATTTAAATCAATAAACTATGAGTAAAACAAATTACTAATACCCTCCTTAATGCGGGTGGCCTCATCTAATCAGTTAAAGGCCTTAGTAGAAAAGAGACTGATCAGCCAGGGAAAAAAGAGAATTCTACTAGCAAACTGCCTTCAGACACAATTGTAACAGTTTTGGGGAGTCTCTAGCCTAACAGCCTGCCCTGCAGAGTTTGGACCTATTAGCCTCTGCAAATACATGAGCCAATTCCTCAAAATCAATAAAAATTCATTCTCCCTCTCTCTCTCTTACATACACACACACACACACACACACACACACACACACACACACATCCTGTTGGTTCTGTTTCCCCAGAGAACCCTGACTTTATAGTCTTTATTGTGCTTCTCAAATTGCTCCACCATGGCCATCAGTGACATCCTCTCTCTCTACTCCTTTCATATTAAATATCTTCTACCCTTTAAATATTTCTAGACTCTGTTATCCTTTGACTTTACATATTTGCTATCAAATCCCATGACTTTAACTGCCACATACATATCCATCTTAGATCTCTTTCCTCAAATATATATAATGTTTTTTCCCCCTCTAACTCCATGCCTTCACTTATCCTGTTCTCTGCAGGTGGTATGATGGAATTAAGGTCTTCATTGCTCTCCTCTTTTGGTCTTTTCTACTTTAAGATGTGCTTTTACCATCCACTCCAAAACCCTACAACTCTACATCATCTTTCATCGCCCAACAAATACCAAATTAATTCAATTGTATTCGTTTGTGTGTGTATTAGTAGAATTCTAGATTTGTAATTGTTTTCTCTTCTTAAAGAAAAGTTAAAACTGTTCTATTATTTTCTGGCTTCCATTATTTCTCTTTAGAGGGAAATTGATTTTTATTATTTCTTTTTAAAATATTCTATAATTCTCAGGCTACTTGGAAGGTATTTTTTTTCTTTACCTTGGGTTTTAAGCAATTTCACTCTGATTCTTTTAAGTATAGGATCTTTAAGAAAAGTAGTGTCTGTTTTGAAAATGTTAGCTCAATTACCTCTTTAACTAATTTAGCTGCTCCATTCTCTCTCTCTTCTTCTAACCCATTAACATGTATCCTCTTTTCTTACGCAAAATGTATAGAAATTTTGGCAAGATTCTTGGCAACCAAGTTCTTACTGGGGAACCATCCCCATTGTGATAAGTGTGAGGAATATGAAAGTTGAGGGGTTGCAGAAAATAAGCTGTAACCCATTGCAAAGGAAAGAAATGGACCTTAATCTCTGCAATGTAAAGACAGGAGTGGTGCCTTCTTAGATATAATATATATTTTGGGTAGAGAAACTGTCTTACTATCACTGAAATTCTATAACATGGATATTATATACCAATAAAGCCAAGTCTAATTTCAAAGCGAATGCTGTTAATACTATCTTTTACATTCCATTACTTAAATGAGTATCAGATAATTGCTTTGCTTTTTGTTCTTGCAGGGGGTCTGTATTTCATCACACAGAAAATAATTTTAAAGTAATATGAAAAGTTCTCTTGCATACAATAAAAAGATGAAAATGAATAGTACATGTGTATTTCCTTAACCAAATTTTTTGTTGTTGTGGGACAGAATGAGCTAACAGTCCCGTTAATTCACTTAGGAAAATAAGAGTGGGTGAAGTAGAGAATAACTTTGTAAAGTGATATTTTTACCAGCAAAGGTGCCCTTTTGTCTTCTCTTTAGTATACTTAATTATTTATACTTAATTCCACTGAGGAAAGTAATTTTATGAACTTAGTAGTCTATAATTAATGGCCAACATTTTCTCAAGGTGCTTACTTTTCATTAATGAGCAACTGTTCTGCTTGATTTGCTGTGCAAACTGAAGGGTATGCTCTTAAATTAGTTAAAATATCTAATTGTTATCTGAGGAGAAGGTAACATAGACATCTATTTAAATGATCTATCTTTTCTATTAAATACAATTATATTGCTTAAAAATATGTAGTAGTCATCAAGAATCGTGGCATACTTATTTTCTACTTACCAAAGAAAATCCTATAGCTCATAAGGTCACTTTTTGTTTCTAAAAACTCCTTTTGCAAATTAATGGAGTTTAAAGTAATGAGGTTCATTTTATATATTACATACTAAAATTATTTTAGACAACTTTTTGAAACTATTTCTATATTATATTCAAGCTTTGGAAAACATAAACACAACTACAAACACACCTGGTATATTAGAATACAGAGCAAAGGTTAATTGTCTGATTCAAGTTTCCTCCCAGATAGAGCTACTACACTGCTTTTTGTCAACATTTCCATAGAGTATGGCTGGAATTAATAATGACCAAATTAGGGTCCCAGAGGTTATAGAAATCTCAGATTGATCTTCCAGATTTTAAACTGAGATATGGTTAAATCTTTCCTCTCCTTAGTCCTTCTCAGTGGGATGCTGTTCAGTTTTCAAGTTGTTTCTTCTTTCCCTATAGAAACATGACTACAGACTATAATGATACATTATAGGAGCTTCCCCTCTTATGCAATATTGAAATGGAGTACATATTGGTTCCCGATATCCTTTTGGGAATATTCCCTCATCCAAGATTTTCTACATGTAGAGTATCTCTGGTGTTTTGCCTGCCCAGCATTATAAATCAATAGCACATAAATTCACCTGATATTATTTGGGTAGGGAGTTGTTTCCATTTCCACCTCTTTCACTTGAGAGGTAAGCATAGACAAAGGCTTAGAAAACAGATACTTGTCAGACAAGCTCATATTTAGAGGATCCCATGTTTGGAGGATGCCAGAGCTCCCATCTCCAAATACGGCACACCCAAGGGTCCTAGATTTTAGTCAGTCACATGTTACCTTCAAGATATTCCTCATAGCTCAATACCACCTGTTCTGACATTTATTTAGTACTTTTTTCTAATTTTATTTTATTAACTAAACTTTTATTTTTAAATAATTTAAAATTCACACACATTTATAAGAAATATTAGAGATCTCATGTATCCTTTACCCAGTTTTCCCCAATGATAACATACTACAAAACTATAGTACAATAGCACAACCAGGATATCGACACTTGTATAATATGTCAATCTTACTCAGATGTCATAGGACTTACCTGTATTTATTTGTATGTGCATGTATATTTAGTTCTATGTAATTTAATCACACATGCCAGTTTATATATCCACCATCACAGTCAAAAGAGATAATATTCTCATTACCATAGAATCCTTTGTGTTACCATTTTATAACCACTTCTGCCTTTACCTTGTTTCTAAACTCTTGTGACCACTCATCTGTTCTCCATCCCTTTAGTTTCATTACTTAAATAGAATCATACATATTATAATTTTTTGTCACATATGATTTAGAAATTTTGAGAGTAATTTATTGTATATACTTATATCTGCTCTTTCCATTCTTCTTTCTTTCTTCCTATACTCCAAGTTTTCTTTGTTTATAATTTCTTTTCTATTAAAAAAAAAAATCACTTTACCCAGCCATTCTTTAAGGGTAAATCTGCCAGTGATAAATTTCTTAATTTTCTTTTATCTGAGAACTTCCTCATTTTTCCTTCTTCCTTGAAGGATAGTATTGTTAGATATAAAATTAATAGTTGACAATAGTTATCTTTCAGCACTTGAAAAATGTTGTGACACTTCCTTCTTGCCTCCAAGCCTTCACTTGAGGAATTTGCTGTCATTCAAATTAGCGTTCCCCTATATGAAATGTGTCAGTTTTCTCTAGGTTTTAATAATTTTTTCTTTGCCTTCAGAAGTTTAATTATGGCATGTATCAGTGTAACTTGGTTCACATTTATCTTATTTGGATTTACTCAGCTCCTTAACCATATATAGGGTATGTCTTCGGAGATTGTTTTCCTGGAATCTAGGAAGTTTTTAGCCTTCTTTTCTTTGAATATTCAGTAGCTCCATTCTTTTCTTTCTTCCTTTCTCTCTCTGTTGTTTTCTGTTTTTTGTTTTTCTTTTTAAATTCAATGTTTGTTATTTTGCAACAGGTTCCTGAGGCTATGTTCTCATTTTTGTCAATGTACTTTGTTTGTTTTGGTAAAATTGGGTAAATTCTATTTATCTCTCCTCAAATTCACTGATCCCATCATCTACTGTCTCCACAATTCTGATAAACTTTTTAGAGAGTTTGTTAAGTTAGTTATTGTATTTTTCAGTTGTATAATCTTCGATAGATTGGTTTGTTTTTAATTTATTCTTTTTTATCGTTAAATTTGTTGGGGTGACATTGGTTAGTAAAAATTACATAGGTTCCAGGAGTACAATTCTACAATACATCTTCTAAAATAGTTAATTGTTATCCTAGGAGAAGGTAACATAGACATCTATTTAAATAATCTACCTTTTTTTATTAAATACAATTATATTGCTTAAAAATATGTAGTAGTCATCAAGAATCATGGTATACATATTTTCTACTTACCAAAGAAAATCCTATACAATTCTATGTGTTGTGTTTTGTGTTTATCACACAGAGTCAGTTCCCTTTCCATCACCAAACATTTGAGACCCCCTTTGCTATAGCTTCTTTAGCTTTGCTGAAATTTATTTTTTCATTTGTTCCAAAAATATGCTTGTTGAAGTATATTTATGATGATTGATTTGTTAGATAATTCCAACAGCTGATTTGTTTTGGTATTGGCATCAGTTGATGGTCGTTCAAGTTATAATTGCCCTGATTCTTGGTATTGGTGATGGGTAAGTAGGTGAGAGTCACCTAAGAATCAGTAGGGAAGGAGACTATTTTGCCTGGCTGCTTATTGTTAGAGGGGCTCCTGATTGACTCCGCCTTGTTGGTGCTACTTGTTGCTAGTGGTAGAATTTCAGTTTGATTTATGGAGAAACATGCATACCTGAAATGCCTTCTGTTGTTATGTTGGGAGTCAGAAGATACTCTACCATACTGGAGTTTAGTTCTGGAGTCCCTAATTAATAAATCTTCCCCCACCCCCTGACACACACACATTTCAGAATCTTCATTTGGTTTCTTGTGTTATTTCCAGTAGCTATAGTTATACTTAGTAAGAAATGGCAGGGATAAAAAGTTTATGCCATCTTCCCTGGACTAAAAGTCTCTTATTTTATTTTTTTATGGATTCAAATTCTTTACATAGAATCATTCCAAGAGTTAAAGCCTAAATGATTTTTAAAATTTATAAAATTCAAGGAGATTGGCAAGATGGCGACCAGAGAGGAAGTTCTAAAACCTCTCCTGGAAAATACAATTAAACAACCAGCTGGGATCCAAGGTGGGAAACTCTGAGTGGCACAGAGACAATGGAGAAATCCACAATCACAAGAAAACACCTAAAGATTAGAGAAAGGGGGGCAATCAGGAGAGAAGGTAGGGAGCAAAGATGGATCACGACCCATCACTGCCACAGCTAACTAAAGGAACTAGAAAGAAATCAGAGAGCAGCATGATATAGGGGAGGGGAGAGGCCAAATGATGACAAGACTGGAAGCCAGACCAGCAGGAATGCAGGGAAACCAGCAGGGAGCTGGATCTAAAAGTGACGTGTTGGAGTCAAAGCCTTGGAGCTGAGCATTGAGGCTCTGAGTAGCAAGGAAGCTGAGTGAGGCACTGCTAGATGGGATTGGGTCTCCTGATATAGCATCACGGCTCCCAGGTCTCATGCCCAACTCAGGTCTCTCACTTTCAAACGCTGCCCGGAGTGGTTTCTGTGGAAATGAATCACTGAAATGCAGCTGGGGGTGAAATGCTGCAGAAAGGACAAGAATGGGTTTGACAGAATTGGCCTCTACAATGTGAATGTCCTCAGCCTGCATTCCATCTGCTGCCCTTGTCTCCCCCAGTTTATCCAACAAACGCAGGAGGCAGAGCAGCCTCAGCTTGCATTTTATTTGCCTCACCCTTCTCCCGAGCTTCCCCAATGAACTGCAGGAAGTTGAGAGAGCGTGGATGGCTGTTCCCCACTTCCAAACACTAGTAGAGACCAGAGATACAGCCTAAACACTGCCCCTTTCTCCCAAAACTTGTCCCCCAGTGCCAACTAGTGTCTGTTCTACAGCAAGACACCACAAAAATATTAATCAGAGAAATAAAATGATTTCCTGGGCTCTGCTGGAAATAAAACCTTCATGCTGAAAAAGAACACTACAGACAATATAAGTAATTTAGGATTTAAAGCTGCTCAGAAAGAAGATAAAAAATCTCCAAAAAAGGATTTTATAGATCTAAAAATTTATGAACTAACTGACAGAGAATATAAAATAGCCATTCTAAAGGCACTCAGAGAAATGAAAACATACTGGCAAAACACCATAGATGAGATGAATGATCTCAGAAAGGAAATCTGTGAACAAATGGAAGAGTTTAACAAAGAAATTCAAACTGTAAGGAAGAATGAGATGAAAATTTGAGAGATAAATAATACAATAAAAGAAGTGAAATAAAAGAAATGAAATAACTGCCATAGGAAACAGGGCCAACCAGATGGAGGAAAGAACTAGTGATATTGAAGATTGGAACATGGAAATATCTCAAAAAGAGGAAGATAGGATATACAGAACCAAAACAACAACAACAACAACAAAAACCAAAAAACAAAAAACAAAAAAACGGAGAGAACTCTGCAAGAACTATCTGACTCTGTGAGACTAAACAACATCAGGGTAATAGGATTGGATGAAGGAGCAGAGTGCACTACAGAGAACATAAACAAATAGTAGTTGAGAAATTTCCAATCCTATGGAAAGATCTGGGACCCCAAATTCAAGAAGAAAATAGGTCCCCTAGATACCTGGACCCTAGCAGTTCTTCTCTAAGACACATAGTGCTGAAAATGTCAAAAACCAAAGACAAAGAGACATTTCTCAAGGCAGCTAGGGAAAAAAGAACTATAATCTTTAGAGGTAAATTCATCAGGCTGGCATTAGACTTCTCAGCAGAAACTCTACAAGCCAGGAGGGAGTAGAATCAAATATTCAAAATATTAAAAGAGAGAAACTTCCAGTCAAGAATAAATTATCCAGCAAAATTATCCTTCACATATGAGGGAGAAATAAAAACCTTCTCAGACACACAGGAGCTTAGGGAATTCGCCAGCAAGAAACTGGCACTTCAAGAAATACTGAAGGAGGCTCTTTGACCTGAAACAAAACATCAGAATAAATGGAATAGATTTGGGACAACAAAAAAGAAATAAAAATTTTAAAAATAAATTAAAAATAGAAAGTAATGTTCATAGGCAATCCTCATATATCAATCATCAGTCTAAATGTTAATGGACTGAACTCATCAACAAAAATACACAGAGTAGCAGACTAAATTAAAAAACAAAACCCATTCATATGCTGTCTCCAAGAGACACAGCTTAGCCATAAGGACAAAAACAGACTCAGAGTGAAAGGATGAAAAACAATCTTCCAAGCAAATGGTAACCAGAGAAAAGCAGGAGTTGCCATACTGATATCTGATGAAATAAACTTCAGGTTAAAAATGATAACAAGAGACAAAAATGGACATTACATACTGATAAAAGGCACAGTATGACAACAAGAAAACTTGACATTAATTAATATGCTCCCAATCAGGAAGCACCAAAATATATAAAGCAACTACTAACAGATCTGAAAGGAGAAATTGACAAAAACACAATCATTGTAGAAGGCCCAAACACCTACTTAACAGCCATGGACAGATCATCCAAACAGAAAATAAATGAGGAAATACCAGCTCTAAATGACATTACAGCAACTGGGCATACTTGACATTTACAGACACTTCATTCAGCAAAAAAAGACTATACCTTCTTTTCTAGTGCACATGGAACATTCTCAAGGATAGACTATATGCCGGTACACAAAAGTATCAGCAAATTCAAGAAGATTAAAATAATATCAAGTGTATTCTCAGACCACAAATCTCTGAAATTGGAGATCAACGGTAAAAGGAAAGCAGAAGAAACCACATATACATGGAGATTAAACAACATCTTATTAAAAAATTACTGAATCAAAGGACAATGAAAGGAGAGATTAAAATACATAGATACTAAATACAACCTATCAAAATCATTGGGACACAGTGAAAGCAGTAATAAGGGGAAATTTATATCACTATAGGCCTATCTTAAGAAACAAGAAAAATCACAAGTAAACATTCTAACATCCCATTCAAAAGTACTAGAAAAGAATAAAAAACACCCAAAGTCAGCAGAAGGAAAGAAATAATAAAAATTAAAGCAGAGCTAAATGAAATGGAGAGTGGAAAGACAATAGGAAAAATTAATGCTACAAAGAGCTGGTTCTTTGAGAAAGTCAACAAAATTGACAAACCCCTGGCTAGACTAATCAAAGGGTGAAAGGAAAGGACACAAATATCCAAAATTAGAAATGAAATGAAAGAAATTACCACTGATACCACAGAAATATGAAGTGTTATAAGAAAATATTATGCAGGGTTTTATGCCATTAAGTGTAACAACCTAGAAGAAATGGACAAGTTCCTAGAAACCTATAGCCTACCTTGTCTGAACCAAGAAGAACTGGATAATCTAAATGACCAATCAATAGTAAAGAAATTGAAATACTATCCACAACCTCCCTAGAGGTAAAAGCACCGGACCAGACAGTTTCACCAAAGAATTTTACCAAGCATTCAAGGAAGATTTAACACCTATCCTCCTTAGATCTTTCCAAAAAGTGAAGATGAGGCAATACTTCTTAACTCATTCTATGAGGCCACCATTACTCTAATATCAAAACCTGGTAAAGACAACACAAAAAAAGAAAACTATAGACCAATATCGCTGATAAACACAGATGCAAAAATTTTAAACAAAATATTAGCAAATAGAATACAAGAATACATCAAAAAGATCATACATCATGATCAAGTGGGATTCATCCTAGGAGCACAAGGGTGGTTTAACATATGAAAATCAATTAATGTGATACACCACATAAACAAAATAAAAGATAAAGATCATATGATCATAACAATTGATGCAGAAAAAACATTTGACAAGATAAAACATCCATTTATGATCAAAACAGAATAAAATGGTTATAGAAGGAAAGTATCTCAACATAATAAAAGTCATATATGACAAACCCTCAGCTAATGTCGTACTGAATGGGGAAAAACTGAAGCCCATTTTCCTAAAATCAGTAATAAGACAGGGATGCTACTTGTCACCACTGCTATAGAATATAGTACTGGTAGTTCTAGCCAGAGCAATCAGGCAAGAGAAAGGAGTAAAAGATATCCAAATTGGAAAAGAAGAGGTCAAATTGCATTATTTGGAGATGACATGATCCTTTCTATAGAAAATTCCAAAGACTTCACCAGGAAACTATTAGAAACAATAAATGAATATAGTAAAGTTACAGGATACAAAATCAATGTACAAAAATCAATAGCATTCCTATATACAAACAACAAATCCTCAGTAAAAGAAATGAGAGAGTCAATACCTTTTTTTGTCACAACAAAAAGAGTGAAATACTTGGGAATTAACTTAACAAAGAATGTGATGGACTTGTACACGGAAAATTATAAGACACCTTTGAAAGAAATTGAGAAGATCACAAAGAAGTGGAAAGATATTCTGTGTTCATGGATAGACTTAACATTGTTAAAATGGCCATATTACCCAAAGCAAGGTACAGATTTAATGCCATAAAAATACAAATTTTATTACCATAAAAATCCCACATACTTTCATGAAATAGATAAAAAAATTATCAGATTTATATGGAACCACAAAAGACCTAGAATTGCCAAGGCAATACTCCATAAAAAGAATAAGGCTGGTGGTATCACACGCTCCAATATTAATTTACATTACAAAGCATCACTAATCAAAACAGCTTGGTATTGGCAGAAGAACAAACACACAGACCAGTGGAACAGAATTGAAAACTCAGAAATAAATCCACAAATTTATGGACAGATAATTTTTGATAAAGGAGCAAAAAATATGCAATGGGGAAAAGACAGCCTCTTCAGTAGATGGTGCTGAGAAAAACTGGAAAAACACTTGCAAAAGAATGAATCTGAGCTGTGAACTCTCATCATATACTAAAATTAAATAAAAATGAATTAAAGACCTCCACATAAGACCTGAAACAATAAACTGTATAGAATAAAACATTGGTTCTAAACTTATAGACTAGGGCTCAAGGAGGACTTCATGAACCTGACCTCAAAGGCAAGGTAAATAAAAGCAAAAATAAATGAATGGGACTATATCAAACTAAAAAGCTTCTGCACAGCAAAAGAAACCATTAATGAAGCAAAAAGAGAGCCAACTGAATGGGGGGAAATATTTGCAAACAATGCATCTGATAAGGGTCTAATATCTAAAATCTGTAAAGAACTAATATGACTTAACAACAAAAAAACCCAAACAACCCAATTAAAAAGTGGGCAGAGGACCTAAACAGAAACTTCTCCCATGAAGAAATACAAATGGCCAACAGACATATGAAAAAATGCTCAACCTCAATTAGCTATCAGGGAAATGCAAATCAAAACCACAATGAGATATCACCTCACACCTGTTAGAATGGCTGTTATCAACAAGACAAGGAATAACAAGTGCTGGAGAGGATGTGGAGAAAACGGAACTCTCGCATACTGCTGGTGGGAATACCAATTGGTACAACCACTATGGAAGATGGTGTGGAGTTTTCTCATAAAATTGGGAATGGAGTTACCATATGACCCAGCAATCTCCCTTCGGGGGATCTACCCAAAAAACTTGAAAACCTTAGTCCGCAAAGACTTACATACTCCAATGTTCATCGCAGCACTGTTCACAGTGGCCAAGACATGGAAACAACCAAAGTGCCCTTTGATGGATGACTGGATAAAGAAGCTGTGGTACATATACATAATGGAATATTACTCAGCTACAAGAAAAGATGAAATACTGCCATTTGTGACAAAATGGTTGGACCTAGAGATCATGCTTAGTGAAATAAGCCAGACAGAAAAAACCAAGAACCACATGACTTCACTCATATGCAGAATATAAAACTGAAAGCAACAAAGAAAAACAAACAACAAAACATCATGCACACAATCAATAGTTTTAGGGTTATTTGGGAGTAAGGGGGTGAGAGTATGAGAAGAGGAAGGGGGCGGGAGAGGAGAAAGGGGGAGCCAAATATGTGGTGATGGAAAGATAACTCACACTGGGTGGTGAACATATAATGCAACAAATAGATGATGCACTGCAGAATTGTACACCTAGAACCTCTGTGATTCTTGATAATCAATGTCACCCCAAGAAGTCTAACAATAAAAATATTTTTATAAAAAATTCATAAAATCTATAATTTATAAAATTATCACCATATCACTGATATCATTATGTATATCTATGTTTTTAGCCATGGAAATAATAAATTAAATTTATTTACATTAGATTTGTTTATTCAAATATGTATCTTAAATATAGTCTTCTTGGATACAAAGCTACAGAGTTCCTTCATGCAAAAGAGCTAGCTATATTTTTGAGGACCTCATATATTAGAAGGGAGTTTTCTGGAATTTTTAACCTAATATAATCAATTTAACTCATAATAAAATAATCTTTCCTGGTAAGATTACGTTTTCATATGATCACTTAAATATAGGACCAACAGTGCAATGGGGCAGAGGTCAATCAAATTTGATTGATGACGGACACTGAAATGTGTATGATGACTTTAACAGACACCATGAAAATTATTCTAGGGCCAGAAAATTGTTAGTTCCAAGAAAATGCACTGTTGAGGGCTAGATGAAATATCAGGAGGGTCAAATCTTAGCAGCACTCTATAAATTTACCAAATTGAATAAGATCAAAACATTGCATCCTAACATGATGAGCTGAAAATTAAATTACTCCTTCCTGCATTCAGCCAATTTCCCAATATCAACATTCCTTTTGATACTATAATCCTTTGTGCACAGAAAATGTTTAAACCTGATTTGCTTGGATAAATTTTAGATTTTTACTTATATATGAGTATATAGGCCAATGCTCTAGAGATTATTCTCTGCTGTGGAATTCACAATTAATTTGTCCTTAGAACCACTGAAAATGGCTAATTACTACCAATATCCTAATATATTTTCAGAAAATACTGTACCAAATTTCACATACAAGGGTGTTGAATTGGGCCTAAGTCATGCCATATTGATCTGTGTAAGGATGGATAAGCTCAGATTCAGAAAAATATTCATATGCAATTGTGATTTTGCAAGTAAGTACCTCCTCTTAAAGTTACATTGGAATTAAAGGCAAAAAGGTAGACATCACTCCCTGCTTTAGAATTAATATACAGCAGGTTAGTCAGTGACTGCGACTTGTTGTTAGTGCCCAAGAGATCATGCTCTGTTTCAACAGGCCATCTGCTGAGGGTTAGAAAAGAGAAACCTGGAGAATCCTAACCTAAGTAAAGTTGAAGTTGTGTCTGGACAATTTTCGACCAGCAGGTTATGAGCACAGACTACATCTGGATCACAGGGATGTCCTTAAACTCTGGTTGTTCATGAAGGTTATCAGGGCTTAGAAATAAGAGGAGGTAATATTATGAAGTATATGGGTAATGGGATTCCATCATACTTTCTTCAGATGGAATTTGGAAGCATGAATTGACTAATGTTTGCTCCTTGAATAAAGAACCCAGGTAAATGCCAGGGAAGTCCTACTTGGAAGAGACCCAGGTTGGAAATGTGGCTGGAGACTGCCCCCACAGATTTGCTCTCAGTGTGGCAGAGTAGTGGCATGAAGTAACTTTACCATAGAGAGTAAAGGGCTGAGCAAGGAAATGAAAGTGACCCAGCGCTTTCTCCAGGTGTAGCAAATAAAGGTGTCGTGACTGATATCACTGAAATCTTGCTTTGGGTGGCAGAATAGGGAGTAATTGCCAACACTGAGACTTGTTCCCAGAGAAATGTTTTGTTTTCCTGTCTGTCAAAGAAGATTTGACCTTTTTTTACTCAGCTGCTTCTTTTTCCTTCCCTTCCCACCACTGACTGCAGTAGTATTTGCTGCTTTAGCTAGATTCTTTGGTTTTCAATGCTGCAAATTGAAACAGAAATTGGGAAAAAATTCATAACTCTAGAGTGGAGAAAACTGAGGATAATTGAAGCTTATAGTTGAAATAATTTACACAATATAATGTTGAGAAAGAGCAAAGCAATTAGGAGAAAAAGAGAAAGTCAGGCTAACTGTGGGGAACCCAGATGATTATGACACGAAGAATATGATGGAAGAGCAACTACAGGATACTTGGGAAACAGTTGGAACAAGAAAGCAAATGTATAATTGTGACAGCTTGCATTTTCCAAAAATGGCCACAGAGTCTCATATCTCACGTGCTTTTCTGAAAGGTGAACTTGACATTTCCCTATCTAGAGTGGGGAGTCATTTCCGCTCCTCTGGAATCTGGACAGGCTCTGACTGCTGTCTAACCAACAGAGTACAATGGAGGGGTTTTCTGCATGTTCTGAGTCTAGGTGAAAAGACTAGGCAGCTTCCACCTATTTCTTCTGGAAAATTTGCTCAGAACCCAACTGCTCTCTCTCAGAGTCTGGCTTCCGTGTTATGAGAAACCTAAACACATGGAGAGATAGGAAGTTGGGGCCTCAGTTAACAGCCTCAGCTAGGCCCACTTTGAGTCGTTCCATCCCTGTAGTCAAATATGAGAAGAAGCTTCTGGCCCGCAGTCAGCTAAAGAACAAGTCCGTGTGGAGCAGACACAGCCATCCTTGCTTTGCCCTGTCTCAATTCCTGACCCACAAATCTGAGCAAAGTAAAATGATTGTTTTCTATGTCATTGATCTTGAGGTGTTTTTGCAACAATAGATGACAGAAACATAATGCTGTACATTTGTATTCCTTTAATGAACTTGATGAGATTTAGTAAAAATGAAACTATTTTTTAAAATTACATTTGGCTATTGAAAAGTGTTTATTGGAAGTTGTGTAATGTGGAGACCATAGTAACCAGACTGTATATTAATGTAGTGAACTTGATTTTTAGTTTAGTTCAACTACCATTTGTTAGGGAGAATGTTTTCTGTAGTGTTGTATATTTAATGAAATATAGTTTCTTAGAGATGTTTCTATGGGATAAGAGGAGAGTAGAGAATGTGTGTGTGTGTGATCTCAGTTGGTGATGTTCTCAGGTAATAGATGACAAAGATCATTAAGACTTGTACAATTTTGAATCAATTCCAGAAATCTTAGAAAAGGGAATGAAAAGGAAATTAAAAATTACACTGAGAAAATTAGGATTCAATAGTAAAATTTAATAACATGATTTAGCGTAACCATATATAGTATGCTCAGTCATAAAATGTTAGTTCTAAACAGAAAAAAATTATTTTAAAAATTTATATTAGTAAGTTTTTATATGAAGTAAAATAAGAGATTTTAAAAGTAAAGTTCAAATGAATATATCAACAAGAACTCATGATCTTTACAATAAAAATGGATTTCTCATTTCATTAATAAAATGATTTAAGGACTCCCTCTTATAAGGTCACTTGCCTGACATAGGATTTATGATTCACTAGTGCCTAGACTTCGGATTTCTAATATTCTCTCTTAACAGCCACTCACAGAACAATTGGGCTCATGTCTTGGCACATAAAAAATTAAGACCATCTTAGAACATTTTGTTTTCAGAAACAGGGAGACTCTCTGGATTAGAGTTAAAATGGACAATTTGATTAGCCTGAAAAGAAAGCTCTTCGTGGACAAATTTTGACAATTAGAACATCAAGAGAAAACAATGATTAGTGTCAACACAGTATAAATTCTCAGTATATAAAGTAAGTTTGCATTGTTGAAACAGAAATGCAAATTTTCACATAAAGTATGTACTAAAAGTTAGTTATTTTGCCCACATAAGTTTATAATAGTGTCTCCAAAGGTAATGTCTTTCTCCTTCTCTCTTTCTCTCTCTTTCTCTCTTTCTTTCTTTCTTTTCTTCTTTTTTCTTCTTTCTCTTCAACAGGAAAGCAAATTTCAGTGCTATGTAGTTAATAATAATTATAATAACAGCATCACAGACAGTTGCTGGAACAATGCATTATTACAGAGGTCTTCATAAGTCAATAACCATTTCTTCACAAAATTTGAAGCAGTAGGTCGTACACACTATTTAACTTCTAGCAGTGTCTGAGTCTCACAGCCATAGAGTAATAAAGGTGAAGACTAACATCATAACTTAGTCCTATCCTGGGCTCGCTAGGTATCCATAGTGAAAGTCTTTCCTCATTCTCTCTTCAGCACCAACTAGAATAAGCCTATTTTGTTGCACGTAAGAATTGTGCTGTAAATTTTCAACATATATTGCAAGAAATGTTAAAGCTTTCTATGTCTGTAAGTTTTCCAGTCGTTTTCATTTGTTTAGGTTACTATATGAGATACCCAGCAGAGCAGTCAGCAGAAGTTAATTTTTAAAAGATTATACAAAAATGAGAAAGCAAGAGGCCAAAGCAATCAACTTAACATCATTTTATTTTTATTCAATCACATAAGGGAGTGAACTGTTAAGGATTTTAGAATATGTTGACTAGAAAAAGAGAGAAAAACATTAGATTCTCTTGAATAGCTGTGAAAAGGATGCTTTTCCCCTTCTTTCAGCTAAGGAATTCATCTACATATATTTTATGAATAAAGCATGTCTTGCAATGATGAATTTTTAAAATAGAAATATGTAATTAAATGATGCACATTGTAAAAATAATGACTGAAATATGTACTCATTTATAATTTGGAAATTCTCTTAATAAATGCTATGTGATGTGCAAAGAGCAATTGTTGTAATTGTCTATTTTGCTTTTGTGTTCTTCTCTGTTCATTTTTCCTCCCATCGTTGACATCTCTGTTCCTTTTCACAAGTCTTTTTATTTTTCTCAGTTTGGAATCATTCCCTAATCACAGAAAGGGCAGCCAGTCCCAACTCAGATTTAAGAGGTGCCCTTGAAATGTCAACTTTCCTAATCCAAGAGGGTTGATTAGAGCATTTTAGCCAAGTTTCCCAAGGAGAACAAGCAGCATACAAGTATTGCATTTCTGAAGTTTTCCCTGCCCTGAATGATTACCAGCTTCCTTTAGATGCATATTCTCAAAGGCTCCCAAAACATACTTTTATTACAGTACTTTTTGAAAAATATAATAGTTTGTTTACTCATTGCCCTTCCTATTAGACTTATGCTCCTTGAGGGTAAGGATCATGTATTTTCTTCATTAGAGTATTTGAAATATTAGTACCTATCTGTGCAGAACACATAGGAGACCTCTATGAATATTTGTTGAATAAAGCAATGGAAGTATTGATTAATCAACTAATTAATAAGCTATTGAAGATGGGACCTCTGGTACCTGTTTTTTCATGGAATATAATCAAGCACCAGTTTAAACTATTACTGGATATTTTATTTGTTTATTTATAGGTCAAGGTATAAGGTTCTATTATGCATTGATAATAAAAGTTATTTAATGAGTATCAATTAAATATCAGGAACTATTTTAGTTTCTGGGAAAGAATGATCAATGAAACTTATAGAAATCTCTTTCATCAGGGGCCCAAGAAGTGATGTGAAAAGCATAAATATCAAATAACAGTGTAGGGAATAACAGAATATAGTGTTTTGATTGTAAGTTAACAGGAGGTATCTCAGAGAAGGTAATTACTTCAGTAGAGCCTGAAGAGGCAGACTATGAGGATATCTTGGGGGAAGAACCTTCTCAACTTTTATTCAGAGAAAGATTGGGAATTGTAGTTTTGAATAGAGGACTACTACGATATGACGTCCACTTATGGAAATGATTTTCTGAATGCTGAGGAGAATATATGTTATGGGAGCAAGAGTAAGATCAAGAAGATATAGTGGGGAGTTCCCTGGTTGTGTAGTGGCTTAAGGCTTGGGCGCTGGCGCTGTCAATGCTGCAGCCTGGGTTCGATTCCCAGCAAGGGAACTACCCACATTAAAAAAAAAAAAAGACTGTAGTGGGTTAAATAGTCTTTTAGGAGATACCTGCAGGTGTTAAGGTGACAGTGGTGGGGGTAGCAAAACGTTGTCAGATTTAAACGTATTTTTTCAGAATAGAACCAACAGAATGGATGGGATAGGCAGTGTAAATGAAAGTAAGGAGTCAATGATGTCTCTAATTTTTTTCCTGTGAGCAGTTGATTGAATGGAGGTGGCATTTACTATGATGGGAAGTGCTGAGGATATAGGAGTTTGGTTACTTTCTGTTTAACTATGAGATATCAATTCAATATCATAGCGATGTTGAGTAGGAAATTGATTATAAGTTTGGAGTTAAAGGTTTAAATATTTGGCCTGAAGATATAATTCCTGGTGTCATCATTATAACCACATTATTGAGCCAAAAAATATCAGCACCTGGAAAATTAATACATAGAAGAAAAAAGTAAAAACACTGAGATCTGAAGTTACATATGTGTCAATACCTACATCATTCCTTCTGATCATCTCTGCCTTCTTATTAAATGCTCTGTTTTGTCCTTGGATCTTTTCAATTTTTTTTCTTGACACTGCCCTCTATCTTAAATCCTACTTTGACATCAGCTTAAATGTCATTCCCTCATGGAGGCTTTTTCTGATCTTCTAGAAAGATTAAACATAATTTCTATAAACTCCAGCACCATGCTTGTTACTATTTAGCCCTGTGTAACACACATCACATTTCTATAATCTGGTAAATGGCATTATGTTATATGACCCCTGAGGTCAGGTTTTATATTTGTCTTAAGTTTAGTGTACCATACACTGGGTTCTCAATATCTTATTTGTCAAACTCAATTGGATTGTTAACCAGAAACCAGTGTCTTCTGACTTGTTTGGTCCATTATGACACTAGATTGATTATTATCAAATAGTATTCCAGAACTAATGTGAGTCTTAAACAGAAACCTCAGTTGTCTGCATTCACATTTCCATTCCATTGCCATTCTATTCCATTGCCATTCTGACCTAACAGTAATTACATAGAGTGTTAATTGTCTTCCAATAGGAGGAATAATGATAAAATTACATAGTACATTCCTATAACAACACTCAAATTACTGTTTTAGATTCCTCCCCAATTTATAAGCATGTCCAGTGATGCTGATCCAATTTTTCACAAAGACATTAGCAAATAGGGTGGGTACAAAATGTATTTAAATTTGTAATTTAAAATATATGTTTGAATTTAGCAAAGTAGCAGAATACAAAGCCAACACACAAAATCAGTTGCATTTTTTCCTATACTAACACTGAATAATCTCAAAAGGAAAAAAGAACAATTTTATTTACAATAGCATCAAAAAGAATAAAATGTTTTGGAATAATTTAACAAAGATGGTGAAAGACTTACCCAATGAAATCTACATACCTTTTCTGAAAGAAATTAAAGGAGACAAATAATGGAAAGACTTCTCATGTTCATGGATTGGAAGATTTAATAATGTTAATATGTCAATACCACGTAAAATATTCTACAGATTTAAAGCAATCTCTATAAAAATTCCAGTTATATTTTTGTTTTTATAAATATAGAAAAACTCATCCCAAAATCATATGAAATCTCAAGGGACCCCCAAATAGCCAAGTGATCCTGAAGAAAAACAGAGGTGCAGGACTCATGTTTCCTGATTTCAGAACTCACCACAAAGCTACAGTAATCAAAACAGTGTGGTACTGACATAAATGCAGCCACACAGATCAAGAATAGAGTAAAATTCAGTCATAAACAATGGTACAAAATCAAGAGATTTTTGTCAAGGGTGCCAAGACAATTCAGTGGGGTAACAAAAGACAGTCTTTTCAACAAATGATACTGGAAAATCTGAATATTTACCTCCAACAGAATAAAGTTAGACCCTTATATAACACCGTAAACAAAACTTAACTCAAAATGGATCCATGAGCTAAATGTAAGGCCTAAAACTATAAAACTCTTACAAGAAAACATAGAGTAAAAGCTTTATGACATTAGATTTGGCAATGATTTCTTGGATACGACACCAAGGGCACAGCCAATAGAAGAAAACAATGGACAGATTCGGTTTTATTAAACTTTTTAAAAATTGTGCATCAAAAGACATTATCAAAGTAAAAAAGATAACCCACAGAATGTAAGAAAATATTTTCATATTTTAATATTTGGAACATATAGAGAAGTTCTTAAGCTCAACGACAAAATGATCCAATTTAAAAACGTGGGCAAAGTACTTGAATATATGTTTCTCTAAAGAAGATGTACAAATGACCAATGAACACATGGAAAGATGCTCAACATCATTAATAAATAGGGAAAGACAAATTGAAACTACAATGAGGTGCTACCTCCCACCCATCAGGATGACTACAATTAAAAAAATACTGAGACTCTCAAGTATCGGAAGATATGGAGAAACTGGAACACTTGTATACTGTTGGTGGAAATATAAAATGGTACAGAAAACCAGAATAACTGTTTTTCAAAAAACTAAAAATAGAATTATCATGTGATTCAGCAATTTCACGTTTGGTTATATATACAAAGGAATTGATTCAGTGTCTTGAAGAGATATTTGTTCACTCATGTTCACAGCAGCCATCATTTACAATAGCAAAAATGTGGAAACAGCCCGAGTGTCTATCAGTACAGGAATGTATAAGCAAACTGTGGTAAATACATACAATGGATTTTTCAGGCTTAAAAAAGGAAGAGAATTCTAATATATGCTACAATGTGAATAAACCTCAAGGACATTATGCTAAGTAAAGTAAGCCAGTCAAAAAAGACAAATACTGTGTGATTGCACTTATAGTAATCAAAATCATAGAGACAGCAAAAAATAGAATGATGGCTGCTGAGCCTGGGGGAAGGGAGAATGGGGAATTATTATTTAATAGTTCTAGGATTTCAGTTTGGCAAGATGAGAAGAGTTCTGGGGATGGTGGTAATGGTTGCTCAACAAATGTGAATGTTTTTAATACTATTGAACTCTATGCTTATAAACAGTTAAGATAGTAAAATTTATATTATGTGTATTTTACAACAATAAAAAAGTAAAATATACATATTGTGCTTGCATTTGGGCATGAATTAAAAAGGAGATTTCAGTTTTACATTTTAGAATTTTCATTTTAAATAGCTTTTGTAAACATTAAACATACAAGAAAATATAGCTGTTAGTTACTGAATTGGATGTAAGATGTGAGAGAAAAAAATAGAGACCCCCAAATTATCCAACTGTGAATTTTCATTAAATGCAAGTGGAGTTTTCCGTTTAAAAAGTGGTAGAGGGAAGATACTGAAGTTAATTTAGTTGCTGGACAGTCAGCTACACTGACTATATTTATCTTAGTATTCCTTTGGTTTTTATACTAACAGCCATCTTTATTAACAATGTATGTTATTTATATTTTCTCTGCCTACTATTAAAAATTGTAGAAAGCTAACCTTCTTATAGCAGTCCTCAGTGTTATATAAAGATACAATATATCTTATTCTATTAAACTGTGAATAATTCAAGTTCTTATTTGTATTTGCCTATGATAGAGTAATCCTTTTAAAACAACTTCATGTCTGCTCTCCTCAGAAATGTCTCTTATTACCCATGGCTTGTGGATAAAGATTTATTATTTCAGCCTGGATTTGAGACCATTTACAATTTAAATTTTGCTCCAATCTTTCTTTCTACAGTTATTTTTTACTATTCCTAAACACAAACCATTTAACTTCACCTCACAATAACAGACTTATCTAATTTTCACCCAAACACACTGTTCTTAAAACTTACTCTGTACTTTTACTCATGGTAATACCTATGCCTGGAATTTCTTTCTCAAATTTAAATTTCCAAGCCCTCCAGGATGAAAATCATTAAGTTATTTCCATACATTTCCATTTGTATCTGTGTCTCCAATCACCAAGATACCACAGCATTTGTTATTTTAATGATTATATTTATTCATTCAATGCATATTTATTGACCTCTCTAATTCCATTCAAAATTTGATTACCTTTGTGGGCCAGATAGTATTTACAGGGTCTTTGAAAATAGGAATTACCTTTTACTTTTTTTCTTTTTTTGCTTTTTGGTATGTGGGTAGTTCCCTGGCTGGGAATCAAACCTAGGCCACAGCATTGACAGGGCCAAAGCCTAGCCTCTACACCACCAGGGAACTCCACCTTTTACTTTTCACTCAAAACTTTCATAGCATTTGCTTCATGCCCTCAATAAATACTTGTTGAATGAATGAATGTCATTTGTAGATTTTAAATTCATTCAGTAGGTCAGTGCAGAAGATGCCGTTAGTACCCTGACTGCTAACCCATAGCTCACTGCAGCAAGTGCCTGTCTGTGCTCGGGGCTAGTGTCTTACACACGCCATCTTTGCCAAGACCTTCCCTTGACCTGTGGGCGTGACCTCAACTGGAGAAGCCTGGAGATTAACCACCTTCCATCTAACTGGTGATTGCCTGGTAAGGTGGTACAAAAGCTCAGCCACACTTGCCCTGAATTGGGACAAATTTATAGAACAATTACAGTCCAGAGCCTTTTCTTGCCGCTGTGCTACCCACCGTCAGGGCAAGGCCAGCCTGTACTTGTGACTACATTTTTATGTAACTCTTCGCCCTCATTCCTTACAGGTCCATCCTGTAGCACACTTCCTCAATAAATTATGAAAACTTGAATTGTTGTCTCAGGCTCTGATCAAAAGTGAGACTAAAACCTCTGGGTGGTCCAGTTTGGGACTTTTGCTTGGGATTCAGAGCTCTAAATGGGGAGTAATGCTGAGAACTAAACTGAGGCAATATAGTTTTGAGAACACAAAAAGTTTTTGTATGTTTTTGCTTTTGTTTGATTATTTTAAAAGATATATCCATTGAAAATTTTTGAGGTGGGTGAGGTTTGACTACTCTTTGAAAAATATCACTATTAAGTTATAATTAACTCACATCTCAGTCTAAATCTACCACCTATTCATATACTTAATGAAATATTGATTTGCAAACACACATACATAGAAAACATAAAGAATATAAAATTAAATATTTGTCAAAACTTTAGAAGTAAACGTATTCTATAATGACAGATTATTAAATAATAAGCAAAATATTGAGTTGTTTGATTACCTGAAAAGTATTATTTTCTGGGTTATCAGAATAAAGATGTCAATACTTATAAATTTGGATATATGGACAGAAAAGAAATTTTAGAGAAACTATGGTGAGTACAATAGTGCGTCTTTGGTTCTTTTGCATATAATTGGAAATTTTCATGGCTTAGCTTAGTCCAGGATTATAAAAGCGTTAAATGTTTCTGGATTAAAACATTTTATCCCAAGTTGAAGCTGTGTGTGTGTGTTTGAAATGAAAAAAGAAGATAAAAGCCAGGGAAATAATATTATGGGGCTAGGTGAACATGAGGAGCCCACAAAGAATATTGATAACGAGCAGGTGCTCTAGCCAGGTGGAAAATACTTAGAGAAGTGAGGCAGGAGTCAATAGGAGATGATGTTTCTCATTTTAAAATTCTCCATTAAGGTCATAAGAACTGGAGAGTGCCTATTGGACTAAGTAGTTAGGAATTTATTGTGATCTTTTCTGGGAGTGGATTGAGGAGTGAACGGGAGATAAGGCAACGAATGAAGTGGGGGATCACACTCTGATTTTAACAAGCTTGACATGAGCAGTATTGTTCTTTAAAGTGAAGAGTAAACTTAAAGATGGTAAAACTCATTCAAAGTGAGGGGCCAGATGTTCCCAGGGATAAGAGAGGTAAACTAATTAAAACCAGTATCGGAGGAAGGGGAAAACATTTAGATAAACACCCAGGTAATTAACTTGATAGGATTATCAATGAGAATGCAGATTCTATGACCAGTTAAAGATGGCATTATAAAAATAGCTTACCTTTAAAATATCTCCTATGCTAATTAGAAAGAACACTTGAGCTCATTGAACCATTGAATGAGGTGATACGCCAACTTTAATGTTCACAAAGTCACTTCTCAACATGTTATAGAGGCCCAGTTAGTACTTTCCTTCCATGTTCATTCTTACACTTAGGGTTCCGGCTCTTTTCAGAGCCATATTAACAGGAATAAGGAATGATCCATGCAGCACACCGAATAAAACACTTTGCTCGCAGGACAAGCTACACAGGACCTCTGCTCCCAGAGAGTGAGTTTCTCCCTATCTGCACTTGACAAAAAAAGTAAAACTATCATTTATGAAAATCTGCGTGTAGAAAGAAAATGATAAGAGCAATTGTCCTTCACACTGCTAACTGTCTTTTTTAAAATTTACTTTTCTTTATTTTTTATTATGGTAAAGTACATGCAACATAAAATTTACCGTCTTACAATTTTAAGTGTACAGTTAAGTGGCATTCGATATATTTGTAATTTTGTATAACCATCACTAACATCCATCTCCATAGCTCTTTCCATGCTCCAAAACTGAAACTCTGCACCGATTAAACACCGACTCCCCATTTCCTCCTCTCCACCCTACCCCAGCCCCTGGCAATCACCATTCTACCTTTTTTGTCTCCATGATTTTGATGATTCTAAGTGTCTCGTGTCACTGGAATCACAGAGTACTTGTCTGGTTTATTTCACTTAACATAATGTCCTCAAGGTTCATAAAAGTTTTAGCTTTGTCAGAATTTTCTTTCCTACCTTTTTAAAGGTGAACTCCAAGCAGTGACATATAAGATTAATGTGGGAGTCCACCTACACATTTATCCTAAGCAGATTGGACCAGGCAGTAGAAGATATAAGTTCTCTGGAATTTCCCATCTCAGAATCAGTCTTTTATATTTAACTCTTTTTCTCATGATGCCACTTTTTGCTGTTACAAATTCTTCTCAAATTCCTTCTAAATCTTTCCCCAAGGTAGAGTTAAGTAGACCATATGTGTCTCCACTTTTGATTTCTACCTATTTTTGTGCATTTTCCCCCATTATGATCCCATTATGATAAGGGGAAGGCCCTGTTGAGGGAATAACCTTGAAAAATTTTTGTGCCATTTTCAACTTTACTAAAATCTCATCACAATCTAGTTAAAATTCCCATGTGTCCTTGACTTACTTCACTTCCCACATTTTACTGATGACTTCCTCTCCACCTATACGGCCATTCAAGAATACCATCATTATAAATTAATCTGCTAAGAGATTAACTATAGTAGAAAGTCATGCCAGGAAGCTTACGTAGCTTCTTGTGTTGTCTGCCCCTTGAGAGTCCATGTGAATCTATAATGTAGTGAGAAGGCATTTGCCTCAGGCTCAGAGGTCCTACATTTTAGTCCCAATTTTGTTATATACCTACTATACACCTTCGCAAAGTTCTTGTGATTGAGTTTCTTTATGTTTAAAGGATCAGAATAATGTTTGCCCTACTGAACTGATAAGGTTGATGGGAAACTAAATGAGATAATGTACAAACACCTTGTAAATGTAAAGTACTATTTAAAGTTTTATGATTGTCATATAAGAAAAGAGAAATAAAACCAGCAGAACCTGAACCCTCTATTAAAACTCCGATTATGCCCCAAATTTTATGATAATGAATTAAAAGTAAACTAAAGAAAACCATTTCTTTTTAATTTATCAACTTTATTTCCAAGCCTCAAAACTTTAGAAAATGATGTTCTATTTCAACTAAGTGATGCCAGCTTTTCAAATACCACATGTTTTTTAGGCTTATCTTGACATTGTTTCTGAGTCTTGCAATTTCTATTTTGGCCAATTCGCTAAAGAAGTTAAAAAAAAAGAAAATATAACGAGAAATACAATGCAAGAAAAAAAATGATGAAATATTAAAGTCCAAAACATGTGGTTTGCCTGAGGGCAGGAAATGTTAAGTATGTAAAATCTAAGGTTGCTCTAAGGCTTAACTATATTTTGTAGCATTAGAAAGCAATAGCTCTAATTTCATAGGTATTATGCATTTTTTTCAATACTCTTTTTAAAAAATAGCGTGTTTTATCCACTGATAATCACTCTTATCTAGGAAGGAAAAGAAATTTATTATTTATTTATTATAAAACACCAGATCTAACAATAAGAAACTTTGTGAGGTCATCAGCCCCTCGCCTACTATCTGGCAGAAAATGCCTGTGTATAGTCAAAGTACAATTATTTATTTACTGATTAGTGTTCCCATTCTTAATCCAAAATATTCCCAGAATTGTACATTCCACAGTCTTCCTTCACTCATTCCTTTCTTTCTCCATTATATTCTTCTGACAAAATTCCAACATTTTATCCAATTACTTGCTAGAGCCATTGACCACGATGGGGAAAAACAATAACAAAAGCCACAAAACTAGTTGACCAATTTAAATGCATAATCACAGATTTCAAGTAAGCCTTGACACTGAAATTCTACATTTTCCTGGTTAATCCATTTCTGATAAAATAATTTAACCCTTATTCTAACTTCGAACATCCCTCCCTCCCTCCCTTCCTTCATTCCTTCCATCCTATTTCTTCATTTCCACATCATTTAAATTAACATGATTTGATGCTTAGCTTGTACCAATTAAGTCTTCAGAAAGTAAGCAATTAGAATAGCTTGTGTTATCAGATGAAACCAGTCATACTTTGTCAAATGGTGGAAAGTGAGATTTTCTAGCCCTTTCTGGGGCTATTGAAGATATGACAGATGCATCTTCAAGGATAAATAATGTCTCATCAGAAAAATCAGATGGGAGAAGAAACAAGATGTGATAACTCAAGAGGTCTGAAAACACACATAATGTCCTAGGAACTGCAAATATTTTTAGTGTCTGGAGAACAGGAGGCATATGAGTCACCGAAAATGATGACGAATCATTTACTTATTAGTGATCTTCAAATTTGGTTTGTTGATAACAGTGTGATTCAAATACTGAAAGCAAAGTATTGACATAATTATATTTGTGTTGTTGATAGTGCCAAGATATAGGGGAATTAGAGGGATCAAGTCTGGAGGAAGGAAATTCAAATAACATGAAAAAGAAGAGCAAAGTAAAAGATAAGAAGCAGTAGAATGAGATTAATTAATGAGCAGAATTCAATGAAGTTAAAACCAAAAAAAAAAAAAAAAAATCAAGAAAATCTCTCCCAAACCATTCAAAGACAAACACACTTATCTATAAAGCAGTAAATTTGCACAGATTTTATTTATTGAGGTGGGTAAAAAATAGAGCTTCATTATGTATCAAAATCAGCTCTTCTTGACTAAAGCAAAGGCTTAGTCCCTGACTTTAGGTTTCTAGCCTAAGCTTTCTTGGAAGTTTTTGCATTGGGAGCTCCTCAAAACCATCTACCTTTCCTCAGAAGTGCAGAAGAACAGCTTTACCACTACAAGATAGAGTTACCCTACGGCATAAATGTTCTGCAGTATTGACAGAAAGGTAGTTCATTATCAAGACTGCTCTATTTGGTATGATTATAGAAGCAAATAGGAAACTGCATACAATACCACCACCTGTCCTCAATCCCAGTTAAATTTTTAAAAAGATTTGTGATAGGTTTATTTTAAATGCAAATCTAAGTGACTAAGGTAGCACTTTTATTTTTTATCACTCATTTATTTCTGCAAATAAAGATTAAAAGTTTAATTCAAGGAGATGAACATATTAGGTTCCTGGGAGATGGGAAGAGAAAATAAAGAGAGTAAAGCGTTAGCAGCTGGTAGCACCAACCTTATTTTCATGAAGGTCAAAGAGCTCTCAGAAGGAAGCCAGCTTTTAATTTAGACCAAAATATCCATGTGAAAAGTGAAATTCCTGCTTGTTTGATGAGTCATCCAGATTTTTTTTTTTTGTCAAATCACAATCACACAGGCCATATAAGATTATGAAAAAATAATGAGGATTTAATTTTTCTTCTAGGTGTTTAGTGTATAAGCATAGCCATAAACACATCAATCTTCACCATAAAAAGTTGGAATACATCAGTGTTAATTCAAGTTTTAAAAATATAGAAATCATATTAAGACAAAGATGATAGCATACTTACAGGTTAGCAGTACATCGATCATGTATATTTAATTTAAGTTCCAAATCCCCATTCCATTATAAAAATTTTTAAAAAATATTTGTTTACTACATTAATTCACAAATAGAGAAAAGGCGAAACAATAACAGAACGATTGAAGCTACAAAGCTGACCATGTGCTAGGCCCTGTTCTGGATACTAGATAAGAAAGAAAAGTAGCTTGTTCTCATGAAGCTTATATCTTAATGAGGAGAAAACAATAAATGTCAGCTGAATGCTGTTAACTTCCATGAAGAGCAAAAACAGGTGAAGATAAACCAGAATAATGGAGGATGCTAAACACCACATTACATAAAAAGTGAACAAATAATACCAGATGAAAAATCATTTATTATCAAAACAGTCACACTTATATAAATGCAGAGAATACCTCAGAGTAAGGTTTGGGAGGTAAGTGACTTCTTTATAATACATGATATACAAAAATAAGATGAACTTTTAAAGCTGAGATGCCCTTTCCTTTAGGTTCATTTCCCCTAAGATCTGCATCATTGAAGAGCAAACTGAAGGAGATGGTTTATTCTAAATCTTAGGGCAGGCCTCAGGAGAAACCAAACTTGTGAACACTTTGATCTTGGACTTTAGCCTCCAGAACTGTGCAAACACATTTCTGTTGCTTAAGTCACCTGATTTCTGGTATTTTGTATGGCAGTCCTAGCAAAATAATATACCACTCTAAGATTATTTATAAAGAAAATCACCTTTCTAAATAACTGTCATTTGGGTTTTGATTTTTCTTCAACTTTAAAATTACATTCTGGGTATAAAGAAATTAACGTCACATTGTTCTGCTGCACATGCCCTCTCCTCACATCTCATTTCAGAAAAATACATTTGTGGATGATTTAAGACATGAGCAGAATTCTGTTTTGTAAAGCTCAATGAATATTAAATCAGTACTTCTGATCGGTTCTTCTTTGTTTATTTATTTTCCTGTGTCTCCTTTTGCCCAGTCACTGCAAACTTTCCCAATATTTGGAGTATTAAATAGACATCTAAATTACTGTGGCTTAAGGTTTTTTATTTTCAGAAGCCACAGCCTCTGAAGCCTTCAGGTCTCTGAGATACCACCAGTAAATCCCTATTGGCCTAACCTCTAAAGGTGGCCTGAGGATGTGACAGAATTAAGGTACCCTTTCTAAGGAAGCAAGTTACAGGTAGGATGGAATAGAACTTTAACATCATGTGGCACTGTCTTTCTCCTACCTGAAAAAAGTCTAGTGCAGTAAATTGGGACTATAAGAAAATTCTCTCTCTACTTCCCAATCACAGATTAACAGTTATATTTGGGACACTGTTTGCCTAACAGTTGAAAATTTATTTAACCGTGAAAGAAACTTACAGTGAATTTTTTATTTTGCATAAGAAACTAAAATTTCTTATTTTTCATAAAAAACTAAACTTCAAAGGCCAGCACATGAGCCTCAAGCAGGAATGATGGGAATTGTCATCTCTGAAACACAAGAGAAAAATAATCAGGCAAAGGGTAGAGGTTTGAAATTAAGTTAAGAGAGATGAGGGGTTCCCCGGGGTTCCCCAGAGATATAGTGGCTAAGCATCAGTGCTCTCAACGCTATGGCCTGGGTTCAATTCCTGGTCAGAGAACCATCAAAATACAAATAAAAAAATAAAGTCAGAGAGATGAACCTAACTTCCAAAAAAGTAGAGACTAAATTTTTTTTTTCAGCTAAGAAAAAAAAAAGGATAAAACTGTTTCTGAGGGCATGAGAGAGTTAGGGGAATAATTCAGGGTAGTGAGTGTTGTGAAGAGAGACTTAAGCAAAGGTTTATATATTTAGGAGCTGAAATAATTTTGAAAACTAACAGCACCTGGTATTTTATTGGTTTCCAAGATACCCAATAATTTTTCTCTATTACCCCCAATTTTCTTTTCCTCAAGAAATCAGGGTATTCTAGACAACCTGGTTTTAGTGGGAGACAAGAGCCACAGGAAGAATTTCTGAGTCATGTCTGTGCGTAAGTATGACTACTATACCTTAATCCACTGTTTAAAATTAATTGACAGTTATTTTATAATTGGATGCACATATATTTTGGGACACTGTGTCAATCACTGCGGTAGGCACTGGGGATGTACTTTCATGAATATGATATAATTCCAGTCCTCATAAATTCACAGTGCAGTAAGAGAGGCACATCCGGGGAACTGAGTGCCATAGGTTACCATAGTACTGACTATACTGGGAGTCAAGTTATTCATTCTTTAGGATAAAGAAAGGTTTCTTTAAGTATTTAATTATGAAACTGGTTTCTAAAGGATAAGAGTTAAGAGAAAATACAGTTTGGGGTGTTAGGCTACACTGGTGGAAGGATGGAAAACTGTAAGCGTTTCAGCTTTATAAAAAGCAAGACGGAATGACTATAGGGAGCTTTGACAGATAATTCTAGAGAGAGGAGTTGAACACAGGCAGTGAAGGGTGGTATGTGTGTTCCATGGTGAATTTAGACAGTATTGTAGTGACGATGGGCAGCCACCAATGGGAATCAGCAGTAGAATGACCTACGCATTGTACTTTCCAATGAGACTCAACTTGGATGACAGTGTGAGATATGGAATGAAGGGACAAGAGTAGAGGTAAAAAGATCTCTAAAACTACTGCTGTGGCCATCAGGTGATGAATGTAGGTAATTTAAACGAAGGAAATAGAAGAGGAGGTGGAAAGAAGTGGACAGGCACTGGAAGGACAGACTTGTCAGAAGTTGATGTGGAAAGCAGCAACTCGGGAGCAAAGACAAGGTGATAAGAAAAAGCATGTGGAAACAGATAGATTCCTGGCTCGAGAATCAATATCTGTGCAGTTTTCGACTCAAGATTGCATTGGAAACTATTAAACCAGATAATGAAAAACTCAAGGCTTTGGGCTATTCAGCTAAAAAACAATGAAGTGCCCAACGGTGTGAGATTACAGCATTGCCGAATTAGTACAATCCATAAATATGCTAGAAAAGCTAACACATAGATTACACCTTAGTGGGGTTGCCTTTATTCATCCTTCCAATCAGTTCAGCTCCGGTTGTGGGCATAGGAGAAGGTTTGAACAATTACTGTGACATATTATTTGAAATAAATAAAGACAAGTTGTCTGCAGTAAGCAGGTACTAGGAAAGGAAACCTCATCTACAATGAAAAGCAACTATTTTGTGTTTGCTTCCGTACATCCAAGTGTGTGACATTAGCTCTCATTTCATAAATTTAAGCCCACAGTCTGCATAATGAGGCGATAAACATCACATCATTGGTTCTTTGGTTGAACATTTTGAATGATACTAAGTAGTCTTTTTTTTGAAATTTAGATGTCAATCAATATTTCTTTCATGAACTTCACACTCAGTCTCCAAAGCGACCCATTGGTAGCATCTTTGAATGATTACTTTGAGCTCTGCATGTCCTTACCACTCACCCTCTCCTTCCACACAGTGCTTCTTGCTGTTCTTTAAAAATGTCATCAAATTACACATTTTCACAACCCTAGACTTTTGTCAATCCTTCTTATACTGCACAGTTCAGAATTTAGCATACCCTACACTGGATTCCCAAAACAGGGTGTGTGTGACCATTTTACTTATAGGCTTCATATTACTGTTTTACATTTGTTTACAGACCTGTCTCTCCAGATAATGAAAAACCCAAGGCTTTGGGCTATTCAGCTAAAAAAACAATAAAGTGCCCAATGGTGTAAGATTACAGCATTGCCAAATTAGTACAATCCATAAATATGCTTGAAAAGCTAACACTTACAGAAATTACACCTTAGTGGGGTTGCCTTTATTCATCCCTCCTATCAGTTCAGCTCCGGTTGTGGGGATAGGAGAAGGTTTGCATCCCCAGGAACAGATGCTTGAAAGCAGGAACTCCAGCTTACTTTTTGGGGTATCCTTAGCCCCTAGCAACTATGCTTTATGTCTGTCATAAAACTTATATTCTTTAAATGTTTGTAAAATAAACTGATGTAAGTTTGTTGCCTAGGATTTTTATTGGAAGAACAATATTATAATATATAATTTCTGAATTTTATTCTCTGAGAAACTTAAAAATAAGATAGAAAATCTCATCATACCTAGAAAGGTAGTGGTGTCTTTAAAAAGACAAGCATATTAAAGAAGCAATTTTGAGAAATAATTCTCATAGTTAAAGCCAACAGCCGAGTTTATAACTTTATAGCCCTCTAATTGAGACACAGACCGAATCACTAACTTTCTTATTATGCCAGCTTTCAATTTAGGGAAGTTAACTTTAACCAGTCAACCATTAATGCTTTTGATGAAAACTTTTTGGAGTAGATAAAAATTTCTATAAAGAAGGGTTAAATAAAAAAACAGGTCTTATCTCTTCTGTGCTGATAACAATTTTTTTGTTGTTGTTAAGTTCAGAATGGTTGCAGTGTAATTGGATGAGCTCGCTAATTTAGTTTGAGTAAAACACTTATCTGTTTGATTACTAGTATAATGGAGTTTTCCCACAACTTTGTAGAAATTGAACTTAATGGGTGAAAAGGTGTTTTTTTAGAAGGCAACAGAGACAATACATTGCAAAGGGGCCAAAAATTACACGGGCTGATTAAATTACACTTTCTTTAAAAAAATATCAGTAGAAAAATGCTTCATCTTGACACCTGCTTCTTCGAAAGGTCACAAGAGAATATAGCATCTCCAGAAGTTAAAAAAAATGCAAAACAGAGACTCTCAGATTGAAATTATAGATGAATGAGAATGGGTTAATTCTTTCAAGAAATTCTTGAGCTGAATGGGAGTAACACTGTTTCTAACCTACTCCTAAAGCTCATTACTATTACACTGCTATCAAAGTTAAAGTCCAAGTAGGAAAGAATTAGAGAAATATATTTTGGACTACTTAATTCTTTGGAAAACAATATTTAAGGCCCAACAGGAATGAATGCATTTTTATTGCTCCCTCTCCACACTCCTCCAGTTTTTCACATTAGGAGGCTCTACCTGTTGCCAAAGCTTAAGCTCTTTTGAGCACTGTTTTGGGAAGGTTGCTCTATTCTATGAACTGTTTCCTTGTAACAAGGAACATTTCCTAATAATGAGGCCATTTCAGGAGAAAGCTAAGTAGGGATTGCCTAAGTTACATTATTACTGGACCATAGGTAAGTTTCCTTCATTAAAATAATTTATTCTTCCTGGGCTTGATTCTTGGCAGAGTTCTTCATTCCTTAGCTCTGAGAAAAAAAATACACACAATCTTTGAAAGAAAATATCCTGGCATTTTTCTCATTCAAGTCCTCCAAAGTCAAAACAATAAATTTGTAAGCAGGGTCCAGAGAGAAAGGTGGTCTGTATGGCATGAAGGTGACACTATGAGAACAGAGAAATGGGGTCATGAGCATTGGTCAGTCCCCCAAGAACATTTGGGAGGTGATACTAGATGTTGGGAGTCTCATCACCAGGTAAAATCAGAGTGCTTGTAGGAACCATATAGCTAAAGAATATGAGCAGGTCAAATAGCAGTTAACGGAGCTAGACATGGGAAAACAAGGCAGGGTGGTCAAGGCCTTAGGACCAACAAGAGGGAATAAAGGGTAAGGAGAAAGGAAACTAGCCTTTATTGAATACCTATAATGTGCCATACTTGTGTTTTCTTATTTTATATTACCCATAACTCAGTGGGGTGTAAATATTATTGGGGTACCTGTTCTATATAAGAAAACTATTTTTCAAAGCAATTAAGTAAATTTGCCAAAGTCAAAGGCTAATAAGATTGAGAACCAGAATTTAAACTTTGCAGAGAGCCTGACTTCAAAGCCAAGTGATGGCCCATCCAGGCCTGTAAGTGCAAATGGGTACATTCTACTGAAGGAAAAGGAAAAGAACTGAGTAAGGGTAGATTTAATAATGGTGTCCTCAGTGTGGATAAATTATACATCAGATTTTAGATTAAAAACTAGCAGGGGATATAAAAGCATAAAGACATTGATAAAATGAGATGGGGAATATATGAAACACACACACACAGACACACACACATACACACACATTGATATAACTTCCCACTTTCCCAAATGATGATTGGAACATTAGAAACAGTCTTATTGCAGACATGGATACATACATGCATATCTATATATCTATATCTACCTATACTACACACACACACACACACACACACACACACATATATTGTACAGGAAGCTATGCATTGTATATTTAATAAGATAAATTAGGAACCCCTTTACAATAAAAGTGTGTTCTGTCATTTCTGGAAGAATAACCTTATAAAGAACTGTGTTCAATGACGATTGGTAGATAGTTGAAACCAAAACAGACAGTGATAGACCTGGGAGGGTCCCGGTGGAGGAGCACTTCGTCACTCTTTTACTAACTGAGAACCGCTCTCTACGTTTTCCCTCAGGAAGCTCGGCTTCGTGTTGCAGTCTAAACCAACGTGGTGTTAGCTATTTCATTCATTAAATACACCCCAGGAGCGTCTGTGCATTTAGTCTCACGCCCTTCCTCAGCCCGGAGATGCTGCCCTATTGGCATGCTTGGATTCCTATCCAACGAACTCTTCTGCATAGTTGTCCAAATTATTTGTCTCCCTGGGCACCTTCTGTCTCGTGTGCAACCATAAAAATATTTTATTATTCAACTTATTACTCCAGAGTTAAAAATTGCAGTGGATACTTTGAAAAAATATTACCACTTAGAAAGTTTTTTCACAAAATTTTATATTCAAATCAATTACTTTTCATTTCTATTACACATTAAATTATTTTAAAAGCCATTACATAGTTTTCTTTAGCATTTTTAGTATATAACCTCTTGCTAATTAGGCCATTCCCATTAAATGAATTCACCTTTAATAGTCAATAAATTGATCTTAGTTTACAGATAGTTACCCTCGAGTGACTTTATCCCTAAATTTCTTTCTTTTCTCTGTGAAACATATGTCAGTATGTTTACTTTGATTTTTGCTTCTAGCCCTACCTCCACCCCACACTTTGGAATTTTATATGAATGAGAATCCATTTTTACCTCATTTCACTCTTATACCTTAATAATTTATAAGGCTCAGCCTAAGGAACAGGGTATCTTGTCTACTTCTGGCTTTCATATCTCCTTAGACACGACCTTCTTACCACTTCCTTTTTGTGACCCTATTAACCAAGTCATTCTCTCCTGATAGGACTTCATAGGGTTATGACAAAATAAATTTCAGCTTAAAAAGGCTTGTGGTGCTAATAAGCATTTTGTAAAAATATGACTGGGTTTCTCAGATTTTGATTTCTAAACATAATTGAATAATTGGTATCATACTTGCTCTTGCACCGTAAGCAACTAGAAAACTGATAAAAATAGGGCAGAACTGTCTTTGGAAATTGGAGAACAAGTTTAGCAGAACGTGATTCATGACAAAAAGGAAGGAAATTACATAAGAATAACGGTCACCATGTCATTCTGTCTGGAGGGATTTTTCAAACAATGGTTTATGAAGGGAGAACACAAGAGGAACGTCAGGGTGCATTAAGGATGAGAGAGCATGTTCAGGTGAACTGAAATGACACTACTCCGTGCAATAGAGCATCTGAGAGGAGGAGGCAGAAAGAAAAGGAGTTTCAACAAGTGTTCATGGAGTCAGTTGCTGAATAATAATCAATGCTTACCTAGAGTGGAATTCTATAATGCAAGAAAAATAACAACCGGAGTGTTGTAACCTGAGCAATTCCCTGAGCATTCTCAAAGGTTCTGACTATCCAGAGCGGAGACTCCTCATTGAACAGCAGAACATTCCGTGGAGGCTAAAGTAATGGGTAGTGTAGGTTAAGGATAATCCTTAGAGGAAAAAGTTGAACCAGAAATCATTTAATTAATTTCCAGAAAAAATTTGAATGCTCTTTAAAGGAAGCTATATGACCAACCCTCATTAACTATCAGTAGTTTGATCTTTTTGATTATTAATTTAAATTAATACTGCATGCATCTTTTTACTGAAGGGAAGCACTTTACAACTTATTTTCCCTGTGACTTCTTCCACTATGAATTATTTAGAAGTGTGTTGTGTAATGTTCTAAATTTGTGCTTTTCCAGATATGTTCTCTTACTGATTTCTCATTCAATTCTTGTGGTCAGTGAATATACTCTATATTATTTCAATTTTACTAATTAGTTTGGCAATTCTTTTATGGCTTTCTTTACAACCTATTTTAGTGAATGCTTCCTGTGCGCTTGGAAAAAAGTATGTGTATTCCACTAATCTTGAGTGTGGTCCTTTTAAACGTCAATTAGATCAAGTTATGTTAGAGTGTTGTCAAGGTTTCTATAACCTTACTGATTTTCTCTCTATTTTTCAAAAGTATAATTGATATGGAACACCACATTAACTTTATATGGACTACATAATAATACAATATTGTATATGTTGCAAAATGATCACCACAATAAGTTTTGTTAACATCTGTCACCACGCAGTTACAAAATGTTTTTTCTTGTGATGAGCACTTTAAGATCTTTTAAATATGCAGTACAGTATCATTAACTATGTTCACCATGCTGTACATTATATTTCTATGACTTATTTCTTTTGTAATTGAACTCAATTTAAAAAACATTTTTCATACATAAATGACCTGAAGATAAAAATAATTTATTTACTACATTGTTTCTCAAAATTGCTTGAGTTTAAAGTTATGTTTTTTTCTATGAAATATTGCCTCCTTTGGAAAAAGATGTAACTTCTGTTCAGATTATTCCAGCTCTGTTCATGATGATATCAAATGTACAGAAATATACACATGTTTTATTTCATTCTGAATGTGTGTGTGTGTGTGTGTGTGTGAGAGAGAGAGAGAGAGAGAGAGAGAGAGAGAGAGACTTCCTAAAACCAAAGACATGAGCTAAAAGTTTTGAGATGCTACCACTGGTATTTACTTTGACACTGTCTTCACTTACATAGCTGAAATACCTTTAGACCTTATAATGAATGTTCAATTCTATGGCAGTGTCTTGGGGCACATGAGTCACTTGGCATTTCACCCAAGCATTATATTTGGAGTACCACTTTTCCACAGGCGTCTTACAAGCTCAGTATGTTCTGATTCAGGGGTTTGAAGGTAATCTGCTGTCATTGACTTACGGGAACTCCATGAAAATGACACAAAGCAGTAGATTATTTTTAAAGCAAATTTCTTTTTGCCAGTGGCAATATTTCTATTTTTGCATTTTGCTCATGCAGACCTGACTTTCATTTGCTGCTTTTGATCATTCCAGCCACTTCACAACACTAGGTCTTCAAGGCAGGCCAAAGCAGGACCATGTAATAACAGAACCAGAAGGGAATCTGAAAGGTCATACCAATAACATCACCTTACAAGGTGCATTCCCATAACTTTTCTCACCAAAGATGAATGTGCTTTTGCTATAAGAACTTTTTTCACTTAGAGATGAAGAACTGAAGAACAGAGAAGCTATATGACCAGAGTTGCTCCTAGAATTAGAGTCTGACCTTGGGTTTTAAGGCTCATAGTCCACTGGGCTCTTGTTCTGAAAACACGTCTGGCCTGGCTACTCTACTCAAAGGTATGGAGTATACTCTTGACCTCCTATTAAGTTACTTAAGAAAGCTTTGGTTGTGTTAGGGGAAAAGGTAAAATAGCGCTAATGACTTGATGCAATAAGTTAGTTTTTCCTAAAGGTTCAACATGGAGTATAGACATAGGAATTGACAATCTTGCAGAGGGCACATGCCTGGTACCTAAATGTGGCTGTGTAAGAAACCAAGAATTATTTCTTTCTTTGCTATTACCACTTTGCTAACATGTGCTTCTTACTGGAATTTCTCTGACTTTTAAATAATAACATGCATGAATTCACTTTATCGTTTGTTCTGAGCTTTCGTTTAGAGTCTAAGTGTGTTTTTGTAAGCATTTGTTTTTCTTGCTTATTTTGTTAACTCACATCTTTGGATGAGTTGTGATTAATTTAAAGAGTTGCTTTTTGTTTTCTTTTTATTTGGGGTAAATATCTGGGGTCTTTCAATGACTTACAACATTGTTTACAGTGAAGAATATGGGAAAATAAAGTTATTTTTATATCAAAGGAAAGCATCTACAGCATGTTTTGTAGACACATAGGGCTCATAAGGGTTGCAGTGGTACAGGCCTGAAAAGAGTAAAGCAAAGAGGGTCATCACAAAGCCAGTTCCTGGAAAGCTGTGCTGAGTTCCCATGTCTTTATGAGTTTGCAAATTACAGAGGGAAACTTAACGATGGTGGAGACCTCACATGGAGTTGCACCCGGTAGGAGATACACACAGGAAAATGTGATATTGTGTCTTTCAATAAATGAACCTGAATTTTTCTTAGAAACTCTATTCCCTGTGTCTCAGAAATTTAGTCTCAGTGAATTCAGGTTCTCTTCTCATTTCATTCTTGATGGAACATAGCAATCTAGGGCTCCTTAAGAAGAATAAAGTTATGCTTTTTTTTAAGGAAACAGAAGATTTGGGTTCTCAATCTAGTTTTGTTACTAACTAGAAATGTGACCTTTGAAATGTCACCTAACCTCTCTTAGACTCATTTTCTTTATCTTAGAAGCAAGTAAATATGGCCCACTTTTAAGGTCATTTTCAGGTCTCAGGTAGAAAAAAAAGTCAAGTCTTTCCACTTAGGGTTACGTTTCTGACACTGATTATAATTCAAAAAGTAGATTTTGATATTCTGGATAAATTGGCCAAGGTCTGTAATAACATCTGAGAATATAGTTAAAGAACATTTGAAGTTAGAAGACCAAAGGCTCTAGGCCTGGCTTCTACTCATTCAGTAACTTAAGGCAAATTTACGCATTTATCTAGGGATTAAATTAATTTTATATGTGTGCCAGTTGTGTTAGATGGTCCCTAAGTCTTCTGTCATCAAAAATATTTATTGTTTTTTTCCAAATAAAATAAGTGAAGGAAATAATCAGAATTCCTAAATACACTTGCAAAATATTTCTGTGAGGAGTTTTGGCAGGGACACACCAGAATGAATCAACATACAGTGCTTTTCAAGGGCATTATTCCAGAAAAGGCTTGCCCTATTTGAATAATAATTTATCAAGCTTTTTGAAAACTAAATATAAATGATAACCTTGGATAATTATTTGTTTTCTACAGACCATCTATTAAGAAGAGTATTAGGCTGGGTAGTTTATACCAATTGAATAAAATGGAGAATTAACACAATTATTAAATGTTTACATATTCATGACCAATGAATTGGTAAAAACGACATGAATTGTAAGTGAGCTATTAAAGATAAAGAGTTTTAACCAACCATTTTCTTTTAAAATGTAAAGCACAAACTTGAAAGGACCAAAAGTACTTTATTTGGTGGAACCATATAGAGTTTAGTTAATATTTTTCAAGTGCTACCATTATTGTAACTTTAAGCAGATAAACCTTAACAATTACTATTAGCAATTAATTGTTAATGATTAATCATAATTGGTTTGTCTAAATTCTAATTACAATATGTTGTCCTATTTTACTTTTTATCAAATAGTTTTCATGAGAGTGCAAAAAATTTAATATAATGTAGAAAAGCATTCAGAGCGAAAATATCCAAGAGTATTATTTCAGAAATTAATTTTGATGTCATATCTATATTAAGATATTTTATCAATGTCCACAGTACATCTGTACATCAGGTTTATTGTCCTGAAATCCTTATTTTACACATTTGTAAACAAGTACAATATGTTTAGTAAGTTTTCCAAGGCTGCACATCGTGTCAGAATAACACTGGGAACAGAATTTGTCTCTGATGTTTTTCTTACACTGTTCAGTGCCTAACACAGTGCTCTACAAAGAGTAGGTGCTTAGTAATAGTCATTGAATGAAATAACTAATGGATAAACCATTTTGTTCTATAAAATTTAAAAAACTATCATATTTGCTCTCTATTCTTTTACTCATTAAATTGGAGAAGCTGGAAGAAGAGTTAAGCAATAAACTCTATACACTGTCCTACCCACCATGTCCATTGGTACACGAAGGGGCTTTGCGAGATGGTACCGCTTGTTCAATATGACAATACACACTTCCAGGCACCCTCATAAGAAGTGTCATTAGTTTTGGTTCATTGCTATGTTGACTTTTGTGGTGTGAGGTCCATCGGCATATGGCCAAGACCAACTTCTTTCACAAAAGTCACTGAAAATCCACTATTAATAATGAGTGTGTTACTGATGCCCTCACCTAGCCTATTGATATTTTAGTAAAAGAGTGTTCTAAATCTTGGGTTTGAAGAACTTAATTGCAGTTCTAGAAAATAAATCACTTGGCTAGTATTGGCTCCGGCTATTTCACCAAAAGGTAATGATAATGCTAGAAAATATAACTCACTTTATTTCCTGAGTTAATTTGTCGTAAGTTGAGTTGCACTGTTATCATGAAAAAGATAACAGTGGCATGACTTAGAGTTGGTACAAAAATGTGATAACACAAGTGTTTATATCACCGGGAGACAAAAAGATGGCAAAACCATAACAGTCATTCCCAATGATGTATCGTCAAGTAAGTTAAAGATTGTCATTCATTTCATTGGTACTGATAACCAATTACCTCAAAAACACAAAAGACATCTCGTGATGTACTTAACATTTAAAATGTATTCTTTCAACTTTGATGACATTCATATTTTACTTCGTTGAGAAAGAAAACCTATTTAAAGTCACAGGAGGATTCTATGAAAGTGAAATGAAAATACTTTTGCATGTGTCACCCAAATTTAGTGATTGATCTAAAATTTCACCCAGGTGACATTTTCATTAGGGCACAGTCTAGAGAAATCGAAAATTTCTACATCTCATTTGCTTAAATTGTAAACAAATGATTCACCAGACCTGCCTAATCGGATGGTGTATTTTCAGTAGAGTGAACGTCCTAATTGTAATTCAATACAAATCCTAGAGATAAGATTCACCGAACATTTCTATTCTTTCTTGTCATATCTAAGGTTCAGAGATATTTTGAGCTCTAAAAGAGCATCACAAGAAACTTACAGCACTCTTTGGTGCAACTGAAACTCATTCTTAGAGCATAGAAATAGATATAAATAAAATTAAACTGTTGTACATCAAGTAATTGCATTTATATACCCATGTGATGCAAAACAGTAGCTTTTATACAAGTTCCTGTACCCTTTAAGCTTAAAACATAATCTGTGTTTTCATTTAAAAATAAGTACCTTTCTGACTGAAATCAGGAATTTCATTTTATAATTGTATTAATTACATTTAAATGATCACTATTAAGTAAACTTTAAATTAATTTGTGAACAACCCTACACTGAATACAAATACAAAAATATAAGCACCTATGCACAGCAACAAACACAAATAAGATTCTTGAGCGCCAGACCCTTCAACATGTCTGCATATCGGTCAATCCATTTGCCCACCCTTTTTCTTCTACATCAGGCAGAAAAGTAAAATATTTTCAAAGAAATACCCTGGATTCCATTATATTAATTGCCTGTGCTACTGTGGACAAATGAAAGATCCTATTTTCAAAGTCTGAAAGCACTTACAATGACATGCATGTGTGTCTACTGTCTTTGTTGCTTGTGTCCTGGAGAACCTGATGGGCTAGAGCTCTCCCCAGGGTGATGTGCAGGAGTGACAGGAAACTGAAATCCATAGCCATTGTATCCATCCAAGTAGACACACTGGAAGAAACTGATGGGGCCTAAAGAATAGAGCATGATAATTTGTTAAAACAAGCAGGATACTAGCTAGAATGGGGGTGAAGCACACAGCAAGGCAGTGTAGTAAAATGCATGTGGACATGGGCTCTGCAGCCAGACCACGTTAGCAATGACTGGCAAGTTACTAAACCTCATTGTGGCTTGGATGCCTCACATACAAAATCAAGACATTAACAAAACCCTCAAAGAAACGTTGTAGAAATTAAATAAGTAAATATACGTGTAGCACTTGAAATACTAACTGGCACATAATAAGGCCTTAATAAAGAGTGACAAAAAAATAAAAAGTCAAAGTGCATACTTTATAAGAATCTATTAATATTTATAGCATTAAACCGTTATATACTAACGGGTTTCAAAACATGAGTTTATCAATGTGCAAACTAACCAACTTCTTTTTTTTTTTTACATGTTTTAAGAATATCACACAGAGCTTTATGGTTCCTAAAGTCTCAGTTACTCGTTAAGACAATGCTTCCAGGTAGGAGTTCTTGTCAGAGCAGAAGGCAACATGGAAGGGAGGTCAAGCCAAGGGAGTCAGTGTATATAGTGGCTATAAGCATGAGCTCTGGGCCCAGGAAGCTGGTGCTCCCACATAGCAGCTTTGTTCAGAGATGGCAAGTTTAGGCTCTCTTCAAAATAAGGGGCACCTAGTGACCCTTCACTGTTTTTTGTCCTGTCCATTTGCAATCTGTCAACCAAGCACAGGCTTTTAACTGATGGCCAGGAAATAGAATGACAATTGAAGCTAGTAGTACGGGGCATGTGGGGAAGCTGGCCAAATCCATATGAGCCTAAGGGGTTGGAAGTAGAATAAAGGACAGTCTGGATAGAGAGAAGCTGAGGGAATTAGTAAGAGATTATTCTGCCGATTTCATCACCCTCAGCTGACTTTAAAACCTAGGTTTTCGGTGTTGAAAATAGTTGGAAGAAATCTTGAATTTAGTTTTTTTTTTTTTTTCCTTTCCACTGCATCTCATTCAGAATTATTTTCTATTTTGTTTTAGCATCAAGCAGACACAGTAACACAACTCGCACCCACCCTCAAGGCTCTGGCACCTTGTGGGTTAGACAGGGATAGAAATAAAACTGGGCCTGCATTAAAGGAGGAATAGTAGCACGACTGCCAAAAGCAGAAGAGTCCATCAAAGACAGGCTGCCTCCCAGCTAAACCTTATCATATGTAGGCTCTCTTCTGACACATTTATTTAACTGATGTTGAATAGATTATTAATGAAAATGTCACTATAGCTGCAAACTTTAGAGTTTATATAAAAGGTTCATAAATATCAGGCTGTAGAACTACTTCATGGAAAGATGAAAATAGAAACTATTGCTTTGTTACAGTAAGTCTCCCAAATGAATTTAAAAATATTTGATACCTTTTTACTAAAAATATTAAATTATTTTATTAATTAGTTTTAATTAAACTTTTTATTTTGAGATTCTTGTAGAGTTACATACAATTATAAGCAATAATGCAGAGAAATCCCTTGTACATTAATCCTGTTTCCCCTAATGATCTTTGCAAAATTTTAGTATGGTGTCCCAACTAGAAAATTGACATTGATACAATCTACCTCTCTTATTAAATTATATTTTAATATTTATTTATAAAATAAAAGATTTCAAGTATTTATGTGATATAGCCACAAATTGCTACCAGTAGGTAAACAACTGGGGATGTGTTGCTGTATATATCAGAAACGTGCCTAGAGAGACTGGATTTTGCAACAATATCTAAAAGTATTATTAAGACAGCTTATTTCTCTATATTTCTCACAACCTGATAATTTGAAGGGTTATAACGTGTATCTCCAATACCTAAATAGGACTTGGAACATCATAGGCACTTAATATTTGTTCAATGAATGAAGTACTAATATGGAGTAGGAGGCATTTGCTATTGTAGAGGGCATTTCTATACTTTCCTGCAGAAATCCACTTAATAAGCATGATAGAACTCAGAGAACATTAATATCATGTCCTCAAATAAATGTCTATTCTTTACTTTAAAAGAATTACGTGACACAAACTCCAGTTATAAAAACTGCTTTCTTTATTCTGCCCAGCAATGACTTTAATGCATCTGTGAATCCAAAATTGGTATTCAGGTGGTATTGCTTTACCATCTGATAAAAATGTCTAATTTAGAAGTAGTGGAATAATGAGAATCTTGGACATTTAATTTGTAATATTAATATTGACTGCATTCTAAAATCAATGATCTCCAAAATGGAATATTAAGAGCCTGCCATATATCTAGAAAAATTAAAAAGAACTTGGAATCTTAGAAGTCAGCTTTTAAGCAATTGAATCGCAGAGACCCACATCTACATTTTTTTCTTTTTGATATGAAAAAGTTCAGCATATCACTTCAGCTGTCGTTTCATAAAGCAGCGAGCAACACTTTCAAGCACAGATTCATTGAAAGTGCTGAGGATCAGAGCTGTGTAGAATGGCTTGCGAAAAATGCCACTTCAGTCACTTTGTAATTCCTCCAAATACATGCCCAACTGACACAAAAAGTGATGAACTTCTATTTGAAATACAAATGATGTATTTGAATGTTATTCTTCATGTCTGTGCTAAGAATCTTTTTCTTCGAATACTGACGTAAGAGAATTTAATGTCTCAATTTATATGTACCATCTTTAATATAAAATGACTTAATAGTTTTAACCTAATTTTAAACTTACTTTTTTGCTTCTTTGTAGAAGACACATCTCCAGCTTCTTCTAGTGGATATAAAAATATGAAAGTAAATAACTTATACACTCACAGCTATTACACAACAAATTTTTAGGGGACTGAAACTGTCTAAACAAGTGCACAGTATGAAGGAAATGGGTTACTTCTCTTCCTTATGGTGTGCTCTAGGTTCTCACTCAGATACTTTTTTCCCCAATCTTTCACTATGAAGTTTGATAGGTGTGTTCTAGCGGACACACACATCCTTCTTAGAAGAGGACTTTGATACTTAGAGCTATAAGATGGCAAGGGCGGTATCTGGCTATAATGTGACCATTTTAGTCAAAATGATTCTAAATCATTGAGAGCCGTAAGTTTTTAGTGATCATCCTCTCCAGGAAGGGACACCAGCAGACTGGTGTCCTAGAGCCTTTCCTTTTCTCATCTAACAGAAGGACGTTTTGGTGTAGTAATAGGCACCATGTGTTTGTCTTGTGATGGATAATTGGAAGTTATTCACTTGAATCCTTTTCTCCTGGTTAGAAATTCCTGACTGTTCTCTATAGATGGACTTCTGGGGGTAGCCTGTAAAATCCTGAAATGTTAAGATGTGTGTGTGTGTGTGTGCATGAATGAGTGATTTATCAAAAATAAGGTTTTAGATTTTATCAAATTCTAAATGAGTTCAAGAACCTTCCTTTTCAAGGTGTGATTCGTATACCAGTAATTTCACCATTATTTGCGAAATGGATATAAATGCAATTTTTAGGCACCAACTGGGCTTATTTCACTTTACAAGATCACCACATGATTCATGTATAACATAGTGTGAGAAGCAATGGTCTAGAATTCAAAAACATATTAAGAGCTGTTGTCCTTAATAATTAATTTTTTTCAAATAATTTAAAACTTCAGTATTCAAAAATGTATCTTAAGACAAGTGTAAATTATTTTTCATAAGACTCAGGTACCCATTTCTTTGTGTTTTTTTTCAGAGCGTTATTTTCTACACTGTAAATTAATTCTAGGCACTGCCATAAAACTAGTATTTTGATGGTAAGAACAACTCAGGCAAACTTAATTGTCCACAGGCAAGTTTGGCAGTAGAATACAAAATATCCATTATATAACAAGCCAAACTAGGAAGCCCGGAAACACTTCGGGGGAAAACAAAAGAAAACAAAAAGCATCAAATTGGTTGACATTCATACAATAGAGATGAAGAAATTCAGTCCTGGGAAGATTCGCTCAAGATCAGGCATTTGGTTGTAGCAGCTTTTATTTGAAGTTTGAGGCCTTCATCCCTCCCTCCCTCCCTCCCTTCCTTCCTTCCTTCCTTCTTCATTTATGCTATTGCTGCTAGTATAGGTGACCTATCTCAATTTTTCTTAATAAAAATGTCAGCCTCATAGTTAAACATTTATGCGGTTCTCTTGCTGTCAAATAACACCCTTCTAATCCTTGGTGATATGATAATTGTGAAACATTGCTCTTGTAAGCAGATTGACTAATAAAAACATTTGATAATTTCTTATAAATAAATTGGTATCCAACTAACGACATATATACAAATTCAGACAATTAATTTTGTGAACTCATCTTAGTAAAAATACTACATACCTCATTGTGAAAATCACCACTGTCACTTTTGAAGTGTTCTCCTTGGGAAGCTATGCACCAATACCAGTGCCTAGTCCACCCTTCAAAGCAATTTTGGAACTCTTTTTCTGGATTGGCCATCAGAGCTGTTATTGTTCCTTGACAAGGTTATAATACTTTACTGAGTTGTTTGTACAGTGCTGCCAACATAAGCTCACGGTAGCAAATTCCTGAACTTAACTGACAGATTCTGGGCATGATGACAGATCCAATGGCCATTCCAGAAAAAGAGTTCCAAAATTGCTTTGAAGGGTGGACTAGGCGCTGGCATCGGTGCATAGCTTCTCAAGGGGGGTATTTTGAAGGTGACTGTAGTGATATTCAGCAATGAGGCATGTAGCACTTTTTCTAGGATGAGTTGGACAAATTAATTGTCCAACCTCATATATATGTAACTTCAGCTGGAATATATATATTCAAAATAATGTAAAAAAGTGATTTGTTGAAAAATAAGTCTACTGTATTAACATTGCTTAGGAAAAGTAAAGGACTAGATTAAGAATAGGTAAATAAGTTGGATAGTCAAAATATTACAGTCTTGAGAGAAAACTCATAAATGAACTTAAGATAATAAACTCACCTTTAGCTTTCTTTGAAGCTGGTACATCTTCAAAATCTCCTAGAGAGTGAAAAAAAGGATGCATCAATTGACAATCTAATTTCTAGGTTCCCCAACAAAGAAATATTACATTTAAAGGGTTTTAAGGGTGACAGACTCTTCTAACTTACAAACTCAGCATCTAGTGTCTCTGCAAACAAGAGCCTTCTGAGTAAGGCAACTTCTCTGACTTGGAGTGAGTGTGGGGAGGGAATGGATGCCATGACAGACTGACTGTGGTCATCAGGGCGGCAGAGGCTGGCTAATGCAAGGAGAGCCTGCATCAACCCTTCCAAACGTGCCTCTCCTCCTCTGATTCCTAAAACTCCTTCTACAAACCACTGTCACTTTTGGAATAGAGAGAATTTGAGGTCAATAGATTCACATACACAGTAGGTCAAGAGGAAAATATCCATCCACATACAAGTATTTTATTAGCACACTGACTTCTGACAATTGGAAAGGCAAAAACATTACAAGTTTAACTAAAGCTCAAATATTGCTTGGTCTTTGAGGCATTCTATTTAGAAGTACATAGTGAAATAATGTGGAAGTGATTTTTTGTCAGAGATAATTCTAACAAAAAATAAGAAAATAATATTTAAATATTCATATTAACTTTTTAGCACTTGGAATTATCTGAAAGGGGATCAGTTTTTATTATTAATATTTATTCAGATTTTGCATATCAGCTGTTGGCAAATAAATAGAAAAGGGGTAAAGTAGGTCAGAATGTAAATTTTCTTGAATAGGGGAAAGAAGTGTGACTTTTCAGAAGGGAGGTTATTATGTAAAACAAAAAAAAATGAGAAAAATTACTGGAATTTTTTACAGAGAATTATTAAAGTTTTTACCTGATTAGTGTTTAAAAGATTTAAATACAATCTTAATTATATACTGGATTAAATGGTCTTAAGCTACCAAACCAACAGCTGCAAAAAAAATTATGGTATAAGTAATTACATGGAATTTTGAAGTAATTAATACCTATATTTAAAAAATAATGTCAGAGTTGTAGATAAATCAAATAACAATATTTTAATTGTGTAATAAGAATCTGCTAATGTCAATGGAATATGTTTACAAAATTAAAACAATGTAAGATTATGTACACAAGAGATGTACATTTTATTTTTGTAGATTATAGCACACTTAAAACTAAGACACCTATTCTCTTGATCTATCTGTTACCCCTTGGGAAGTAAATATGGGTAGATAAAAACCTTAGCTTCTTCTCTTTCTCAAATTCTAGTTTTACAGTCAAAGTGAAGATTAATTTGAAGTTTTCCTATAGATGGTTCATTTTCTACAGCAATAATAACAATTACAATGAGTTTTCTTTCTGTGCTATATACTCTTGTAAACACTTCACATACATTTTCATTTAAGACTCACAATAGACCTATAAAATAGATAGAACCATCTCTACAAGAGAACACTGAGACTTGAAACTCAGGAAATTTAAAAAAGAATTTCCCTCAATCAACACATTTTATAAAGTATTAGAAAATCTGAGGCTAATTTTCAACTTCTAGACCCTCATGATTTTAATTATTCTATCTCTGCTTGCAAAGGGCTTTGCTCTGTGTCCTGGCTGAAACAAAAGGAAACACAGTGCTACTTGGAAGTAATTTGCCGTCAAGTAGAGAAAATGGACATGAATTTAAACAGATAGAAGATTCTGTGGACCTCAAGGTAGTATGTGAAAATCATCAAAATCAGTGCAAGATGTTTTCAAGGGTGGAATAGTCACTTCCTCCTATGGAGATTAAAGATTTTTAGAAGCTGTCACATTGGAGATAGTCTTTGGAGGATCATACAGAATTGGAGATGGACTCTGAAGGTTTATATAGTCAGAGGTGGCAAGTATGTCCCAGGAGCAGAGAATGATGAGACTAATATTTTGGATGTAGGAATATTAGGAAAATAGAAATTTGAAGTAGGTTGGAACCTGTGATAGATATAGAAAATGATTATAGAAAAAAATACTTAAAAGGTAGTTCAAGCTCTAGATCCTTGGGTTAAGATATGTAGAATTTATTTTAAATTTGCCATAAAGAAATAGTGAAGGTTTGTTATATAAACAGTCTAATCAATTTGAAATATTGGAAAACTTTATCTATTCATAAAAATGAAAAGGAAGAATCACAGGAACCAGAATAAGGACTACTGAAGAGTGACTTTAGTGGTTCAGAGGAGAAACAGTAAAAATTAACATGACTTCACAACTATTAGGGCCAGAGATAAGGAATAGTGAAATTTGAAATTTTATGTTTAAATTACTAAAAAGAATGAAAATCAGGTAGTAGAATCTCCCTCTGGGATTTGCTGTGGATAGAGAGAAAAGTTAAACAAGAGGGGTAAGATCGGAAGGCCGGTTATACACTCGTGCTAAGCAAAAGTGAGGTTGGAAGTTATTAATAAAAATGTGGGACCAGAACTGATAAGGTAGGTTAGGCTTCAGAAAAATCTGGAGTCTTATCCACAAAGAGGTAAATATCCAGTTTAGATGAGAGAGTGCTCAAGAATAGGAATGAGAGCTAACAATGGAAGAAACTCAACCTCTGGAAAAAAGCAGCAGAATCCAAATACGGAGAAAATATTCTCAGGTTGGAAAAAAAGTCTGGTATTATTAAAGCCAAGAGAGGAAAACATTTCAGTAAGGATGGGAGCCCAACAATGTTGAGTGCATCAGAGTCGCTGAGAATGGAGACGTAAGAAAAGGTAATTAAGCTTTGCACTTGGAAGTGTGAGTTGAGTTTTAAGTATTAATACAGAACTATCAGGACGTAATATTCAGGTTTCATAAAGTTAAAGCCTGAAGAGGTGGTGAAGAATTGCTGAGAGACTTATTTCCAAAGTGTGATTATATAACAAATGAAAGCAGAGTGAAAAACACAAAAGCTTCAGGAAACACAAAAGGTAAGGGAAATCTTATATGAGAAAATAGTCTGCAGATATTTACAGTCAAAAGGAAGAGGATTTCTTAAAGTAGGAATTGAAGACGTATGATCGAGGAGCAGAGATTAGGGAAGGCAAGAAGGGATAGAGTCAAGGACGACACGATTTCAGAGCAGCAATGCTTCTTCATCAGAGACTGGGAGCATAGTGTTGGATAAAATAATGGTAAAGATGAAAAGAAATTGTAATTTGGAGAGGAGAAACAATTTAAAGAATCCACATTGGTAGCACAGATTGTTGATTTAATTTTTCTTATTTTTAATGTAAAATGTCCTGAGTGCCCAGTCTGCTCTGCATATTCTTAGCGAACATGATAAATAAATAAAACACCCTAAATAATGCATGTGTGTGTATCAACAGTTATTGCATGTTTGTTTGCATTAGCAGTCTATTCTGATTTGTGCAGAGTTTCAAGAAATACTTGTAGGTGAACATCTGGGGTCGTTATGCATAAACCCAAATGGAACAGCATGGATTGTTGTGTTTGGCCTCACTCCTCTTTCTTTTTCTAATTTACTGCATCACTTTGCCTTTTCAGAAATACTAAAAGCTCCAAATTATTTTTTAACTTATTTACTGGATTATGTGTAAATAGTCTGATGGGATATTATATTCTAAGAGTACATTTTTTCCCCAAGAAATCCTAAGAATCCATGGTAAGTTAAAGCAACAGTTGACAACCAGTTTATTTTAGCTCTCAGGTGTGAAAGTCTTCTATACATGATATTATTTAAAATGAACATTAGTTTTAAAGAAAATTAACTAGTATATTGAGCAACATCTACAGAATTCTTGTAATTGACCCCAGGGGGTAATAAAGTATGCAGAAACAGTTCACATTTAGAATTTTGTATGCAATGAAGCCAAGTGTGTTCAACAAACATGTGCAATCCTTTATGAGTGTCTGTACTGTCACTCTGAGCCTAAGACAAGACTGTCTTAAGGGCAATGTCAGAACAACTTAACATCACCAATAAATGAATGAGGCCACACTGCTGATACCCAAAGACTAATAATGAACAGCGACAAACATTTTACTGAATGTGCCTTCTACACAGATGGTCTCTGGGATCTAGCAAAGAAAGCGATTGGAGGAAGTCAGCATGGCAGCTGGTACCTACTTAGCTGACTTCAGCCAAAAGCAACTGCTCCATTTTTTTTTCTTCTAGAACAAAATCTCCATGAATTTAATCACCCTTGCTCTAAAAAGTGGCATTTTTAAGTCCATCCCAAAATAAATGAGATATTCTTTCGTATTATGATTTTACCTCATTATTTTATCCATTTTGACACAAGAGCTTAATAAGCAAAATGCATCTCTAACTGAGGAGATAACCCAGTATTTTTCCATAATCATCACCATCAGCCTCATTATCACTGTCATTCTCATAGGTACCAATTAATAACCACTTATTATGCACCAGTTATTAATTATGCACCCTGCTATTTATCTTACTTAATCTGTCCCAAATTTCTTACTATTATAATCCACATTTTAAAAATAAGGCTACTAAGCACCGAGATGTTAAATAATATTTCTAAGTTTATACAACTTTTAAGTCATGACTGGAACCCAGTCTGTCTGAAGACAGTGTCCCTATCAGCCACTACCCTATGATATCTTTTGTTTTTCTACCATGAATTTGGTGCTAATTTGTTTTTATAAAACCTACATTGATGTTAGTATTCACCAACATTGTATCCCTGCAAGTGTTCTCTAACAATATGTCATCACAGCAAGGAACCTCCAACAAAACAAAGAAGCAAAGAGAAATCAACCATTTTATAAAATAATTGTTTTTTAGGATATACATATACCTTAAGAACAATTATTGTATAAACAATTTTATAAACTGTTTTTAGGATGTGTGTGAATATATTCTGAAATAATATTTAATTTATATACTTCAAAAAGGCACACTTTTCTTTTTCAAAGATTTGTTCATGTATGTATTAACTGAGAATGATTTTGTTCGAAAGAAGATTAAATATAGGATTCTATGATGAAGGGCTATTGAAAGTAATTAAGAAAAAGATTAACTTTTATATCTATAGCATACTTGTTTAATTTTACCTTGTGTTTATTTAAAATTTCAAACATATTTTCAAGGTAGATTAATTCTGACATCTAAAATATTGACCATACTTTAATATTGATGTGAAATCCTTACTAATTTTCTGTATTTATATAAGAAGAAATGCTGTGGAACCAAAAAAATGAATGAGCCTTTTAAAGGTTCGAAAGCTTTAAACAGCAAATCACAAATGTAAGAAGTTGTGTAAAAAAATGGAAAATCATATAATTTCACTCATGTGTTGGATATGGAAGTGAAAGCAACAAACAAAGAAGACAAACAAACAATAAAATACTCATAGACACAGTCAGTGGTATTGTGGTTACCAGAAAACAGTAAAGAGAGTCATACGGTGATGCAAGGAGACTGTGGTGAACACACAATGCAATATTCAGATGGCAGCTAGTGTATTACAGAATTGTACACTTGAAATCTATGTAATCTTATTAACCAATGTCACACCAATAAATTTAATTTTAAAAAACCAGATATCTTGGTTACTCTTCTGTTGGGCTTGTTTGAAGTTTAAAAGGTAATTAACTTTTAGAAAAGATTACATTTTATCAGTATAGCTTTATCTCTGCTAAAGCTATATCATTATATCATTATCTCTGATATCAAAATTAGATCTCAGAGATTTAAAAATGATCCCAACCTGTCTATGCAGCTAATTTTGGTGAGGCAGTAATGGCAAAACACCCACTATTCGTGGTCAAGAAAAATGTTACAGAAATTGATGCCAAATTTAGATTTTCACATAGAATGATCTCGAATTGTTCTTATGACATTACACCTTTAAAAATATTCATTCTGGGAGTTCCCTGATGGTGTAGTGGCTTAAGGCTTTGGCGTTGGCGCTGTCAGCGCTGCAGCCTGGGTTCGATTCCCAGTCAGGGACCTACCCACATGGCAAAAAGCAAAAAAAAAATAAAAAAAAAAAAAAAAAAAAAAAAAAAAAAAAAAAAAAAAAAAATTCATTCTAAGGGGAAAGACAATCAAACTTTACTTAAATGTTGACTACTAGCCAGAAAGAACCTAAGAACTACAGGTGTCTTATAAAATATTTTTTCTTGATACCTCAACACGACTGTTATATTGTCAATATTGCAGCTGTGACAAGAGCCCTACAACTCCTCTAGGTGCAGGTTTTCTCTGGACACCATTTGACATTTAATAATGTATTTAAAATGTTTTTTCTTTTATTTCATGCTTTGCTTTTGGGCAAGTTTCTGGGGAGAAATGTTTCAGGATGTACAGTTACTATTTTTTCAGAGAAAAAAGGTTTCAAAAGTCTTAAAACATTAGTATCAGGAAGAAATGTTTGCTCTATTTAAATCCAATGATGTGCTTATTTTGCTATTAATTTTTAAGGTAATAGATCTTAAATATAATAGAATATAACACCCCTTGATGTGCTTTTTAAAACTCCATAAAAAGAAATTTACTCATTTATATTTCCATATCTACAATAAAAAATGATACAGAATAAAATCAAGTAAATATTTAAAAATTGGAAAGGTACATTCTTTAAAAATATAAGTCTACATGAGTGGAAACATGTAGTTCTTGGTTTTTTTCTGTCTGGCTTATTTCACTTGGCATGATGGGACAGGGACACAAATGCATGGTGACGGAAAGGGAACTGACTGTGGGTGATGAACACACGATACAACATATAGATGGTGTATTGTAGAAGTGTACCCCTGGAACCTATGTAATTTTTACTAATCAATGTCACTCCAATAAATTTAACAATAAAATCTGAAAAAATTATGTAAGCCTACAAAACAAGCATTGATTAAACCTTAATCGTCTGTGAATTATGGAAAATTTGATTTTCCAGTATTATTTTCACTGATGTTATATAGAGAGATATTAGCACATTGCTGATTCTTACTGGCATCCTTTCTTATTACTGCAATAAAACCCCAGATATTTGAGAATCAGCACATAGGGATGGTTTCAACAATCTCAATCCAAGTGAACCTTTAGAATTCAGAAAGAGATGCCTTCCCTTGGCTTTACACTAGTTATTTTCCACATATTAACATTCCCTTCTCTTGAGCAAAAAAATCTGAGAATAAAGAATGATCTTTGTATATCCAGTACCAAATCAGAAAGCATGGCCTATTTGAAGTGGAAGACTTGGTCCAATCCAAAACACAAGAAATGCAGAAACTCAAGTGGAATTAGAGAATGTAGGCAGAAGGGATCAATGGCTTTAAAGCAGGAGCTATTTCATGAATCTCCTTTTGTAAGAGACAACCAAATGACGAAAAAGTAAATAAAAAGTCTGATGTCCTCCCCAGATTATATATGTATATAATGTTGACAGAATTCAGAAAAGAAGCAATGGTTCTTTGATTTAAATTATCTGTAGTATGTTCTTTTTAATAAATATCTGAGGCAGTCTTTTATGATTGCCTCTAAAAAGGCATTGTTAAAAAATATGTGCTATAGAGAATATAATTTTCATATATCCAGAAACCAACTTATAAAATACATTATTCCATAATGACCATGGATATTTATTTCATATGAACCATAAGAAACAATATGTATTTTCCCTCATATCTTTCTCTTTTCTATTACTACTCTAGTATTAACTATTTCTAGTATTAACTATTTCTATGAATTTAGGCTTCCCAAAAATTCCTTCAGAATTTTACTACTTTAAGAAAGTATATCATAGCTTTCTGGGACAGTCAAGTCTAAATTGTCTGTTCTAAAATTCTCTGTCTCATAGTTTCACCCTACATGTCCTTTACGTCCCACTGCTTTCTAACACTAGTCCTCAACTCCAGCCAATTCTTCTTTTGCTTTCTTGGTCACTCATTGTGAAATAAGAAAATATATGTAATGTTCTCTGCCTCCAGTTTCTGGTACAGAGCTCTTAAATCTCTTAAAATTTCCTGGGTGACAAAAGGGTGTTTTGTTCTAATGAGGCAATGCTTGGTGGGCTCTTCAGAAAGTTTGTTATCAGAAAGACCAAGCCATGGTCAGAACTTATTACACAACAAGTTGACAACGCACTGTAGAATTGTATGCCTGAAACCTATGTAATCCTTGTTAACAGATGTCACCCCAATAAGTCTAACAATAAAAATAAATTTTAAAAAAGAAGCTTGGAACACTCAGCCCTCCCATCCACCTCTCAGGAAAGGGAGAGGAGCTGGAGATCAAGTTAATGATTGATCATGCTTACATGAAGAAGCCTCCATAAAAATCTCAAAATATGGGGGTCAAGGAATTCCTGGGTTGGTGAGCAAACCTATATGACAGGAGGGTGGTGCACTCCAACTCCTCAGACATAAAAGCTCTTGCTCTTGGCACCTTTCTGGACCTTGTCCTATGTATCTACTGTTATGGCTGTTCATCTGTATCCTTTATTGTAGTCAGTATTATATAATAAACCAGTAAAAATAAGTGTAAATAAGTGTTTCCCTGAGTTCTGTGAGCTATTCTAACAAATATTTGAATTTTAGGGATCATAAGAACCTCCAATTTGTAGCCAAATCATACAGAAGTTTTAGATAACTTGGGGACCTCATACTTGGAATTCGCCCTTAGCCTATGGGGTTAGTGCTAAATGTAGTTAGTGTCAGAATTGAATTGAATTGTTGGACAAACATTTAGTGTTACAAAGAATTGCTTGATGGGGAAGAAATCCACATATCTGGTGTCAGAATGTTGCTAGTATGGTGGTAGTATAGGAGTAAAGAAGATACACAAAGAAGTTTTTTTTTTTTTACACCCACTTTTATCTTTTCCCAGTAATCCAATCCCAACCATTCTTCAAGGTACAAATTCTAGAATTACTTTCCTGATGAAATCTGCCCTTACTACCTTTGACTGTAAAGGAAGGGTGTGGAGTGGTAATGATTCAGCAGAGTTTTCTCAGGATCAACATTAAGTTTTGCCCTTGCAATAATGAGGCAGTTCTTACTCTCGTAATAAAATTCCTAAAGTCAATGTAGGGTTTCATTATTTGTAATCAAAGGACTTTGAATGAGATATGTGGCTTTGGGGAACTGAAATGTGACTAGTATAAACTAAAATTTATTTTAAGTATGAAATACACACACACAATTTCAAAGACTCAATATAAATAATAAAGTAAACTATTGATACATTTCTATATTGAATATATATTGGTATAGCATTTGTATGCATAGAGTTAAATAACATTATTAAAATTGTTTTCACCTGTTTCTTTTTACCCTTTTAATATGTCCACTAGAAATTTTTAAATTACATGTGTGACTCACATGATACTGCATTAGACAACACTAATTTAAAATGATTTATTTTTCTTAATTTGGAAACATAGAAAGAAAAATTGTTATTTCCTGGAATTTTAGGAACCTATAGGAAAGTTCCTAAATACACAGGATACAACAGGATACAGTTGTATCCTGTATATTTTGAAGCATCTGTACCTAGATCTTGATATTTAAGAGAGTGTTTTCTGAGAGCTTTGTCTGTTTATGCTATATAAGAGTAGATCTATTCCTGTTATTTTTGTAAGATATAGAGTTACATTTAAGTTAATGAATATTAGGAAACAATAACAAATCAGACATAATGAATTGACTATGTGTGCTTTATAGAAAATTTTTAGTGATTGAGGAATTAAAGCAGAAACAAGATGTTTTCTTTTATTCTATTTCAATTACTGAAAAGATTTATATATTTGAGTGTAAGTCACTTCGATCTTTAGGCTCAAGAACATGATAAGGTATGTCTGTTACAAGTTATCATTTTAAATAATGTTGTTTTATTTTTTAATTTTCACCATAAGTAAAAGTTAACAAATTCCTCTCAGAGGGTTTAGTATGGAATGACTCAATCTCTTAACATTAAAAATATAAATATTTTATAAATTTAGCTTGAAATTGTGTGCCAAAGAGAATTTATCATCAAAATCAGCAGTACTTACTTGGTACTCTTGCCAGTTTTTCTGCTAAAAAGAAAACAAGTGTTTAATCGATAAAAGAAATTATACATCAATGAACTAATAAATTTTCTAATATCTTTTGACTTTCTCACTGTTTAAGAGTTAATGAAGAAATATAACTCTCTATCACCTGTGAACATGAGTTTTTTAATATCTTAATTGCTTTTATGAGAGATATTTTTAAAAGCTATTAATCATTTCAGTTACAACATACTTATGCTTTTTAAACATTCTTACTAAAATCAGCAGGACCTTTTTTAAATTAAGTGTTTTGGTTTCACTATAATTATATTTAATTTGAGTAAAGTTATTTTGCATGATATAATTAATCCAAATATTTGCTTTAAAGTTTCCAAATTCCATAAAACATATCAATAAAAATTATTTTCCTTTCAAAGGTGAATAAAGCCAAATAACTACCACTGGAACTGAAAAATGTAAATCTGAAGGAACAACATGGAAAATTAGCTTAATTTTTAATAATAATTTATTTATTAGTTTCAAAAAAGATTATAATTATTCAAAGTAATATGTTTTTCCATTAAACTGTATATATATGTAGGAAGGACAAAGATGTAAAATGAGATGACTATCTCAAATACCATACAGACATTCTAACTTTCTGAAGAAGAGGATTGGTAACATCTACATTCTACCAAAATTTGTCTAACTTAAAGGGTTAGACTTGAAGATATTATTTAGTTAAGGAAACTGCATTACATAATTTACTTTGAGACTTGTGGAATTTCTAACATAAACTTAATTCTGAAGTTGTTAAGAACAAAGCTACAATGAGATACCACCTCACACCTGTTAGAATGGCTGTTATCAACAAGACAAGGAATAACAAGTGCTAGAAAGGCTGTGGAGAAAAAGAAACCTTCATACACTGCTAGTGTGAATGCAAATTGGTACAGCCACTATGGAAAACAGTATGCAAATTCCTCAAAAGATTAAGAATAGAGTTACCATATGACCCAGCAATCCCCTTTTTGGGTATCTACCCCCAAATTTTGAAAACCTTAATCTGCAAAGATATATATATATATATACCAATTTTCATAGCAGCACTGTTCGTAGTGGCCAAGTAATGGAAACAACCAAAGTGCCCTGTGACAGATGACTGGATAAAGAAGCTGTGGTACATATACACAATGGAGTATTACTCAGCTGTAAGAAAAGATGAAATATTGCCATTTGCAACAAAATGGATGGATCTGGAGATCATCATGCTTAGTGGAATAAGCCAGACAGAAACAAGAACAATATGACTTTACTAAGATGTGAAATATAAAACTGAACACGACAAAAAACAAAAACTCATGGAAACAGTCAATAGTTTCATGGTTACCTGAGGGTAAGTGGGGAGGAAGAGAGGAGGGAGCAGGTGTCAAATACAGGGTTCGGCAGAAGTAATGCCCAGACTTGAGTTACAAATTTATTACAATCATAACCGTACTTGCTGGGTCAGGCACAAATAATGTCCCCTTTTTATGAGCTGATAATCTATACCAAATCTTTTCTTACAAAGTCACAAGCATGCACAGTTATAATTTGGTAATAAAATCGTTAACTCAAATTCGGTTGTTACTTCTGCCAGACCCTATACATGGTGACGGAAGGAGAACTGACTCTGGGTGATGAACACAGAATGCAACACATAGATGATGTATTGTAGAATTGTACCCAAAACCTTTATAATTTTTACTAGTCAATGTCACCCCAATAAATTTAACAATAAAAATAAATGAAAAAATTTTAAAATACTAGGTTAATGTCAATGAAAGATTTTTGAAAACACTTTTATTTGGGAAACTTATGTTTCTGGTGATATTATAATAGTACATCTCATGTATAAAATTGCAAAACTAATGCAATAATTCAGAAAAATATTTCAGTAAGTCTAACGTGTTATTTTTTTTTAAGTAGTAGGATTGTCTACTAAAAAGACAGGAATTTAGAAAGGACTCAAATAAACATTTATTGAGATATAATGAATTATCTGTTGAATGAAGGATGAGCAGAAATTTGCCTACTCTGTCACTGGCTCTGGGTTGGACTTGTGCTTTCACATATAATAATTCTTCCCTATTGAGTATTTATAATATAAAGATGTTTGAAATGATGGACTCACAGAATGGGGTAAGAAGTTAGTATCCATCCAATGTCTGAATTCTTTGTACAGCCCTTTACTAATAGCTTTAATGGACCATATCCTTGGCAACAAAGTGGGGTACATTTTATCTTTGGGTGGCTCAGATTGGCAGAAAGCTCCCTTAATGTTTGCCACAATGTGATAGAAGAGTAAAATGTGATTGAATGAGTTTAACTGTTAAGTCTTTGTCATCATACTAACTTGTAGCCAATTTTTATCTCTACCATGAAAACACTCAGATGTTAATCTTCCTTTCATCACACTTAGCTCACCTTTAAACTAGGCATGATAATTGGTCCTGCACTAAGGATTAAATGAACTAATAATAGAAAAGGATGTAGCTATGGGTTTTCTAAGTAATTGGTTTCTGCTATTCTACTGGCTATTGGAAAAAATTTCAATATAAAAGTTGTGCCCCTCTATCTTTCTACAAATTGGGTTTGCTCTCTTATTTTAAATTTTACCCCTTAATAATATCAATAATTATATATCTAAATTACTAATAATTTGATGTCTAAGTTATATGTCTAAATATGTCCCACCATTTCAGATACACAAGGGCTGTCCAGAAAATATCCAGCCATGAATACCTCTATTTTCCACATTACATAGCAGGATACTTTCTGGACAGCTCTTTTACATACTACAGTAAATAGCAAGAGGGAACCAGTGAAAAACAAGATACCCTTCCTTCATCTCCCAATCTCCTCTACACACACACACACACACACACACGCACACACACACAGATCTATGGATAAAAATACTCGCTCAATTAGAGCACGCTAAATTAATATAAAGAACAACTTATAAAAAATAAAAAATATATTCATGATATTAGCTATATTTTATGTAACCATAGATAAAATAAACCTCATATCTATTTGTTCTTACTGCTATGTCATTTTTTATTATACTCATGCTCTAAAAGTTTTTTATAATAGAGAAATTTGTCTTCTGGTGTGTACATATTATATTGAATATTTATGCTGTTAATAGATTCAATTTCTTCACATAATCTAGTTTCCCTTTAAAATTTAAGCTTCCTGGTAGATTTCCTCTCTGTCCACTTTCTCTGCAGAAGTGTATGTCTGCTAGACATCTTTGCTTTGAAAGAATTTAGTGTTGATATTAAATGCCAACATAATTCAAATGCCTCTGTATTGATATAGCATTTGAAGATTTACAAAGTTCAACATTATCTTTTGTTACATTGTGTGACTAATTACTTTCTTTTCTAGTTGGGACTGTTTATAAAGATAATACAAATTAGTTAAAGTCAATAAAAGGGAGCAAGAGAAAAGTAGTTGATTACCTACAAGGGGGCTCCCATAACACTGTCAGCTGATGTCTCAACAGAAACTTTAAAGGCCAGAAGAAATTGCCACACAATATTTAAAAAGCAAGCACCTACAACCCCTTACTCTACCCAGCAAAGCTATCATTTATAATTGATGAACAGGTAAGGAATTTCCCAGATAAGAAAAAGCAAAAGGAATTCATCACTACCAAATGAGTTTTACAAGTAATGTTAAAAAGACTTCTTTAAGACAAATAAGAATAAAAAGATGAAAAATATGAATAACAAAATGGCTACAACTATGAGGTCTGACAATTAAGTTCCTGAACTCCTGCTAGAAAAAGTGTTGCATACCTCATTATTGAATATCACTAAGGTTACTTTCAAAGTACTCTCCTTGGGAAACTATGCACTGATACCAGTGCCTAGCCCACACTGCCTAGCCTTCAAAGAAATTTTGGAACTTTTTTTCTGAAATAGCCATCAGAACTGTTCTTATATGATGCTAAATGTCATCAAAATGTCTTCCTTTCAATATTTCCTTTATCTTTGGATAAAGAAAAAAAATCATTGTGGGCCAGATCAGGTGAGTAGGAAGGGTGTTCCAATGCAGTTATTAGTGTACTCACTAAAAACTCCTTTACAGATAATGCCCTGCGAGCTGGTGCATTGTTGTGATGCCAAGAGCCATGAGTTGTTGGTGAAAAGTTCAGGTAGTTTTGTCTAACTTTTTCATGAAGCCTTTTCAGTACTTGTAAACAGTAAACTTGGTTGACTGCTCACCCATTTGGTACAAATTCATAATGAACAATCCCTCTGACATCAAAAGCTTAGCAACATTGTTTTGACTCTTGATTTGGACTGATGGAACTCTTGGTCGTGGAGAATTGGCTGGCTTTCATTGTGAACTTTGATGCTTTGTTTCAGGGCAGTATTAGTACATCCATGTTTAATCACCAGTGATAACAATGCTCAAAATATCATCTTTCCTCTCCAAAAGGTCTTGGCCAACTTCGACTGTCCTTTGCCTTTGTTCATCAGTGAGCTCCTTCAGGACCATTTTTGTACACGTTTCTTATATGTCAAGATTTTCAGCTAAGATTTTACTAAGTGTTTTTCTACTGATGTTTACTTGGTCTGCTATGCTTCTCACAGTCAGCTGATGATTTTGATGCACAATTTGATGAATTTTTGCAATGTTTTTATCAGTTCTGATTACTGGCTGCCATGTTCTCTCTTCATTAGTGATGCTTTCTCTCCCCTCAGAAAAACATTTACTTCATTTACACTACTGTTTTCTTCATGGCATTATCTCCATAAACTTGAACTTAAAATGTTCCTGATTTCACTTCTGCTCTTGCCAAATTTAATAAGAAATGTAATGTTTGTTGCTCTAATTCAATCTCTGATATTCTCATGATGGCACACAAAAACATGCAACAATAATGAATACTACTCAGCAAGACACTGCCACACAAACACAGCTGTGAGACGGATAAACCAAAGTTATGAAACCTTACTGCATTTTTTGTACGATGCTGCCAATGTAAGCTCATGGTGGCAAGTTTGTGCCCTTAATTGTCAGACCTCGGACATACCTACCAGTATTTACTTTAGATGTAAATGGATTAAGTGCTACAATCAAAAGACATTGGGTGGCCAAATGAATAAGAAAACAAGACCCACACAAGAGACCCACTTCAGATCAAAAGACACACAGATGCTGATAGTAAAGACATGGAATGAGATATTTCATGCAAATGGAAATAAAAAAGCTGGGGTAGCAATACTTATACCAGACAAAATAGACTTTAGAACAAAGGCTATATCAAAGGAAAAAGAACCCAGTAATTCCACTTCTGGGTTTTAGACAAAGAATCTCAAAACAATATTTTGCAAAGACATGTGCATCCTTATGTTCCTTGCAGCATTATTTGCAATAGCCAAATATGGAAGCAAACTTAACTGTCAATCGACAGATGAATGGATAAAGCTGTCATACATATATACAATGAAATATAACCCAGCCATAAAAAAAAAAGTAAATCTTGCCATTTGGAACAACATGAATGGACCTATAAGCTATGATGCTAAGTGAAATATGTTAGACAAAGACAGAGAGATACCATGTGATTTTACTTGAATGTAAAATCTACAAAAACAAATTAAATAAACAGAATAGAAACAAATTCATAGATACAGAGAATGTTTTGATGGTTGCCAGATATGAGTGAGGTTAGGAGCAAAGGTGAAAAATGGAAAGAGATTAAGATGTGCAAATTGCCAGTTATGAAAATAGTCATGAGAATTTAAAGTACAGCATGGGGAGTATAGTCAATAGCCTTGTAATAATTAGGTATAGTGTCAGATCGGTAATAGACTTACAGGGGTGGTCACTTCATAAGTTATATAAATGTCTAATCACTATGTTGTACATCTGAAATTAATATAATATTGCATTCCAACTTTACTGAAAAATTTAAAAAATTTAAATACAAATTAAAATATCAATTTTAAAGCAAATTTATATAAAATTTTAGCTCACTTTAAGCTTAATCAACCTGAAAATAATTTAAATGTTATAAATATTTTTTCAGGGTGAATTTAAAAAATATTTCTACTAACACTTAACAAATATAAATGTTACTAATAGAGATTATTTTATTTACATAAAGAGATACAACAGGTATACAGTAATTACAGGGTATTTATATTAATTAGAATCCATGGACAATGGGTTGTTCATATAACTGAATTTGGGGGTAGACCAGAAAACAAATACCTTATTTTGTTAGTAACAATCTTTTGATATCTCTAGGAATGCTTTTCTTCTGATTCAATAGAGTATTTCTTTGATGATTCAGATTTTTATGAGTTTTTCAAATACACGCATTGCTTCCCAGTTACTATCACATTACATTGTGTACTTCATTAAAGACATAAATCCAGTGTTCAGGAGAGAGCGACACTGGGATGCCGCTTTTCCCTGGCTGCTCACCACTGGCGTAATACACGAATACACGCTTGTGGGGCCTGGCCTACCATTCATTGCTCCTTTGACACTGCCATTACCACATAGCCATTGATTATTTACTAGATTTCTGCTTTTAATAAAACCAGCACTCATCACATACCTAAACAAAAGTTTTATATAAAAATGACATAAATACATTTTGACTCAAATATTTTGATTTCAGGGCTTTTAAGCTTTTAAAAATGATCTTTTTCTTTAAGATGCTTTATTTCTGCTTGTTCTATAGAGAAAAATGGTAATTAGAGTCATGTGTCATATTTAATCATAGCTTTTCCTGAGGTTTTGAATTGCATTTTGTGTAGTCAATATTGACAGTGTAGGTGTTATACGAAAAGAACCCTGTGGTGTTAGTTTAGCAATAACAGGTAGTTTGCTTTAGGATCTAAATTTCTATTCTCTCTAGGTATTTAATAACAATGCAATACCTACACCTCTTGTAGATAATCCTACAATGAACTGGAATTCTGACACAGGGTTTAAAATCAGTGTATACATTTTCATAAATTGCTTTCAAGTGATATAATCTGTATAATTATATATTTTATTCCTGTTTTTATCACTAATTTGATGTCCATGTCTTAAAATGTCATCTTTACCTTTCCTTTCCTTTCCAGATTTTTCAATTTTCTTCTTCTCTAAGGGGAAGGAAATAACAATAACAAAAAAATCATTGGTTTAAGAAACATAACTTTTTTACTCAATCACAGAGTAAGCATTATGAGATTTAATCCCATAAGTGGAGAAGGAGGGGTCAGGGCTTTTCTTTTTCAAAATGTGAAGAAAGAGTCTTCCTCTTGTGTGTGAGAATATATACATTTTTGTAATGCTCGGCCATTTGGCTCATATTCATTCAGTCATCTGCATGGCAAAGCCCCCTCCCTTTGTTTTTGTTTTTACATATTTTAAATTATTCTTATAGTAAGCCATGGTTTATTAATGTGTTCAAACTAGTAACAACAGAAATAACATCTAAATTTTCAGTTATCTTTAGGAGATGAGAATTTGACTGGTGTTGTGGATGCTCAATAAATAAACTATAGAATATAAACAATGAAAGAGTCACAAAGTATCTCCACACAAAATGTGGAGACATGTTTTTCAAAACAGAGTTTTGGTTGATTAATGATACTCTTCAACTATATTTATCTGACACAAGACAGAAGGCAATATTTAATGAGTGGTAGCCAAGTATAAAGTGGGAATGTTACATAAGCTATTTCACTTAATACTTATAACAAGCCTTTGGGGAAGTCATTATGTCTGTTCTGTAGATGAGGAAACTGGGAATCTGAGAAGTTAAGGATTTTCCCAAATGCTACACAGCTAGTAGATAAATGCTTAGATTGATGTACTACTTTCACAGATCTTTGTTACCTCTTTTGGGAAAGGAAATATTTACCTGATTCTGTGACTTCTGATGTTTCCTCTTTAGAAAAGAAGATTATAATAGAAAAAAAAAAAAGAAAGTAAAGTAAAATAAAAGGATAGTTTTTTATTTCAGTAGCAGACAATTGAGCTTCATCTGCAAATATTTTCTATTAAATTCCAATAGTAATGACAATAGACATATATATTTAAAATGCCACAGAAACATACTGATAACCAATATTTCTGAAAACTGTAACTAGAAATCTGTTTTGAGATTAGAATCACTCTGCAGACTAATCTTAAACACTCTCTTCACATATGGTAGAATCATTCAATTCTAAGTCTGGTTGGTTTTCTTAATTACAATTTACGAATTATAAATTTTCATTACATAAACTTTTAACATGATTCTCATGTATCCATGCATATATACATTCATTGAATATGTGTAAAGCAACTTCATGTATAAGATGCACTAAATGCAATGGGTGGGTTTATGGGATGAGGTTGGAAAATATCACAGAAATAAACTCAATTCATGGTAACTACAGTTGGTGAGAAAGGATAGAAAATATTATTTGTCCTTAGCCTATGATAATGCAGAACAAGTCTTTCATTTTGTTCTTTAAATAAATTTGTAGACAAATACTATTTTAAAATATAACATGTCAAGTTTTTAAAAATATCTTTCCTCCCAAATCAGCTGAAGTGGTAACATTTTCTATAAACCTGATACATTTAATTATCAGTCTTATATAACTTTTTTGGAAGCTGTTTCCAAAATTCAAAAAAATGATTAAAATATTTTATTAAAATGAAGATAGAAAAATGAATAATGTTTCATAAACAAAACAGTATTGGCAAATGATTATACAGTATTTTATATTAACATTCTAGCTTTGACTTTCAACCCTTAATTTTTGTTACACTTTTTACATTTTACATTTTTACAAGCTAAAAGGTCTAGAAGTTTTCTCCAACCAAAAGGCAACATTTAATGCTTTAACATTGGCGTGGAGTCTATTCAGAAGAAAATTGTATCTGCATTCGAAAGAATCTATTATAACATTCTTAAGAAACCAGGGTAGTTCTTGTCATTCAAAAATTTTGAATACAACTTCTAGATACAATCTTGATTGAAATGCATATATTTTTACCCCAATGTTGAGTATGGATCTTAATTTAATAGTACTAAATAAACAATTTTATTTTTATAAAATTTTATAAACTTTCAAAAATATCATTTTTATTATTGCTTGAAAAATCAAAATAAAACAGTAATTCAGATATGTTAAGAACAACTTACCTGCAAGTTTTAAAAGCATAAGAAAACAAAAAAACTAATGTGTTAAAATTAAATAATTCAAGGCAGGTACTATGAGTTCTGAATATTTCTTGACCCAGTATTGACTATTAGCGGTATCTCCATACTGTGTTTACTCAGTACAAACTAACAAACAACTGAAAGTACATAAATGAGAAATGCAACCACTTTTTTTTTACATAGGTATTAGTTATCATTGTAAATATGTTAATTACACAGGTATGACAATAGAAATCATTTCAGATATTTCTTCATATATACTGGTACAATGTCATATATCAGATACTCAATAAACATGTATTCAAGGATCAATAAATTTAATAAACAAAATATCATTCATCAAACAGAATCACTTACATAGTTAAAGGTATAATGCCTATTGTATTAGTAAACGTACTATACGCTTTTTGCAAGTACAATTCAAAGAAATTATAAAGTTAAATCATTAAAAATTCTTAAAATTCTGAAAAGGTACACTTACTTGAAATTGGTTTTGGTTTGTCTAGTAAGTAAAAAAAAAAAAATCAGTGATAATTTTCTACCTATAGGTAAAATAACGACCATTTATATTTTCTTTTTCTATTTGTTCAAGTTAAAATAGGGATAAGCTAAACTTAAAAATGAGTAATAGGCAATCCATTTTGAGTAATTTTTAAGTCATATTTTCAATAAATTTCTCAAAGATGAAGTTGAAAAACTTCAAAGTATAGATTCTTCTTGTTATTTCTATAAAATCTCATCTTTCATTTGATGCAATATGAATGCTCATGATAATCTGAGCCCCTTACTGTTTCTGAATGGCATAAAATGCATGTTCTTTCACTGTCCTTTTGGAATACATATTACTATTCATTAATATTAACTATTTAAACTCTCGTAATCTACTTTTTGAATGATGAAGCTGACTTTATAAAATCTCAGAAAGAATAAATGAGTGGTAGGTGAAAAACACAAAACTATACCATCTAAATACATAATCTCTGTCTTCAATATATCTTCTGAAATTGTTAACTAAAAGCATTAATTATGTGGTCTTATACCTCAAGATCTATTTATTCAGAAAACTTTGGTTCATGATTGTGAAGAATTTAAGTCATTCAAAATTAAGTCAACTACTAATTCATTAACAGTGGGAAATACCAATTGACACAACTTTTTCAGAGAACAATTAAAAATATCTATAAAAATTACTTTAAATATATCATTTTACTAAAAAAAATTAAGAGATTTTACCCTAAAGATAAGTTCACCAAACTAGACAGGTAGATATATTTATTATTTGTATATCATTAAAAACAGCTTGTTACACAACTTACTATATGTGAATTAGAGACTAGTTAAGTGAATTGTGTATATAGAAAATATTGTTATTAATGAGAAAATTTTGTATCTGTATATATAAAAATGTCTTCAAAATACACTCAGAAAATTCTAGGGAAAGGGCTACTTATACTATACCATAATTTATGTAAAAAAAGTAGAAATATATGCATATATTATTTATATATATATGAGGGCTGTCTGGAAAATAATCCAGACACAAATGCCTTACTTTTCATATATGTGATGGGTACTTTGCGGACAGCCCTCTTATATATATACATACATTTATATGTATTGGTAGAAGTCTACTTTAAGATGTAGTAGTGGTTAACATGTTGCATATTAGATATTTTTGGAATGGGAACTGGTAGAACAGATAAAAAAAAAAAGGAAAGAGAGGGATATTTTTTCAGTTAGTCCCCTATATGCCTTAGTGTTTGAATCATGCATAATATTATATATTTTAAAAATTGATTAATATTCTTAAAATATCTAAACTACCTATTACAGAATGCAATTTCTATTTTAAAAAGATACATCATCTTGAAATTTTTTATTAGTTTTCATTGAAATGCAGTATGTGCAATTTGATAGGATATTTTACAATGCTATCAAAAGTGAATCAATGTCATCAGTATGATAAATAATATTAATATTGATAACAGTGAAATACTGAATATTTTTAAAGGATCTTATGAATATGAAAAAAATACTATTTTATTAATAATGTTGAATTATATTAGCCTGTTGGGCAATTCATATATATTGTTCATAATATTTAACAAAATGTTTAATTGTCAACAATACCATAGCCCATGTCAGATAAACTCGATTTTACCGCAAAACCACAAGACTAAACATTACCAGAAAAACAATGAAAAGCACTTTTTTGCTTTACTTTAATTTTCAAATTTAATAAAAATAGTGAATTAATTAAGATGATGTAAATTAAAAAGCCAAAAACACCTGTTTTTATAGGTGGAAATTCTTTTTCTTGATGTTCAGCTTTTTCTGGAGAGAGAAATCAAAATTAACTGGCAATCTGTGGATTGTTTGTGTAGCAAGCATTTCTTATTCATATATTTGCACTTGCAGGCTATCTTCATTTATATGGGAAGCATGGCCCCAAAGTCATTTGCATATAACTTGAAACACAGAAAGCATATTGCCATAGAAACACATTAAAAACAAGGTCAGGTTCATTCTCGGGGCATCCTGTTAAAACAGTTAGAATGCACTAGCCCACTTGGGGCCACATGGAATAAAGAAGATAGACTATGATAAAGAGGGATATAATAAGAAGAGGATTTTCCCCTTTGCTGAAGGTTGAGTCATCCCTTGAGGATATTTTTAAGCAGATGACAATTGCCTTTGGCATTTTACAAGCTCCCTTTTTTATCTCTCTGACTTCTAGTTCACTTACCTGGTCAGAAGCAATTTGGTGCTGGACATTAGTTTCTTGTGGAAAATTTAATCCAGACTTCCCTATTCCAGAAAGTACCAAATTTGTCTTTACATTTCCCTGGACCACCCTCTCTTTCTAGTTCCAGTTAGAATTCTCACAGATGTATGTAAACTAAGTTTAGGACATGACAAATGGGATCAATACGTGCAATTGATGTCTCTGTTAGTCCTCTGAAAAATATTTGAATTAAAAAGATTAGGAGATCCCTCTCTTTCATCAAAAGTAAAATTTCAAATGAAGCCATGTAAGGTAGAATATTTTGAATAGAGTTGAGAATATTTTGAAATAGAAATCACTGCAAGCATTAATTCTTTTTAATCACCTCCAGGGTTAGTTCTGAGCTGTTATTGATATTTAACTGTTCTTTGCCTATCTTACTCCTGAATCTGGAGATTCTCTTAAATACTACTATTTTTGCCCAACATGGTGCACCAAGAGTGAAGCAGGTGGGAAGATGTGGGACCCATGTTGTTATACAGCTAAATTGGATATATGTAAACTAGAAATTAACAGTATACAAGAATGACAGCTATGAACTTAATTCGCATAAATGTTAATATTAAATAAGCGTGCCAAATAAAAAAATTAAGACTCTAATATTTAAGTTATTATATTGTCATAATAATAGCTATGCAAAGTGTAATCAATTATAGTTACAAAAATAAGGTTATTGAAATGTTTATTAAAAGTATATGCAATAGGTTCTATGATGTGAATATGTTTATTTAGGCTCCATACATTTGCACCATAGCTCCTGAACAACTTATAGATTTTTAACTGGCTTCACCAAATTTACCTTAGGACCTTATCAATCCATTTTCATACAGGAGTCAGAGAATATTTGAACAATAGCTACTACACACACCTTTATCTAAGGTTCTGTTTCACAAATACATAGCATTCAAAGACCATCATCACAATTTTGACACAATTTTGGACATATTTACTACCTTTATGACAATGGGCAAATGTTCGTATCTTCCTGAGCCCAATAATCACATTTTAAACTCTTTAAAATATAGTCATCTCTGTATCTCTTTTGAACAATAAAATAGTTGATCTCTAAAGTCCTCACTTCTGAGAAAATTACATAATTTTGATGAATAAATGGCAAAATGTTTATAATTTTATGACTTTCTAAATACCAACAAGTACCTTACAGTATAATTAATGCTTCTTAAAGCAAAGAAATTAAAAACAATATGTAGTTCAAATTACCAACAATTGTATAACATTTTTTATTTTTTTGTTATTCATTATATGTTTAAAAGATTCTCATCTATCTTAACTTCTTAGTATTACTTTATAGCCTATATGGACTCACTCTTTTAGTATTGATAATAGTGATACAACTTTCAGAGACTTCTTCTGTACAATTACAGTTAACTATTAATTAGTAGTGAAGACAGGATGTTAAGTCAAAGACATAGCAAAAACATTAATGTATCACCCAGATAGCTATTTTAGTCTTAGGCAACACTAAAAATAACAATGAAAACAAAAGCAAATTGTTAAAATTGAAATGACCAAGCAACACTTTTCAGATTTTATTCTTTTCATCTCTTACTTGATGGTTTGGGCTTGACCATGGAGAGTGGAGGAAAATAAATATCAATTGATGAATTTGAACCATGGAAAAAATAACTCTAGCATTTTTAATTATCTTTCTTAGTTTTAGATTTTCTTCTTATCTTAGGCTTAATCCACTCTCTCTGAACACTATTATTTCCCTGTCAGCAAATACATTAAACACACTGCTAATGGAAAAATAAGACATGTGTAATATATGTGAAATTTAAAATAATCTAGATATTTGGCACACAAGTACATGGGGCTAGTTTCTTTATAAAGCCCAAATATCTATATAGCTCAATGAGGTACTCAGGGGACCATATTAACACCTTAGGGTGAAAATTAGGGGAACTTTAACTGATATTATGAGCTAAGGCAATGGTTGGAATAACGTACAGTGGTCATAAGAGATAACGTGAAATGGCCTTATGAGACTTCTTTCTTTCTCATGTAATAATAGCCTATAATTCCTATAAATAATTAGTCTTTTCTTGAATTTTATTATGTTTTCCTCTGATAAACTTTATTTAAATCTTTATTATCATGATTATCTCTGTTGAAAGAAATTATCTTACAGACTTTTTTTTTGGAATTATTTTTAGTAAGATATGGGAGTCTGTTAATGACTAAGGTGGGTAGGATTTCTATTTTGGAATCAAATGGAAGAGATTCATAGTTCAAAATACCAGTAGGGATGAAGACTCGGTTTTGTTCATCCTTACAGAAAAGAACTCTAGAACTGAAAGAGTGTGTGTACTTATTTCTCTCACATGAAATAATGAGGAATGGACTGTTTTGCTTTAATATTTTATATTCTGCTGATCATTCTTTAGGACAGATTTTAAAAGTTACACAACTATGTATGGAGCTCTCATGAGAGGAAATTTTTCCATATAATACATAAATAAAGAGTTCTACTTTAAAATTTGAGAAAATGTGCTTTGAAAATAAGGTTAAGCACCTAGTTGTACATGATAACCAATGCATTATATGGATTTCCTCATAAATAATATGTAAGCTAGGTCAATCACACTTTTAAAAAATAAAGTTATCTCACTCTAGTTTTCCAGTATTTATGTTTATTGAGTGTATTTCTTAGTTATCTACAAGAATTCCAAATCTTAAAATATATATGGCAGTAAAAGTTTATGAACTTCAGTGAAGATTGTGTGTGTGTGTGTGTGTGTGTGTGTGTGTGTGTGTACCCACATAACATAAAACAGATATATAGAATAAAATTATGAAATACCCACTTAATTGTTTTTCCTATTGTGGTAGCTTTTACCTGCTTGACAACTTTTTCTTCTGTGATAGAAAAAATGTTGTCACAAGTAAAACTTTTAAATGTGTCAGTACAAAAACAATGACATATTTCAAGCTTGATATATTGTATTCTTTTTGAAATATACCAATCCTGAGATAAACATAACTCTTTTCTTAATAACATAGCAAGTGTTTTCTTTTGTTCAAATTGAATGGAAGTGCAAAAAAAACTTTTTTAACTGCAGAATTATTTTGCAGTTATCTTGTCCTAAGAGTTTTCCTAATTTGAAATGTTCCTTAACCTGCCAAGCCACACCCTATTCCTTGCCTTCACTGTATTTCACTGTTTGCATACCCAGAAGTACTGTTTCATAAAACATGTATCCTCTTTTTATTATTGAATTAGAATAGGAATAAGCATTTTGATCTCTTTTGTGCAAGATACCTCCCTGTGAACCCAGGATTAGCAGGGGAACTTGAATTTTTTATGGCATAAAACCAGGATGGAATGCCTTCTGTTCCTTATGTTTTTATCGATATAATCAAAGATTTGGGTCAAGTATAGAGATTTTTGTTATGATATTATATAAAATTAAACTTTTCAAGTATACAGCATGCGAGTCAATTAGTTAGTCAAATATCCTAATGGGAAATCTTTATTGGGAAACAATTTAAAGAATATAAACGTTATTACTGAAATGAAAGGAAGGTGTGGCTCGAGGATAATGCATTTGCTATAAAAATCAAAGGCTAATATCTCTAATTCTTTCTGTAATTTTATGTAAAAATGACTGACATCTGGAACAGTGAAGAAAATAATAGGTTTTCATTATTCTTTAAACTAGGAGGTTCTAAAAATTGTTTCTAAGATTTTACTTATGTCGATACTGACAGCTATTCTCTATTCTCCACTTGCCAGCTCGGCTTGCTTTATGCCAAAGGTTTTTGTTGTTAATGCCTCAAAGCATAAGCAAATAAAATCAACCAGACTCAAACCCATTGTAAACAAATTGTCTAAAGTAAAATTTAAAAGTGTAAGCACAAGTTTTCCTAAGATATGTTTAGAGAAAGTACGTTTTAATTTTTTAAAGCTTCTGGACTAATCATATTCACAACATTGGGTAAATCCTTCAGCCTCAAATGAAGGAGAAAATTATACAGAATAACTGCGGTTTGGGGGAGCTTCAAAATTACATTCCTATTTAATTAGCCTAAATTAAAACAAATGAAGTTGCTCTTCTTAAATAAAAACCAATGAATAAACTCATCTTGGTAACTTCTGTATTTCCCTTTATGAGCAGAACACATTGGTTTACTTCTACTTTCTCCAAAATGTAAGACCAGAAATACATAAAAAGAAAGGACGAAAGACAAAGATGGAGTAAAGAAGAAAGGTGGAAAGGAAATAGGGAGAAATGTTGATTTCTTTTTGTTTTGGAGTTTAAGATGGTCACATTTGAATTAGCAAATCTGAATTACACATGTTTTCTAAAAATATCTTTCCCCAAACAGAAAAAAACAAAATAACATCTAGAACCCATTCACCTGAATGATGGACATGATTTTATTTGTACTAAACTAAATCTCTGATACAAACGAATGACTAGCTGTGTAGTTACATGGAGCTGGTCAAGAGCTCAATACATAAGTCATTGTGAAGGTGAAGAAAATTGGAGACGTTCTGTAACCCGGATGTTTTAAGATAGGAATCCTATCTAGGAACTTCAGAATTGACTCTAAATTTTTTGTTCTGCTGAAACTAGAAAATTGAGAGACAATTGGATACTACAAAATACCTGGTTTACCATGAGAAATAGTCTTTCCTTGTTTTACTATGTCTACTTCTGAAAATAATAAAAATGAAATCTTTTCAGGTGTTTAGCTTTATAAGTTAACATACAGTGAATTTTCTCTGTGACTTAGGCCAGTAATCTAGTAAGTAACACAACAGATTTGAACAACAGTGCCCATGGAGAAGAACTATTCTTGAATTTTCATGTCATCCTAGTTAGTGTGAAAAGGTTTGGGTTGCGTGAAAACAATATACTAAGAATTCTTATTTATATTTAAGCACCTGTAATATCCAAATAGTAGGCTATGATAAAGCATCAATACTGAATCAGAGATTGCAAATATACATTATTTCAAAATTTTCTTGTAAAGAATTTCATATAACATTATAGAGAAAATTTACATACATACTGTGCATTTGAACTTTTTTAGATAAAACTAATAATACCTATTTATAAAAATAAATAGTAACATTCAATTAAATCGCTGCAAAACTACTATTTAACATTAATAAATAGAAGTTTTAAATGGCACTAGGCCTTCCTAGAAGTTTACGATATTAGGTTTCTGGCAAGTAAATAAATAAATAAAGTAGGTAATATGCAAAATATTTATGTCTAGTAAAACATACTTATCTGCAGCATATATAGTAAAAAATAAATAATAAAATAATACACCGGCATCTATGAGCCTTGTTACATTAAAATATATTATTCTTAAGAGTGACTAGATTCAAGCTTATGATTAGTTGCCAGGTAAGATCTGATGAGAATTAAAGGGGTAATATAGCATTGTATATACATCTAGATCAATTCTTGAATTTGGTGATATTGAAAAATTCTGCTATGTAATTTTTATAATGAAGAAATTGTTTCCACAGAGCCTAAGGGTTTTTGTAACTTGCCTCAGGTCAACAGCTAGTTGGTACCAGAGCTGTAAGCTTAGGTTTCACCAGAAACACAATTTAAATCTTCTAGTTAAGCCTTGTACCATTTAAAACTTTTATTTACTATTGTTAAACAGTGTAGTTCACAGTGACTTAATTTAATATTATTATTTTTATAAATAAATATTCTTTAGCCTCATCTGAAAAAGCTCAAAAGCACAGTATGTATATAAATTTTACCTATACTCTTATAAGCACTAAATAGCAATGTAAACTTGAAAAGGTTACTCTGATTTTAGGTCAATGTTACATATTAAAATGATAAAATGGTTGTTTGTCTCAGATAATCTCTTAGTGAGAACATTCAGAATTTTGAATAAAATGGACCAGACTTACTGATTGTGCAATAGGGTCAATGTATTTTGCACCATATAAAGGATATGAATTTTGGGAGGCCAGAAGGCAGACCTCCATAGATTGAATATTGTCTTCCAAAAAGATATGCTGAAGTCCTAACACCCAGTACCTCAGAATGTGACCTTATTTGGAAATAGGATCGTTGTAGATGTAATTACTTAAGAATTTGTCATATGGGAGTAGGGTGGGTCCTTAATTCAACATGATTGTTGCCTGTACAAGAAGACGAGAAAAGGTACAGTGTTCGAGATAAAAAGAAAAATGACGTCCATGTGATGACAGAAGCTGGCATTGAGTGCTGCTGCTACAAGCCATGGACACCAAAGATGGCAGGCAATCATCAGAAGCCAGAAGATGCAAGTATTGAATCTTCCCTAGAGGCTTCAAGGGACACATGCCCCACTGAAACCTTGATTTTGGACTTCTGGCTTCTAGAACTATGAGAGAATAAATTTCTGTGTTTAAGTCACCTATTTTTTGATATTTTAATATAGCGGCCCTACAACCCTAACACAGTTAGGGAACATGAACCAAAACTTTATGGGTTTTGAGAATCTGATTTCTCTTCGTTCATTTCACAAAATTTCTGCTGCCTATGACAGCTCTCAGAAATATTCATCTTACTCAGGAGTCCCCCAGAATGAGGAAAGTGGGAGCAGTTGTTTTTCTGACAGAATATTTATAGCCTATAATCAGCAAATACAATCAGCAAAAATAGTGGTTTTGTAAGACTGAACTCTGTTCATCAATTGTTTCCTCTGAACCATATACCTTTCTCAACAGGTTCACCTAATATAAACAGTTTTTTTCTAGAAACACATAGTACAAAATATATACTATCTTCGTTTTATTTTAAAAAGATAGTCAAAGATAACATTTTGGTATAATATTTGCCCTAAGACAAATTTGTAAAGAAATATTATGCTAGTCATCATAAATATGAAATGAAAGTATGAATCTATATATAGAGTACACATACCTGGCTTCTCTTCTTTTTTTACTTGTGGCTCTAAAAATATAAATAAACAGTAGTAATGATGACTATATAAAGGTATTTATTTCCTGTACTCGTGCATATTTCAATGACACATTTTTCATTGTTTTTAATATGCCATATTAATTTTTTTCTTATAGTTGCAGCAAGTGAATACAGACAAATAAAGTTCCTCATTATCAATCATAATAAGAGTAATTTTGAGAAAAAATTGAAAATGTAAACTAAGATTTTTAATGAGAAGTTAATTAAAGGTATTATTTTGAACCTCCAGTGAATAAAAGATGAAGGAAAACTTTAGCATATAGCATATTCTCAAAATCACATTTAGGATAATAGACACATTGTCCACATGAAATAGTTAAGACTTTGACTTTAAGCAAAATACTCAACAATGGGATCATAGGATGATTAACATGCATTTAAGATTTGCTTTATTTATATATTTATTATTATGTTTGGCATGCAAATAACATACGTGGAGACTTCAGCTTGACTTCTTTATCTAGAAAAAATTGAAAAAATTATTAAAAATTGAGTCATTCAGTTCTTATTGACTAGGCATTGAATATGATATAACATTATAAATTTGGAAATCAAATTAACTTTATAAACTCCAGCTATTATTCTTTATTGAAATTCTACAAGATATGTAATTTAATGGTCATGCCAAGTTACTAATTGAAAAATCATTTTACATAATAAGGCTTACTTTAATTTTATTATGCCATCAAAAGTTCTTTGTTCATGTGTGCAATGTTAATGTTTTAATCTAGTATTAAGATAGGTGACATAGTTTTATTTCTTTCTAAATATAAAATTTTTTTTTATTGTTAGACTTATTGGGGTGACATTGGTTAGCAAGAATTACATATGTTTCAGGTGTACAATTCTTTAGTTTTATTTTGAGACACTATTTTTAACCCTTCATTATGCAGGATGAAAAATCTAAGAGTATTATCTTCATTTCCATTAACATTATTAATATGTAATCTGTCCCAGTATAATATATTAAAAATGATTGCTGTTGAATTTGGAATTCTTTATGACTAGAAAGATATCATATGTTTTTATGGCAATGAGGGACCCTATTGAGGGGTTGATAAATTTATTGTGAAAGGTCAGATAGTATATATTTTTGAATTTAGAGCCTTAATGATTTGTGTTGCAACTATTCAACTCTATTGTTGTAGCACAGAAACAGCCGTAAACAATATGTAAATGAATAGGAATACCTGTGTTCCAATAAAACTTTATTTACAGAAATTGGTGTCCAATCAATAGGCCATTGTTCTCCAACCTCTGCCCTATCCCTAGGCAGTTTTAATTTTCTTTCTTTTCTTAACGAAGATCTTGACAGTAAAAACAAAACAAAACAAAACAAAAAACCAAAACCAAAACACCTTCTTTTCATTCTGTATTCTCTTAGAATGTCGTACAACACCCTTCTATCACTGCTTAATTCAATTTCTTAAGAATATAGTTTTCACTTGCCTTTTCTCACTTCCTGACTTCCACTTAATATTAATTCACTATGATTTAGCTTCTCTTCCCACCATTTTACTTACCAGGTCTCTCTGATCACCAATTGGATTTGGGGCCATAATTCTGTCCTACTTACCAAGACAATAAACATATCTAACTATATTGATCACTTTCTCCTTTTTAAATCCCTGTTTATTTGACTTCTTATACAAGTGCACATAACATTGTATTGTAATAGAATAAATATTAATTCTTCCTTCTTTATTCTCAAAACTGTCCTAGTGTCTTCTACTTCTACTGGAGTAGACCTGATTAGTCCTCACATTTGAAACTATAGATAAGAGACAAAATACATAAAGCAATAGTTTTAAAGATATGGATGGACACCAGACACCAAAGGATAGTGATCTTTAAGTGATGGGTAATAAATAAAATATGCCCCATGCTTACTGCCCTGAGAGAGTCACAAGGCCTTGGGGTGAGAATGGAGCTGAGTTGATTATATGGAGCTGGGAATCTGGAAAGGCCAAGACAACTAGAAATCACGGGTCAGATAACATACACTAGAGAAATACACAAAGAAGAATGAGACAGATAGCAGAATAAAGCAGCTCTGGATATTATGGAAGATCCACTTAAGTCTTCAGATGAACACTGACAAGCAAGCATATGCAGCATGGAAACTAACTGAGGTCAGGAAAAGAAATAATGGGAAGAATACTGAAATTCTGTATAGGAAGAAAAATTGTCTTCTGTGAAATTGGTCCCTGGTGCCAAAAATGTTGGGGACCACTGCTTTATAGTTGGTGTTGAAATTAGGTACTGTTAGTCCTCCAACTTGATTCTTTTTTTTTTTTTCAGTGTTGTATTGGTTAGACTAGGTTATTCCTGTTCAGTATAAACTTTAGAATCAATTTGTCAATATTCACAAAATGACTCGCTGGAATTTTGATGGAGATTTCATTGAATCAGTAGATTAATTTGGAAGAATAGACATCTTAAACAATATTGAATCTACAAATATAAAATATCTCTCCATTTATTTACATCTTCGATGTTTTTAAATCAGAGTTTTGTTTTCTTTGCTTTTTACTTGGCTAACTTCTACTTAGGGCTCAGTTCAGCTACCTCTTCCTTAGAAAGACTTATCTGATATTGGTTGAATTGCTTTCCCTTTACGTGCCAACATTACTTTTTGGAAATCTTGATCATCATATTAATCATAATGTAGTGTAAATATTAAATGAAGAGAAGGATTTCTACTCTAGACTGTGAGATATTTGTGAACAGAGATCATGTGTATTCATTTGTGAATCCAGAGAACTATTACAATGCCTAATACCTAATACATGGTCACATGGTAGGTACTCAATTATTGCTCATTCATTCAATAAATAAAGAAAGTAATTGATGAAAACAAGAGAAGGTAAATAAATAAAGAAATAGATCAAAGAATATTGAATGTGGGAAAATATATGAATTCAGAAATTACATTAGAATACAAAATGAACGTTAAAATTACCACATACTATCATCGACTTGGCAAAACAATTTCTCAGTTTCTGGTACTCAGGCAAAGATAAAAAAGGGTAATCAGTCATACAATTCACAATGTTCTAAGATATAAACAAATAAGTTATTTAATCCTTTTGGTGTGGCTGTCAACTGAAGTTGACTGTAGGGGCTGGGTTGGTTGTTTTAGGTTCTTTATAAGGTAGTTAGGAGGAAACTAACATAAACTGCAACCATAATTGATCTTTTGTGAAATTCATATTTTGGCCCAAATTTTGCACAAAATATTTAGCACTAGGATGAGAGGAAAAATTTTTTTTCAGATTTTATTGTTAAATTTATTGGGGTGACATTGATCAGCAAAAGTTATACAGATTCCAGGTGTACAATTTCATAATACATCATCTGGGTGTTGTAGAAAAGAAAAATTTTTTTCAGCACCAAAAGGGTTAAGAGAAACATAATAATTTCTCATAATGATACCTGAGATGAGTATGTTTTGTGGATTCTCAGAAAGAAAAAAAGGACTGTATAATATAGTAAATAACAAGTTGAATAATATTCCTACCCTAAATATGTAATAGTTTTCATAGGACTGCTCCTACTGCTCTCAATATCGACCAATGTCACGGTTCCAAATAAGTGCAAAAAGAGAAATTTTACTTTGGGTTCAATCAATGTGACATATTTATATAGCTATATATTCTTCCTAAATGTAAAAATAAAATCAGTTATAGAAACTCCATGTACTGATACTTGGAGGATTGACCAATTATATCTCCATTTGACAATCTAATAAAACTATGGACATAATCCTAAGAAACATGTACAAAATACACAAACACGAACATACAACACAAATTACATGCAAATATAAATGTGTTTAATTATGCTCTTGAGGCCCAATCAAGTTAAAAAGTAAATCTTGATTTAAATATTCTACACATTTCTATAATCAGGTTGTGATAAACACTGAACAGCTATCTATTCTCACAAAGGTATTTACTTACAATATCTAGGGTTCAGAGTTGGTTCTTCAAATGCCATCTCCCATATTTACTTATTTTCAAGTTCAATTTCAACTGTAGTGTCCTGTGTTCTCATTATATTGTGTTACGGATTTTGTGTAAAATATATGTGGAAGTTATGACATTCAGTACCTTAAAACTGTGACCTTATTTGGAAATAGAGTCTTTACAAATATGAATAAATTAAGATAAAGTCATTAGTGTGGGCTTTAATTCAATGTAACTGATGTCCTTGAAAGAGGAGAAGAGACATAAAAGTTGCATGTATAGAGGAAAAATTATGTAAGTAAACACAGGGAGAACACCATGTGATAACAGAAAGAGACTAGAATGATGTATTTACAATCCAAGGGACATGAAGGATGGCTGGCAATATCAGCAGCTGACAGAAAGACATGAAATGGATTCTCTTCTAGAACCTTCCAAGAGGGCATGTTTCTGCCTTGATTTTAGACTTTTCTATCTATTAATTGTAGGAAAATTGTTTGTTGTTTTACGGCATGCAGTTTGTGGCACTTGTTACCACAGCCCTGGGAAACTAAAACACTTTGTCAATCCACTACTGCATCTCACCATAATTACCAAGAACCTTCAAACTTGTCAAAAAACACATGCTTTCTTCTATCACTGTTCTTTAAAATTTATAGCCAGGGAGATATTTTGGAAAATATTGTCTAGTCATTCTACACATCACATCTTAGCCTGAAGCATGTACATTCATTATTAACTCCAACTATTTCTGCATGGTCTATGTGGTTATTTATGAACCTAATTGCTGCTTATCTCATCACCTTCTCTCTATTTACCATTTTATACTTATGTTTAAACCATATTGAGGTATTATATCTGTAAGAACCAATGTAAAGTCTCTGCCTCTGGGCTGTTTTATAAGTATAGAACATTCTTCTTCCTTCTTCATCAGGCTAAATCTCACTTATTATTCAATTTATTATTCAGATATTCCCTCCCAAATATACTGCTTTATTAGGTAGCTTTCTCTTAATTCTTCAGTCTGAGTTAGGTGCACCTTTCATATTCCAATATGTATACTTTCCTTACCTTTAATTTAGCACTAAACATACTCTATTTAAATGTCTGTTTACTTTATTATCTAATATCTGGTAACTTCCATATAAGCGGGGATTGTGGTGTTTCCAAAGTTTAGCATGGCTCCTGGCATATCATAATTCATCAACAATATATGTTGACTGAATTAAATAAATACCTACTATGCAAATATTCCATGCCAGCAGTTGAGTGCAAATTTGGACTGTCAGCTTCTCACTACAAACTTGCTGGAGTACATGCCTCACTACAAGGCTAGGAGACCCTTGCTGCTGACAGGTCAGATGTTGACCTTAGGAAGGACCATTATTCTGCTCCAGTACTAATGGGTAAATTAGTAACTGAGTAAACGAAGTTACATATCTTAGGAAGACACCTCAAACTTGGATAAAAAATAGTAAGTGGATATAACAAAATGGTCCATACAGTCCTAATAAACAGAATATTCTCTTCTAAGATTAACTTGTTACTTTTAATTTATTGATGTGATTGCAGTAAAGGCTTTTTAGTGTAATCTTATTAAATATTGAATTAGATTCACATAATAAATCTTAAATAATTTCTACAACAATTAAGTAACAGTCTTAATTACCTCTAGCATCTAGTTCTAGGTTATGACACTGGAACCATGTCATCAGCATTAGTAACATGTTTTCTACAATGTTGAACAAGCATGATTTACTTAACTGATAGCAACTCATTAAGCTACAGGCAAAATATAAAAATAAAAGCGAAGAAAAAACATCAATACACATGCCTGTGTTATGTCACTAGATATTTTACTTTCCTGCTGTATCAAATTATTATTTAATCTGCTAATAAATTATTTCTGATACAATAATAAATTATTATCTAATCTACTAATAAATTATTTACACAGATTTTTGACTGCCAAAGTAAAATTACATCTCATGTTTCATAAATGTATCAATAGTCAGAGGTCTATATTGAACATAGATCTACATAGCTAAGCCTAGTAAAAGTTCTGGCCCAGGAATTGTTAAAGTGAGAAATGTCTATAAAGGCTTAAAATAATCTGCTTCATGACAAGTTTTTTTCTAAAGTGATTAATTATTTAACATTGATCATAATGGAATAATTTTATTTTATTATCTTGGTGATTCACATATCCAGAGGTGGCTTTAACCTACTTTAAATACATAAATAGTCATCAAATATCTATATTAATTTATTAGTGAAGTAACTTTATCCGTGTACTATGTTTATCTTATACTTTCTAACAACTTCTACAACATGACAGACGTGTACCAAAAACAATCAAGAGTACCTTAAAGCCTATTCATTATGAGGTTGTTTAGGCTGAAATTTAAAACTAGGAAAAGTAAAATCCACAAATAGAAGTAGGAAACTAAACTTTTATGAAATTTATTCAAAAATTCATAATTTGGTTAATTATATCACAGAAACTGCCTCATCCTGCATCTAATGAGCAAATTAGTTCCTGCCATAAGAATGTGATATATTTTAATTTTGTCAGAACAATTCAGATGATTATCATAAAATTTGAATTTTGTAAAATTCATAAGTGTAACATTATTTTAGGCATATACAATAATACATATAAAGATTTTGAAAAAATTTTACAGAGGTAATCTAACAGAGAGTTGCATTAAATAAGTCCATTAACTATTAATACAAGGTAAGTATCTGATACAGGAGTAGTAAAACCTTACACATTTTACAACATACACTTGAGAGCATTTTTAAATCAAAAGGATCTTTGAAATCATCTGAATGTTTTCTTGTTTTCCAAAATGAAAACACCAGCTTTACAAACCACCTAGGGTGTATGTGCATTGTATATTTCTATGTTTTCCCTCTGTAATCTTTCGTCAGTTAAGGTTCTACACAGTGGTTTCCAGAGCAGCAGCAGCAGCAGCAGCTGGGAAGTCGTTAGAATGTGAAGTCTCGGGCTTCATCCCATACCTCCTGAAGCAGAAACTTTGAGGGTGCAGTCTAGAAATTTGTCTTTTAACAGCTTTCTTAGGTGCTTCTGATGACCATTTAAGTGTAGAACTTAGAGGGATAAAGTAAACATTTGCCATGATACCGTGCATATAAGAGATTTTTTAGTGACTTGTTAACAAGCAGTGAAAAAAAAGCACATAAAATGGAGGGCTAAGAGGTCATGATAGTGAAATCTCACCACTAAAATCTAAATATTTTTTCCAGTTTTATTGATACATAAAACATATGTAAGTTCAAGGTGTACATCTTGAGATGATTTCATATATGAGCGAGTAATGCAAAATGATTACAAAAATAAGGTTAGTTAATATATCTATTATCTCACATAGGTAATATTTTTTTTGTACTGATAACATTTAAGATTGACTCTCTTAGTAACTGAAGTATACAGTACAGTTTTGTTAACTATACTCACCATTCTGTATATAAGATCCCCAGAAATATTAATTTTATATTTGGGAGTTTGTAGCCTTCAACCAATATCATCCCGTTTTCCATACTCCCCAGCCCCTGGCAACCACCATTAGAGTCTCATTTCTATGAGCTTGGCTTTTTTAGATTCCACATATATGTGAGAACATGTAATATTTACCTTTCTCTGACTTATTTCACTTAGCATAATGCCCTACAGTTCCATTCATTCTGTCCTAAAAGTCAGGATTTCCTTCTTTCTCATGGATGAATAATATTCCATTGTATACATATGCCACATTTTTTTATCCACTCATTCACTGATGGACACTAGATTGCTTCCATATCTTGGCTCTTATAAATATGCTGCAATGAACATGGGGATACAGATACCTCTTCTAGATAGTGTTGTAAGGCGGGTCTCCTGGTGATAACTGTCTCAGCTTCTGTTTAAAAATGTCTTTATCTCTCCTCATTTCTGAAAGACAGTTTTGCTGGGTAAAGCATTCTTGGTTGACACTCTTCCTTCTTTTAGCACTTTGAATACATCATCTCACTTTCTCCTGGTCTGTGATTTTCTACTAAGAAACCCACTTACAGACTCATGGGGTTCTCATATGCAAGAATTTTTGTTTCTCTTTATGCTTTTAAAATTCTCTTTGTCTTTGATAGTAGACAGTTTTATTATAATGTGCCTTAGGGACGGGGCTTGTTATGGATTGAAACTTTGGTATGATCTATAAGCTTCATGAACTTAGATATCCAAATTTCTCCTCAGAATTGAGATGTTCTCATTCATTACTCCTTTAAATGAGCTTTTTTCTTCCTTTCTTACTCTCTCTTGAGTCTACAATAATACATAGAATTATTTTTAAATAGTATTCCATAATTCACATAGGCTTTATTAAATTTATTCATTCTTTTTTTTTTCCTTTTTCCTCCTCTGTCAGATGATTTCAAATGGCCTTTCTTCTAATTCGCTAATTCTTTCTTCTGCTTGATCAAGTCTGTTATAGCTTTCTACCAAATTCTTTAGTTTATTTCATTGTGTTCTTCAACTCTAGAATTTTTGTTTTATTTTTAAAATGGCTTTTATTTCATTGCTGAAATTCTTATTTTGCTTATGGACTATTTTTCTAATTTTATTTAGATTTCTCTCTGTATTTTATTGTAGTTCACTGAATTTCTTTAAGAGGATTATTCTGAATTCTTTGATAGTTCATAGATCTTCATTTCTTTAGGGTCAGCCTTTGGAGCTTTATTAGTTTCCTATGGTAGTGCCGTATGTTCTTGATTATTCATGTTACTTATATCTCTGTATCTGAGGAAGTAAATACTACTGACAGTTTTAATAGATTGGCTTCAGCAGGCAAAGCCCTTCACCAGTCAGCCTATCCAGAGATTCTGAGAGGGCTGTCTGGTTGTATCCCTTGGTGACTTGCTACTAGAGTCCTTAGGCAGGCCTATCTTGTGCCTGCATCAGTAAGTGAACAGACCTGGTGCCTGGATCTGTGGGGATGGACCTGGATCCTGGGTCTACAATGGCCAACCAGGTGCTGGGGACCACTGGGGTAGGCCTGGCATCAGGTCACTGGGGTTGGCCAAATACTGGGATAGTTCAGGAGTCTGGCTTCACAGGAGCCAATTCAGAGGCGGAAGCCACAGGGGGTCAGCCTGATGCTAGGGTGGACCAATACCTGGGTCTATGGGAGCCAGCCTGCAGGTCTGAATCTTGGGGACCAACCGGGTCTGTGAAAGCCAACCAGTACAAGAGTGGGTCAATGACCTGGGTTTGTGAGAGCCCTCCAGAAGCCTAGTGACACAGGAGCCACCTAGGAACTCGAGCATTGCCCTGGTGAGCACTGGCATGTATGGTGAAATGAGGTACACTCTTCACTCTCCTTCTGCAGAGATGGTGTCTCTTTCTGTGCTGTGATGTCTGGGCTTGGGGTTGGGGTTATAGGTGTAATGGATAATTATCTCAATGGATCTTTTTTTATTTTGGTACTTTATCCAGATAAAATCTGATGAAACTTCACCGGTAAACACATCTGCAGATATATGAATGAATAAAGTATATGTGTATGTCTGTTTATGCATGGTCTAGATTCCCTAAGGCCCCCCTTTTGTCAGTGAAAGAACAAATGTAGATTTTTTTTTTATTGGAGGAGAATTCTGCAAGGCAATGGTTCTCAAACAGCAGCATTACCTGGAAACTTGTTAGAGATATAAATTTTCAGCCTCATCTCAGGTCTCCAGAATTGGAAAATCTAGGGATGTGCCCAGCCTTTTAGGTCTATCTGACACACGTTGAATTTTGAGAACCATTGTTTAATAGCCATGGCTACATTTGTTCACGTTCATTTAACAAAAAGCTATAGCTGTTGTTCAGCTAATTGTATATGTTATATTTCAGCAGATAGAGCTTAGAGTAAGAGAGAAAGCTTTCAATCTACTGAGGCATAAATAGATAAAGCTAAAAACAGAACATGCTTGTGTTGATTATAGTGTGTCAACTTATAGATGACAGTAATATTCTATTCCGATGTTGAATAATTGAGATATATAAATGGTGTGCTATAAAATCGAATTCATATAACATATTTTTTATTTTTACAAAGGAAACCAAATAATTATAATTTTGATACTTTCATAGTAATTGGCTCTATATCATAAAATATGTTTCAAATAGTAAGTGAAAATATAGCAAGTAAATACAGTCATATATATACACAAACATATATGTTTATTTTATTTATAGAAATTTTAGATTTTTTATGTTTTTATTATAGCTTTTATATTTTTGTGTTTTTTAATTTTTTGAATTGCATTAAAAACAAACTATTATGTCATATTTTCCATGTCTGCCCCTATTATGCATAGACCTTTAAAAATGGTTATCTTCAATGAATAAAAAAGAAAATAAAAGGACAATAATTAAGAGTAAAACCTTCTAAAATATTATGATGATAAAAATCATAACCATTTAAAATATTTTCTGTGTATATAAAAGATATATTAAGGAATTTCAAACTAGGTGACAAAATACAAGAAAATTCTGACCTATTATCATCAGAAATTATTTACTGTGTAGTATGCTAAGATAAACAATAGATAAGAGACCTTAAGTATTGGGTCTGGTCCTCACTTGGACATTTATTTTCTGTGGAAGCTTGACATAGCCATTTAAATTTCTTAATTTTTATTTTCCAAATAGAAAAGAAATGGAGGAAGTTAGATTAGATAATTTCTAAGATTTCATCCAGGCCTAAAATAATATATATTTATGTTAAATATTAATTTAAATCTAAATAGTAAATCATTTACTAGGAAGACAAAAGATCAGATAAAAATCAATCTGAAATGTTGCAGCATTAATTCCTCTTGGCTATAGTAAGTCTCTTTACTCAATCCCACATAAAATTTCTCCTGGGGAAGCATATTTAAGTCTAAGTATAGATTAATACACTTGTCTTTAAGACAAGTAAATCTGTTCCAAATATCATATATCTATTTGCACAGCTATTTAGCATGGACCAGATGTTAAGTTTGCCATAGATATACATCCCAGCCAAAATGTACTATCTAACAGGTACTCCACCTTTAAAGCAACTTAAAGATTAATATCTAAACTTTGTGCCATGTATACTGAATAAGCAAGCCATTTAGAGGAGGCAAGAAAATACCATAAGGACTTTTATGAGATGCTTGATTCAGTTTAGAAATCTTACTATATTTTACTAGATGCTACATTATGTGTTTTTCTAATCCTTTAATTATTAAAATTAAAATGGAAAATATATAAACATTAACTATATAAATGACATTATAAAACTCTAAAAGGAAATGCTTTCTGGTCTGTACATAAATTTGAGTATCAATATCTCAAGAATGTTCAGCATGTAAGATTTATCTATTAATTATAACTTAATTCTTTTGGTCATGGTCATAAAAATTAGATTTGGTTAAAATGCCATGCTAGGGGCATCTCCTTTAAAGGACACAGAAAAGGATATAAATTCTAAATATTACACATATCCTTTGAAAAGGTGGGGAAGAATATAATATAAAGGGACATATGGGTTTATCTCATCATTGACCCACTTACCTAACTTCATAAAAAAAATCAATATACCACAGAAAATTCAATCTTAATAAATCTAAAATTGAACTCATGATCTACTATTCTCTTTTCCAAACACACTTCCTGTATTGATAAATGGTATTATAGTCTTCCTACAACTTTAACAAGGAGCTAGAAGCCATCCAAAGTGTCCTCTATACTTTCCCAGCCCTATTCAGTTGTTCGCAGAGTCCTGCTGAGCACGTCCTAAATGTATCCTGAGTGTACTGCCACTGGTCCACTTGGACTTCATTTGCTCCTTATTTTCTACCTACATTATAGCCTCAAATACATAATTTTTATTTTCCTATTTTCTGCCTTGCTTGATATTCTTTCCTCCTTCTTGCAACCCTTTACCATGCTTATTTATTGGGTGGTGAACACACAATACAATATATAAATGATGCATTATAGAATTGTATGCCTAAAACCTATATAATTTTACTAACCAATGTCATCCCCCCTCAAATAAATTTTATTTAAAAATACTCAGTTCAATGGTTGTCTCCCTCCAGAAATCTTTCCTGAGCTCCTTCCAGGATGGTTAGAATGCCCTTAATCTGTACCCTCATCTTCCTATGTACGCCATTGTGCATTGTGCATTGTAATTATTTGCAATACTTTGTAATTATTTACTCATTTGTCTTCCCCAAATAAGTTGTGAAATTCAACTAGGCAGGGACTGCAACTATCATCTTTGTATTCTTCTCACTGTGCATTGTCTTATGCATAGTTAATAATAATTGTCTTTAATGAATAAGTGGAAACTCTACATAAATGTGGTGTTTCTTTATTGAGTAATGCATACACTAACACACTCCAACTACCTACTTACCAAAGATGCTGTTAAAATTTTTGAAAAGGGTTTGCAAAAAAAGTTATTTTTACTCTAGCCCTTCATTGAAACATTGACAGAAATTTTTCATGTTTTTCTCTACATAGGCAGTTTTTCGAAATTGTAATCACCTTGCTTTGAGATATGTAAAAGTAAAACATGTGAAAATTTGTATATGAGGTTTCTTATTAATATTGGTATGCTTATTTCATCAAAAAAATGGAGAAAATTTTACCATGTTTAGGTATGACTATTGAATAATTTTGCTCTAGAATATAAAATTTATTGAAGATTATTTTCAATTGGTTAGCACCACCTGGCACAGCATGTGTTAATTATTAAGATTTACTAAATGATAGTATGCTAAACACCTCTGCATCACATCCTGGTCCTTTAAGTTGTCCTCAGAAAACTATTACATCCAAATAAATTTTCTTTTCTTAAGCTGTTTCACATTGAGAGTTAAATTTGAATAGCAAATGAAAGAAAAGAAAACATTCCTCATGTTTGTCCAAAAGAGGCATTTGAGACATTTTCCTTTTTTAAACATCACAAAAGGTAAACACTTCATCACCGCCTTGTGCACTATTTTCATATATACATTATGTTGATCCACTAAATTAAAAAAAAAAAAGAATACTTGAGCTTAGAGCATTGTTTGAAAAACTGGATGATATATTGAATGTTGCAGTAATATAAAAGCATGTTTTGTCACAGGAGTCAGAAAATATAGAGATTAAAAATAGATTCAAATAATGAAACTAGCCGTTTTAGAATAACAAAGAAGATACTAAGTAGCAATATGTTAACATGGAAAAAACTAGTTTCTTGTAAATTTTGGAATTTTCTATTAGATTAACTCACAATTTAACCCGGAAACAGAAACCTCTAATAGAGTTCACTTCTTCACAAGCGTCTTCAAAGCTTCTGAGGTTTTCTCTTAATTTAGAAAAGCCAGGCCGTCAGCTTCCTCTGTGGCAAGTAATAAAGCCTTCCCTAGCACATTGCTTTTGCCACCCTGAAAGATCTCAATTAAACTCTCATTGCTACCACCTTTCTCAATTAGTTTTTAAATGGAGTTAAAATTGGGAAGGAGGATTTTCAGTGAAAGTTTTATTAAAAGGGCACAAAAGACTTTTTTTTTTTTTTTTTTGAGTCCCGTAAACCATTGAAGGAAGAAAATCATTCTGAGAAAAGCCTGAAAACTAAAAATCATGACTTTTCAAAAAGTCTGAATATGTATCTATTGAAGAAATAAGATGAACTATCTATATACAGGCTAATAATACTTTGTTTACACTAATGCATATATAGAGTTTAGTAATTTTAAATGAAGGTATCATTACTCTTGCTTTTTCTCTTAATGAAGAGAATAGTCCTAGAATCTACAGAGCACACATCTCTCCTTTCGACCAGCTGAAAAGAATTGTACCTGTCAAAAACTGATTCAGAAACTAATAACGAAATTGTACTTGATTGACTGAATTGGATAAGAAATATTTCATCTCTCAATCACTAGAAGATAAAATTTTGAGAAAAATTTTCAAGACTACAGTACTGAAGTCACTTTAGAAATAAAGAAGCGAACATTTTAGTACTGAAGTGGTTAACACTCTAAGGTTAAGAATAAAAAGGATTATAGTGTTTTATCTTTTTTCCACAAAATAAAAATTGTTTCCATTTTTATAAGCTACAAGTCCAATATAGATCTTTTTCAGATAAAAGACTGTACCATATTTTTAATCCTGGAAAGTTGTTATTTCATATACCTAATAGTATAGTTTATATTTAACATATTAAATATTTATTTTGTGCCCAGAACAATGATAAGCATTTTAAATGAAATATTTTAACACTTATAGTATCTCCCACAAGGCCAGTTTCTTCATTTAACACATTAGAAAATGAGCTTCCAGGTCCATCTGACTATATAATTAAATTCTTACTACATTTGTTCATGCAAAAACATTTACTGAGCTTTTACTATGTGCCAACAACTGTTTTTGGCACAGGAAGTACATAAAATAAACCGACAAAAATTCTACCCTAAGGAACATAGAACCCTGATGTCATTCATATCATCTAGATTTGTTTATCTAAGGATCACATTTTTAAAATTTATTGCAATAACCTTGGTTAATAAACTTATATGGGTTTCATGTATATCATTCTATAGTACATCAGCTACATATTGCATTGTGTGTTCACCATCCAAAGTGAAATCTTGTGTCATCATATATTTAGATTCTTTTACCTCCTGGAAAGTCCCAAATCTATGACTATGTTTTATCCACAGGTACCTAATGTACATACCTAAGTGCATTTCACAAAGGTACCTCTATCACAATGTCATTCCCCTACCCCTATTTCAATTAGATTATAAATTCTACGAGTATGGGAACTTGACTGTGTTTATGAATGTGTTTGCGCTTAGCGTATTGCCTGGTATATAATAACTGCTCAAGAAAAATTTGTACAAGAATGCCCAAAATTTACATAACAGATAAAACTTTCATTTTTAAATCTGCCACTTTTTTTAAAATCACAATTCCAATCACAAAATGTGACACTACTGTCCACACGGTTTTCCTGGATTTTTCTCAACCTCTCTACACTAATGGCAATTTCACTTCCTAAATACTTCTGTAATAGCTCTCTTCCTTTTCTTCCTACTAATGCTCTGTAAAGATCTTCTAATAACTCTGGAGGTTTCAGTGCAATAGTCGAACTCCCTCAAAACTGATTTCCTGAAGTCATTGACATCTTCTTCATTTTCAATCTCTGAGATTAGCCAGAATGAACAACTCTAATTTCATCAATACCTCGTTTTGCTTAAAGACTTTTCAATGGTTCCCAATTTCCTTTAGAAAAAAGACATAATCCATACACAGGGTGCCATGGATTTCTGTTGCTGTTGCCTTCTAGCCTTACCTATTCCTTCTTCCTCTTAACACTCGATGCTGAGGTGAAGGTGAAATCCCTGTAATTCCCAGTGTTCCTCACAGTTTCCCACCTCCAGCTGTGGCATCACCATTTGTCTGGAATGCCTCCAGGCTTTACCCAACTGCCCTTTCCTCACCTTCTAAGACTACGCCTGTATCCTCTCCCTTGGGAATTCTCCCCCTGCATGGAAAGGCCAGAGAAACAGAACTTCCCTCTGTATTTACAAAGTGCACTCTGCACTTTTTCTTGTTTGTTTGATTTTAATTACTTTTTCCTTTTCGGTTGATATCGGTTCTTTATTTAATGACCTCTGCTTTGATACAACATATGTCTCGAGAGTTTAAAGTATTTATTTTAATATTCTTAAAATCTAAGAAAGTATTTAAAATGTGGTAGAAATTAAATAATTACTTATTGAACTGAGCATAGCTACTGATTTCACCATAATTTAGGTTAGTTAATAAAAATGAGATTTAATTATATCTACAATTTATAGAAGTCTTGCATATTCAATGCTTTCTGGTTAATGTAGAGATGTATTTAAACTGTGTAGGTAGGGTTTATGATTGTGTGAGAGAGACAGAGACAGAAATAGAGACAGAGACAAAGAGAGTATACATTCTCTTTCTCTTATCTCTCAATCTATTCTGTTAAAAGATCCAGTTAATAATATTTATATATATTTCTCTTAAGGATCACTATGGTAACTTTTAAATAGATATTGCAGTGTATTTATTCTACATAATGACAGCCATAAATTAAACAAAGTAGCCCATTAAAATTAAGTTACTTAAGTAATACGAGCCAAAGATACCTAGATGATTGATAAGTATGAGTACACGCTGTTCTTTTTTGTCTAAGTCATTCACCCATTGTGTCAATAGACAGCCTGTAAAAATAGAAGGATAGTTTATCCTCAACATACATGTTCTTCTAGCAAAATATGGATTTATTTCTTACTTTTAAGCTCGAATGCATAGGTAACACCAGTTCCCATTGCCTATGCTATGTCAGGAGAAAGGAATTACTGTTTCCTCAGTAATTTCTGCAATGAACAAAGTTCAGTAATCACCCATCAAGCTCGACAGTGCGGGGGCAATGCCAACCAGTGCTCATTAGACGTGAGAACCTCACTGCTAGTTCAAAAATGTTATGTTTGCTTTAAATTAGTTTGTGGTAAGAGAGGAGCTTGCTGTTTTCTTTTCTTGGAGCTATGACAATATAGACATCTCTGAATTCTATGGTAGTACTTCTCAAATTTTAATGTGCATACTAATTACTTGGTTATTCTGTTAAAATCCAAATTCTTTTTTTTTTTTTTTCTATATGTGGGTAGTTCCCTGGCCGGGAATCGAACGCAGGCCACAGCGTTGACAGCGCCAGCGCCCAAGCCTTAAGCCACTACACCACCAGGGAACTACAAAATCCAAATTCTTATTCAGCAGTTCTTGAATAAGAACTAAGATTCTACATTCTAATATGCAACTAGGTGATGCTGATGCTGTGTTTTGAGGACTTGAAATCACAAGGATGATAAGTTTACATTTTTTTGTTTTCATAACCCTTGAAAATGCTTTCACATACATTACATCACATGATTCTCATAAGCCTTTTAGATTGGCATGGAGCATATCATTTGTAACAATTTTATAAATAAAGAGAGACTAAGAACTTCAGTAATTTGTTGTGAATCACTCTGTATCTTGTGTCCTAAATTCCTCCCTCTATACTAGACTGCCTCCATTTATCTTTCACCTAAAAAAATCTGCCTCTGTATGTGCCATACCTCACAACCAAGACACGTGTCAAAAATAAGATTTTAAAAACTACTAACCGATGCTTCCCTTTTCATAAGAATAATTTTGTTGACCTGTTGTGTCTATGATGGCTTTTGAGTGATTTTCTAGTCCCCAAATTAGAGAAGAGTACACAGCTCACAGCAAAGGTTATGTAGGAGCTTAGACACAAAGTCTGCCGTGTTTAATGTGCAAGTTTTTGCCCAAATTTGTGAGGGAAAACTAAGGCTACACATTATACAAGGGTAGTACTAATTCTGTATCTATGTAAATGTTTTTAATCATTTTACTTATGCTAATGAGTTAAAAGTGCAACTCTAGAAATTAATAATGATATCCCTATGCAAAATAATACCCTGGAATATGATAATCTTTTTTTATTGTTAAATTTATGTTTGTGTTTTATAATTATTTGTTACATTAAATATCTTGTACCATACTATGTTAAAAAATAAATGCTTGAATTTCTTTATAATACAAAAAACAGGTACCTAAATAGAAACAAATAAAAATTTGAATTAAAAAATTAAAAGATTTTTCCCTGAAAGTTTGGGTATGCATTATACATGACAAAATATGGTACGTTGTTGCAAATGGCAGTATTTCATCTTTTCTTATGGCCTAGTAATATTCTACTGTGTACAGGTTATTTCCTTAATGCTCATCCCTGCCTCCGGTTTAACATTTGGCTGTTTCCATGCGCTGGCCACCATGAACAATGATGCAATCAACATTAGGGATAAATATATCTTTAAGAATAAATGTTTTCAGATATTTGGGGTAGATACCCAGAGAACGAATTGCTGGGTTACATGGTAATTCTAGTCTTAATTTTTTGAAGAACTTTCTTCATACGGAATTTCTTTTTCTTAAGAACTCTTTCGCCCCTTTGTTTCTACTCACAATTTAACATACAGATATAGAACCTCGTTCGAAAATTCAAAGTGAAAGCTCCCGATTTCCAACGTCTCTAGAATATCTCTATATGGATGTCTCACTAGTGTCTACACCACCAGCATTCCCTTGGCAATTTCCATGCTTGATCACGGTCTCCAACCTCTCAAGCTTCAGACCTTCAAGTTTTGTGTAGCTTAGGGCATCAGGATTTATTCTTTTCCTGTGACACAACGTGACAATGAAAAAAGCAGTGATAGCACTGTACAAAGAGTATAAGTGTATCTTTAAAGCATATGTATTCATGTAACTGAAATAATATATAACAAGATGGTATTAGTATATTTCAATGGGTTGCTAGTTTCCGTGATCTAAAAAAACCTTAATTTTTAATAATTCCATGCTGAATTTTAGTCATGACTATAAATAATTTGTGAGTTAATAAATTTCACTTCCTCATTGATTTTATAATACTGAGATTACTATAGAAGACTCTTGGGTTAAATCCCTGATTCAATATTATTTCTGTTTGTTTTTTGTTTTTTTTTTTTTTTGCTTTTTGGTATGTGGGAAGCTCCCTGACTGGGAATCGAACCCAGGCCGCAGCACTGACAGCGCCAGCGCTGAAGCCTCAACCCACTACACTATCAGGGAACTCCCTCAATATTATTTCTATAGGATTTCCTTCTACATGCTATTAATAGAACTTACGATACCACTTTCTTCTCATTCGTGTCCTAAAATTGAAACTTCTCACTTTGACCTTCTAAGCCCCCTTCTCTGGATTTTTAGAATCACATTAATATGGCCATGTACCCTTGGTGAAGTCTGGTGTCCTCACATGGCCCCTGGACCCATTTTTGGTCCTCGGTCCTCCCTGCATTGTCCCATGGTGATATAATGTTCATCCCTGCCTCTGGCTTAATACCTAAATAGAGCTATCATTTATTGATATTGAACAAAATGGCAAGCATCAACTCTAACAACCCTGCCAGGTAAGTATAATGATCTTCATTCAATGGGTAATGAAGCTCAGAAACTTTAAGGAAGGTCACATCCCTAGCAAGTGGCAAAGAGTCAAATTTATGTCTTCCTAGTATAAAGCTAGCACTGCTTCCATCATCCTTTACAATCACCTCTGTGACTCAGCTGCCCTTCCATATTCCTAAAATCCTCACTTAAATCCATCATTTCCCTGAAGTTTTCACTGATTGCAGCAGACTGCAAGAATGGCTCCTTTCTCTCAACTCCTGGGGCACTCTTCACTAATATAATAAATTGTCTGGTAGACACCTTTCATTAGTTCATGTCTATGTTCTTGATTTTACTCTCTTGGGATAGAAACAATCTCTTCTTACTTTGTACATTTTTGTATAACCAAGCACAATTCTGGACATATAGCAGTGGTATTAGCATAATATGTGTTTTTTAATAAATTGCTGATTGATTTTATTTTGTAATAAACTATTCCATTAATGCTGACTTCTCTTTCCTTTTAAAAGGCTAAAAATAATTATAAAAGTATACATAAACATTTAATGTAAACTAATAATGGGAAATTTACAGTGCATATATTATTTTTTCATTATATACCAATAGTAAAATAAAACAAAGAATACAATATTATGCTTGCAAGAAGGAGCAACATAATGCAAATGCACTTTTTATCTGATCAGCAAGCTTTCACTGACAGCAGTGGGAGTGCTAAAAACAATAGAACAATTTTTATATGTACATTTTCCTTTTCTGCAGATGAATCTAAAGCTTAATTATAACTTTTGATGTGAAGACTCAATAAATTATTTTTCTTGAGTCTGCATTTTTCTTATAGTTTAAAAATGGCTCATTTTCCCTTTTATCTTCCAAAAAAATGCATGCTTTTGGATTATATAGTCAGATAAAATGATTATATTCATTCACTAAAAATAAGAAAACACAGTTCTTTTTGATATATTGGCAGTACTTTCAAGGGAGTTAATAATTCTGGTTAATATTTTACAGGCACATAGAAAGGTGAAACAAAAATTACTCAAACATAGGCTAAAATTTGTGAAAATGAGTATATGCAAATATTTTAAGATCAAGGAAATGAATGAATGCATGCATGCAATATCACTTTTTCTGTATTATATATATATATATATATATATATATATATATATATATATATATATATATAGAGAGAGAGAGAGAGAGAGAGAGAGAGAGAGATACATATCTTTATAAAGACATAAAGTATTTAGAATAGGATTATCCCTAGGCAGATTGTAATTAATTGATATTTTCATCAAGATTTTTAGTCTTCTTTTTCTGCACTTTCCTCTTTTTATAATGTTTCTTCTTTTCACTTTTAACACCTGTCTTGAGTAATTTCTTCACTTTCTTCCTCACAAAACCTTTTTTTAGAAAGTCTATTTTTAAAATATTCCAATTTTCACATTAATAGATAATAAAGCAATAGCTTACATCTCCAAAAATCAATCTGCATATTTAATTAGTTGGAAAGAAAATATTGAATTTGTTAGGATGAACCATATACAACTACTGTTTTTGTGGGAAAAAAATGGTTGAACAAAGGTGCTTTCATAAGGTTCATTCCATTTTATGAGTAAGTTTTAGGCATTTGTCATGATGTTGCTGGAGGCTCTGAAATTCACGTTCTTTCCTTAGCACTCTGTAAACAGAATTCAATTTTTCAGTAAATTAAGGAGCAGCATATGTTAATGGTTCCAACACTTGGATGAATTTATCCAAAATTTGCTACCAGAAAGCATAGAATCTATTTTAGCATGCATTTGAGTTTATTGCTGACTACATTTAAAATATATGGGGAGGATACAGTAGTATTTTTTCAATGTTCTGTGCATCTCAAGGTTATACCCAGCCCTGATTGAAACACCAGCCTTGTTTATAACTTTGTAAAGCTTGCAAAATGTCCTTACCTGCTTTGGATGTCTTTTCCTCTTTTTTAATTTCAAGTTCTAGGGTAAAACATATACATGCACACAATAAGAAAAAAAATAAGCATTTGATAAAAATAGTACTAAATGGTTTAATAGGCAGACCTTATAAATTTCTTTCATCTGTACTCAATTTCAATTATAGTTACATTTATCAATATACAATGGAGCATGTATTCTTGGTAAATTATAAAGTAATGTAGGCAAAAGGACTTTGATTTTAAAATCTGGTTTGCTAAAAACATTTCATGTAATAAGAGCCTGTTTCTTATGATTCATAAGTTATCTAAGTATTGCAAATAAAAAAATTAATAAAAACTGTTCAGGAGAAAGTTGTAATTTTTCCGAATTTGACCCATTTAAGCAATTTTCTATTTTTTACTACAAACACTCAATTCATGGAGCTCCACCTGGTGGTTAATTTAATAATTTCAAACTGGTATAGTTAGCGTTGTTTCTATTAATATTTCTGTCATTAATGTTATAAAATAAATTAAATTGGCTTAAATTTACTATAATATTATGAAATATTAATAAAATAAAGTGTTTTTTCTCTTATTGTCATAGGACAATAGTTTTTATCTAAAAATCCTGCTTTTTAACCTACTATCAGTATAGGATAAATACATAATTTTATAAACTAACCAAAGAATGTTTATGACACCATCTCAATCAATGTGAAAGTTGACTATATTTTCATACTTCATAGTACTTCCTGTTGTTTAAACAGCGTTGCCTAGGCCTTATAGTTCCCTCTTGTTATAAAATCTTGCTTTGATTAATGGAAGGGTTCTGGTATATTACAATATTTTTTCCCTTCTAATGGTAGAAAAACTCATCTCATGGTTGTGATACTTACTGAGTATGGACTGTGTGTCAGAGATAGTGCTAGTCAGGTTTATTTGTGTTGGAAGCTAATAAGAGTCTTATTTTCTGGAGTTACAAAAAAATAATTTGTTTAACTGCAGAATTTTATATAATAGAGAATTGCATAGCCATTCACACCATATTTCCTGTAATACTTGAATGTACTTCCTATAAAAATTAATAGTAGTACTATTATTGTACTTAGACATTCCCTAGCACATAGTCCTTTTTTTGTTAACCCATTCATTTCACTGGGTAGGATATATGCTATTTTAATATTTTCTATGTGTCTTAATGTTATATAAAAATTTTTGCTATTTAATTTCTAAGTTTTTGTTTATTTTGTAGATTCCCTCTTTAGATTTAAGTTCCAAAATGGCAAGAACTGTGTAAACTCTTGATTGGTGTTTGACCATATATATTAACATACTGCTGAATGAATAAATGAAGAAAATAAATGATGAATGTAGAGAAACCAAATGCTTCCTCTTGTTTATCTGTAGTTTTAGAGGAAATTAATTTTTCTTGTGCATCTAGAGCTAAAGATAAAAATGCAGTATTCTAGGATGAGATTCATAGATATTTTGCTTGTGAGTGAAGTAGAGGTAACTATTTGAAAGAGATTTGCTTCTCACTCTACACATGATGCTCTGCCTTGTCAATCACATTTTCATAATACTGAAATGGAATCACCTCAGTCTTAATATTTGTCAAAAGATCTTTTCAAAAAAAGACAAGTTATGAAGAATATTTTTATTAGCTATAAATAAATATGACCAGAAACAACTTTGATCTTGTACATAAAATTGTATAAGCACTATTACGAACATGAATGTGGCTGTTGGCCTTCTCAGTATTACAGAACTCGTGGCTTTCAGTGTTGTCTGACTCTTGGTGTTATGTAAACAACACTAACAAGATGACCTCAGAAGTTATGAGTTCTTGGGAAGTGTGAAAAGAAGGTTTTTTGATTACATAATCTGGCTTTAAAAACAAGCTAAATTTTTGTGTCCTGGGCATTACTTAAAAACTCAAGTTTTAATTTTGTCATTGTTAAAATGGAGAAAATAATGTTGCAAAACTGATGTGGGTATTACAAGTGATGTACGGAAAGGCATTATTTTAAAATTATGCTCATAAACTTGAATTGCATGATCTCTCAAGGTAATTTTCTTTTTTTGTTATAGAATTGAAACTTTACCCTTAAATGTGCAAAGCAGGAGTTGATATGTGAGAAATGGTCAACAGATTTCTAAGGTGAGCATCTCTTTCAAGCTCCTTGGTCATTAAGAACTGAGTGTCCTCATATTGTAGATGGCATTTTTACTGAAGGTTAAGTCTTTAATATTTGAGTCACATAAAACATTTGAGTCATATAAAAAAATATTTCTCTCTCCCGGTCTCTCTTCTCCCTTCTCCATATATGAGTAATTAAAAACTGTTTTAAATATATATATGCATATATATTTACAGTTTAATAAAAAGGCTTCATTGAGAAGCTTCAGGAAACTAATACAGTGATTAATGCTGGAGATTGGGACTTGGAGGCCCGAGAGAAGAAATGGGACCTTTCACCTCATCTTTACTGTTTATTTATTCTTTTTTGCCATCATTGTAATTGTTTAATAATAAAATACCTGGTTTAAACATTTGTTACCTGAGCCCTTCATTTTGGCTTCACATACAAACATTGCAAAAACATGGAATCAAAAAATCACCATGCTAAGTTGCTGAGGCAGACAGCCTGACATTTAGCAGCACCGACATTTCCAGGCTGCTGATTTCATTTACGAAATGTAAACTGCTGATAGGCTTATGGAGGGGAGCTTCATTAATGATTTTTCAATGTCATTAGCACTATGTTATCGCGTAAAACAGGCTGACCAAAACTTCTGCATGGACACAGAGGACAGCAGTGGAGATCAGCTGTGATTAGGAGTTTCTGCTTTGTCTTCGTAAAATGAAAAGGAAATACGAGTATACTTGATTTATAAATCTCATTTTTAAAAATTTATTCAATTTATAAATGTGTATTATTTTAAGAACACCTCTATTTTAAATACTCTGCAAATTAATAGCTGAATACCACCAATTTTGTTTTCCCACTTTATCTTATTAACACATTTGCTTCTTCAGCACATAGAAGTCTTGTATGTGTGATAAAATATACAAAAATTTATTATTTGCAACCAATATTTTGCACTTATTACAGGGTACTTATTAAGCAAGTGTATCATATGCATCTATGTTTTATTTATGTAATTATATAATGAATATTATATAATATATATATTAAATATTCATTTGTTTATTAGCTCTCTAACCCTCGTAGAATATAAGGGTTATGAGTTCTGGGATGAAATTTTATTTTTTCTGCTGTATGATAGTGCCTGGATCAGTGTGTTTCACTGAATAGCTAGCAATGAATATTTGCTGTATAAATGGACAACTTATATAATCTTCCCATACCACTCCAATGAGGTAAATATTTAATTACATCCACTTTAAAAACACCAATGCTGATACTTATAATTTGCATATCATCCTGCGTAAGTGGTAAGAGGCAAAAATGGTATTTAAATACTAATTTTTTTCCAAATCCAAAAACCTGAAACACTCCTAAACACACTGTTGTAACTACCATTGCTACAGACAGAATTAAAAGCTTTTAATCATTTCATATATTACAAACTATGTGGTAAGCCACATTCTATCCTTATAGGTAAGTTGTATTTACCTAGGTTACATTACTGAGACAAATTACTAACAGAGTCATCAAGATTATAATTGGCATGAACAACATAGTCACTAAATTTCTATTTATTTCAGCCAGTCATTAATTCATGGGTCACATAAATTAGTTTCCTAAATTAAGCTGAACTACATAAATAGACGGAGCATTGATAGAAAATTGACAGCTATCTCACACACACCTAGCATAGCATTAAATACTTAATGACATGGGAGAATGTTATAGCTTCTACATCACAAATTTTCATCTTATCTGTTTCAATATTTCTTTACTTCAATATTGTATGAACTATTTAATATTTTCCCTCCTCTTTTTTAAACTACAATAGATCCATATGGTTTTGAAACTTCATGCATTCTCTATGCTCCTGTCACTCCTGTTTGACTTTCTAAATGAGTATCATCTTTGTTTACAAATTGAGGGATCCCTCCATGCATAATAAAGAAGCAAGGTGATGGCAATATTAAGTAATTAAGCAACCTCATCCAAATCAAGGAAGTACAGAGATCATTTTTTTTTTTTACTACAGATGGAGAAAAAGAGACAAACATGAACAACCCAACAAAAAAAATCTCTCAGTTTTAAGTTTATTTTCTTTATTTATTAGCTAAATGTTCTTGAGGCATTCAAAACTCCAAATTTTCTCATCTTATGAAATGGGAACGCTGATCATTATCTAATGTATCTGTGGCCAAGATTAAATTGAATAATTTAACGAATATTTCCTGAGCACTCATACACTAATATCTAAAAATAATTCCCATTGATTGGATTTAAAAAATCTGATATTTCTGTCTAAGACAGCATTATAGGCCATTTCATTTTTTCTCTTTCTCAGCTTTCTTTTGTAAGTATTATGAGATTTTTATCTTTTTTTTTTTTTTTTTGGTGATTCCCTGGCTGGGAATCGAACCCAGGCCTCAGTGTTGAGAGCACTGAAGCCTAGCCGCTACGCCACAGGGAACCCCCTCATATTATCAGATTTTTGAGGACAGGATTTTATTTTGTTCATCTTTGGAGCCCTAGTACCTAAAAAACCCCAAGAATATTAAATTAACACACAAAAATTGTTATTGATATAAAACAATTTAAAATTTGGTTTCAAAATGCCAGGAAAATTAAATTTATAAGCTTTAGGTTTAGGTGGTTTAGGCTAAAACATAAAATGGAATCTCTAACCCACTTATATAGGTGGAAAAGTCCACTAGAACTGATCCACCGGACCGTCAACCCCGCTCATAAGCTACAACTACCCAGAGAATCTAAGTGAATTACATAGTTTACAGCTGGTTGTTTCAAAGCTGAAGCACCGTGCTTTTTCCATAACACCTGTGCACACACACAAACACACACACCTCACACACGTTTTCTCTGTGTGTCTAGGTCTCTCTCATTTCTGATTCCCACTGGTTCAACAGGAAAAACAAGTATGCTGTATAAGCCTCTACAGGCACGTTCTAAAATGACTCTAGTTCCTAATGCAAGTGCTTAATGTGTGACTCAGTGCTTTATGCCTAAGTCCTGATTCTGCAGCCCTTCCCTGGCAAGATTCCCATAGGAATTTAATGCTCACAAAAAAAGTTTGCTGAGTGGACATTAAAGCCACAAAATGAGCCAGAGGGTATTCACTCTTTGCAGCACAGAATAAATGCATACATTTTTTTCTTCTCTTTCTGTCATCATTTCATTTTCATGATCCTTTGTCTTTTGTATGTGCTAAACACAATGTATCACATATCTGATAGTGTCACTCCACTTATATATACTCTTCCTTTTATATATTGCTATGTGAGCCTCATTATCTTTTCCTTCCCTGGAGCATTCAACCCGAAGAGTATGCATTGAAATAAGTGAAAGATAATTGGAGGCGGCTGAGCATATCGTAGGTTGCACAAAGTGGAGTCAGTCAGAACAAGGTCCTGTGATGTTATTTTAAAATGGCAAGATAGCTGGTTGGATATATTTCAGGTAATGATCTTGTAGACTTTAAATCATTCAATGGGTTTAGAAAACTGTAAAAATCTTTTGCCAAGGTAAATAAGCAAATCAAAGGAGAGTTACTCATTAATTAGACTCTTGCTTATTTCCCTGTGTGCCAGCACCTGATTTTGTTTTTGTTTTTTTGTTTTGTTTTGTTTTTTTGCCTTGAAGTGAGAACAATTAAATCAATAAAGGGTCAGAGGTTTAAGTAAGGATCATCCTACATCTGGCTCAAAGATGTAAAATTAGCGTGTGACCTTATATGAAAAACAATGCATTTACATTTTTTAAGTGAACAGGAAAAATGGAAAAGTTTATTATGACATTTAAAAAATTCACTGCAAGAGAAGCATATTAAAGCATTGGCGTAAGGTAGCTTGGAGTGACAAGAAAAGTGACCACTCAGAGTGATAGTGACTCATTCTCTAACTCTACTCTGCCCTCATTAATGAGGGCTTACATAGGGAGAATACCAAGGAAGGACTACTGGAGTTTTACGTTTATCATTGTCCATATATTTTATATACATCTAGCTATGCATAGTTTACCATTAAGTTTTTGAAGAAAGAAAATAAAACTCACAGGGCTTAGATAAATTAATTTTGCAAAGCCAATGATTATAAAGAAAATTCTGGCAGTCTAAACTACTTTTCTATTCTACCAACTTTGCCTTTTGGCATGATGGGTACAATAAGAAAAGTTTTAGGCTGCAAGTTGCCCCTGAGAACGAAGTTCTACAACACGTTAACATAAATTTCTGTCAAATAAAAACATTACAACGAATTCTCATCCACCTTGTTCACCAGATCTGGCACCGTGCAACTTCTGGCTCTTCCCTAAAGTCAAAATGACCGTGAAAGGTAAAAGTTTGTAATTGATTGGGACATCAAGGCAGCCACGGCAGTGGAACTAAAGACGCTCAAGAAAGAGGAGTTCCAGAACTGCTTCAAAGAGTGGCAAGAGCAATGGGATAAGCATGTTTGAACAGAGGGGGATTAATAGCAATGTGTCTTTTACTGTAATAATATTTTTAATTTAAACATTCACCATATTTATTATCATGCCTTGTTGCCTTACAACTGTCAAACCATCTGCCCCCCATGCATTCCCCATGACTTCCTAAGGCAGGAGCTAAGCGTGGAGGCCACGGGGGCATAGACTACCTCACATCACCCTGTATGGCCCTGGAGGATGGCTGGTTCATCAATGATGGGTAAGATTCCCAAAGGGAGGAACAACCTAAGACAGACACAGTCACATAGGGGCCAACGGGAGAGAGCCTGGGCTCTACAGAGGTGAGGCACAGCCCCTCACCCTCTCTGAGGTTAATCCCTTGCCCCCTGGCTGCCTTGCTTCCCACTACAGTTTAGCCTGAGATCTGATAGGATGAGCTCAGCCATTCCCCCCCTTAATGTACACCTTGCTTGGGGATATATATGTACGTATAAAGGCGTAATACGTGCTGGAACACAATAGGGACTTTCGGGAGCAGCCCTAAGGTGTGATAATCTCAGATCTTGGAAAGAGGAAGGTTTTTACTTCCCCATACAGGCCTTACACATCTTGTATAATCACCAATAAAAGCTACACGGTGACCTGATTCTGGGCCTTTTTCAGTCCCTGAGGCTGGAACCCCTTGGCCCCGTTGGCCGCTGTGTTTCCTCACCTGGCGCCGCCCTTCCCATTCGTTCACCCACCGCGTGTCCTGCGGGATGTGACAGTGCCTTGTGTAGCTTTCATTATGTTGTGATCATTTTTTCTACTCTTAGTTCATTGAGAGTTTTTATCATGAAAGAATGTTGATTTTTTTGTCAATGCTTTTTCTGCATCTTTTGAGATGATCATATGAATTTTATTTTTCCTTTTGTTAATGTGGCTCATTACATTAATTAATTTTCATGTGCTGAACCATCTCGGTATCCCCTGGGGATAAATGCCACTTGATCATCACCTATAATCCTTTTAATATGCTGTTGGATTTAGTTACTATTGTTTTTTGAGGACTTACAACTATGTTAATCAGGAATATTGGTCCGCAGTTTTGTTTTCTTTTAGTAGTTTTGTCTGGTTTTGATATTGGGGAAATGATGGCCTCATAAAAAGAGTTTGAAAGTATTTCCCCCTCTTCAAATCTTTGAAAGAGTTTGAGAAGGATTAGCCTCACTCTCCTTTAAGTGCATGGCAGAATTCACCAGTAAAACCTATCTGGTTTTCTTCATTAGGAGGTTTCTTATTACTTCTCCATGTTACTTTTTTAAAAATCAAGTCCATATGTGGGTTGAGGGGGAAAAAATCATGTTGTGCTCTATGTTGCATTAAGTAACAATTTTGTTCAATTTAAAATTAACTGCAAAGTGAAGAAAATATGACTTAAATTTTTATACATTGCTACAGAGAGTAATGAGGACTCTCATTTCCCCGCCTGACGCTTCTGTCAGATTTCCCTCGTGCTGCTCTTACGTATTTCCCACCACTCCAACACATTTACACAATTTTACCAAAAGTCTTTTTCTTTTTAATAATACTAATAAGTTGGAATTTTTACCACTACACAGAACACTGGTGTTGGGAAAAGTCATCAAGAAGATGTGACCGCAGGAAGGCCCCACGAACTCCCTCCGGACAGCTGCCGGCTCCCCACTTCTCCCCTGTTCTCTCCTCCTCCACCTGCCTTCCCCAAGCTAGAAGCTGCTCAAGGACACGGCCTCCTGTAAGTTGGTGATAAAACTATCTGGGCCAGTACGCGACGAAAGCCTATCAAGCTCTCCTTTGTATGTGACTGAACCTAGTTAAAGTCTCTATATGAACTCTTAATACTCTGATAGACTGGGGTGGAAATCTACTTGTTTTCTGGGCACCCAAACAAGGCTTTTAAGTTAAGTTCCCTTGCTTATTAAACCTGCCACCTATCAGCCTGGAGGGGTTTGTCTTTCTTCAGCCCCTCCCTGCCCTCCAGTTACAGGGGTCCGGTTTCAAATTTTACCCAGGAAGCTCTCAGCCAGCTTTGAGAAGCTTTGATTAGTCAATAGTCAGGCAGATCTCTTCAGGGTAAATGTAGAACAGGCTCTATTTGTAACATTCAATACAGTAGGTACATTTTATAGTTCCACGGGTTCATTAATATGTTCATTTTGATGGCAAGAAATACTAGACAAATCTGAGTACAATACTATGCCCATAGAATGTACTGGGATTAATTGGTAACTAAATTTATTACATTGGACTTAACATATTTACTTATGTTTTAGGGACATAACTTGCAATATGCTATATCTGAATCCACATTACTCGGAGCCTAGTGTGATGGGAAGGCTGGAGATGAAACAAAATGCATTAACAAGAGCACAGTGCTTGATAGATGAGATCTGAGTTCTATGTTGGCTCTGTTGCAAATTACAATTACTTTGCAAAGTTTCTTTACTATTTATTTGATTTATTTATAAGATGAGGGTATTAGATTATAATTTATCTCTAAGCTCTTCCTCATCACAAAATTTGTTTAGGGTTTTACTGTATCCGAACTTATAGGAATGGCAAGATTTCACAGAGAAATTTTAAGTAGTATTACTTTTTATGTTAGATCCTTGATTTCCATGTCTATTTCTAGTAAGATTCACCTTGGAGTGTTTATAAATATGGATTTCCCACCGCAGACTCATAAAATCCAAATAGTGTATGCATTTTTAAAAGCTTTTAAAATATTTTTCACATAGATACTCCTTCCTTTGTTGTTTCATAGTACAATTTAGAATTTTATGGTAGGAAATTAGTCCTTTTTTGTTGCTCAGAAACATGAAAAGTATAGCTTGAGAAGCTTAAAAAGAAGTGATATATTACTTTGTTGCAAGTAACTGAATATTCAATAGACAGATCAATGTGTTTTCACGTTTCATTATACATTATTACCTTTATCCTTTCGGGAACTTGGCACCTTCACTTCTTTCCCCTTAATAGGCTCTAGAAAGAAATATTGAACAGTTATTTGCTGCCAAGATATTTTTTAAAATTAAGAACATATATTTAATGAAATCAGTGAGCTAGCTATAAGCAAAGTGAACTTGTATAGAAATAATGTATTTTCTTTCAAAATGATTTTAGTCATACAGAGACAAAGAAACAAAAGTATAGAGTACAACAAGACATCCTCTGATTATTTTTATTGAAAATAAATGTAAATTGTTGAATGATTTATGATCTTTTGAATGGATAGAAACTTATTTTATTTGTAATTTTTAAAAACACATAAATGCAGCATCCAGAAGTCTCATCAAAACAGTTATAATCAGCACTAACTTAGCTTATTTCTTCTAGCCTATGTTTTATTCAAAAAACAAACTATGAAATGGAAAATCCTGCATATATCATGTAAATCTAGTGTTTTAGTCATCAGACTCAAGTCTGGCAAATTTAAAAAATAAAACTAAAATGAAGTATGGGACACATCTTTAAAACGTGGTCACTGGTTAAAATAAATCAGGTAAAACTTCATTTGTCCTTTCAGGTTCAAATACAAAATGATTCTGATTGTATCATGGCCACCACGCATACATGTTGCAATGTCTTGAACAACATTATAGTTTCTGAACAATCTATACAAAAAGATAAACCAGTTTTCTGCCTCCTCTGCAACATTAAATCCAGTACCCATTTTTGTCATTTTTACATACCAAAATGACGTTTAATGCAGTGAGAAAGGAAGAAAGAAATCAATCCCTCCAATTTTGTTTTTTATTCCCACCTTATGGTTTGGGGTGGAAATAAGGAGAATATGACGGTGGCACTTGTAAACAAATATGTCATTCAAGCAATCACTTAGAATTAATTGAATCCAGGTGCCTTTGGATTATGTTAACAGTAAATTTAGGGGTTCTATTGAGAAGTCTGCATCCTTCAAAAAATGAGTTTTTTCAGTAGATAAGCTATAGCCTTAAATAACCATGTTTATAGAATTTTTTTTAAATGGCTTTGGTGGCAAAGAAATATCTGTGTTGCTATGTATTGTGCTAAGTATAAGTAGGGCCGAACTTTTTTTTTCCTGCACTTCAGAATGAAAGGATGAAATCAACAGTCATGGATTGAATGAGCACACTGAAAAGCTTCATTAAGCTTTTTTTCCCCCCAAGCTGATGAGGTAATTTACTGCCTTTGCATTTCCTGGTTAAACCAGAAGAATTAATGTGAAATGAGAAGTGGTGGTGGGGACAGTAGGGTGGGAGAGTGCCATTCCTGGAATTTCAGGATTCAGAATTAGCATGTTGATTTAAATAGATGAGTGTACATGTTTGTGTGAGATGAAAGTAGTTATAAAATACAAGATCTAAAAAAAAAACACCCCAAAAAATAAGATCTAGGGAGAGGAACCTACAAGACTGATTTGATTTTCTAGAGAAAGAAGGAAGGGGTAAAATAGCAGGTATACTTTTATAGGGTATTTGAAGGTAATAAATCCCATCACCTTAACTTTGGAGAAAATTCTCAGAAAATAGAAGTAATTTTTTTTGCACATTTGCTAACAAGAAGATGACTTCTGCTCCTAGGCTGGATTGTCTCCTGCATTGACGTTCCTGCAGTTCATTTCCTCTCAGTGTCCTTTCTAACCTGAATTAGGAAGTCCACAGGCTGGTCTGAGCAATCTCTAAGTACCCAAGGAAGTAGGTGGGATATCGAGTCTGACAAAAAATGTGGAAAAAGTGTTATATGGAAATTATGCACTTCTGTATTGAGAAGGATAGATACATTCTTGGTTTGGATCAGCTTAAGGCAGTTTTAAAACTCATTTGTCTTGTTTGTCAGGAGATAAGCATTGGAGAACACTTTTTTTGTTGTTTTGTTGTTTTTACAAATATGATAGTTTCTTTGCTTTTGTACAAGAGCCTACAGAAAGACATATGCATCTTGATTATTAAGATCTGAAACATATTTAATGGTTCTATGGTATAAATTGGAATGTTCAAATAATCTGGGCAAGGAGGTTGTGATGGAGAAAAAGTTCACAAAAGAAGAGAAAGATGGTTTCAGGTTTTCTATTCCCCTACACTGTCCCCAGAAATAGAGGCACTAATAATACACTAGGGAGAGTGTCCCTGATAAAGTACAGATTTTTGGGGATCAGTTTCAAAGTTCTCAGACAGCTTATCAACTTAATTCATTCTTAGCTCTAGCTTTTGTTTGATTAGTAGAAATGACCAAGTAAAAGCAGGATGAAGACAAACAGAAGTTGGGGAATCATCAGGTGCATGATCCTAAACTCCAGAATACATTAAAAAAAAAGATAAGCTCTTCTCATAATTCATTGGCATTAGATCCAAACATACACGGTCCTACGTCACAAAACTAGTCAATAGTTCTAATGTCCATCACACTAATCCAAAGACAGAGAAACTTAAAGGTACTCCTATTGCATTCTCAGCAGAGGAGAAATTAATTAATCTCATCGTTGCATTGTTTGGGTTCAGGTTGCAGTTCCTCAGTCCATGGATGAATCTTGTGTCCTCTGATAAGTCAGACCAGCTGTAAGAAGCAAGTGGTGATGGGATAGGAGTGGATGCCAGAAGGAATATAACCAATAACAGTGTTGACTAGCAGGGTTGTCTGGTTTCTGGGTGGTCACAGTCCATAAGCAGGGCTCTGTCCTTGTGAGTTTGAGAGGACTTAGTGTGAGTTCCTGGAGGCCAGCAGCAAAAGTCAGCAAGACATTTCTTTTTCCTGCTCTTTTTCTTCAAACAATCATCCCCAGAACTACTCTACACTATTTTAAATAAAGGCACAAGCCTAATGATGTTTCTTTAAATGCCTAACTTACTCATGGTTATCACATTCCATGTAAATGATTCCCTGAATGATTTTGGGGTAATAATCCTGGTTTTAGAATTGTAGAATTGCTTCAATATAGATTCTAATGTGTACATGAAAAGTGGACTCTGTGAAAGACTGGCTAATGCAGGCAATCTCTTAAGTGCATTAATATAAATCATTCACAATATACAATGACTCCAATGCAATAAGTGGCTTTTTGGTCAGTGGAATTGCTGCATTCCGATTCTGCCACAGCTCAGTAGCAGGCTTCAAAGAGCCACTTCAGAAACAATAACACTGCAGAGGTTTGTAAAGTCCTTGAAATCTTATAGATAATGTAGCATTCCTTCTTTGATATTTTGTAGTGGTAAATTAAATTCAAAAAATAAAGAAAACAGGGCAAAAAAATTATTTTGTGAGTGTCCATCTCATACATTACAAAGACATTTGAGGGCATTAACACAGCTTGTATAAAGGAGAGGTGTGTTTTAAAGAGCTCTGGATCGAAAATCATATGCAACAAACCTTTTATACTTTATTTTCTAGTACTGTGGAGTCATCTTGCAAATAGCACAAGATTTAACATTGAGAAAAAATGTTCACTAGGCAATTGCCGCCATTGTGCATTAATAACACAATGGCAATAATAGAAATCACAGGAGTCTACTTAGTAAAGTGGTCAGTGTGGATTTAAATCTCTCAAATAATATTTTCCAGGGCAGTTCTACAGCTACCTCCAACACATTTAGGCTTTGGCACAAATCTTTAAGGAGCCGTTTAAATTTTTGATAATCATCGTTGCTTAAAAGGTAGTTTTCTAGGTAAACCTTAATCTTTCTTTTGAGATGCCTTTATATTGGACAATAATATATGGTCCACACCTGTGATAAAAGTACAGACCAAAATGAATGTATTTTATACTACAGTGGAAGAAGAGAAAGTTTAGATTTTGCAAATAAATCTGAAAGCAATAAATGAACATGAAAAACAAATGAACAAAACCTCATAGACACAGACAACGGTGTAATGGTTACCGGGGGGTGAGGGTGGGGGCGAGGGTGGCAGAAAAGAGCAAAGGAGTCAAATATGTGGTGACGGAAGGAGAATTGATTTGGGGTGGTGAGCATACAATGCAATATATAGGCAATGGATTATAGAATTGTATACTTGAAACCTAAATAATTTTACTAACCCATGTCACCCCAATAAAATTAATAAAAAAATGTAAAAAGACATGCCTAGACTTGACTTTTCAAACAACCATTGCCATCTTCTAAAACAAATGCAAATCATACATGTATATATACATATTTATAGTACACACACACACACACACACACACACACACATATATATATATATATATAGCCATATAGGTGAGGTCTGACAATTAAGTTCACAAACTTTCCACCGTGCACTTATATCGGCAGCACTGTACAAATAACTTGGTAAGGTGTCATAGCCTTGGTATATCTGTGTCTCACAGTTGTGTTTGTGTCAGTATGTTGTCTTGCTGAGTGAAGTTCATTATTGTTGTTGCATGTATTTTCGTGTATTGTCAAGAGAATGTCAGAACTTGAATTAGAGCAACAAACAAACATTAAATTTCTTGTTAAACTTGGCAGGAGTGGAAGTGAAATCAGGGACATGTTAGTCCAAGTTTATAGGGATAATGCCATGAAGAAAAGAGCAGTGTACAAATGGATTAAACATTTTTCTGAGGGAAGAGAAAGCATCACTGATGAAGAGAGGTCAGGGTGACTAGTAACAAACAGAACTGATGAGAACATTGCAAAAATTTGTGAAACTGTTAGTCAAAATCATTGACTGACTGTGAGAAGCATAGCAGACCAAGTAAACATAGATGGAGAAACAGGAAAATCTTAGCTGAATATCTTGGCATGAGAAAGGTGTGTGCAAAAATGGTCCTGAAGGAGCTCACCAATGAACAAAAGCAAAGGAGACTCGAAGTCGGCCAAGACCAACTTAGAGAGGCAAGATGATGTTTTGGGCCATGTTATTAGTGGTGATGAAACATGGGTGTACCAATCTAACCCTGAAACAAAGTGTCAAAGTGCATAATGGAAGTCAGCCCATTCTTCACGACAAAAAACATTCCGTCAGTCCAAATCAAGAGTCAAAACAATGTTACTAACTTGTTTTTCGTATCAGAGGGATTGTTCTTTCTGAATTTGTACCAATTGAACAGTTAACTAAGTTTACTATTTGGAAGTGCTGAAAAGGCTGCATGAAAAAGTTAGGTGAAAACGGCCTGAGCTTTTTGCCAACACCTCATGGCTCTTAGCATGATGACAATGCACCAGCGCATACAGCACTGTCTGTGAAGGAGTTTTTAGTAAGTGCACAAATAACTGTATTGGAGCACCCTCCCTATTTACCTGATCTGGCTGTCCATGACTTTTTCTTTACGCTAAGATAAAGGAAAAGTTGAAAGAAAGACAGTTTGATGACATTCGGGACATCAAGGTCATACAATGACAGCTCTGATGGCCTTTTCAGGAAAAGAGTTCCAAAATTGCTTTGAAAAGTAGACTAGGAGACGCTGGTGTTGGTGTATAACTTCCCAAGGTGAATACTTCGAAGGTGACTGTGATGATATTCTGCAATAGGGTATATAGCACTTTTTCCAGGATAAGTTCACAAACTTAATTGTCAGACTTTGTGTGTGTACAGACAAACACACCAACACACATATACACAACTGCTGTGTGGAAAAAAAAATCTAGATATAAATGCCTTTTTCATATTACATAGCTGGATAATTTCCAGACAGTCCTTGTATATATATTTTCTCAGTAGTATATTTCAATGATTCCTTTAGTTCTCACACAATCAAAGACACTGTTTTTGTTAATTGTCAAATAAAATAAGAACAGAGAATGAGAAGGAGTACCTGCTGAAGTACAGGTAACCACTGCAGAAAAACAGACTAAACACTGTGGGAATTAAGGGAAGTCACTGTACGACAGTGCCTACAGGACAAAGACTATTTTTTCGTACTGCACAGCCAGTTGTCTGATGTCAGATAGGTTTTTCAGGCTTACATAATGAGCTCTACACTCAAAGGTGCTTTGACGAAAACAAACAGAAAAACCCTATTTTAAGAAGCAAGTAGAATCTGTATTAAAATGAAAAGATGGACTTTAAAGTCCAAACAGACTTGACCACGATTCCCGCTTTCGTGTTTTCCCCACAGTGTACCACTGAGTACCTTACATGTTCCACACCTTAACTTCCTCATTGTACAAACTGAGATATGAAACCCACTTGCTGAAACAAGTGTGTAAAGTTGGCATCAGTGTGCCTGGCAAAGAGCAGATGCCCTGCCTCTCTACTTCTCCCAAACAAGTCCCCTGTCATTCCTGACTAACTCCTCATCCCTCTAACTTGAATTTTATGTAGCTTCTTCAGGAAAGCCTTCTCTGATTCTCTAGATTTAATTTGAATCTCTGATTATGCTCTTGTATAACACCCTGCATACTACTCTATGATTCTTAAAATTTTAATTAATCATGTTAAAATCAGGAGGGCATAGACTGTGCCTCGCCTGTATTCCCAGTGTCTAGTGAGTATGTGTTCTAATTGCTGTGTATTAGATGCACACAATACAATTATTGATTGTGGGGCTGATCAGTCCATATAAAAAATTAAGGTGAATAACATGAGAACTTGATTCTTAAATAGGTGACATTTCAATTAATTAATTCATTAGTTAGATATAGATAAATAGTTCAGATTATAAATATTACAAGTGTATGAATTCAGAAGAAAGGGTTTCAGCGAATGTTGAAGTAGACAGAAAAAGTTTGAGGCTTTATATGGACAATATTCCCAGAAAGAGGCCTGAGATTTGGGTGGACAGAGAGGAAAGTCAGTTCATTTAGGAGACTGAAGTCACAAAATTTAAATAAGACTGTCATGCCCTTTCATATCAATAAGGAGTCTGAGAAGGCTAAAGCAGACAGAACATGGCTAAATGTCTTTGAAAATAACGGAATTCTGAATTCCGAGTCCCTGGTCTTCCTCTCTATTCCTAGCTTTGTCGTCTTTGTTTCCACAATGATTAGCAAGTGCTGGGAAGGATTATGTACTAAATATATATTTTATGACTGGATAGAAAGGAGAACCAGAACATATGGAGGTAAGTCCTTTCTCCATAATTTACTTTCTTTATAACTTTTTAAACCCTTTTATTCTTTAAGGAAAATCCTTTTTCTCTTTTGAAATTAAAATCAGAGCACTTTTTAGGTCCTGGTGAACTGGAAAAAAAGTATTTGAGGGGCAGGTAAATAAATACAAGTTTTCAAATATGTGAGGGTGACCTATGTAATTCCGGCCCACACACCTGCAAAGGTGATGGCTGCAATGTACTATGAATTCATTCAGGTATTTTTTGGTAAAAAATTTCTAGTGTTAGTGTTGCGTTACCTTTATCCTTTATTACCTTTATCTTTTGGAACTGAAGAAGTCATCCCAGATTTTTCTTTTTTAATTTCTGCAAAAGGAATCATGAAAAGAAAATGTTACAGGGAATAATAGAGATAAAAATGGAAAGTTTCTTCATGCATTTTGTTTACTGAGGCCTACAAATATCAAAGGGACTGTGAGCTGATATTCAAAATACAGGTATATGTGTATACTGGGATAAGTTGCCTATGAGGCATTGAACTAAACATGCAGAAGAGAAAATAAGCCTAATTATTATCACAAGAAGAAAACTATGATAGACACACAAAGAAGGTATAAATAAAATGCTATGGGATTTTAAGAAAGACGATACAGCAACAATAATAGCTAGCATTGTCTACTTACTATGGGTCACAGGGAATGTTTTCTACTTTTTTGTCATTCAACATTCACAACAACTCTATAAGGTAGGTAGACCCTATTATTATTCCTGCTTTGCACATAAATATATTAAATTACTTCCACAAGGTCACATAGTTCTTCAATAGGAGGCCTGGGATTTGAACTGATGTCTTTCTGCACTCAGTGACAAGGCACTGGCTCTGGTAGCTAACTGGTGAAACCAGAAAAGGCTTTGGCAGGTGCTGCTGAGGCAGACCTTGAAAGATGGAAAGGAATTAAGCCAACAGAGATGAAGTGGAAAGGAAAACACATTTTAGAAGGCCAGAGGAGAGCATTGGGAGGCCTAGGCTGGGGAGTCTGTCAGTTTGGCTTTGTGAGTCACACGTAACCAACAGAATACAGTGGAAGTGATGCTGCGTGACCTCCTAGGCTAAATCAGGAAAGGTCATGTAATTCCCACCTGCTTCTCTAGGAAAACTAGCCCTGGGTAAGCTTGCTGCCATGTCAGTATTCCTACTGACACCTAGATTTAGACAGTCTAGTCAACAGCCCAAATTGACCTTCCAGCTAACAGTTAGCATCAACTGCTAGTCATCTAAGTGGCCATCCTGGACATCCAAAAATTGGTAACTTGCGATGACTACAGCCCTGGTTTACATCTGACTATAACATATGAGATAGTCAAGTGAACATTACCTCATTGATCTCTCTTGAGTTCCTGACTCTCTAGATAATGAGCAAAGTCAAACTGGTTGTTATTTTATACCACTAAGTTTTGGAGTGGTCTATACACAGAAACAATATGTGAAGCAGTCAGCTAATAAATAGCAAAATATTACACCCTGTGCAATATAGGTTTTCCATTAGTACTATGTAGATAATCAAGAAATTATTAATTCTATCCTTAAAATTGAGAAAGGTAATCCTTGCTAACAGATGTCACCCCAATAAGTCTAACAATAAAAATGAATTTAAAAAAAAATTGAGAAAGGTTTTCACTAAGAAGATGACAATTGGGTTTAGAATTTCACTGGTCTAGAAAAGTCAATTTAATGATATAATGGGATGTAAGATATAAATCGCTCAGGATCAGATTTAAAAGAGAACTCCTAAATTCTTACTTGGTTTATAGGATGATAATCTGCCTTCAAGTAAGTTACTAAATGTAAAACAGAGAGGTCTTTGGAGGAAGACAGAATCTTAGTTTTGAATGCATTGTGTTTCTTTGTCCACAAGATACTCCTAAAAGGCAATGTTTAGGGCACAGTTAGAAATATAGGTGAAACACACATTATATGAAAGTGTTGCAGAAGAATGGCAATCTCCACTCTCATTCATATAATAAATAAACAATATCAATACAAGTAACACGATGCCCCCCAAATTCTCATTTACTTTGTTCATACAGATTGACCTGGTTTAGTTAATCAACTAAACATATGGTCACAAAATGAACCAGAAAATTAAAAATTGTTTTCTTAACAATATGTGCAAATTTAAAAAATGGATTGATGTCCTGGATTATAATGTTTTATTTTCATGTTTCAAATTCAATTTCATATAATTTTCCTATATTGATATAACATATTTTAGAAATAAGTTTATGAATTTTGATTAGCTATTGCCACACATTTAAAAATGAATAACACACAGATTTTTTTTGAAAATAGCTATACAAGTCAATTTTTAAATAATTTACTAGATAAAATTATTCATTTTAAGAGAAAATATTCAATTTTAATAAATCCAGGAATTTGTTATTGTTATTGTTTTTGTTAAGGGCCTAAATATACCTAACGAAGAAAAATAAATAGAAAATAGTTTTTTTCCATCAAACATTAGCATGCAGCAGATAAAATGTATGTATAGCAATAATGTTTCCTTCTACAACAATTTTTTTAAAAGATCCGTAAAACAGACAAAAGACAAATAATGGACAATGTTGTAACAGAGGAAGTAAGCACTAGAGTGCTTCCCTGACATGAACATAAATATTTTGAACCCCAAACAATATGTTTAGAGGAAATAGCAATTAATAATGTATTTGATCTGGCTGTTATTTATCCATTGTTCTGAATGATCAAGTTCAATATCAGTTTATTATTAGTGACATTAGGATATTAACAAAAATGTTTCTGTTGGAGCATCCTAGCTTGACATTAATGTCAACTACGGCTAGGTTGAAAAGGAACCTAAAATTGTGAGGTTAAAAAGATCCTAACAGAATAATCAGGCAATTCGAACTCCTGGCTGTGTAAAGTACCAAACCCGAAATTCTTAATCTTTCTTACTCAGCTCTACTGAAATTCTCAGAAATATCATGTCAGAAACTCTTTCTTAACCTCTTTTAAAGGGATGTAATATCTACTGATTTGAGATTTTTTTTATGAGCATGACGATCAACTTTTGGGATTTTCTATCCATAAGTTCAATGATATCAGATAGTTTCCCAGAGTATATTTATTAATTTATATCACACTGCATCAAAAATGGTAACATTGTTTTATAATATCTTTATTGTTTCTTAAAGTAATGCTGCATTTACTGTTTCTAAAGTTATTTAATTTTGAGGAACTAACTGCATAAAATTTTATTATTTATTATAATATGTGAATGCCCTATCTGTACCTATCATTGCTTATGTTCATTCAGACATAATTTTGAAAATTAGAGGTTTTTTTAGAAAAGATATTTTATAGCACTTTTATGTCTTTTCCAAACTCCAAAATATAAATATTATAAATAAATACAGCAAAAACTATTCTCAAATTTTCTAAATGGTTTAAAATACTATGCTTGTAATTACCATGAAGGTAAATATAATATATTAATACTTTGTCTAATGCTAAATTCGAATACTTCTGAAAAGGTGGTGTCTAAGTTTTATTTCACTCATGACACTGTCCACTAACTATATAATTAAGTATGACTTGGTTGGAAAACCATCTTGAACTTTCTGTTTGTCCTAATGATACATTTAATCCCTCCCTAGTCTATGGGCTAAAGAACTTGACACACATATTTTTAGTATTTTAAAATATTTTTTCTAAATATCTGTTTAAAAATCTTTAAAACATTAACCAGTTGTTACAATTAATGAATCAATATTGATACATTATTATCAACCAAAGTTCACAATTTACATTAGGATTAACTCAGTTTTGTTCATTCTGTGGATCTGACAAATGAATAATGGCATACATCTACCATTATAGTATGATACAGAATAGTTTCACTGCTCTAAAAATCCCCAGTGCTCTACCTATTCATTGCTCTCTCCCCAAATCTGGGGCAAATACCAAACTTCTTACTATGTCCATAGTTTTGCCTTTTCTAAAATGTCATGGAGGTAGAGTTATATAATATGTAGACTTATCAGGTTGGCTTTTTTAACTTAGAAATAAAATTTAAGGTTTCTGTAAGTGATTTTGTGGCTTGATAGCTCTTGCATTTTTAGCACTGAATATTGTATGGATGCCTCAGTGTTTATTTATCCATTCACCTATTGAAGAATATATTTGTTGGTTCCAAGTTTTAGCAAGTAGTAAAAAAGCTGATACAAACATTTTTATGCAGGATGTAAGTGTACAAAAATTTTCAACTCATTTGGGTAAATATTGAGGAGTGTAACTGCTGAATTGGGTGTTAAGGGTTTATTTAGTTTTGTAAGAAACCACCAAATTGTCCTCCAAAGTTTCTGTACCATTTTGCATTCTTTCCACCAATGCATGAGAGTTCCTGTTGCTTCACATCCTTCCTAACATTTGATATTGTCAATGTTTTGGGTTTCAGTAGTTCTAATAGCTGTGTAGTGGTATCTCATTATTTTAATTTGTAATTTCCTAATAATGTATAATGTTGAACATCTTTCCATATGTTTATTTGACACATGTATATATTTGTGGTTAGGTATCTGTTAATATTTTTGCCAGTTGTTAAAATGAGTTGTTCATTTTTCTATTGCTGAGTTTTAAAATTTCTTTTTGTATTTTGGATAACAGTCCTTTATAAAGTGTGTATTTTTAAATATTTTCTTCCATTCTGTGTCTTGTCTTCAAATTTTCTTGACAGTATCTTTATTTTAATGAAGCTCAATGATGCATTTTTTATTCATGGGTTGTGCCTTTGATATATCTAAAATGTCATCACCAAACAAAAGATCACCTAGATTTTCTCATGTTATTTTCTAGGAGTTGTATAACTTCATGTTTAAATTTTTATCTATGACCCAATTTGGGTTAACTTTTTGAGAAGGATACAGGGTTTGTGTCTAGATTCACTTTGTTTTTTCTTGTGGATGTCCTGTTGGTTTAGTGCCACCTGTTGAGAAGACTATTTTTCTCCATTGAGTTGCTTTTGCTCCTCTGTCAAAGATAAGTTGGTTGTATATTTGTGGGTCTATTTCTGGGCTTTATGTTCTGTTCCATTTGATCTGTGTGTTCTTTCACCAAGTATCATTCTGTGTTGATTACTATAGCTCTATGGTAAGTCTTGAAGTTTAGTGGTGTCAGCTTTCTGACTTTGTTTTTCTCCTTTAAGGTTGTTTTGGCTTTTTTGGGTCTTTTGTTTTCCCATAAAAATTTAAAATCTGTTTGTTGATATCCACAATATCAGTTTGTCACTATCCACTGAGGTTTTTATTGATTTTTGATTGCCTTGAATTTACAGATCCATTTGGGAAGAAGTGGCATCTAAACAATTTTGAGTCTCCCTACCCATAAACATGGAAAATCTCTCAATTATTTAGTTCTTTTATTTGTTTCACCGAAGTTTTATGGTTTTTGTCATATAGGTCATAAACATATTTTGTTAGATTTGTATCTATTTCTTTTTCAGTACTAATATAAATGGTATTGCATTTTAAATTTTGTTAATTTAAATTTTTCATTGCTGGCATATAGAACAGCAATTGGCTTTTGCATGTTAACCTTATGTCTTGCAACCTTACTGTAATTATTGACTAATTTCAGGTTTTTCTTGATGCTTTGGGCTTTTCTACATAGGCAATGTCACATCATATGTGAACAAATACAGTTATATCTCTTCCTTCCCAATTGGTTTACAAGGGTGAGCTGATAAATGTATTTTTGCCTCCACTGTAATATTTTTGTTACATTAGACATATCTGGATATAACTGGTTCTGTGTAGTCACATGATATCTTCCCTCCATCATTCTTGACCTTGCATATACAAAATGGGGGGGTAGCCGTAAGAAAAGCCTAGAAAGTCACACTAAGTATTTGTAGTACCTGACCAAATTTTTAAATTTATATCTTTCCTGTGATAAAATGTCTTTAAACCTTAAAGTTACACAGGGTTTTTCTGTCAATGTATCAATATAATCAGCCAAGTTTTGCTCATAAGAGAATATGACATATACTGAACTGGCTGATAATACATAGAAAGTCATTGTCATTTTGTTCGGAAATAGTTCAAAATTGAAACCAGCAGTCACCCACAGTTATGTTATCCACATTCTCCTGTATCCAAAGACATTATCCTCTTCTGATTTATTTTTTGTAGTTTCTTTTTGTATGTCTGTCATGGGCATAATTTCTATATCCTGTGTACTGTTATTATTGAGTCTTATAGCTAAATTAATATTCAGAGAATCCTCGTGTCATGTAATTGAACATCCAATAGTATACTTTACTCCAAAGATGTATGTTTTGAAATTTAAGTGTAATTTAATTGTGTACTTTGAAATTTAAGTAAAGTAAGTACTGCAAATATATTAAATAAATTTATGTGATATTAAAATACTTTTATTTTAGAATATGAATCTGATTTTTGGTGTATATTTTGTACAGATTATACTTGCAATCAAGAAAAATAAGTATTCTTCAGCATTTGGGGCAGAGTAGAAATGTCTCAGGCATGGGAGACATTTCTTACAAATGAGAATTACACATTATTAAGATTGAGAAATCTAGAGAATGCATAGTCAAATAATCTTAGCTTACAAAAGAGGCAAGAAACTAGCCTAATGTCACAAAATAAATTACCTGAAGGGCTAGACGAAGCCCTGAGTTTTATTTTGAGAAAGCTCTATACTCTACCATTCAAGCAGGTTAATATTTCTAGTCATTATGGTTTTGATCAGTTACTTCTTTTTCAATGAGCAATAGTACAAGTGCTAATGCCAAATTAAGAATTGTTTCCCATGGTTTTTATTGCCCAGACTTTTAATAAAATATAGGTGCTCTGGTTTATCTCACCGAGTATCTCTCTTTCTCACATAAAAATTAAGTGAAATTGAACTCAAACTTTGCAAGTTATAATGATGAAGGAATTTTTAACTTATACTTTGCCATTTCATAATTCCAAAGGAAGATATAAGTTGACTTTTCAGTTTTTAAGAAGTGCTTTTCAATTACCAGGTAATACATCATTGCATAAAAAATTGGGACAGTTATAATCAATAAGGTGCAAGTACATTTTATATATAATATTGACAAAATTTTCATGTTTATTCCTGAAATTATTTAACTTAGAATGTGTAATTTTATTTATAAAGAGAATTTTTATGTAGGGTTGATGATTTTATATTACTTGTGCAATTTAATTTCTAAAGAATGAAGCTTAAACTCCATTAATTTGTTCTAAGATATGTAACAATTAAGTTTAAGTAATATAGTGTATGCCAATTCTTTTTATTTTCCTAAACAGTCCTTTTGTAGAAAATCAATTTATAAATGAGAGAAAAAACTCAGTAAAAAAGGAAAAATACATTCTCAGGAAACAATCTTTGTTCTGGCCACTCAGCTTTGTAAATAGCAACTTACATTTTCTATTAAAATTTTCTAAAGGGAAAAATAGAAAACAAACCCATACGTGGTTTCAGGATAACAGCATGAATGGAAGTAGATAGTATAGAAAAAAAAAAGATATAATTAACAGTCTAACATTCTTAAGTTTGAGAGGAGGTCTTTTTCTGGTGTGTTATATGGCAAACACTATAATGCAGAGAATTTTACATAATCTAGTGTAGAATGTCAAAAGAAAAAAGTCAATTTTTCTCCCTGAAGAACAAAATTTTAATATTCAAATATTTGTATTATATAATTAAAAATATTTGCACATGTCAAATCAAAATTTTATGTAAGGAAAGTAGGACTTAGAATTTTATTTTATTTTTTATTTTTTGGTTCCCTGACCTGGAATCGAATCCAGACTGCGGCGGTGAGAACACCAAATCCTAGCCACTTCATCACCAGGGAACACCCTAGAATTTTTCTAATGAAGAGAATGAAATGACCTATTACAGATTTAAGTATGTCTTAAAAAACCATTAACCTAATATCAAGATGTAAACAATAATCCAGAATACACACTTGACATTGCTTTAAAATTATTAAGTTATATAAAATACTGCCAAAAGAAATCTGAAGTGCGTTGTCATTAAGTTTAGAGATTACATGACAACTTGCTTCATATTTACTACTAGATTTTACTGAGCTTTAAGAAGTGGTTTATAACTACATTCTATTCATTTTACATGAAGATTATTGGCAGTTAAATCAAAACAAAGTTTAAGAATTATAAGGTAGGTGAAGCAAGGGCACGCATTTGATGTAGAAAAGGTTGTTACTTTTAAAAAACTAAACATCAATTAAATTTCCATTAAGCAACTACTTTGATGGATCACAGAAGGGTAGAATGTAGGCAGAATAAAAGTGACACACTGCACCTAGGCATGTTGTCTATGCTGGTAATGTCAGGTAATTTATTTTTAGCCAATCTGCCAACTGACTTGAGGGTTAATAAGGTAAATTTAGTAGTAAAAGTGGTTATTCCAGTGGAAAATGAAGGGTGAGTTTCTTGGGGTAATATTACAATTTTACTGTGTTTTTCCATGAAATGCTCAGGAGTCTCTAAGAAAAAGAAAGAAGATGGGCACATTAGGCCACATTAGACAGAGGAGTAGTTCATTTTAATTGCAAGGCAGGATATTTTCATGGAAACAAGAATTGGGGCATTACAATTATCTCTCTGTGTGACCTGTACTTGCTTGTAGTATATTCTGCATAAAATATGAGTGATCAGGTTACACATCACCTTATTAGAGAAAAATGGATCATTAATAATAACAAAGAACCATTAACTTTTGAAATAATGGTATAGTATGGATTCATGTCCATTACATCGCTTCCATATCTCATCAACAGCACTGGTACACACTGATCCTTTCTTTATGGGGCTGAAATTCTCTTTAGCACAGAATGCCATTCCTACCGATACATGTTTAAATCACATGAGCCAAATGTTGCATGGCAGAAGGTGGTATTCTGCAGGAGAACAATGTAAAAATACACATGTCTTGTGACTGTGTGGTTCTGCTGTGATAGGTAGGATTTAGACCTGTTCTCTATTAGGATGAGGGGAGTGGTGAGAAATATGATGTGCAGGTGAGGCAGTGGCTAATTGCTAACGATTCTCTTCAAAATATATAAAATATATAAACAAGCAAAGTATGCATTTATACATGTGGTGCATGGGCTCCACATTTAGCCCACCTTCTCTGAGGCCCACTCCATGGTCCTCACACCCATTTCCCAGCGCCTAGTCTGTTGTGGGCGCTCAATAAATATTAAACAACTAAAGCACAAACTATTGTCAAGAAGTTTGGAACTCACAGAAATCAATAGTATTGTTATTATTATTTAACATTTATTGAGAGTCAACAGCATGACGTAGTCCACATGTGCAAATAGGTTACTTCATAATCACATTTTAAGCAAAGAATTAAATACAATTTGTATTAACTAAACTTTAAATTTTACTCCAATGATCTTAATTTTAAAGTTGCTTCTCTCTTTTTTAATAATGTTGACACACCATGAAATATAAACATTCATTATTTAAATAAATTTCTCTCTGGGAAATTGTTACTTTTGAATATTATTTACATTCACTTGAAAGTATGAGCTGATTCTACAGTAAGCACACATCACAGATTCTAAATAGACCAGTGCATACACAAAGAACAGAAGAATCTGAAAAGAGAGATGAGTACAGTGACACATATACAAAGCATGTTATAGCATTTGAGTTTCACCTGCTCTTGTGACAATTTGAAACACTAATACAATTGTGTAGGGTACATTGTTTACAAGATAGCATCAAAGGCAAAAAAAGACAGAAAAATCTTCCAGTGGACACAAATTTGCAGATCTAAGAATTAGAAACATTTCTTAATTTAAGGCAAAACTGATCTTTTAATTACAGGAAATAAGCTGCATTTGATACATTTATGTTCCACATTCTTCAATTTTACCCTTAATAAAATGATGACTAATGTGCTCAAATTTATTCTTGGTGTTAATAGGCACTCAGTCTAATCTTTTTTCATAAATATTTTTCTGTCATGTTTGCACTTAATTTGGTTTCAAAGTAATTTTTAATTAAGAGGATGGAAAACTACACATAATATTTCTGTAATAAAACTTTCAGTTTAATTTTGGGATACTGAAGTATCAATAAGTATTCACATTTATAAAATATGTTTTTGCTTAGCATTCGAATCTCAGAATCTTAGAAATGAAAGTCTTTTAGACCAACCTTTCCTTAAAGAAGAAATAACCTCTATATATTTTGATGTAAAAAATATACTGCTTAAAACGATTGTTGAATAGAAAATTTTTACATTTGGGAGGCATAAGAGATCACATAATTCAGCTTCATAATTGTAAAAATAAGAAAAGTGGGGATAAGGATTAACATTTCTATATTTAAACCCATACATTGTCCTCATTGACAAGTATTTTAATTTCTCTTCCATTTTTAGTTTTAAAATATAGTTCACACTACAATAGTTGCCATTATTGAAACACAGTATTTTCAATATTTTTATTCAGATGATGACTGCGTATGCAGTTTTGTTTATGTAAGAGTATCATCTACAAAGATTATAACATTAATGATGTAATTAATAAATAATGCATATTTATTAATTTTTCTCTACTATTTTTACTTTAAAATGGAGCAGATGAAGGATTTAATAATTGATCTTCTGATTTCTAAAATATTTGGCAACTCTTCCTATTGAAAATCACATTTTTATTTACTAAAATATTCTCTGAAGTATACAGTATTTAGAGGCAGAGTTCACTGAAGTTTGGATCACCTAATATTGTTTTCAACAAGAGTTCTACATTTTCATTTTCCCCACAAATGCTTATTAGACACTTAACTGTATGCCAGCACAGTTATAGGCTCTTAGAACAGAGTCTTACAGAACACCTCCGATGATGTCATACACACACATATGAATGAAAGAAAAAGATGACTTGCAAGTGATTTCATTTAATACTGTTTATTCTACTTTTTCACTGTTGAACTTAAGCCACGTTGAAGGAAGAAAGTTAAAATAGGGGGACACTGGGGCTTTAATCTACAACTCAGATTTTTAAAAGGAGGAAAATGTACACTAAATATGAAGAATTAAAGATCTGCTAATGAATAAACTAAGCTTAATGAAAGTTGATATACTCTTTCTAGATATACTATACAAATAAAGATGAAACCTTATACAATAACATATGTTGTAGTGTTTTATCTTTGGTATTCCTCAGTTCTCACTATAAGGATAGGAATAGTAGTGTGGAAAACATTTGTATACCCTGATGCTTCTACATAATTGCTTTCTAAACAAGGAGAAATAAGTGTGTGTGTGTGTGTGTGTGTGTGTGTGTGTGCATGTGCATGTGCACAATCACACAAACTCATGCACTTCTTAGATGGAAAAATTTAAAGAGTTTCTTATTACTCAAAATTCTACTCTATCCAATTTAAGATCTTCATGAGAAGAATAACTGAAAGCACATGATGCGTCATAAATTAGAGATAAAATAGTTCATTTTTGGACTTTTGCAGAAGTTAGATTAACTAAATTCTACTTCTTACATGATATAATGTCTAGTTTGGTAAGTTACATTAACATAAAATTCATCCACATTTTACTATCTGATTTTCCTATGATATAAGTTTAGTTTAATCAATGTCTCCTAAGTTTTGCCAATTATAATGCAGGCTAAGTCCAGAGGTTCAATATACACAATTTCATGTAGACCCCAAAGTGTTTTTGACATTCATAAAGAATTGTGAAAACTGAAGATTTTTCCTAGTGTAAGTCCATAAGTTCAAACTCAAATTAAAAAAACTCTTTATAAACTAATCAATTATGAGTTAGTTTGAGATTCTTTATACTTCTGAAGATAACTAAAACCTGCATAAGTACACAACAGTCTTACAGCATCATCTTATGAATAAATAATAGAATACTATGATAAAACCTATAGAATACCATTTATTTATTCTCACAGAAACTCCCTGCTTTATCAAAATCATAAATACATATTTTTCATATAAATTATAGTCATAAATATGCCATCACAAAAATATATTATTTATTCAAATACCTTATTTCTTATCATTTTTATAGTTAAAAATATGAGGCCATTGCTTTACACTATTTAAAACTGAATCGATTTACTAAGTCAATGTAAAAAAGCTATTAAAATAACCTCTTATATTTTTACATAAGGAAAGCGCCTAAGCTCTTCATAATATAAAAGGTATTGTTAATAAAAAATGAATTATAAAAGTTCAAATCTCTAAGAGCCATTTCTAGTCTCATATCAACTTAAGGAAACATAGATTCATGAAACTGACACTGATATCCAGGAAAGAAGAAATAAACAGTCTGTGCTTAAGTCAGTAATCTGGTAGGTACTATTATGAGAATGGTTGTTTTATATTCTAATCAATCTTCTCTTAATATTCGGTGGCTATCAAAACAATCTACCAAAGTCATAAGATGAGTAGTCAACACCTTTGTACTACAGGGGAGAAAACTATGAAGCTCAGTGAAATCAAAGTAAATACTATACACTAACCTAGGAATTTATGATTTTTCATATCCTTTCACATACGTTTTCTTATTTGAGCTCTACATCTTGTAAGATAAGCAGGTCAGATTTCATTTACTAAAGAAGAAATTTAACTTTTTCACTTGCTTAAGTGAAAAAGTTAAAATTAGGATCCAGTACTCCTACTCTTCTACATTATATGTGTATTTTAGAAAGTAAAATATCCACTTCAAAAAGAACATGACAGAAACATTATAATGAATCCTAAAATTCCAGGTAATCCCCGGAAGCCAAATAAATTTGAAAACTTTTTCAATATGATTATAATATAAATTTTATTTAGAAAATACCAAGGAAATAAATCCTTGACTAATTGTTGAATTTAACTGAATTGTTTAACTTTAGTTTTGTTACCTCAAATGTGAGGGATTGAAGGATTTTTTTGGATATATTTATACATAAAATTCTAAATTTCTGATGTTAGAAATTTAATTTCATCTTATATTTAAGAGAGGAAAGTTTTTTACTTCATTCTTGACAAAATTATTGCTAGTTCTTACTTTATTATTTATTAGAATAAATAATAAATATTATAAGAATATAATATATGAAAAGCCAGCAGGGGGCATGAACAAGTTAAATTATTAGCATTCTGAGCTCTAACAAGACAAAATGTCATTTTAAGGTTTTAACTCCACTGAGCTGTAGCATTTTTCTCAAGCATATTCTGGAGTAATATATTTATTATATAGCTGCATAAATAAGGATAAAATGCATTATTTATATTATATAGCATAATGATTTATAAAATTAAAATTTCAGACTTCTTGGGAGAACCAATTGCTGACGTCATAATATAAACTCAAAACAAGTTTTGTTGTTTTTTCTTTGTGTTAACCTTTACATATTATTTTTCAAGCAATAGAAATTGTTTTTGCATATATAAAGTTGTGTCATCTTTATTCATTAAACTATTTTTGGTTAGGTGTTGTTAAAACCATAAATCAAACACAAAAATATCTACCAGTTGCCCCAGATCGTTTCCCTATTCCCAACCATCTCCAGCATTTCTCCATATGTAATTAAGTAGTCTTCAGAGTTTTCCTGTTCTGAGCTTATAGTCAAAGTTTAGTTACACAAAAGAACAAACACCCAGACAGCTGCCTCCCATTCTCCCTGGCACAGAAAAAACGTGCGAAGACAGTGATAGAGAGCAATAGCTTTAAAGGTTATTGTCTTCCGCCTGTCTGAATCCAGCGCTTTCCTCCATGTTGTTGTCTTTCTAAAGAAGATAATGTCAACCTCCTTCATTTTTTTTTACCTTGCTCCACTGTCTTGGTTGTTTTCTCTTCCTTCTTTCCAGGTACAGCTGTAAAGCAGAGATAACGTTTAAATAAAAGTCCTGATGGAAATGCTACTTCTGCTCAAAAAAAACAAACCAAAAAAAGCATTTTAACTCATTCAATGCCAAAGATTTTTTCCTAAACAAGATATTTAAAGCTTTTTCAACATTTTTTATTTCTCTATAATCCAACTGAAACCTATTTTAAATCTAATCTTATAAAATTAGAGAAAAAAAATCACTCGCCTTTTTCTGACTTGTTTTTTCACACTCTTTTCTACTTTTCTTTCGTACTCTGCTTTTGCTAAACAGGCTCTGTAAGGAAGTCTACTTGACAAGACTATGATTAATCAACTTACATTGCAGATTATTGCTGTCTTGAAAATGTCAACTATATGCTTCTTTAAATTTAAGCTTAATATAGCTTAATCAACTGAAAGAACTGTGCAGTGTGCTTGAGATTCATTTAAATATTAAATAAAGTCATCCCAAGTAACCAAATCACAAGTAACCAAAAGAGAAATAAGGTTATATAATTCAGGTGCTTTTCCCCATGAACTATGCTTTCTCTGAGACTTATTGTTTTGAGTGGGATATTTACTGTTTATCATTTATAGATCAAAATAGTAGATATTAGTCACACAAAATTAGTGTACTCCACTGAAATAATTGATTTAAATAAAAATCTTCAGACTAACCAACAACTATTAGATAGATAAAGGATTAGGGGGGAAATGAATAATGCCATTACACCCAAGTTTCAACCCACAGCGTTGCAAGGGAAAAAAATGCAACCTTGAAATAAAGAAATGTGCTTGTTGCCAACCTAAGCCCTTGATGAAATGGAGAACCATTTTTTCATAACAAAACATCCAGACATTCTATGCTTCCTAATGACATGTACTGTGATGTATGCATCGCTTCTGAAGTATTCTTGCCAAAACATCCAACTGGAATCCCGTTAAGCCAAAGATTTAGCTTTCAGTTTAATTAAATAAAGGATATAGAGAATATGTTAAATAGTAATCTGAAGAAACACTCAAAGCAATAAAAAATGTCTACAGTGTAAGTGGCCATGATTTTTTAAAAAGTTGATGTCATAAACGAGAGATTTTAGGTGTAGCCAATAAGATGACAGAAAGAGAAAGAGAAGAAAAAAAATGATTTCTTTTTACAGAAAACTTGTTAAATTCACTCATTAGATATAACAGTTCATCTGTAGATTCTTTTAAATTTTTCAAGTAGATAATCTCATCTATGAGTAATGAGTTTTATTTCTTACTTTTCTATTCTAGTACCTATTATTTCTTCTTATCACCATTTTCCTCTGGGTACAATATCCAGTACAATTTAGAATGGAAGTGGTGATGGCAGACATTCATGTCTTGTTCTAATTCCCAAGAGGAAATCATCTCAATTTTCTCCATGAGTACAATATTTTAACAGATTAAGGATGTTTTTGTTCTATATATACTACTGATAAATTATAGAAATGCATCTACTGTGATGCATTTATTTATTCACTTTATTTTATTATGGCTAATTACATTACTTTTTTGAAATTGCATTCCTGAAATAAAACCAAAATGATTGCATTTTGTCTTTCACATGTATTATTAGACTTGATTTGCTCAGGTCTGTATCTTGATAGTCACAAAAGTTAGCCTATATGTTTCCTTTCTTTTTAAGTTCCTGTTAGGTTTTGGTATAAAAGCTATTCCAGTTCTAGAAAAGGAGTATGCCTGAAAGGTTTGATACAAGATTGGTGTTAATTTTTCCCTAAATGTTTGAAAAAATTCACCATGAAGCTGTTAGGCTAGGATTTTCTTTGCTGAATAATTACAATTATGGATTCAAACTATCACTTTAAAATTTTCAAATTTATTATTAGAAAACGTTTTTATTTTTATTATTAGGAGAATCTGTAATTAGGACCCTTTTTATTTTCTGGTATTGCTATTCTGTGTCTTCTCTCTTTTTTCTTCAGTTTTCATAGGATCTTTTAATTTTATCAGTTTTTATAGAGAATCTAATATTGATGTTGCTTTCCCTGTTATTTTTTTTACCATTTAATTACCATTTAATTTGCTTCTGCTTTTACAGTTTTAATTTCCTTTCCTTCTTCTTTGTTTGGGTTTAATATTCTGTTGTTTTTTATATTTGTTTTTTTTGTTTTTTTTTTTTTTTTTTTTTTTTTTTGGTAGTTCCCTGGCTGGGAATCAAACCCAGGCCACAGCGTTGAGAGCGCTGAAGCCTAGCCACTATACCACCAGGGAACTCCTGGGTTTAATATTCTGTATTTAAAATTCTTATTGGTTTCCTAGATATTTGATTTTCAGCCTTTTTAAAAATAAATATCTTTAAAGAATATATATTTAGCTTTGAACATTGTTTAATTGCATCCCAGTTTTCAATGTAATGTTTTCATCATATATTAGTTCAATATAGTTCCAAAATTCCACTGTCACTTTTTATTTGACCCATGAGATATTTAGAAATGTATTGCTTACGTTTCTCATAGCACCTGACATTGTTTGCAACACAGCGAGTGATAGATATATATTTGCTTGGTGATTACATGTATTAATTAACAGATGAGGCATTTTGATAATAAATATTCCGAGTTATGAGAGAAAAGAGATCAGTTTTGGTATTTGTGGTTTTCATGGAAGAGGCGAGATTTTAGGTGTAGCCAATGAGATGTGAAGGAAGATAAGGAAGCTGAAAAGCCTTAGGCATACCTAGAGGAAAGCAAAGAAGTTTCGCTGGAGGAGAGGTTTCCTACAGAAGAGATAAGGAATAATCTAAAAATAGAAGATGCGGCCAATTGCAGGCCTTGAATTACAAACTGAAGAGTTAGACTTCATTAAGCATGCTTTAAGGAGTTAGTAAGGTGTGGTATATTAGCTTCCTCCAGGAATGTTCTCTCCCAAATAAATGTGGAAATGAAACACTGAAAATCTGTAATTATGATAGAGTCCTGTGTATATAATCTTATTTGTAGTTCTTTTATTTACAAAAACTCATTATAAATATTGCATGAGAAGTATGTATTATTCAATTATTTTATTTTCATCTTCTGAAGAGTAAATATCTTTCAGAAAACAACTGGAATGTGACTTAAACATGGTCATCAAGTTTTTTTGTTTCAATGATGAGTTCATAATTCCTTGCTCTAAGATTAAGTAAAAAAGGGTAGTCCTCTAACAGTGCCATTATTTTTTGTTACTCATAAAAGGTCATTGAAAATTCCAATTATTTATACAGAAAAGAAGACATTTTGCATAAAATAATGATTTTTTTCAATTTCTGGTTCTGATGTAAAATTCATGAAGCCAAATTCTGGGGAGAGTACACTTTAGGGACCAACCGCTCATCTCAGTCAGTGCATTTTCTAACTGCCTGGAATCAAAAGAGGAGCTTAATAAATTTCTCTTTCAATACCACAGCGTCCCTGAAACTTCCTTTGGAGTTAAGGGGAAAAAATTTCCCTTTGCTCTACATTTGGAGGTTTACTTAAAACAAAAAATGTAAATGTATGGTGCACTTCATCAAAATCCCAATGAAGAAAACAAAGAAGCTAAGATTCTTAAAAAGTAACCTTGATTTAAGGACAACCCTTAGCTAAAGTGTGGGATGGAGAAGTTGGTTTTCTATAGTTCCAGGCTTTTATTTCACTATTCCCGCCCCCTCAGTTCTCCTTAGGAACAAAATTCTCCCATGCAATTCCACCTCTCCTCTCTTGCCCCTCAGCACAACACAGTGTATGTCCATCAGCCGGGGGGCTAGAACCTGGGCAGTGAGGCTTACGCAGAAGGAGGGCATGCTAGCATTCTGATAAGGAAGAGAGGAGTGGTAACGCTGTGCAGTTCCAAATCTCATCCATACGACACACACATTAGTTGTGGGATATAGACCTACACCCTTGGGAGGACAAACTATTATATCCAAGGATATAAGAATGTAATGTTACCTGCCCAAGGGTTATCTCTTGGAGGTGTCAATGACTGAAACAATAAAATTAATCACTGACTGTGGAAGAAAAAGTTTAAAATCTACTGGGTCCTTGGATATATATTATGGTGAAGGGATAGAAAAGAGAGGTTTTTCATCATTTCTCAGATGTTAATGTTGGAAATAAATCTCTGGTGCTGCAAATAAATACTGAGAGATTCAAACATCTTGGCAAGGCAATCTTTACTTCTGCAGAACGGTGTCAGACAAAAGCTGCAGGCACACCGAGTGGAGGGTCACACACCTTTTATCCCTAATGCAAGCTTAATTAAACCTCTGTCTTAGCCTGTTCATTAGGGCTTCAGACCTCACATTCTCAGCACATTACCCAATTGGCTATTTTATATTTTTATGACATTTCACAAGGGTGAAGGTATAAGGGAGTTGCGGGGACAAAGAAATTCCAAGGCAGGCCATGTAACCTTTGTATAAAGATGATGAGTTATGGGAGAGGATACGGACTTGCTCTGAGGTAGATTCTTAAGGTGGGTTTCTAAGTAGACAGGTTATACCCTATTTGGAAGAAAAGGCTGACCTTCCTACATTAATGATTCAATTTTTTTCACAAGGCCATCCTTTCCTACCACCATCTTCCCTGAATCTTACCTCTAGTAGAATTATAAAGAATATGGTCTTATTAGAGCAAACAAAATAGGAATCACCTGAAAATAAAGTTGGAAAGGAATATAGGAATGAGATCTTAGGAGACTCTTACGTTGTTCTAATAAGCTTGGACTTTATTTTATAGACAACTGGGAAAAACAGAGTTCTAAATTAAGAGTGTTTTTTTTTTTCCATTTTATGCATTTGATAAGTTACTTTTACTGTTGTAGAGGTTCTGGTAAGATGAATATCAGTGAAAAAAATAAAGACATGAGGACAGTAGTGAGATTGTTATAGATGTTCAAAGATAAGATTATGAAGATTCGAATTAATATGGAAGTTATGGATATGAACAAAAGTAAATGTATTCTATTTGGAGGATAAAATCAGCAGAACTAAGAGATTCTTTGAATAATCAGATGAAGGAGAGAAATAAAAATCAATCACCCCCCTCCATCAGATTTCTAGTGAGGTGAAGAGTGGTTTTGGATTTACTAATGATAATGAAATGCAAATTAGAAAAAGGAAATGAGGAGCTTAGGTTAGGACAGATTTAATTTGAAAGTGATTATTGGACATGTGAACATCCAAGGCTGAAATTTTCTGGGAAAAGTCTTTTCACAGAGAAGTCCTAAAATAATGACATAGACTTGGGAATCTTCAAGAAATACAAGGCAGAGTTTCAACCTTGAGAGCAGATATATCTCGCAGAGAAAGGTTATAGAATGAGAAGTTCAGAGGATTCACAATGGATTCTGGGAACATCCATAATCAAGGTGCAGCAAAGAAAAAAAAACACAAAGAAATAAATAAACATCAGAGAATATGGGGAGAACCAGGAGACTATGTTGTCATGTAAACCTAACAGTAGAGAAGCTTAGAAAAAAGACCAAGTGTAAATACAACTGAGAAATCTAATAATGTGAGGACTAGAATGGTTCTATTCATTCAACAATGATAATGCCATCAGCATTAGCAAGAGCATCAGAGGCACAGTAGGGACAAAGTCCTCATCTTCATGGAAAATGAGAAGTGATGTTAGCACTTTAACATTCAGAAGACTCATGGGTGGAGGAGACAGAATTTTAGAAAGATGGAATCAAGAAAAAGTAGTTTTGAAGCTGAGACCAATATTTCCAAAATGAAGAACAAAGACAATACTGAGAAGGAGGAGGATGCCATAAAACAGCATAGATGACTGATTAAGGAGCACACAACTGGAGAAAACTGTCTTCAGGAGAAGGATGAACACTTTACCTTTAAGAGTAAAACAGCGATGGATATAGATTGGACAGGAACACCCAGCTGCTCTCTTACTTCTTTAACTCCCAGTCAAATTTCTGCAGCACCATTGCCTGTTATCTTTCACTTCCTCTTCTCTCAATCAATTTGTCTTTTAGCTTTTACTTGTGTCACCCCCTGAAAATTCTCTATTGAAAATTATTAATAATTATCTAGTTGATAAATTCAATGTCTTGGTGACCACCATCTTGTCATTGGATTGTTTTCCTTTTTCATGTGATTTCTATGACATTATAATCAATTACATTTGTTTTTTAAAACTCTAACCTTTCTAGTCATTCTTTTCTGGTTATTCTATTTAATTTTTATTGTTCTTCTTCCTCCAAATCTTCCTTAGCATCCCACCCAAGCCTTATTTTCTCTCTAGGCCATTTCTTTATGACAAGCTCATAGACTCTTACCGTTTCCACCAATAACACCATGCAGAGGGCACCCATGTATACACTCATATCTCCAGTCTTGCCACTGCCTAGAGCATTAGTTTTAGAGTCGTCTATACGATGTGACTTGCATATGCCACAGCACTTTAACTGAAATATATCTAAACTTAATCTTTTCTTCATCTCCAAACAATTTTTCATCTTTCTTTTTAATTTTTATTAAGAATATCATTATCTAGCACCCAGTCTAAAAACATATATTCTTGTCATTAAATTATTTTTTCCCTCTCAAAACTCAGCAGTTGTCAAATTCCGTTGAATCTACTTCTATAATAGCACTCACATAATATCCCTTCTTTCCAATCTCCTAACTAATGCCAGGTACTAATATGTGGCAGCTACTATACATTGTTGTAAAGGCTTCCTAACTGATCTGTCTTTTCCTCAAGGGTCTGAGTATTGACCCTATACTTAAAATTTTTCATTGACTTTCTATTGTTTATGGAATGGAGTCCAATTTTAAAATCGAGCCTCTCTACAACATCATCAGTCCAGGTTATATTAATTCATACTGTGTTCTTCAGAGTCCTGCTGTTCCATATATATATATATATATATATATCCTACAATTCCCCCCCCCCACATTGCCTTACTCTGTTACCTATGCACAAGATACCCTTCCAACTAATGATTACATATCAAAATTCTGTTATTTAACAGTTAATTCTAAAATTACCTTGTATAGTAAAGCTTTGCCTTTCCTCAGATAGTAATAGTTTGTAAAGGCCTATGAAATTTTATCAGTATTTATCATTCACCCTTTTGGCTTTCAACCTTGAACTCTTGTTACTTGGAAAACTTTCCATTGATTGCAAAAAATCAATACTAAACATCTTAGTGACTCAATAAAGATTCATATTTTTTCAATATTTTAAATTGTTCAAGAACAGTATTAACATCTAAATTTTTTCTTACATGTGCACATAGTATGTGATGCATGAATACATGTTGAATAAAAGTGAAAATTATTTGGAAGTAAAGCAAATATAAATTATGAGATGTTATCATACTGATGATGAAATACTATATATCTCCAAAGAAAATATGACCTCAATACAGGCTTAATATCAAACAATTTATACTATACATAAATTGGCACATTGTACTTAGTTTAAAATATTAAATTATTTTATAACTTTGAAAAAAATTTAAATCACAAAATTAGTGATTTCCACTTAACATGGTACACACAGTTCTTAGTTCTAACCTCAATCTAGAACACTTTCCTGTGTCATACCAACAAAAAATACCCTGGAAATAGTTTTTTATTCTATTAATTTCTAAAAGACTAAAATGTGAACACCTTATAAATAAGTGTTGTGGGGACTAGGGGCTGGCTGCTAAATACATGGTGAAACAATACATGAGGGCTGCCTAGAAAGTATCTAGCCATGTAATATGAAAAATGGAGGCATTTATGGCTGGGTGTTTTTGAGACAGCCCTCTTATATTTTTATGTGTGACTGATATCAGTAGGGAGGTTGAGGACAGGACAACTACTTGCCAAATAAGAAAAGTATCCTGGTTTTATTTGTAATTTGTCAAATCGATAAAGCCCTCCCTACATTTCAAAATATTTATGATAACTTTGAAAGAAAACTTGTTGCTGTTCATGCTATAGTTGCAGGCAAAGCCAATATGCAGAATCATAATTTAAATTAAGAATTGACATATGAGATCTAAATTTAGCTAGAAGCAAAGTAGTTTGTATCAACTGTTAATTTTTATAAACATTATTTCTTTTTATTTCATTCTAAACCTAGCTATCATGTCTACTTAACTCCAACCAAAAGTTTGTCCTTATTCTAAATAAAGTCAGAGGCAGTTCTTAGTTAAGTGCCCAGTGATTTCAGTAATTAAAGGTTCAATTTCAGCTCAATATCTCTGCTCACTCCCGTTGACTCTATTGGACCCCAAACCACGTGTGTTCGCATTTTCACTGAAAAACCCAAGTTCAATGTGATTCAGCATCTGCCATGGCTCAGCTAGCAGTTGAATGTTTGCTTCCTAACTCTTATCTCCAGACTACCTTCCACAACTGGGGATTCTCTAAGGCTCAGTATCTAAAATCTAATTCTAGATGAAACTTATATAGACTGCTGTTTATCTCACTGGTCCCATTCTTGGCTACAGATTTGAACACAACTTTGCCTCACTTTTGTTCTTATACCACCATGTTATCAATATCCTGGCCTTACATTCACTCACTGGGTCCAGTACCTTTGAATCTATTCTTAGATTAATAACTTCCTCTGAATTTACATATAGACTCTTAGCCTTTTCATGATACCATGGCATTATTCGAAAGCAACCAGGTTTTATCGACATTCCACTTAATGCCCAAAAGTAAAACTGATTTCAGAATAAGACACCACAAAAAAATGACACATTAATATGGATTTCTGGTAAATTTATAATTTTGTTACTTATTGATACCTAGCAAAAGATGCCTATGACACATGTAATCACTTACCTCAAAAATGACACCACTAATATTAGGTTATTAGGAAAAGAAAGGACTAGAAAACAAATTTTATACCTCTCTACTGTACTTTTAGAATAATATATAGAGTTGTATTTGAAAAAGGGCTCTGATTAATTTCAATAACTTCTAATTAAGTATTATCTTATAGTACAGTCTACATTTTTCTTTAAGTATCCTTTATCTAATGTATGCCTTTCCTTATACATATATATGTATATGCTAATTTATACATTAATTTACATATTAATTAATAAATACTAATTCATCTTATAATTTATGAACTAACATATACATTTATGTTATATTCATTTATCCATGTATTAATTTATATATATATATGTGTATATATTACATATCCATACGCTCAAACCCAAGCTATATATATATCTCTTTAAGGTTGTGATACACCAGGATTGTTCAGAAAAAATCCAGCCATAAAAAATCTCTATTTTTTTATATTACATAGCTGGATACTTTTCAGACCACCCTTATCTGTTGTTTGTATGGTGCATATGCTATAAGAGGATTTTTTTAAGAGAAAAATGTTATGCCATTTTAGTGGAGTATGTGGTTTGCTAAATTATCTATTGAGATACTTCCAAAGACTTTGGATACATTACTGATTTTATTTCTGTCTAGTTATAAAATTGAATCACAAATTTCAAAATTGTTCCAGTTTATTTCTAATTGGGAATATGTAAAACTATTCATCATGCTTATTATTTTTAATGTATACTAATGTTTTAAAAATATTTTAAATGTCTTTACAATTCACACAAGTAGCTGTTTCTAACTAGATATGGCAAGAGAAAGAGCTTCAAAATTTACATTCCAAAGTTCACAATATGTTTCTTAAAGCAAATTGTTCCCAAGTGAGCATTCCAAGGAACACATTTTCTAATTTGATATTATTCTTGCACTAAATGAACATTGTTCATGTAAATTCTACTAGTCAAGGTTTCATTTGTTTGAGCCCTGACCACCTAAGGCAGTGTACTGAAGTTGAATGCTATCCAGGTGATTGGGATCCTACCAAGCTTGAGCAGCTGCTTTTCTTCAATTTTTCAAAAATTAACTTGGAATTGAACTGCAATTACTAGTTTTAGTTTATGGCCCTAAAGAAATAGTTGCCATTAGAACACTGAAGACAAAGCCTTGTTAATATAGATACTATAAATCTTGTGCAAAGTGGGTTTGTTTCCATAGCAATGAAATACTAAAATCAATAAATAGAGCTCTTCTATATGCACTAAACAATACATTAGATTAGAAAGTTTTGCAGAAATAAGTTTTAGTCATGACACCTTTTTCTTTAAGCTGAATTTACCTTTTTTAGTTGAGGCAGCACCAACCTCTTCTTTGGCTCGATCAGTTTCTGCAAATTCAGATATTAAAGAATGAGAAATGAATATCAGAGATGCCAGGTCGATATCTTATGGTATTGTAAATCAAATAAGACTAAAACTTTCCAAAAGATAAAACATATGTGGCACCTGAGAGCAAAGCAAGCAGCAGAGAAAGCCAAAATATAAAGTGCCTGTATTTTATTTTTAACTAATGGACTTCCTTAAATTGTAATACAGAAGCTCTGTTCCAAAATCCAAATTTTGATATGAGATATCAAAATTTTATGCTTATGTAAGTAGCAACCATAAAAGGAGTAGAATAATTTTCCAAAATACACTGGAATACTAATTTATTAGTTTACATTCAAATATAAAAAGATATGTGAATTGTGGGAAACAGGACTTGAAAGGACTTCTTTGGTTGTTTAGCCTTTAATTATGGGGACAGCAAGCAGTATTTGACCACAGTCAATTAGCTTTATATTATGAAAGATTAGCTACCATATAATAGAAATACTCTATTTGAATATTGCTGAGAGAGAGACAGAGAAGAGGAGAGGAGAAGAGAGGAGAGAAGAATAGAATTAAAAAGGCCAAGATGCCTTCTTGGAATTTCTCTGAATTGCTGGTGTGGAAGATAAGAGAGCTGCCCTTGAGATGTAATGTGAAAAGTTGGTCCTAGTACAAAATGCTGGAGTTCAAATCAAGACTAATTAAAGTTGAAATTTTCTCTCATCCATAGAAAAATAAGAATGATCTGGTGAATTTTTACCAGCATTCTCTTCCCTACTCAAACTTCCAACATCCTGCATTGTAGAGGCAAGTTGTCAAAAAGTTCATAGAGAAACATACAAGCCGAATAGACTACCTCACCTTTTCATGGCCTCACCAGCACATACAGCCACTATTTGTCTTCTTTCCAACCCCAAAGGAGTATCAGGTTTTACTCCACTTAATACCTATTCTTCCACTGTTGCCCTGCAGCCCATCTCCTTTTGCCTCATCAAGGCCTTTGTTCTTCCAAGGGTTTTTATCTGCTTTGTGCCTCATGAGTTTTTCACTACATGATGCTCACATGTCAGCTCAGAAACATTAACAGTATGTCATGCTTTGTAACCTCAGACAATCACATCCTTCATTTCTGTATGTCGCTCCCATACCAACTCTCTCATCTTCTCTGTGGTCCATCACACCCTCCAGAGAGCTGCCACACTCAATGTCACCACTATTATCATCTTCTCATGCTCTAATTTTAAAATTCATTTAATTATACAAGATATATAAAAGACATAAAGAAATGTAACGTGCTCACATTTTAATGAATGGCAATAAAAATGCCCACCTTTGAAATCCCTTGTAGGTTTAAGAAATACAGTATTTTCAACATCTTTGAAACATCTTACTTGTTCTACTATCATTGCATGACTCCCCTTTTCCTCAGAATCATCATTGTCTCAAATTTAGTATTATTTCCTTATTTTTTTATGAAGTTTTTGTTACATATATTTATCTTTAAGACTATTTTTTATTGATTAAATTTTATTGTTTAATGATATAACTTTATATAAATTAAATTATGTTTGTTTAATTTTTGTCACTTCTTTCTAAATGTTGTGTTGAGATACAGTGGTAAAATAATTAAACAAGGAGGCTATTAGCCTGGGGGAGCTCTAGGGCCTTTGGTGCCATTGATGGATGAATGGATAAAGAATAGGTGGTATATATGAGGGCTGTCTGGAAAATATCCAGGTATGCAATATGAAAAATAGAGGTCTTTATGGCTGGATATTTTTTCTGGACAGCCCTCGTATATACAATGGAATACTGCTCAGCCATGGGAGGCAATTGGTTCCTGCCATCCGTGGTGGCATGGATGGACCTGGAGGGTATTGTGCTGAGTGGAGTGTCAGAAGACAGATGCAATGTAATATCACTTAGATGTGGAATCTAAAGAACAAAATAAACAAACAAAAATAAACTCATAGATAAAGAGACATTTTGATGGTTGCCAGATTGGGAGGTGGGGTATTGGGAAAGTGAGTAAAAATGGGGAAAAGATAAAGAAAGACAAATTGGTTGTTACACAGTAGTCAAGGGAATGTGGGGTATAACATAAGGAATATAGTCAACAATGTAATAACTATGTATGTTGTCAGATGGGTCCTAGATTTATTGAGGTGATAAATGGAAGGGGAGTTAGAGAATAGTGTGCAAGAGGTAAGGGTATTAAGAAGTACAAATTGGCAGTTACAAAATAACCTATAGAATAGAGTCAATAATATGGTAATAACTATGTATAGTGCCAGGTGGGTACTAGACCAGTCAGGGGGATCACTTCTTAAATTGTATAAATGTCTAACCACTATGCTATACCTCTGAAATTAATATAAAAAAATACTGAGTGTCAACTATAATTTAAAAAATTTAAAGGGGGAGGAAGGTAAAGAAAAGTAAGAGGTTCAAATTTCCAGGTATAAAACAAATGTCATGGGGATATGATAATGTACAGCATAGGAAATACAGCCAATAGTATTGTGATAGTATGGTATGGTGTCAGATAGTTGCTGGACTTATCAAGATGATAGCTTCTTTAGGTATATACATGTGAATAACGATGGTGTATACCTGAAATGAATGTAATATTGTATTATATGTTAGCTATATTTTAATAAAAATATCAAAAAATAGCATTAGCATTGTCTATAGCAGAAAACTTAAATGAGTAAGCTGCCAAAATATGCTTTTTTAAAAAGTTTTATTCAACATACTTGCTTTTACTTGTTTTTCACTTGGCACTATTAAAGACAAGAAATAATAGAGTCTAAGTTAATTGCAAGACAACATGTCTCTCTTCAGCATAGTTTTAAAGTTGTTTTTCGGGAGGCGAGGGCTGGGAATCCAACCCAGGCCACAGTGTTGAGAGCACCGAAGCCTAGCCTCTCTATACCACCAGTGAACCCCCTTAAAGTTAGTAGGGTTTTTTTTTGGAAATTAAAGAAAAAATAAGTCCAAGAAAGAGAAAACACACCATGCCATTTTCCTTAATATACTTTAACTATATACCACAAACCACATTTTCTTTGATATTCATATACCTTTTCCCAACATAGAACGCACATTCACAACTCATTCATTTTGTTTTCCGTTCCAAATTATCTAAGAATTTGATTGTTTTGTATACAAGGTCATGTGTTTCCTTAAAGTCCATAAAATGGTATGAAAAGAATGAATTGATATATTATCCAATGGTTTCAATTTTAAAAATAAAGCTAGTTATTGCTAAGCTGCTGTTATATCATGACACCCTGAAATGAACAGGTAATGATCTTATGCAATTTAAATGATTGTATATTGTCAGGTTCAATATTAGGCAAATGTGTTTAGTGAGTAAAACTCTTAAAACTGATTACAGACATGGTCATTCTGTCTCTCCCGTTTCTATGTTGTAGGCTTGATTTTATTTCTCTGCATATAAGCACAAGTGAGAATAAGTATCATGGCCCCCTTATGAGAATGTTACCCCGGAACACATAGTCTATTCTCTGTAAGATAACAAAAATTTTCCTTCCCAAAAGACAAGCGGTATCAATATTAATGTGAAGTGGTGAAATGTGTGATTATTTTGTAAATTATTTGAAAGTCGTTCATTTTTAAAAATTTAAAAAATGAGACTATCTTATTTGATAGTTCTGTTTTCATTCAGTCAACCATTATCAAATGCCCACTATGTGTCTGATATTATAAATTGGCTCTTTGAGAATAAAGATACAAAAAACAATCCTTATCCTCAAATCCCTGACTATTTAAAGTAGGAAAAAAAGGTAATATGATTACACCAGTATATTAAGATCTTTTATAAAAGAAAGAAAATGGTGCTATGAGAACTAGTTAGATTCTTAAATGGATTTGGGCTTTCTGTGGAAGTTTTACAAAGTTGGAAGAAGAATAACAAATATAGTTTCAAACCTGTGGTAGTCTGTGGTCTGTGGCAGGGGTAAGAGTATAGTTGAGTTGTATTTGCATGGTTATTTATATAATACTGAGTAAATGGTATTTTCCTTTAAATACAATAAAATTGGAGAAAAGACTAATGGACATAATGTGAGGCTATGGCCACTTCTACTTCATACCTGTTAGAATAGCTACTATCACTAAGACAAGACTAAGTGATGGAGAGGATGTGGAGAAAAGGAAACTCTCATGCTGGTGGGAATATAATTGATCTGCCACTATGGAAAAGAGTATGGAAGTTCCTCAAAAAATTAAGAATAGAGCTGCCACATGACCCAACAATCCCTCTTTTATCTGCCCCAAAATTTTGAAGATATTTATTTTTAAAAGATATGCACCCCCACATTCATTGCAGCATTTTTACGGTGGCCAAGACATGGAAGTAGCCTAAGTGTTCTTCGATGGATAATTGGATGAGAGATGTGATACATATATGCAAATGTCAATTTAAAATATTTCAGAAACTTGCATTTATCTTCATTTGAAAGAACTAATAGAGCAGGTTAAATGCCAGACACTTTTACGAAACCATTTGGTATCTATACTAACTGTATTGGCAGTTTATAGTAGTTTGGTATTTTTGGTTATTCGGTTCTCAATGCAATTTTTCTATCATTGGAATAGAAATATATTGAGATCAAAAACTATGTTTACTTTCATTACAACTCTCCTGAGTACTTAAAAAGTGTCATTAACTAACATTTGGAATAGGGAGAGAATATTTGCTGGAATTAAACATTCCACATTTCAAAAGCAAAGCAATACCAAACGCATTTCTAGAAAGTGTCTTGGTCTTGCTTTGCTTTTATTTTTGTTTTGTTTTATTTTATGCTATACTGGAAAAGAGTGCTTCTCACACACTGCACAGATGAGCCAATCCATGGGGCTCTAAGGGCAGATACGGATTCAGTAGGTCCGGGGCGGGACCGAACAATTCTGCATGGCTAACAAGCTTTCAGGTGATTATGCTGCTAGTTCGCAGACTACACATTGAGTGGCAATAGTGTAACATATTACTTGTCTCCCATTTTCTAAAACTGCATTGGTCTTAACTAGATGAAGAACTTGGAAAAAAGATTGTGAGGAAGAAGGATTTCCTGCCCTTTCCTATAATGGCATTTTCTTCCTGTCTGAAGCTGCAGCATCAATGAACATAGGATACCAGGTAGAAAGAACCCAGCAACACCAGTCCCACTTACCTGACTGTTCCTTCTTTGATGGCTTTGCTATATCAAGCAAGAAAAGAAAAAAAAATCAACATTTCATGCCATTTAATCACAGTTCAGTATGTAATTGCTAATTAAATATCTTGAAATTCAGAGGACAAAGGAATTTAAAAGCAGTTACCTGGTTCCACGTGCTTTTCTTTTTTTTCCTGTTCTAAAACATATTATTATTGTTATTATTATTATTCCAAATTTAAGTCACAACTTAATTGTTTTAACACAAAGAAACATGTATGTGCTAATGTTGAACTGCAACAACTAATCGTAACTGCCATAAGGAGACAAATATTGCATATCTAAAACAAGTCTTTCCTTCTATTTCTCTTTTAAGAGTTCCTTCACAGAGCAGCAAGAAAATACATTGACTCTTAGAGGAATTAAAATGTTTCATGGATAATAAACCAGAGAAATAACACAGGATCTATAAAGGATGAAAAAATAATCAAATTTGCTATCATATTGGATCAACATGAAATAAATTTGGAATACAAATAAATACAAAGGCTGCTTTTAAATAATTCTCAGATGCAGATGGCCAGAGTTCATATAGACTTCCTCTTCTAAGGTGAAATCTTCCTATATTGAAGAGATATTTATTTAGCTAAAACAGGCTTTGCTGAGGCAGATTTAAGACAGTAAAATAGACTAAGAATTTTCCAGAGGGAAGCAAAACACACTTTCTTTGTTTATAGGACAAATGTTCCTTATAGAGTCCATAGACATAGTGTGATCTGATTTTTAAAAGAAAACTTCTTCAAGTTTTATTTAATATGTTTTGGGACTAGAAGATGTTTATCCTGAAAGAATTCTAATAACTATATTTTAGAAACATAAAGTGTCATCTAATCTATGGATCTCATCGAAGTCTTAAGTATACAATTTTGTTTATCAGGCTTGTAGTTGTGAAGGCATGATGACTGATTTATTAAGTCTTAAGATGGCATGCAGACAGTAAAACAATAAAACAAATAAAACAAATGGCTTGATTAAGTGTTACTAGTCAAAAGGAAGATTTTAGGTGACTTAGCTAAATTAAACAAAAAATAAGAACATTAGTAAAAGTTGTCCAGAAAACATGGAGTAATTAAATACATTGCTCAATTTATTGCTGGACTAAAACACCAATAAGAAAACATTTCTAAAAAACTTGTAAAGTGATGATGGTGAAAAAAAAAATACTAGAAGCAGATTTGGGTTACATCAAAATCAAATGCCAGCTAAATGTAAGATTTAAAAGTTAAAATAAGGGCCTTCTAATCATATCAGATAGTTATCAAAAGCAGAGGAATATCTGTGTTAATTTGGAATAATATACAGGAAGAAGCTATTGAGGGCGTTCATTATATGGCATAATTCAGGATGTAATTATTAAATTACCCTTAATAAATAAAAATTAATTTACTCATTAATTCTACAGGATCTTCCAATTCATGCCCATATTGATTTTTTTGAGTTCTATTTTTTCTTTTTGTTTTTTGAAAAAATTTTAGATCATAAGAATATACAAAAATATGTGCAGGAAGATTTCATAGACTGTTCACCCTGTTTCCCCCATCATGACATGATTTATTTTTAAATTAAAATAAATACAACATCTTAAGTTATTGTAATTAGAAAAATAGAAGTAAAATAAGAATATGAGGGTTGTCTGGAAAAAATCCAGCCATAAATGCCTCTGTTTTTCATATTAAATGGCCAGACAGCCCTCACATAAGTTTGGAGATATGAATAAATGAAGCAATCTTAAAGACAAAAAAGAACTGAATCAAAAACTTCAAAGATGCAACAATAACAATAATAAAATAAATCAGAGCAAATGAATTAATTTGAAAATAATTAATAGTTGCTTAGAGGGCAACTCATTTCATTCTCCCTATTACTGCCTGGGTCAAAATCCACAGACCTTCCCAACTAGAAAAGCAGTTGAGATGTAAATAAATTTCTGGAAAGTTTTGTCTATTTATTAAATATGTCAATGCCCAGAAGATTACCAAAAATCTTCAGCATAACTGCAAGAACTTTTAAATCATATAGACCGCAATGAAGTGAAGGCCTTAAGATTTTACATATAGTATACAAGTATATATACTTGTGTATGTATGTGTGTGTAACTTAATACCATTTTTCAAATCATCAGTTGTTCTTCCTTTTCCTGTGGATGCAATGGTTTATAAAGTGGTTTCTGTATCCATGTGCCAGCACTCATCAGCAGCTATGCACACACATAAATCTGGGACTGAAAGAACACATCCTTCTTTACAGATAGATTGCACCAGCTGGCTGTGTTGTAGTATAATTTCATGATTTTCTCCACAAAACATCTTAGAGCAACTTTTATAACATAAAATTTCTCAGTGTCCTAATCTTTTACAGGACCAAAACATGTATAAACCATTTTTTTAATTTGGTGTACATTTTAAAAATGTTTTTATCTGCCCTGGAATCTTTAAAAGCTCTACATACCTGGGAATGTGATGATTTTTGATGGCTAATTGAATGGGTTAAATTGTTGTTTTTGTTTCTATTTGTTCAACACATCTCATTTTCTTTAGAGGAGAGTACATATTAGCAAAAGACACAACCACAAGGCATCAAGCTTTACTTAATTATTAGCAAATACTTTGTATTAAAGCAAGTAAGGATGTTGCCCAACACATGATGCCAAGCAGTAGTATTTCACAGAGCTCATAGTGCTTGTAGGGGGATATTCATTATGACAAAATGTCACATATCATGTGAACATGCCAAAACATGTATGGACTGTAAGAACAAAAAATAAATAAGAAGTTGAAAAACTAGCCTGATAAAGAACTATTTAATCTTTTCTAAGGACAGAACAAGCCAGATTATAGGGCCTAAATTTACACTCACATAATACAGTTTTGGTTAATGGAATGCAACTGTATTTTTAGTTATCAGGTGGTGGATAATATTATGAGATGACAACATGAGTTTGAAAAAGAACTCTTAAGAATAATTACCATGCTTTTCAGTCCACTTTGAACCACCCTACCCCTAGGTTGTGTACTCTTTCATCCTGATAAAAAAAACCACAAATAGAGTTCACATGCATAAACTGTAGAAAAGAGAGACTCAAAACTGCATGTCTACATATGCCAGCAGGTCAATAGTAGCAATAAAGAGAAAAAAATGTATATACTTTGCATGCATTTCCTTACTTTTCCCCTTGGGTTGTTCTGTTGAAAGAAATATAAACAGGAAACCATTGTTCTTAAAACCTTTAAAGATAAATTTTACTACCCCAATGTATTAATTAGATTGCAATTTTTTCCAACCCCCTCCTCTCAACCTCTCCCCTTAAGTTTCACAGTGATGTTACTTTGAGGTATAGCTGTTAATCATAGGTGTTTCCATAATTAGACTATAAAACATTGTTTGACAATTACTCTGATTATACTGTTTAACTTTAACTATTTTAAATGATTTGTACCTTGCAGTTTTCTTAAACACATATGAACACATAAACACATCGTATGCATAAACACACATAAAGAAATACAGAAAAAATAGATTTGTCTTGCGAGTTACAATTCTATTAAAGACTTAAAGGAACTATTCACTTCCTAATTGATGCTGGTGTATCCGAGATTAATTAAAGTCATGCTTTCTAGTAAAATCATGCTTGATACTAAACATTGTTCAATTTTCTTGTCAAGCAAACATTTCTGTGAAAGGTAAACATGTGCAATATTTATTTTTTTAGTACTGCCTGCCGATAGCAATATTGTCAGAAAAGACTTGACTCTTTTTTCTTTCTCTCTCTCAATTCAATATTTTTCTCTTTCTCCTCTCCCCTATATATAGTTTTTTCTTCTGTGTTAATCCTTCAAGAAAAATGCCAGTTGAGGGTTCATCAAATATAAGATAGAAAAAGGAAATATTTCAAATACCTTCTGCAGTTGTTTTTGTTTTCTTGGAATCTGAAAACATAAAGATAAATTATTGACAAAGCAGACAAATCAACAACTGATCAGTTTACAACAAAATGTGCTTATACTCTGAAATCATTTTGAACAATAGATTGATTACATGAGATAGTTCTAGAATATGAGGCTTAAAAAAGAAATTGTTCTGTGTTTAAGAGGATGAGCATTAGAGAGAGACAGGAAGCGAGAAAAAATTTTGAAGTATAAAAATATAGAAAAATGTGGAAGAAAATATCAACATATGATTTTCATAGAGATTGCATATACCTATTTAGCTAAGGATTACTTCAAAGAAAGTCAAAGTGAACACATATATAGTCTGTTTCCATAAAGAAGGGTTGGAGTCCATAAATTTAGTTTGCAATTTCTTTATTTGTTCAATCTAAAACAGTCCAGGTGAAATACTTCTTGTTCAATCTAAAACAGTCCAGGTGAAATACTTCACACTCTCTCAATAATCAATACATTTGTAATGTAAACATTCAATTACTCCTATTGCAATGACAAAAAAACAGGTAGATTTGGACTCATAGGTTACTGATAAACACATCATTATACTTAGTAACTGCTATGTAGTAATGTAGTACTCAGTGGTCAGCAGACATGTATTTTAAATTTAGTCTTTTAGGTGTTCAGCTTAGGTCTGAGAAATTTATTTCCACTATATAGACCATGAAACTATCTGTTCCTTTCATTTGAAAATAAAAACAAGAGGTTTTCTTACATTGTTTATTCTAGAATGGATGCACTTGAAATTAAATTTTTGCTTAGAATATTTTATTTAATATATTCTGTGTTCTTTATTTTACCTCTTTTGTAACTGAGTTTTGAAATTCTCTGAATATTACTGAGATTAGAATCATAACAATGAACTATGGATTGATATTTACAAAAGATAATTGTTTTCTGGCTATTATATGGCTTAGAACCTAGATCAGTTGACATTCACTAACAGTTTGCAAGTTAATGGATTTGTGTGCCTTATAATGATGGATTGGTATCATGATTTTACTTCCACAGTGAAGTAATGGACCCAAAATATTTGAAGATGACAAAGAGTAGGAGTTTGCTCATAAAAGGCAGTTAGATGGTCAACTGAGTTATCATATAAAAAATGGTAACAAATGACAGTAATAGTGTGATAAAAGTAACAACCCACTTCCTTAGAAGTATAAGCTGGAAATATATTTTAGAAAAATAACTTAAGAAAGAAGTCGTAAAAAACATGCTTTTTGATATAGTAATTCTATTTCTAGATGTCAAAAATGCAAAATTATTAATATCATAAAATATATATACACAGGAAGATACTTTTTATTACATTGTTTCCCACCTCTAAATAATGGGACTATTAAACAGTACCTTCTCAACAGTAAGGGAACTGTTAAAGAATCCATGCTATATTCACATAATAAAAAATACACTATCATTAATATGATGTTTCTGTAACCTCTTTTTTCTGAATTTCTAATTTTTCTGTAAAAAAGATATGTTTCCCATATAAGGGAAAAACAAACAAGCCTTAATTTTCAAAAATTGGTCCTGGGAACAGAACATGTATTAAATGTAAACATTTATTAAATGCTATTGTGTCCAGAATAGAATAGTAAAAAAAAATTTAGGCTAGATTGTTATTAATGCCCACCCTCCCCACCCCACAAAAAGAATCAATATGATTTTTGCTATTCAGTTTCTTTCTGAGTAGGCTAAATTTGCTAAAACATATGGGCTTTGCAAGCAATTTCTCATTTATTTTTTTCATGAGTATTCTAAACTAGCAAATAATTCAAATACATAAAAATACTATTTAAAACAATTTTATATAAGTACATGATAAATATCATCTTACTCATATGCCTAACAATGTATTAATAGTATGCAGCAGCTACTTTTGTTTGAAAACATGGATTCTAACAACACAACAGATGAAAGTACAAGTGATAGTTCAATGACCATCATTAATTATGATGTCTCCATTTTAGTGGAGCAAGATCTGTGCCTCCCCAAGAGGTCATGTGATCCTCACCGAATAATCTTTGAAGCCCAGAATACAGCCAACATAGAAAACACAAGCAGATTATGGTGAGTATGTAGTTACTCAGGAATACCATTGAAATGAAGTTTAGAAAGAGTGTTGAAGCAGACAGAGGATAAAATGTGACAGATTAGGACAAGGTCATTTCTAGTCCCCCAGTCTTCAACTAGATGCTGGCATAGGCTAGGTGTGGAAAGCTAAATACACTATGTGTATCTATAAAATAACTATTGTTTCTACTCTGTTTTCCTTCTCTCTACTAATAAGAATTGATAATATACTGTGTTAGATATCAATTGTGCCTAAATGAAAAAATAAAAAATAATATGAAGTCCAGGGTAAGGTAAAGTACAGGGTCCAGCAGAAGTAATGCCTGGACTTGAGTTATAATTTTAGATGTCAATTGTGCTAAAATGAAAGAATAAAATAATAATATGAAGTTCAGGGTCAAGGAAAGTACAGGGAATGGCAGAAGTAATGCCCAGACTTCAGTTATAATTTTATACATATACAAATACAAAAATATTTGTTATGCATCATCAGCTCAAAAAGTAAGGCGTTACTTCTGCTGGACCCTGTACAAAACCTATTGAGAGAAAACAAATTTCATGAAGTAGAAATGTAAAAATAACAATCCATGATCTAATGAAGTATGCATTTAAGAAGTTCTATGTATTTGTTGTAAGAATTGAAATCCATAGGGAAATTTACTTAAAATGTCATCACAAAATTATGTCTTTTGGTTGGGAGCCAATAGAACGCAGACTTATACAAGTAAAATGCTCAAACCTAAATAAATAAATAAATAAATAAATAAATAATGCTTGCAATTGAAAGCTCACTACTGACCCTGAAGAGTTTTAAGTACCAGCAGGTAATATTCATGCCATTAAACTTCATTATGCCCTCTCAACAGCCTGTTGAAATGGCTTAAAAATATCATAAAGTCTTACTTGGTGAATATACTTCCCTAAAGACCATCTGCCCAATAATCTAACAACAGTCTTTTATTAAGAACATTGAGACCCACAGCAGCTGTGATTTAAAAGCAGTGATGTGTTTGCAATCTGTTCATCACTCATTCATCTTTAGTAATGTACCAGGTATGGTTTACAATGTTCATAAGTGATGCCAGAGGAGAATAAAATGCCAATTGACATTGAAGGGAAAAATTAAGTCTCCAATAACCTAATAATGCAGGCAATTAAGTATCCCATCTCCTTTTTGAAATTTGCCCGATGGGCATATTTATTCCATTACAATATTACATATTTGTGCTTTGTTTTTCAGCATGATTTTTCAGAACTCAGTTCTGAGGTCCTAGAACTTGGGACTCATTTTCACACACATTCGACTCTACTTGCTCTTGTTCTAGTTATAGTAAATAGTGACTCTAATCTGGCTAGTTCTCAATGGAGCTGTATCCTTCAAAAGATAACCTGTGTTGGAAAATTCATAGGTTTTCCAGCCCCTAGGAATTCATCAACGAAGCCAAGGTCAAGTGAATGAGATGTACGTAGATCTATTAGTGCCATCCAAGTAGCAGCCAGTGATCAAATACACCTAAGATGAAATTGTCAATAATGGGCTATGATTTCCCAGACCTCAAAAACTCACTGGAATATAACACTCAATAATAAGAAAAAAATTTTCTTACTTAAAATGTGGGAAATTAATAAGTGTCTACGCATAATTCTTGAGGCTACTATGTTTATCTTAAGAGTCCTATATAACTAATTCATTAACAGAGTAAATATTTTTTGAGCAATGTGCAAACTGAGGAAATGTGTTAGTCCCTAGGGAATAAAAGTAAATTAAACATGGTCCCTTTAGTCAAAAGCCTTAAAGTTAATCAGAATAGAAGGAAAATGAATACAAGTGATATAAACAACAGGGTGGCAAGACACACATAAGTGATGGTAGGGTAGGTATAGATAAACTCTGATGGGTAGTTATAAACAAAAGATAATGTATATTTAATTAGAAGGATCAGAGAGATGTTTTAGAAAAAAAGACTTTTTCTGAGCCCTAACAACATTGAACATTTCTAAGAAAAAGGAAAGGATAAACTCTATTATTGTAATAGCAGAAACAAAGGCAAGATAGCACATTATATATGTAAAATTGAGAAAGACAGTCTTGTATAGATGAAGTATGTCGTATATGGTACATCAAGGAAAAAAAATTGGGTGGGAATATAAGGTAAAGCCTCTACCATATTGCCCTGGTGGCCTTGCATATATCCATATGGACCATGCAAGCAAAAGTTTGAACTGCAGCTAATTTGACTCTTGGTAGGATGCCCTGTGATTCTTCTAGCACATCAGAGGATGGGGGTCTGTGAGGAGCTGCTCTGAGGACATCTCCCACATGCTTCCCTAGCTCTCATGGGAAGCTGTCTTGAAACAATTTTCTTCTTATCACCTCCTGGGTTTCCCTGCTTAGAACCCTTTGTGATAGAGCTGCAGACCATAAAACCATTTAACTGTAGTCTGAGAAATGGCTCCTCAGCAATGAAGTATCCCCAATTTGTGTTGCATTATTAGGCCTCTTTTCTTTATGTTTCATTCTTTTTGGTGTCTGGGACAAAAATCATAAAAAGCTGGCACCTTTGACTACTCTAGCTTTGGCTGACAAAGAAAGTAATTAATTGTCTTAGTCTCAAAGGGCTCATTGTATTATATCTTTACCAGTGCAACTATTCAGGCCTTGGCTTTGACTTTGCCTAAATGTATGTGTGATAGGAGGTCATGAAACAGCCTGTGGGGACTTGAATTGCAGGTTAAGATGTGTAGACTATATTCTATGACCATTGTGGAACCACTGAATATTTTAAATAGTCAATAACATAAATAGCTTCATGAAGCCAGTTCAATATTTTGGAAGAAAATATTTAGATAAGATATTGCAGTCAAGATAATTATTTAGGTTAGAGATCCTCAAATATTTTCATCTGAGGATTCCTTTAAATTCTTAAAACTTTTAAAGGACTCCAAACAGCCTTTTTTATTTATGCAAGTTCTATCAATTGATGTTCATAATTTTTAAAATGATGGTTGAGAAAAATTTAAAATATATAATTATTAAAAATAATAAACCCATTACATGTTAATATAAAGTATATGTTTTTATGACAAATACATTTTTCAATACAAAAGAAATGGTGAGATGAGTGACTTTGTTTCACACTTTTGTGACTCTCATTAATATGTTGCTTAATGAGAAGACAGTTGGATTTACATATCTGCTTAAGTATTCAATTTGTTGCACTATCACACATTATGTAGCCTCTGGCAAACTCCAGTTGCACATTCATGGAAGATGAGAGTGAAAAAGGCAAATGATTACTTTACAATTATATAAATATAATCTGACTTTGCTGAACCACTTAAAGGGTCTCAGAGACCCCCCAGAATCCCTTGATCACACTTTGAGAATCCCAGATTTCAAAGATCATTGCCCTGGTTCACCCAAGAAGTTAGTAAGGCCTCTCATTGGAAATGTGAAGTCACAACTAGAGGACTGGAGGCTGTGAGTGAAAATAAGCTTTTCTAATTATTTTGGGAAGTATTAAACAAACGTGAGATCCACAAAATTAAAAATGCTTGAGGACTAAGTGTCAGGAGTAAAGGAAAAACAGGTTAAAACTTACACCAGAAGGAGGATTGCCAGGTCAGGTAGTAATTCCATTCCTGATTTTCTGAGAAACCTCCACACTGTCCTTCACTGTGCTTGTACCAATTTGCACTCCCACCCACTGTGTGCAAGAGCTCCTTTTCCTCCACATCCTCTCCAGCACTTGTTATTCCTTGTCTTCTTGATAATAGCCATTCTCACAGGTGTGAGGTGGTATCTCTTTGTGTTTTTGATTTACATTTCCCTAATAACTAATGAAATTGAGCATTTTTTTCATATATTTGTTGGCCATTTGTATTTGTTCTTGGGTGAAGTGTCTGTTCAGGTCCCACTTTTTAATTGTATTGCTTGTTTTTTTGTGGTTGTGTTGCACAAGTTCTTTATATATTTTAGATATTAGCTCCTTATCAGAGGCATTGTTTGCAAATATCTTGTCCCATTTGTTTGGCTGTCTCTTTGCTTTGTTAATGGTTTCTATTGCTGTGCAGAAGCTTTTTAGTTTGATTTAGTCCCATTCATTTATTTTTGCTTTTATTTCCCTTGCTTTTGAGGTCAGGTTCATGAAGTCCTCCCTGAACACGAAGTCTTTAAGTTTAGTACCAATGTTTTCTGCTATACCCTGTATTGTTTTGGGCCTTATGTGAAGTTCTTTAAGCCATTTTAAGTTAATTTTAGTATGTGGTGACAGTTCACAGTTCAGATTTATTCTTTTGCATGTGGCTTTCCAATTTTCCCAGCACCGTTTACTGAAGAGGCTTTCTTTGCCCCATTATATATGTTTTGCTTCTTTATCAAAAGTTATTTGTCCATATATTTGTGGATTTATTTGTGGGTTTTCAATTCTGTTCCATTGATCTGTGTGTCTGTGTTTTTGCCAATACCAAGCTGTTTTGATTATTGATGCTTCGTGGTATAGATTGAAATCAGGGAGCATGACCCCTCCCACCTTATTCTTATGTAGGATTACTTTGGCTATTTAGGGTCTTTCGGGGTTCCATATGAATCTGATAATTTTAAAAATCTATTTCTCGAAAGAATGTCTGTGGGATTTTTATGGGAATTGCATTAAATATGTATATTGCTTTGGGTAATATGGCCATTTTAACAATGTTGAGTCTTTCAATGCATGATCATGGAATATCTTTCTATTTCTTTGTGTCCTCTTCAATTTCTTTTAATAGTGTCTTATAGTTTTCAGTGTATAAGTCCATCACATTCTATGTTAATTACCAGGTATTTTATTCTTTTTGTTGCAATTGCAAAAGGTATTGATTTTCTCATTTCTTTTTCTGAAGTATTGTTGTTGGTATATAAAAATGCAATTAATTTTTGGATATCGATTTTGTATCCTGTAACTTTACTGTATTCAGTTATTGTTTCTAGTAATTTTCTGTTGGAGTTTTTTAAATTTTCTATATAAAGGATCATGTCATCTGCAAATAGTGACAATTAGACTTATTTTCTCCCAATTTGGATACATTTTATTCCTTTCTCTTGCCTGATTGCTCTGCCTAGAATTTCCAGTGTTACATTGTATAGCAGTGGTGACAGGGCATCTCTGTCTTGTTTCTGATTTATTAATAAGAGAATAGGCTTCAGCTTTTCCCTATTCAGTATATTAGCTGAAGATTTGTCATATATGGCCTTTATTATGTTGAGGCACTTTCCTTCTATCTTCATTTTATTCAGTATTTTGATCATAAATGAATGTTGTATCTTGTCAAATGCTTTTTCTGCATCAATTGATATGGCTTTTATCTTTTATTTTGTTTATGTGGTATATCACATTGATTGATTTTCATATGTTGAATCATCCTTGTGCTCCAATCTATAATCTTTTTGATGCAATGTTATATTCTATAATATTTGCTAATATTTTTTTTAGGATTTTTACATCTGTGTTCATCAGAGACATTGGTCTACAGTTTTCTTTTTTTGTGTCATAAAAATTTGAAAACCTTAGTCTGCAAAGACTTATGTACCCCAATGTTCATCACAGTGGGCAAGTCATGGAAACACGAAAAGTGCACTTTGATAAATAACTGGACAAAGAAGCTGTGGTATATATGCACTATGGAATATTACTCAGCTATTAAAAAGATGAAACAATGCCATTTGCAAGAGCATAGATGGACCTTGAGATCATCATCTAGCTATTTGAAATAAACCAGGCAAAAAAAAACCCAGAACCATGTCACTTCACTCATATACAGAATATAAAACTGAAAGCAACAAAGAAATAATAACTCATGGACACAGTCAATAGTTTAGTGGTTATCTGAGGGTGAGGGTGGGAGTGGGTAGTGGGGGGGGGGCATCAAATATATATGGTGAAGGAAAGAGAATTGACTCTGGGTGGTGAACACATAATGCAATACATAGACAATGTACTGTTATGTACTGTAGAATTGTACACCTAGAACCTATGTAATTTTTGCTGACCAATATCATCCCAATACATTTAACAATTAAAACAAAAACAAAAACAAAAACAACTTTATACAGATTTTAAGTCTTGGTATCTATAAGAAGAAACAGAGAATAAGAACATTTTATAAAGAGAAATACAATTTTACTGGGTGTTTGACTTTGAAAACCTAATGAGAAGTATGAGAGAATGTGTGCCTATAGATCATGAGGAAAGTGTCTGAAAGATGGAAAAAGAGTGGTGTAAAGGGAGAATTTAATCAGAAGAAGGCTTGTCAAAGCAGGACCTCAGCAGAACATTTATTTCACAATGTCACTTCACTCAGGCTAAGATATCTGATGTCAAAATTCCTAAGCACAGTGAAATTGATGGACAAATCTCAGGGCACCAACTGTTTTTCTTATTAAGATTTCTGAAAGAGATTTAATGGGGCATGCTTGGGACAAGATCTTAACATAAAAATAAAATCTTCAGAGTTTACTAATTCAAGAAACCCTTTGTGGCCTCATGCACAGATCAACTTTGATAATAAGAAAGTTGTTATGCACTATCATTTCTGTATTTTAAAATTTATCAACTTCTTGAGAACATTTTAATTAAATTCCTAAAACCCTCCTGTTTCTCTTTTGCTCCAGGAATGTTGTCAATCATTAGTATCTTTGAACTATACCCAAAAATGTCTGAATGTGAGTAGAAAAAAACTTTGTGTAAAATAAATCTTGAAAATCCAAAATGTTTCTCATGTTTTGTGATAAATTTGAAGAAACTCATGTTTCCTATCCTTATGGAAAGAATATCTGTGATATTTATTGAGAGAACTGAAAATAAGAAACAATAGCTGAGAAACTTATGTCTATATACCTCTTGCCCTGCTTAACAGGAAATACAGAAAGAAAATTAGGAACTCATGAAACATAAAATCAAATGATTGCCTAGAATAGTTGGACATAAAGCCAATTCTGCTATATATTATATGCTGGGAAAAATAAAAATTATTCTAGATAGCTATCTTTTTTATTAAATATTACAATTATAACAATTATAAAACTTTTCCAAACAATAGATAAGGGATAATACATGAAATTATTTGGAACTAAAAATTTTAATAGCAATAGAAATAATGATAATATTAATAAGTAGTCAGGGGTATATATGTTTTATATGTTTAATAGTTGGTGGTGAACATTGGATCACATGACTCTCCATGGGCAAATCTCCCCAAAGTCTTCCAAATATTGCACATTGAACATGATTTCTCAAAAAGTAAAAATGAGGCATATGATCTAAGAAAAAAATATAACGAAAAACCCTGGAAGCATAGAAATAAGGAAGGAATATATATAAAGTTTAAAGCTATGCAATTGCAATTCAACTACGGTTTTATATACCCCAAGGTCTTTTAGTACTTTGATTTGAATGCTAATAAATGGGAAAAAAATAACTGTTATATATTACTCCTTTATACAAATCAAATGATACATTTTTCTTTATTTCTAAGAAGGAATGGTGGAGGAAAGATTAATATTTTTGAGGACTTATTGTCTGCCAGAAACTGTGGCAGGAACTTACTATTATTTTTTTCTTGTAATATCTCTGTATAGCCATTACAACAAGTATTATACTATATAAACTATATAATTTCCAAAACACTGAAATATTTGCTATGTGTATGTGGGGAAATTAATACTGATTTCAAATTTTTTATAATAAGCACATTAATGTGTCTCAGTTAACTTTATCATGACACTATGGTTTTGCTCATTCTGAACAAATAATGACCAACTAAAGTATTTTCTCCCTTTTATGCCTATTGATTCTTAGATTCCTATTTAGCGGAAGCAGAATATGACTCCCAAGCTATTAAGATTATGCTACAGTCTGATGATACTAAATATAAAATATAATACTTGCTTTGAAATTTTTATCAGATCATATGAACACTAATTAGAATATAATTGTCATTTTTAAAGTTAGAAGTGATTGCTTATATCTACATGCTATTTTTACTGAGAAAATAAGCTTAGATTGATAAACAGTGGTGATATTTAGAGACCCTAGATGTTGTAAGGGCGCATTAGAAACGTCTATCTGGATAGAATCACAGTGATTGAGATGGCCTTAACATTCTCCTCAGCTTGACTAAACTTTAGACAGGTTTTTTTCTTGACTATAGGCCCTTCAACTCCATTTTATTTGAGCATTTACTTTAGAAAACTTGCAATTATAAATTATTTCTCAGTTTCTTTTAAACATAAATTTTTACAAATAGAAATATCTTTCTTAAAACCTGTAAGACATTTCTTTTAAACGTAATCATCAAAGGAAATTGGCCTCTCTATTTCAGTCTCTGTGGGAGGGTAGAGACCTAACTTCAAGGAGCAACAATTAGCAAACACAAGTGGCCTATCACATTGACCACTGCCCCAACCCCAACCCCACCAACACCCTCAGGACTTTTCTGCTAACTCAGCCCAGAGCTAAAAACTCTCATTTTTGTTTCAGTGGAGTTCAGAGTTCCATTTCTCCTACTGAGATGGACATGACTCCTATCGCAATAGTATTCCTCGCCTATTTAACTCCATTATTTTTCTTTGAGAGTGGGAAGTATTTTTCTCCATATCAAGATATTCTGACAAAGTGTGTAGTGGATGGACTATAACTTTTTTACAACTTAGTAAAACAAAGTATCATCAGTTACTTGTCAGTGTCAGACAAATAAGTAATTACTACAGGAGAATGGGTCTGTAGTTGGCATATTTTTGAAATTTGATAGAACTGCTAATGGAATAGGAGGCCTGGGATTTGAAGAGGTTATGTTTATCTCCTATATCTTGAGAAAGACTAGATTAAAATTATCTTTAAAAAGTAGTTTACCCTTTATATGATGTGAGGTCAAAAAATCACGTTTGTACAAAATGTATGAAGAAAATAGATTCAGTTCTCCAAAGTAATTTCATGAAATTGAAGAAGAGTCCATGGTTCCAGAACTGAAATTTGAAGCAAGTTTTCAGGTATCTCTTCATATTCTTCCCCTTGAACTCCTCTAATATGAGGCTGAAGTAAGGCTAAATTCCTACACGTCAAAACCCAAATCTGAATATTGGTAAACTGTTCATACAAAAGGCATGGTGGAATTTTGCATAAACATACCTTCCTTCTTTTCATCTTTTTTAGCTGCTGCTAAAATAAGAGAAAGAAAATAGCATTAAAACATATTAAATGACCATTCCTCAGAATACTCCCAGGATTATGGGAATGTATTCCAGATATTCATGAATTCAATGATTATCAATGTACAAATTAATTTGTCCAAAGCTACAAAAAGAGAAAAACCTAAAAATATCATTTCATAAGTTTTTTAAATTCACATATAACCATAGAGCAGGAAGACAAATAAAAATATATTTTTACATAGATAAGTCAAATTAATAACTAACTATGTGTTTAGCCCTAACTCGTGCCTTGTACATTGTGCTGAATCAACACTTTGATCTGATTTTCTTGAAAGGATAGTTCTAACAAGACTTTGAAACTCTAGGTTACTATTAACTCAGCAATAAATCCTTTATTCTGAGAGACTAAGTGCTAAGGCATCCTTGTCCAATGTCATTGGAATATAGAAGTAAAGAAGAGTCCACAGTCCCCAAGTTCAAATTTAAAGCAAGTTTCCAGGTATCTCTTCAATTTCTTCCCCTTGAACTCCTCTAATATGAAACCAAAGTAATGCTAAATTCCTACCACAAGTCACATCTACCACAACCCTCAGAAGCCTCAGTCAAAACATTCTCAGAACAGCTGTGTTTGTTTGTTTGATTGTTTGTTTTATGAGAATATAGGGCTGTCTGGAAAGTATCTGGCCATGTAATATGAAAAATATAGGCATTTATGGCTTGATTTTTTCCAAAGAGGCTCGTATATACATAAACAGCAACAATCCCTTAAACTAGTAGTCATCTGCTTAAGGAATTCACTCTGAGCTCCATTTTCATGAATAGAAAACACAAAAGATATAGTAATAATTGCCTTGCCTGTTTACTTCTCATAATATTTGTTACACTCTCCATCAGAACTCTAGTAAAGAAGAATCAGTTTTCTTGAACAACCTGATAATCGAATGAAATTAAGGAAGTATCATAGCTCTTAACCGGTCTTGCATATATTGCTTATAACCAACATTGGTATGTCAAATGGCAATTAGCCAACCCATTTTACCAATATTTACTAGGATGATTCTATATGCAGTTAGGTGCAGGATTAAAAATAAAAGAATAATTTTGGTTAGATGCAGCCTATCATACGATAAGGAGTCTGCTCCAAGGACCTTCCTCCCAGAAGCAAAGGTCTATCATCTAAATGAATCTCCTTTGTTGGTCAATATTATATAAAGTAGCATAGGAGAGAAAGTAAATATTTTCTCCACTAAATATTTTACCTGTTTTTCCCTAAATGTGTTCTGTACTACTTCTTTGTTTTCATCAAATTACTCATTATGGTTTGAAAGTAAGCATCATATAACTCATGGTATTCCATTCTGTTGACTTGGGGATACTAGAGTTACAATAGCTTTTTCAAAGGATGTGATTGGAAATGATAGTTAAAAAGTAATTTTATAGGAAAATTATTTTAAAGAAGTATTTTCTGCAAATGGTTACCTTGAAGAATCAATATTTTTCTAAAGGTCTTTTTTTAAAAAGCACTTTGATGCCCAAAAGTTATTAGAAAGTGATAAAACAGATTTTCTCAGATGGTTCATACAGACTGATGTGATTACGTTGTGGTCCTATCTGGAGCCCAGTTTTAGCAGTCTTGGTATGCACATGAAGTAATGTTAATCTCAAAACATTCTAATAGACTTTTCTAATATGACACATTTTATAATACAATGTATAACTGAAATCATTGGAAAAGTTGTATATTATTTGTATATCTATATTATCTGTCTATCCATCTATCAATTGACCTGTGGTTTACTTTTGGAAATATAAGTAAAAGCTTAATGACTAAAACTTTCAATCAAAACATTCAGTGTTTCCTCTGCAAATTTGGCATTAGTCTCAAGTCATGCTTTCTCCATTTACTAGATTCTTGAAATGTGTATCTTCTTGTAACAACAAAATGTTTTCTATAATAACCCAGCAGATGGTGCTATTCTGCAATAAACAGCTCTTGTTTTTGTCAATAAAGTGCTATGTGGGTGAAAAAAATTGAATTTTTAAAGTGTTTTATTGCTTACCTTGTGCTGCAACTTTTATATTCCCTTGTTTGGTTTCAGGGGCTTTCCCTGGCTCTTATAAAGAGAAAAGATAAATAAATTACCATGAAAGACTATATAAGAAAGATACATAACAAAAAAAATTTTTAAAGGAACTATTACAAAAGCAAACATTAAAAAACATGGCCTTTGGCATTCATTATTTTTGTTAAGAAATGAGCACAATTATTAGGGGGATCATTGAGATTTAGGTTTTCTAAGACAAAAATAAAATGACTGAACCAAAGTAAAGCATAAAATAAAGTTTCCCAAAACTGTTTCGCTTCACTATTAACTGACCATGGGATACTTTTCATTTGTCTAGCACCTGAGTTTGAAAATCCCAGAATTCTTTGTAAATTATTTGTGTATAATGAGCCCTTTGAAATGGATGAAACATTTAGACATAAAGTGGCTCCTTGAAGATTTCTGAGTAACTAAAATGAGAATAAAGCCCAAAACAACCTATCTCTAACTTCAGTCTTTGACTTTAGACTCCATTCCCTAAACTGCTGTGGTGCATAGGACTATTAATGTTGTCCTGGGCAACAGTATCTGTTGTGAGAGAATGAACACAATTCATTTTAAAGATTTCTCCCTTCTTGTCTTTGTTTTTTGTTTTTATCTTTTTTCCTCTGTTCAGAATTTTCTCTTTAAAAAAAACATATGATCAACATTTAAATATATTATAATTAGCATGAAAAATAAAAGGGGAAATTAAGATTTTAAAAACCAATGGCTTGTTTCACATTTCACTAAGTAGTGGTTCATGATGGTGTTTATTAAGTTTTCAATAATTGATTTACCATTTAACAATATAGAAAGGAAGATTTGGTCATTTGTCTTAGATATTGACTTTGACTCATTCATTCATCATATATTTATTTAGGATCTGTTATGTGTATGTACTAGCTAGATATAAATGTAGTTGTTGATACACTTGCATATTCAATCTTTTATTTAATTGTCATAAAATGTTGGTTATAGCTTCTTTAACATTACAATTCTAGTTAAAATTATTAAATATCAAGACTGACTCTCTTGGCAAAGAATCACAAGCAAAGATTCTATGGTTATCTCTATTTTTGCCAAAAAAAAAGGTTCAATTTGTAATACATTCTCTGCTTGTTGTTGGTGAAATAATTAATCATTTTTATGATAACTATGATTATGAAAATCTTAATTTTTCATTCTGTTCATATAAAAATATCATTTGATTCACATATATGATTTTCATTATTACTATATTTTTTTCTTTAGAGAAAAATCTTTTGCCAAAATTAAATTCAGAATACATTCTTTTTATGATCTCTTCACTACTGATTTTTTTCCCAGAGGAATATCATGCTGGTGCTACCTTTGTTACACATAGGATAAATGGTCTCAATAATTAGCCAAGATTTACATACAGAAGTTTAATTCTTAACTAATCTATTTCTAAATATTAGTGTAACCCTACACATGTATGACTAGCATTTATAGGCCCTTAATAAATAATCAATGAATATGAAAGGAGATGAAAGGATGAAAGAACAGATTTAAAAGATAACCAAACTTATCTAAACTGGTCAGGTGTTATACACCTTAAGATTTCAACATATCAGAGAATTGCAGAATAATTTCTAATTAAAAAACAAAAAGATTTTTAATTGCAGTCAGTAAAAAATCTTAGAATTTTTACAGTTAATTTTCCTCTTACTTGTCTATTTTTTCTACATGTCCTCTTAGATTACTTATCTTAACTGACCCCTTCACATCTAAGATTCTATTGGATAACCCAGTACACACCATTGAGCATTATGGAAAGGTTCTTTTAGGGCCTTCTCCTTCCATCAATTATTCAGTTTCTCTGTCAGTGGCTTTCTCCTTCAGTGATCAAGATTCACATCATGCCCCTGACTGTTCAACATTCCCCATCCTGACAGATGACAGGCTGGTCGTCTCTCAACAGAGTCACAACCTCGTTACCCTTATTCTGTATCCATTTGGCTGTGTGCACCTTGAGTGGGCATGTTTTAAGGGCTCACACCCATACCCTCTGGACTTTTCTTTCTGCTATGCCTTAGTTACTGCCCCCACCCCCTCCAAAGCCCACTAATCCAATAATGCACACTGATGCATTAAAAACACTGTTTCAGGCAAAAGATGTTATTATAAAGCATTAGTTCTACAGACAATGTCAACATGAAAGAAGTAATTTTTAATTCCATCTCTTCTTTCTCTGATTTCAAGATTCTAAGACAATTTATATTAATTCACACACTATTATGTGAACTACATCTCAGTAGAAATTAAAATTTTAAAACTAAATGCTTTTCAACAAGTCTTCCAATTTGCATCCATCCAGAAAAAGATTTGCTTCTAATCTATTCAGGACACATGCAGAGGTGATCAGATTTGACATCTGTTTGTGTACAGCATTTCAATTTTTTTAAATGGATGACTTTAAGGAGAGAATCGACTCTGAGACCAGAAATGTGCACCATTAAGAAGTCCACACTCAAAATTGACAAGTTATCCTACAATCCAATGAGCTGCTAAATGAAGCTCTAAATTATTGTTTTCCAGTTTTATAAAATCAAATATTATTTTTAGAGGTAGATACTCCTAAAATTGAGAAAGGTTAACATTTAAGCTAAAAGTTACTATATGCTTAAAGGCTCTAAAGCTAAGCCTCTTGTACTTTAGCTCCAGGAAAGTATATCTCAGGGGCATTGCTTCATTTCAGTATGATAATTACCTTATTGAGATGAAATTAATCATGAAGCAGCCTTGGGCCATCCTGTCTGACCAAGGGGACTGAAGCTTGAAAAGAGGGTCTATTTGCTGCCAGATATGCAAATTGCCAAAGGTGTACAATGCAGAAATATGAATAATTTATCAAAATAATCTGTTATTGCTAGAGGTTAAAAATCTAAATAAACTAGCAGCATCATTTACAATGGGTACCATAGTTTAGCCAAAGACTTTTTCTACAATATCTACATGTCTTAGACAATTATATTTTGTTTTAGAATCTAAGTAGCCATTAAGTTAATATCTTAACATCATAGAATGTCATTCAGAAGAAAAAATGATTATTTAATGTTCGTTAAAATAATCCCTTAATTTTTTCCTTAATCTTTAATAATAGATTATCATTTTCATGAAACCATTCTAAATATTTCTTAATTCGAAAAGAGGTAGTTTTGATATTTTAATTCCATGAAACTCAAAATCTATGTATAGCTTTATGCATAAAATCATCTATTTCTATATTATTTGGAAAGAATTAAATATAGGGAAAAAAATGACTGGGAAACATCCATCAGAAAATTCACAATTAGAGCACTGTGCGTTTCCCCTTCATGGCGTCATCTAGCTGTCTGAATAGAATGTGTGAAAATGACAAGTTTTTTAAGCATTTAAAAATTTAGAATTTAGAGTTGACGACCAAGGTGTCAATTAAAAGAAGGAAACTTCTTTTTTATAATAAAGGAAGTTGTGAATAAGACACACATTTTTTCGGGTGGCCTTTTAAGGTGAAGACTGATTCCGTGTAGATTAAGAAGAAGCCTCCTCCTACCATATAGCTAATAAAGGGATGAAATGCCATCCCATGGGAAGATATGAGGTCCCTTTCCTGGGGATGCTCCATAGTCAGGTATGTCTTAGAGGGGTCCTAGATGTATCTGCTTAAAGCAAAGAGGCAGCCCCAGCTTATCCCTCCATTTCCCTTTCTACCTTCTTCAGCTCCTTTATAAAGTCAATGATAGGAACACAGAGACGAGTATTTCGAAAAAAAAATTACCTATGTTATGTTTTGATGGCAAATTTCTTAATTATTTTTTTCTTTTTAGTATCGTGGACTATCACTTTGATAGTCCTCCCTTATCATAAAATAATTATTCCCTTTTCCTTGATAATAAAACTAGTATTCTGACCACCAAACTGGACTGATTTTCTTAGGAGAAATATCCTAGAACAATTAGGAATCATGTAGAAAAATAATGATTTTCTTGAAATAAGTGCTATGATTTTGAAAAGTTGTCTTCCCAACATGGGTGATTTATCTCCTTAGTTAGAACTGATTTGAGATCTTTAAGCAGCTTTTTTTTTTTTTTTAAGTTTTTTAAGAGTCAAGAGTTTATTTGGGAAAATAAACTATTTCTTATTTTATAAGAAACCAGAATTTGACTATTCAGCCGTTTTCCAATTACAATTTCAGTCTTAAAAAATTAAGTGAGGCACTGTTGGTAGGTCCTCTAACTCACAACTTAACACGTAGAAAGGGGAATGGTTTCCTCATTAAATATGGAGAACATCATGATCTAAATTTAGCCCTTAAAAAACACCATCCCCCCTATTGTTGTGCCATGAGTTAAGCAGGGTCTATGAATATTACCATTCCATTTTTCACTTTTCTAGAAAATAAGAAACACACATACCCATTTTATCCTTTACTCAATTTGAAAATGTTAAAACAAACAGGATTGTAAATGTAAAAGTAGAATCATGAAAATATAAAATAATAAGAATAGTGAAAGAAGAAACCGAGCAAGAACTGTTTTATTCTTATTTGTATTCTTAATCTCTAACACAGTTTTTGGCACTGGGGAATTATCCAGTAAATGTTTTTGTATGAATGAATAATGATCAAGAGACAAGGTGTTGGAAAAATAGTCAGTTACATTCTTGAGATTCTAAACAAAATGGGTAGCAATTCTCATAAAATTGTTCAAAAAAAGTCCTTTTTGCTCTATAGTACTGCAGATGTCAAAATCAGATGTTATAATCAGCTTCAAAGAGACTCTGAATTTCTTGTAAAAATGGCAAGGTTTATTAAATGCAGATTTATTGCACTGATAAATTAGAATATTTCCAAAAAAAGAAGAAAACCTTAACAGAGCATCTTAAATCAAGCAATCTGAGGAAGAATTCAGAGGCTTTTTTTATTGTTAAATTTATTGGGGTGACATTGGTTAGCAAAAATTACATAGGTTCCAGGTGTAAAATTGTACATAAGTGTACAATTCTACAGTGTATCATCTATTCGTTGTATTATGTGTTCACCACCTAGAATTAGTTCTCTTTCCATCACCATATATTTCTTCTTTCACCTCTCACCCCTTACCCTCAGGTAACCACTAAACTATTGACAGCATCCATGAGTTTTTGTTTCTTTGTTGTTTTCAGTTTTATATTTCACATGTGAGTGAAGCCATAGGTTTCTGGGTTTTATCTTTCTGGCTTATTTTGCTTATCATAATGATCTCAAAAATCCACCCACTTTGTCACAAATGAAGTATTCCATCTTTTCTTATAGCTGAGTAGTATTCCACTGTGTATATGTACCACAGCTTCTTTACCCAGTCATCTATCGAATGGCACCTTAGTTGTTTCCATAACTTGGCCACCATGAACATTGGGGTACATAAGTCTTTGTGGACTAAGTTTTTCAAATTTGTGAGGATAGATACCCAGAAGGAAGATTGCAGGGTCATATGGTAACTCCATTCCCAATTTTCTGAGAACGTTCCACATTGTCTTCCATAGCAGGTGTACCAATTTGCATTCCCACTAGCAGTGTGCAAGGGTTCCTTTTTCTCCACAGCTTCTCCAGCACTTGTTATTCCTTGTTTTGTTGATAATAACCATTCTAACAGGTGTGAAGTGGTATCTCACTATGGTTTTGATTAGCATTTCCCTAATAGCTAATAAGCTGAGCAAATTTTTGCATGTCTATTGGCCATTTGTATGACTTCATGGGTGAAGTGTTTGTTAAGGTCCTCTGCCCACTTTTTAATTAAATTGTTTGTTTTTTTTTGTTGTTAAGTTGTACAAGTTCTTTATATATTTTTAGATATTAGTTCCTTATTGGATATGTTGTTTGCAAATATTTTTTCCCATTCTATTGATTGTCTCTTTGCTTCGTTGATGATTTCTTTTGCTGTGCAGAAGCTTTTTGGTTTCATATAGTCCCATTCATTTATTTTTGCTTTAATTTCCTTGCCTTTGACGTCAGGTTCATGAAGTCCTCCCTGAGCCCAAGGTCTACAAGTTTAGTACCAATGTTTTCTTCTATACAGTTAGTTTCGGGTCTTATGTGGAGGTTTTTAATCCAGTTTGAATTAATTTTAGTATGTGGTGACAGTTCATAGTTCAGATTCATTCTATGGCCTATGGTTTTCCAGTTTTCCCAGCACCATCCACTGAAGAGGCTTTCTATTCCCCATTGTATAATTTTCATTCATTTATCAAAAATTATTTGTCCATATATTTGTGGATTTATTTCTGGATTTTCAATTCTCTTCTATTTGTCTGTGTGTCTGTTTTTCTGCCAATACCAAGCTATTTCGATTATTGATGATTTGTAGTATAGATTGAAATCAGGGAGCATGATGCCTCCTGCCTTATACTTTTAATGTAGGCTATTCAAGGTCTTTTTTGATTTCATACAATTCTGATAATATTTTTTTATCTATTGCATGAAAGTATGTCTGTGGGATTTTGATGGGAATTGCATTAACTCTGTATATTGCTTTGGGTAATACGGTCATTTTAACAATGTTAAGTCTTCTGATCCATGAACATGGAATACCTTTCCATTTCTTTGTGTCTTCTTCAGCTTCTTTTAGTAGTGTCTTATAGTTTTCAGTGTGTAAGTTTGTCACTTTCTTTGTTAAGTTAATACCCAGGTATTTTATAATTTTGTTGCAATCACAAAAAGTATTAATCCTCTCATTTTCTTTTTGGAAGTTTTGTTGTTTGTATATAGAAATGCAATTGATTTTTGTACATTGATTCTGTACCCTGCAACTTTACTGTATTCATCTCTTGTTTCTTTTTTTTTAATTCATCTTTATTGTTAGACTTATTGGGGTGACATCTGTTAGCAAGGACTACATAGGTTTCATGCATACAATTCTACAGTGCATTGTCAACTTGTTGTATAATAAGTTCACCACCTAATGTGACTTCTCTTTCCATCACCTTATATTAAGCTTCCCCTCCCTCCTCTCCCACCCATCTCTTCTTTCTAATAGTTTTCTGGTGGAGTATTTAGAATTTTTTACATAAAGGATCATGTCATTTGCAAATAGTGACAGTTTGACTTCTTGTTGCCCAATTTGGATACTTTTTATTCCTTTCTTTTGCCTGATTGCTCTGGCTAGAACTTCTAGTACTATATTGAATAGCAGTGGTGACAGGGGCATCCCTGTCCTGTTCTGGATTTTAGGGGAATGGGTTTCAGCTTTTCCCCATTCAGTATGATATTAGCTGAGGGTTTGTCATATATGGCCTTTATTATGTTGAGATACTTTCCTTTTATACCCATTTTATTCAGTGTTTTGATCATAAATGGATGTTGTAGCTTGTCAAATTCTTTATCTGCATCAATTGATATGATCATATGACTTCTATCTTTTATTTTGCTTATGTGATGTATCATATTGATTGATTTTCATGTGTTCTTGTTGCATTTACCTTTTTATCCCTATGAAATGTTGATCTTTGTTACTTTTTTTTGTCTTGAAGTCTGTTTCATCAGATAACAATATGGCAACTTCTACTTTTCTCTGGATGCCATTTGCTTGGAATATTGTTTTCCATCCTTTCACTTTGAGTTTGTATTTGTTCATATGATTGAGGTGTATCTCTTGGAGACAGCATATGGATAAGTTTTGTTTTTTAATTGAGTTTGGTAGCCTTTGTTTTTTTATTGGTGAGTTCAGTCCATTTACATTTAGAGTGATGATTGATATATAAGGATTTCCTATGGACGCTACTTCCTCTCTTTCTTCCTCTTAATTTTTATTGTTGTCCCAACTCTTTCCTATTTATACTGATTTTTTGTTTCAGGTAGAATAGCTTCCTTTAGCATTTCATGAAATTCCAGGCTCGTGCTGGAGAATTTCCCCAGCTTCTGGATATGTGAAAAGGTCTTTATTCCTCCTTCATATTTAAAGAATAACTTTGCTGAATAAATTATTTTTGGCTTGAATTTATCTCTTTTAATATTTAAATATTTGTTTCCACTTCCTCCTGGCTTGTAGAGTTTCTGCTGAGAAGTCTGATGACAGCCTGATGAGCTTTCCTTTAAGGGTTATAGTTTTGTTTTGTTTTGTTTTTTCCTGGTTCCCTTGAGAACTGTCTCTTTGTCTTTGATTTTTAACATCTTCGGTATAATGTGCATTGGAGAAGATCTGCTGGGGTCCAGGTAGCTCAGGGACCTATTTTCTTCTTGAATTTGGGGTTCTAGATTTTCCATAGGTTTGGAAAGTTCTCATCTACTATTTGTTTGAGGAAGCTCTCTGTAGAGTTCTGTTATGCACCTTCTGCTATTCCTATTATTCCAATGTTCTTTCTAATGAAGAGTCAGATAGTTCTTGTAGAGTTCTTTCAGTTCTTTTGACTCTGAGGTCCCTATCTTCTCCTTTCTGTGTTGTTTCTATGTTCCAGTCCTTGATATTACTATTTTTTCTTTCATCTGGATGTCCCTATTTTCTATGTTAGTTCATTTCTAAGTTCTTTTATTTTCTCTCAAATTTCTATTTGATTCTTTTTTATATTTTCAATTTCTTTGTTAAAATGTTTCTTTTGTTCTTTTCTGAGATCATTTATCTGGGTCTGGGTACTCTGCCAACATTCTTTCAGCTCTGTGTGTGTCTTAAGAACTGCAGCCTTATATTCTGTGTCACTTAGATCATATATTTCCAAATCTATAAGTTCCTTTCCCACAGACTTTTCATATTATTTCTGAGAGGCTTTGAATCCGAAGGTACTCATCATATTTGATGCTTTTTGTTTTGTTTTATTTTATTTTTTTCTGGGCATGAGGGCTTTTTTGTGGCAAATATAGACATCTCTCTCTCTCTCTCTCTCTCTCTGTATTTCTCTTCCCAGTTGGTATTGCTGTAGTATCTTTCAATATTTTTCTCTTGGTTATTCAAACTTCTATCTCTGGGGAGCTTTCCTGTAAGGTGGGCTTTCCTTCTTTTGATCCAGCTACCTTGGTCTCAATGTGCCTGTGTTTTTGGAAAATGTGGTAGGTAATGGTGTGCTATGGTTTTGAGATCAGTGCAGGAAATGGCTGCTGTGCCTATGGTTTGGGTTTTCCTAAGCTCTCTGGCCAGTTTCTGTGCATGCAGGATTTGTTGGAAAGGACACAGGTTGGTTTGCCTTCTCCGCCCTCCCCCCCCCCCCCCCCCCCCCCCCCCCCCCCCCGCAAAGCTGACTGAATAGCAAACACAAGTTCGAGTTGAGCTTTGGGAGGGAGTTAGGAGAAGCAGCCAGGCTCAGTGTCTCTGGTTTCTGTGGTCTGTGGTTGCTTTGTTTCCTGCTGGACCTCCCCTGTTTGCTGACTCTGCTGCAGTGCTAGCCTTCATCAGAGATGCCTGGGTGGGCTGGCACAGGATAGTCCAGAAGCAGGCTGTGATCACATCAGTCTTGGGCCAAGTGTACACTGCTGGCTCAGCCTTTTTCCTTTCTCCTGAGCCCCAGTTTCACCCAGGACCATGTTTCATTTTGGTCAACTTTTCCATGGCAGCCAGTTCTCAGTTTCAAACTTGCCCAGAGCCTTTTTGTAGTCATGGCACCACGCTGCAGATGGGGACCTTATTCTTCCCCAGGGCAATTCAGATGCTTTGTTCAGCCTCTAACCTACTCTTGGGCATGGTGCTCCAGTTGAGGCCCTGCCAGTCATTGGGGTTTCTAGTCACCCACAGTCTCAAAGGGTTTCAGCTCTTCTTGCCTCCACTCCTGTCGCAGCCACTTGGCCTCAAACCCGCCCAGAATTGTGTTGCTCAGAGGCATATTTTTAAGCAAATATTTTTTTTCCCTAAAACTCTGTTCTCAGGTTGAACAGAGTAGGAAGTGACCAATACTCAATTTGATGTTAAATGAGAAAATATATCTCCAAATAATTATTAAGATCCAACACTCATCTTTAGTATTCATTGCATATGTGCTCAGTGGGAGTTAGGCACCATAACTCACACTCTGGCTGGGAGAACTACATGAAAATGCTAAATAAAGTGTATAGTGATTTGACTTTTAGATATTGGCAATTTTTAAGGAGGTAGGATATAGATCAGACTTGAAGGAGAGATAGAGTATAGAGACACAAAAGGGTGAGAAGAAAAACTACAAAGTTACTAAATAGCTACGTATTTTGATCATTGTCTAGTAATATTAATAAAGAAGGCATTACAAAGTTACTAAATGATTAAGTATTCTCATAAGATTATGCATCAATCTGGTCGGGGCAGAAGATTCCCATTGTGGTTAATGAGAAATATTAAAGAAAAATTTTGAAGTGCTTATCAGTAAATTATGGTAAAAGCAATTTACCTTAAAATCTCAGCAAATGGGATGCACTTTTTTTCTTAGAAAACTGAGAATATTGCATATTTTCACAAGAAGTTACACAGCAATGTTGAAGAGATAAACTTTGCATTGATTGTCAGGAGAAAGGGTTTATTTTAGCAGCATAGAAACCAGGTAAATTGTTAGTGAAATACTCTAGTTGTAAGATGATAATGTCTTAGACTTGGCAAGTGCTCATGAGAATGGAAAGAAAATAATAAGTTAGACATTTAAAGGAAGATATTGATAGAATATTTAGATTTGTGTGATATGCAGAGGAGGAAGAAGAACACTGTTTATTCAAATATGACAGGTTTGGGACCTGTAAAACAAAATTAATTTTAATATAATTTAATTGAAATTGATAATACATATTGAGTTTGAGACAATAATGGAAATTGAAGTGAAAATATTGAATAGATAATGGTTCTAAAGTCATCCAGGTATAGGGAAAGCAAGTCTAGGGAGTGGTTTTGCAGTGGTAGTCATAGAAAAAAGAAAGTTGTTTTTTTCTTACACCCAACTGAATGGGGCATGTTATAGTAACGCTTGACATATAAAAAAAGGTGGTATTCTTTCCTTCCCCTTATTTATACTAGTTTATTTTTCTTTTTATCTTCACATCCAACTGTTTTTTTCTCCCTTCCAAGCTCAAATATCATCATTCCCTGGTAAGTTTTCTGATTCCCAAAGTGCAAGTCCCTTCATCCTCCTTTGAACCAGGACATTTTAAAAGACATCTATCCCTTTTGTGCTTCCTTTTGCTGTTCAAATATGTTTCTATCTCCCCTTCTGATCTAAATGTGCTATAAGGGCAGAATTTCCATTATGCATCATTTTTCTTTCTTTATGCCACCCCCTGTCTCTATATATTTTTATGCACAATAAATTTCCCACACCTCTAAGTGATGAAATAAAACAATAAGTCTGTTAAATAAAAATGTGCATTATCTACAAAGATAAAAAAAACATAAGGAATAACATGGTGAAATACTAATTTGGAGGTAAAACTGAATCTCAGGGAAGGTGAAAGTAAGGTTGCTGCCTTTTGTAATTGTTTCATTCAAAATTACTGTAAAGCCTGAAAATTTGAGCAACATAAAAAATACTTTTGCAATAACAGATTGTTTTTTCCACAAAGACTTCACTACCAGAAATCAGTTAGAAGTGACAATATTTTGTATAGGAGTGAAGAAGACTGTAATACTTACAGACACATGGCCTGGGTTCAAACCCATCTCAATCAATTTCTAGTTTTGTGACATTGGCAAATAATTCAAAAAAATTTTTTGTCAATTTTATCATCTTTTTATTTATTTATTTTTATTTATTGGGGGGACACTGATTAGTAAAAATTATATCGGTCCCAGGTGTACAATTCTACATTACATCTTCTTTGTGTTGTATTATGTGTTCATCACCCAGAGTCAGTTCTCTTTCTATCACCATATATTTGTGTCCCTGTCCCTTCTCCCCCACCTACCTCCACCCTTACCCTTAGGTAATCACTAAATTATTGTCTGTGTCCTTGAGTTTGTTTTTTTCTTGCTTTTGATTTTGTGTTACTGATCAAGCTAAATTTCTCCATCCCTTTCCCTTATTTTCCCATTCCTCCTCCCATCTTAAAGAAGACCCTCTAACATTCTTTGTAGTACTGGTTTGGTGGTGATGTATTTCTTTAACTTTTCCTTATCTGAGAAGCTCTTTATCTGTCCAATTTTCAATGCTGGCCTTGTTAGACACATTATTCTGGTTGTAGATCCTTGGTTTTCATCACGTTGAATATTTTCTGCCAATCCCTTCTGGCCTGTAAGGTTTCTGGTGAGAAATCATCTGAGAGTCTAATGGGTGTCCCTTTATAAGTTACCACTTGCATTTCTCTTGCTGTTTTTAGAATTTTCTCTTTTTCTTTAACGTTTGCCATTTTAATTATAATATGTCTTGGTATGTTCTTGTTTGGGATCTTCTTGTTTGGGATTCTCTGTGCATCTTGGGCTTGTATGTCCATTTCCTTCACAAGATTAGGAAAATTTTCAGTCATTATTTCTTCAAATAATTTCTTGATCTCTTGATTTTCCTCTGTCCCTTCTCGCATACCTATTATTCTTATATTTTTATGTTTGATATAGTCTCAAGAGGAATCTCAATCCATTCTCCTTTTTCTGGAAATAATTTTGTAATTGTTCAGGCTGGGTGTTTTCTGCTGGTTTTTTCTGTAAATCACCGCTTTGCACTTCTATTTTATCTAGTTTAGTCACTTTTATTTGGTTCTTCATTTCAGTTAATGTAGTCACCTTTCTCTGGTCCTTTATAATGGTTTGTAAGTCTTCTTTGATGCTTTTTGTCTCTCTTTTGAAATTATCATTCAGTTTGTTGAGCATTTTTATAATTATTGCTTTGAGTTCTGTTTCTGATGGGTCACCTGTCCCCATTTCTTTAATTTGAGCTGCCTTTCTCTGGTTTCTCATTTTTGCAGCCTCTCTGGGCTCTCACTGCTGCAGTTTCTTTGGTGTTTGCTGCTGATACTGGGAAGGCAGTTGTTTTTTTCCTGTGACTCCTGAGGTCATGCGGGGAGCTTGGGCGTGAATGTGCCTTTCTGTTCTTGGTTTGCCCTGTGCACATATTCTGGCTTGTGCCTTGGGGTCAGCTGTCCTATATACTGGTCTTTCCAACTGGGCTTATTATCAGGCAAGGAATGTGACCTTAGTCTTCTCCTTCCCAGCTGGAGTATTTGTGCTGCAGCTCCTCACCTCCTAGTCACTCCCCCTCCTCTGGGAACTGGAGTGAAGTGTGGCTACTGTGTTCTGCAAATTGGTGTGCATCTCCTGGGGCCAAAGTGAGGTAGGTGTGGTATCTCACGCCCTGTCTGTGGGATACCTTTCCTTTGTCCCACAGACTGAGTGAGACCCAGAGTGCTCTTTCACCACCTTCTTCTTCCTCCCTTCCCCAGCGGCAGAGTTCCAGCTGGGGACCACATGGCTGCATCCTCACTCTTCCCCTTTTACTTCTCCCTTGTTTAACCCTCTGCCTGCCTGCAGGTACCCCAATGTATTGAGTGGGTTTCTTAGCTGTGATTGTGCATCGTGTAGAGGGCCCTTGGTTGAGGTATAGGTGTTTTATTAGCTGTAATCTCCAAAGGAGTTTTTCACAGGTCCCTCTCACACCACCATTTTGCTGCTGTCCAAAAACCCCTCAATTTTATCATCTTTAAGATGTATTAACAAAGACATCTGATTTCACACTTTTAATACATCAGTTAGCATTTTGAAAATGTTTTGAAGAGAACCAGGCAAATAGTAAGTGTTTAAGATCCATGTGCTCAGCACTATCCATTTTATTCATCACAATACTGTGTGCACAATATTCAATCATCAAAGTCTCTAAATTTAATTGAAGCATCTCAGTATATTAAGCACTTGAATAAGAAGTCATATTTTATATCTTATAATATAATGAGGAAAACTCTCTCTTTGTCTTGGAGGAGTAACACAATATTGAGTTATTTTGCCACCCACATGTATAAATTAATATCCATACTTTATAATCTCAGAAGTAGCCATGCACATTTCTTGTTTGAATTTACATGATGGAACACATTATTTTTAAGAATTTACAAGTGTTTTATAGCACTTTAAAGTGGGATCCAAAGAATATTAGTCCTGACAAATGCTCTTCTCCACAAAATGTGTTCAAGGATTGAAAAACTCTGGGAAGCACTATATACAAGATATTTCCTTCCTAGGATTTTACAATGACTTAACATATTCCAGACTGAAATTCAATATTAATGAGACTGATCTAAGTTATCTCATTGTTTTCTAAACATACTTGATGATGGAATTCTTCTTTAATATAACACTCATTAGTGAGGAACATACATTTGGTAATGTTATTCTTGGAAATAAAAAGAGTAAATATTTCTTGCTTCCAACACTAATTACTATAATACTACATAGTCACTTAGTTATTCATTCAAAAGATTTGTATTGAATAGCTATAGCTCACTGTACTTGTGTAGAATATTTATGGTTTATAATATAAAATTAATACAAATTAGAGACTCTCTAATATATATTCTTTAATTTAGTCAACAAGAAAAATAGTAGCCAGTAATTCAGCCTTCACAGAACCACAAAAGCAACGCACATTGGTGAAAAGAACATAAATATTATACTCAAAAAGGTTAAGCTTTGAATCCCAGTTTTGCCATTTACTATTTTATATCCTTGAGCATGCTTAGGTTTTCAAAGACAAATTGCTGTGAGGATTAAATGAGGTGACATATGTAAAGTACTGAGCACAATACTTTGAGCATAATAGACACTTGCAAATGTATGTTTCCTTCCTAGTCACTTTTGAATGCCAAAAGAGAAACAAAATATTCTAGTTATGGATAGCATTTATTATATTAATTTGCCTTAATTTGAACAGAAACATTATATTCACTTTGCATTTGTCTAGCTCTGTTAGCTAAAACAGAGAAGTAATTTAAAAAGAAATGAAACTCAGATTTAGTGAGAAATGATGAAATACTCAGTATTGTGTGCTATGCTCTATTATAGGGGAGGGATGCTTTGTAATAGGAACACATGGAACAGATTATGTATTCGTCCAGATGGGCAGGAACAGATGTGATCTTAGAGAAATAATAACTAGATACTCTAATGTAAATTAAAGTTATTCAAAAGAGCAGAAAGAAAAGGTGAGGATAAGGGTTCAAACAGAGGACTCTAAAAGAACCAAAAGTGTAAGAGAGAATGGGACAACTTTAAACAACTGGAAATAATTTTGTGTGGGAAAACAGTTACCAAGAGATGAAGCTAGACACAAAATAGGAAAGGTCTCAAAACCCTTAAATTCATATTTTTTCCTAAGGACAAAGTAAAGCTTCAGCAGGTTTAAGTGAGGAGTGAAATAATTAAATACGCATTCCATGAAACGATGTGGTACATGATGTGAATTACAGATCCTGGAAGACCAGCTAAGACAGATACAGCAGTGTTTCAGACTAGAAAGAGGGGTAACCTGGACTAGAGACCAAGAACAGTAAACAGGTGTGAATGATAGACCTGCTAAGACATGTCTGTATGCCTGTGTTGTGCAATAACACAGAACATTGCATTCCCTCCTGTCACAGCATCTAGCAGCAGGGTAGTAAAATTTTACTTGATCCACTCATGAAAATTACCAAATAATTTTATAGTAAAAACTAAAAGAATGATCAAGAAAGAAACAAATTGAATCAAAATATGTTATTAGGATAACTACAACATTAACTGTATTTTTTTTCTTATTGTCATTTCTCATCATTGAAACCCAAAGTGTTTTTAGCATATATTCACTGTGTACCCACAATATGCAGCTAGGCAATTTATAATAGTGACAATAAATAAACACAGGTCAATGGAAGATATGGTTGTATTAATTAAAAGTACAGTGATATATGTATAACTTTGCTAAAATTATAGTGGATTCCATTATTATTTATACATATCTGAGGGTCATAAATATCATGACTGAAAAGGTATCTTTGGAGGTGGAATAGGATGTGTAATTAAGGTAACTAGATAAAATAAAGAAATAAAAAACTCAATCTTTCTGAAGACCACATTCTTTATTTTTTTCCCTTAATGCTTTTAAATTTTACTTCAAAAAATATAATAAAATAACATCTATTGACTGCCAACATACTTCAGCACTTTTCTAGGCATTTTGACAATTATTACACTCAATACTAATGTAATAGAGGGCCAAATTTGATATTTACAACCAGAAGAGTGCCTGGCATATAGTTGGTATTCAATAAATATTGATGAATTTATGAATAACTGCTTTATAAGGAAAGTTAATCCTAGTAAATAGAGTGCCCTTCAAGAAACGTGATGAGTTTGGATATTAAAAGGAGAGTCTGGGAGTAGACTGGAAAGAACTGAATTGCTTTTAATGACTTAGTGAGAAATTTTGAAGTCCTGGAGGCGATCAAAAAATGAGGGGTTAAGGACAAGTGATGGGAGGAGCAAGGCAGAGATGACACCTGACTAGAGAATATCCAGGAAAGGGCAATGGAGAATACCTAAGGGATGTTAAATAGCAGAGACAGTCAATGCTATGTTTAATTCGTATTTGGTACCATTGCTAGTACAGTGTTCTCCCCTCACAACACATGTATATGTATACACCCTACTGTCCATAAACTGTTTTTTAAATTCCACTCTTCACATAAATAGTTTGTGTGATGGATTTTTGTTGAAATTAAAGAAATGTGTTGGTGAGACAAAGAATGGGATTAAAAGGATTAACAAGGCAACTCACTAACTGAACCAATTAAGTAAGAGCAGGGCTCACAGCCAGACATGATCTTTAGAGTATAAAGCTCTAAGACTTTGAGGAAAATGTGGGAGTGCTTTGGACTTTCACAGGGTATACATGAGAGCAAATGTGTACCAGTTTATGAGAACCAATAGTCAAATTTTCACAAGTTTCTTCAGCAGGTCAGTGTCACATAGCTAGCTTCAAATTGGCCATTGTGGGATTATTTACACCATGGAAATGAGCAAATGCTAACTCAAGGCTGTATTTTCCTCCCCCAGAGCCAGATTACCAGCACACCATGGAATCTTACCCAGCTCTTAGGAAGCACAGGAAACTTAACTGACCTCTGAGTTAACGAAAACTACAGTTCATTTCCTGTGCTTATGTCCTCAGGTCCACGAGGGAGTGGGGTGGGAGCCAAGGGAGGACATAGGGAATTTAAGGAGAGGGCTGTGCAGGCCCATATGCACCTAGCAGCCACATCCGACTATTCAAATATAAGATTAAACATTCAGCTTCTCATTAGCACTAATTATATTTCAGGAGTTAAAAAGATACATGTTGTTACTAGCTACCATTGACAGTACAGATACGGAACATTTCTATCAACACAGAAAGTTTATTTGGACAAAGCTAATAGATCATTTAATTTGAAAAATGTCACATTTTTCTTCTAGGTTTCAGAATCCCCCAGTTACTGTGGTATAGCTGCCTGCTGAGGTTGTTAACATCCTCCTTGGTCTCTTAATCTTTAAACATGATCCCTAATCATTATTGATTTTATCTCCTTACCAACAGATTGTATAGTTCTTAGGAGAGTTTAGAAAGAAACTTAGAGAACTCTGACAAATAGCTTTTAATAACTTTTGTGAATGGATATTTTGTAGTAAAATTTTTAGAAATTTAAGTAAAAAATATCAGTTTCTTTTAAAAAGTCAAGAAACAGTAAATCAGGAAAATAAGGAAATAATTCATATAATGTAGAAAAATAAGAAGAAAGTTAAGAAAATGATTGGATATTAGTAACTAGCTAATTTAAAATTTGACAGCTTCCAGTAGATTGAAATGCAAAAAAAAAGCCTAAAATGTTCAATAATTCTCTGAGTTTAATTATAGCATTATATATGGTTACTTGATATATAAGTGATATGTAAAAGTTATCAGGGGTATTGGGGAATGTAAAATTATATCACATAGAAAAATAGCATAAAAATCTTTTTAAAAAGCAATATAAGAAATCAAGAGCTACAGAAACTTATTTCTCATAGTTCCATTTCAAATTAAATGATCCAGATATATCAGGATGAATTTTTCCGTCTGCTGACTTTGACATTTAGGAAAGCAGATGTACATTTTTCTATATTTTTTTGTTTTTCAAGAATGAATAACAATAGGACAATTTAATACTTTAGTGTAATCATTTATTTTAATAAAGTGTACCACCTTAACTGTATTTACTTAAAAATATAAATACTGTAATTATTTTAAAATTGTTATTCAGTGTGAAACTGTTTCAAGGCGTTTTCTCCACTTACGGGATTTTTAAATATATATTCCTATGGCTTGCACTATTTACAGCAACAATGCTTTGTATGCCATATTATGTAACATTTTGTAATACATTTTTTATATCATCAAAAAAAAGAAATCAGTGGGAGTTTCATGGTGGTGTAGTGGCTAGGTTTCGGCACTGTCAAAGCTGTGGCTTGGGTTCCATTCCCAGCCAGGGAACTACCCACATAAAAAATAAATAAATTAGGAAAAAAAAAAAAGAAATCAAGAGCTAAATGGTATTTCATGGTGGAACAAAAATCTTTGGAAAGTTTAGAACCTATGGAATTAGACTTAGTGAAAACATTATTAAAGCATTTCATCACATAGTGTTCAACAAATCCTCAGTGCTGAGGGCAATGTTGGAAGTAATGGCAATCACGTGGGTTTGCCAGGCTCCTACTTAAGGGATCTTAGAATAAGAAGTCACTGAGGGGGGGAGCAGCATGCTGAGCTGAAGCTTGGTCACACCATTCTGGATTTGTTGCCAAAAGGATTCTCAAAATATGCTTCAAGAGCAAAAACCTGTATATGTCTGTACTCTCTGACATCAAGCAATCCAAATATGGACACCACTTATTTAGGTCTAGATCAGAAATCCCAACTCAATGGTACCAGATAATATTGATTATATTTTAAAAAAGGCATGAGAGAACTTTTTTTTTTTTGAGTATAGTATCATGATTCAAAATTACTTAGGAATAACTAAAACACTTAAGGAGAAGCATTATTAATTCTTTCTGGTGAGATTAAATTGATGATTTCACAGTCTTAAAAAAAGTAAATTCTGCAAGAATAACTAGGTCATTGTAAGAAAACATTCAACTGAGTGGTGCTCGATTTGGCCAGATGGCAAATGAATACATGTCCCAGTAGCGTTCTTAAATATGTTTTTCTACATAAAATTGCTGTAAATATTACTGACTTTGAATATGTGCTGGCCTATTGCGATAGTAATAGTGTCACAAACAATTGACGAATCATGAATGGTCTTCATACAAGTAAAGAAATACTCAATAGTGAAACTGAGGTCTTGATTTAATGTATGATGTTGATTTAATATGCAGCCCCAGGACTTTATTCAGTTACTTTACATCATGTTCTGCAAACCTTAGCCCTTTCCCTTACCAGTTGTTAACCCTCTGAGGTAGCCAGAAACAGTGGCCATGCCTTACTAAGGGTCACAAAACATGGGTTTCTGTTAAGCTAATCTTTTGGCCTAAATTATGTTTCATCTCCCAAACCCTAAGGTGGAACAACCCTGTGGCTACTTTCCCATGAAATCAGACAGAAGAACGCCAGAGCTGACCTCAGAACTGTCCTCAAGATCTTTACCTTTACCTTACCTATGAACAATCAGCTCCCAGCAAGAACCTGAAGCCCTAACCCACAATATCTTGAGATTTTGTCAATATATCTGTAATCTAAATGCCACTGAGGAGTTAGGTGTTTAGCATTAGCTTTCTGTTCTCCTGAGTGATGCTTTTTATAATAAAATGGCTATACTAGCACCGGTGGACAAACTCTTTATATTCAGTAATAATAATCCTACAAGTTCATCTTTTTTTTTAAGGATGACTAAATCCAAAGGCTCTCAGGAAATGCCATAGCACTCTATACACAATTAGATATCTCTGCTGAATTGAGAGTTGTACACTATTAAGTGCTGATAAGTAGAGGTTCAAGAGTGTATGCAGTCCATTCTCTTTCTTTTAGTCACTTATCAAGTCACGTTTACAAATGCTTTACTACACATGAACCAAGGATTAATAATTCTCTAATCTTCTACTTCATTACCTGAAAAAAGAATTAAGGTTAATTTCAATGGCTTATTTGATTTTGGTGAACACATGCTGGGTCTTTTGATTAGCATTTCCCTTAGGTTCCAATAAATAATCCTTTACTAATACTTTCTGAGATAGTGGCCAAAGTTAACATTAAGGTTTCAAGGTCCTTTGTATTTAGAGTTTAAAAAAAATTCTAGAGACTACTGAAACATAATTAAAACACATAAAATCTATATAAGAAATCATCATACAGACTGATAAAAATACTTGGAAAAATACGAGGTTGGACAATTAATTTCCTGAACTCAACTTAGCAAAAGTGCTATGTACCTCATTGCTGAGTATCACAGTCATCTTCGAATTATTCCCGTTGGGAATCTGGGGACTGATGCCAGCACTTACTCTACCCTTCAAAGCAATTTTGAAACTTTTTTTCTGGAATGGCCATCAGAGCTGTTGTCATCGTACCCAAAATCTGACAATTAAGTTCATGAATTTGTCACCATGAGCTTATGTTGGCAGCACCTTGCCAAGTTTATAACACCTTACCAAGTAGTTTGTACAGTGCTGCCATCGTAAGCACATGGTGGCAAGTTCGTGAACTTGATTGTCAGATTTTGGGTACAATGACAACTCTGATGGCCATTCCAGAAAAAGAGTTCCAAAATTGCTTTGAAGGGTGGACTAGATGCTGGTGTCAGTACATAACTTTCCAAGGGGAGTACTTCAAAGGTGACCTTAGTGATATTCAGCAGTGAGGGATATAGAACTTTTTCTAGGATGAGTTTATGAAATTAGTTGCCATGATATTCCTAAAGTTCATTGTTTGAGGGGGGAATTTCCATGGAGTTGTATTGAATATTAGCAATACAGCAATTTTAACAAGCAGTTAAAACTGTCCTTGAGATAATTTCATAGATGATAAATGTATATATGCAAGTGTCAGCTTTACTTTAAGTCACAGAAAATTAAAGCTTTAAGTCTGTTTGTATGTTGTGGGGATGGGTGCTTTGGCTGAATAGAAAATTGAGAAGTATATATGTGAGTTAAATTTTAAAATACATGTGATTTGCATAATAGTTGTGTAATTGTGCTAAAATTCCTGTGTTTAAGAACCTCATTTGCATTTTTTTATTATTGTTAAAAATATGAGTATCCTAAGAAAGCGTTACTACTGACATTATTCTCCAAGGTAAACATATAATAACAAAAATATAGTTTTGAATATCATTTCAATTTTGCATGTGTCTACATACAAAAACTTTAATTTATATCGTCCATTTTTTTAATAGTTACACGACTAAGAAGAGGTAAAATCAGGCAATTTCAATACTTTAGTTCTTTTTCATTCATTCATTCATTCATTCATTTATTCAGCAAGTATTAACTGATTCTCTACTCTGGGTCAGATGCCACTCTGGAGACTCAATCATTAAAAACCTAGAGACTTGCCCGCATCGAGTTTTCAATACTTCTTGGTAATGTCCGTGTTTATAGGACGTGCCAGAACAGCGCTTACTACAAAGAAGGTATTTAATCAAATGTTTATTCAATGGTCAGGCTAAATCGACCTTATGAACCACTTGTTTTTTTTCATGTGTAACTTCTCCATGAAATGAGAATTATCTTTCAGTATATCAAGCAATATAAACAACACCCATAATGATAATAAAAACAATGGCCAGGTGTTGATTGCGTGTAATGTACTAGATACTGTGGTAGGCATCTTACCTATGTTTTCTCATTTCATCTTCACAAAACCCCCCTGAGGTGAGAATTGTCTGTGTCTCTTCAGATGAGAACTCAGCTTCATCCACAAGCTTGCAGCCAAGACTAAGCCAAGACTCAACCACGCAGCCTGAATCTGCAACCCTTGAGGTGAGCTTCTAAGTAATGGTGCAACACAGTTACGTCTTCCCTATAAATTCATTGGACTTATTAGGTGTATTCTGTGCAAAAGAAGTCAGTGGACGAGCCAAATAATCGCACTACCACATGATTACTACAATAAATAGAATATGACGTGGTCTCTCCCTAGATTCAAGGGGATTATGGTCATATACTTAAAAAAGTAGATGGCACATCACTGATTAATATGCATTAGGTTTATTTCAATTGAACAAGAATTCATTTAATACCCACTATATGAATAAAATTATGTATGTAGAGAAAAATAAACTATTTGTTAGACTAAATTTAAAAAATTATGAAAAGCACAGAATAGCATCAGTCAGCATTTTAGAAAATTTATAAATTAATTCTAGTTTTATATATATATTAATGTAGGAGGATAATCGATAGCCTCATTACCCTTAAGCCTGAATGCTTTGATTTTTGTAAATAATAGAGGTTGATGTTCATAAGTGTGGCCACCAGATGGCAGTAGCCCTTTCCTTTTCTGAAGAGAAGACTTTCATATGCAAAATTCAGTGACTACAGTGCCACTACAGGCAAAGGGACAGAACAAGAGGCAAATTAAAACAACTCCTCTAGCTAACTGAGGACATGAAAAATATTTTTATTATTCCTTCTAATTTTTTTTTTGTAATCGCTTAAACTGATCTGTACTCAAACCCTTTGAAAGCTCTCCATCTGACTTGAGATTAAAACCCTTTAATGACCCGGGTTCCTACATCTCTGTGACCTGACTTTTTAACCACTCTTGCTTTGATCATGGCATCCCAGCTGCACTGCTTCGTTTACTGTCCCTTGACCTTTGAGGCATTCTCATTTCCTCTTTCCTTTGCATAGAATTCTTTCTACTGACATGTACAGAGCTTACACCCTCCCTTCATTCAAATCTCTGCTCAGATAGCATCCCTACTGAGAGGACTTCCAGGATGACCCCGCAGAAAATAACTTCCTTATTCTCCATTCCCTTACTCTCATAACTTTTCATAACTCTTACCACTCCCAGATATATTACATACTCTTTATTGCCTGTTTTATTCACTGTAATGTTCCCTAAGGGCAAGGAGTTGGTCTTTTGTAATTATTCTTTAGCACCTAGAAGAGTTACTCTCATAGTAGGACTCAATAAGTGAACAAATGAATGAATGAAGTATAAAAGCATTAGAGAATCATTAAATCAACATAAATCATCTGTCAAGAATGGATAACACCAATGTCATTTGTCATTCTCAGTTTTGCATTTACCTTTTATACATTTTTCATAAAATTATTGTTACCATCTCTTAAAATTTGAAATTCTCTAAATTGAAGCCTGTTAAGCATACCTTTCAGATTCAAGTGTTATTAGCCTAAACTCCTATATATGAAATTATCATTTTATTTTGACATATTTATTCAGATTTTAATTTTTTTCTGACCCCTGTCACCAAAATCACAAATACAATTTGATTTTACTTTCAGCTCAAATGGGAATAGTTTTCGATATTCAGGTCCATGGGTGCAAATTATTCTTTATATTTTAATACATGAACGCTATAAGCAGTGTATATAAATAACATTATATAAGGAGTTATTTTTGTGATTGTTTTGAAGATCAAAAAATATGGTCATAGGGGCTCTTTTAATGTCCATATAAAGCAAAACCCAAAAGGTCAACCAATGAGAAGAGAGGAATTTTTTTCCCCTTCGTTCCCCCATGTATCTTTGACCTTTTGTACTGTAAATTGCACAGGCTGGCATTTAAATGCACAATGTCAAAGGCAAAGCACTTGCATTCAATTTATGCTAAAAGACAGCTGGCAAGGGGCATAAAGTATAATACTGCCCTACCACTTTCGATGCCAAACTGCCTATAGAACCTACCACCTCTCTAGTTTCTCATATTACAGTATTTGCCCTGTGGACAAAGAAGAACTAGGCAGAGGAGCACATTTCTTCTAACAGAGCAGTGGCTCTATTCCACCCCTGAGACCAATAACCCCGCCCAGCTGCCTTTGTTAAGCAGACACCAGGGATGATGATCTGAACCATTTCAGCCCTTAAATCACGTTTGTAACACTGGCTATTTTTGTCCAAGGCTAATTCTACATTTTGCTTATTAAGCTCTCAAAAGTAAAATTACTCATCTAGGACTGGGTAGGTGTAATGCACAAATGGAAGCAAGATTCAGACACTAATAAGGACATGCTATAATAATTTTGACTAGAGGCAGGTTGTCATAATGGGTAGGGTAAGTGTGATAGTTATTTCCCTGGTTTAAGATTACAAGGCAGCTCGTAAAGAAGGATGGATGTTCACACTATTGTCCTTCAGCAACTCAGTAGGGAAGAAACTAAAAAAAAACAGTTTATGCTCACATCCTCAAATATATCTTCAGCTGTTCTTTCACATAGTATGCGTATATGTTTTGTAAGAGTAAACTAAGCACCTGACAGACAAGTCGTTTACTCAAGAAGTTGCTAAATCCAACATATAAGTTTTGTTTGTTTGTTTGTTTAGATTTAGAGAGAGAAATGAAGGGATCATCCACCAAAGTTTTCAACCTTTCTTTTTACTTGCTCCAACATAAGCGAGGTGATGGCATTCTTTCATCACCAATACTACTTCTCTAAGAGCAGTGATTGTCAAAGTGAATACCTCTTCACACAGGTCCAAGTCCCGTGGAAGTGCCTACTGGATTTTCATGTGGTTTGACAAAGTCTCGTTTACCCTCGGCCCTGAACCCCTACCTCAACAGAGAGCCACTGATATTATTTCAACTCCTCTGTTTATAAAAGAAAAGCAGAAGCCTGGATTGATGAGGGACTTGCTCAAAGTCATGTAGCCATGATTAGAGCTGGCACTCAGTTTGCTGACTCGCAGTGGAGTAAAGTGTTTCACAGCTCATGGCTATTTCCACTATAAGCCATAAGAAGTGTTTTCATTATCTGGTGTTATGGACGGAATGTGTGTGTCCCCCTCCCTGCAAACTCAAATGTTGAAGCCCTAATACCCAATATGTTGGTATATGGAGATGGGGCCTTTGCAAGGTAATCAGGATTTGATGCAGTCATGAAGGTGGACCCCTGGCCTGATGGTATTAGTACTTTTATAAGAAGAGACATAGAGAGCTCGCTCTCTCTCTCCATGCACCAAGGGAAAAACATATGAGCACACGGTAAGATAGTGGCCATCTACAAGCCTGGGGAAGGAGCCTCAGAATGAAGCCTACCTTGCTGGGCACCATGATCTTATACCTGATAGCCTCCAGAATCACGAGAAATAAACTTCTGTCATTAAGGCCATCCATTCTGTGGTATTTTGCTATGGTAGCCTAAGCAGACTAATACACCTGGGAGCACAGAATCACCGAAGGACCATTTTTAAAGTGCAGATCTGTAAGCTCCATACCAAACTAACTGAAGCATAACCTCTGAGGGAAAGAGAATCTAAATTCTGGGAAAGCATAATTTAAAAAGCTGCCTAGATGGGATGCAATTGTCTGTACTGGATACCTTTGAGAATAAAGGGAAGTGTAAGCAGTAATTATACCAGTACAACAAATGCAAACTCACATGTATATCACCTTGGCCTTGGGTGATTCTGAAACATGCCCCACCTCCCAGCTGCTAATGATCACTGAGGCTTTGATCCTGATTTTGGTATCAGAGAGAAGAACATAGTTCAAGTAATGATTCCTTCTTGTATAAACAGTACAGAGTTTTGCTCTTGAAAACAAATGAATATGTGATCCTGGTTGCTCATCTGTGAACTGTGGGTGTTAATTTTCATCAGTTATCTTTAGTACCTAGTGAATGATGGAAACATTGTAAGCAGAAACCAATATTTACACAAATGGTTAAATCCCATTTAAGGAGGAGTACTGAAATTTTAAGGAGATATTATAATACTAGCAAAGTGCTTGGTGGACTATTGTTAGTTCCTTCCCCTTATAGTTTTAATAGATACAATTACCATGATCTCAATTGACCTAATTTCTACTTGGGCTGTTTTCGAATGGAAGTCATTTTTAAAAGGCTGTCATGGTTATAAGAAAACAAATGGTTTCCATGCAGTTTAGAAGTGATGACCCTTTTGTCATGTGAGCATGACAAAGGCTGACAGCTCAGACGCAAGCATCCTTTCAAGTCCTCTTCCTGGTTGGACTATTTTCCTGGAAGAGATGTCAGGACTTTTCTACCAACAAAATTGTCTATTATTCTCTCAAAACAATTAACACAGAAACTTTTGAATTCAGTGAAGGTCAGAGGATTAATAGGTTTTATCTGCAACGTGTTTGAAAAGCTAATTAAGACTCCACACAACAGAGTAGACTGGGAATACAATATTTAGTTTTTCTCTTCATGACCACAGTGAGCTGAAGTGAATAGAGATAGACAAAGTGAAGGTGGAGAATTCACTGACAAGAGGCAAATTCTTTTTAAAGGAAATAAAACTGAAAATACTTCTTTTATGGATAATACTTCCTTTATTGATTCAATGAACATATTCAGCATCTGCTTTATGCAGGCATTATTTTAGGTGCTAGATTTTCAGTGTTGAACAAAACAGATATAATCTCTTCCTTTTTTTTTTTTTTTTTTTTGCTTAGAGACAACCTGATTAACAAAGAACTACATTAAAATTAATTTAAAAAGTTAATTGTTGCTAACAAATGGAAAAAGGAAATATTATTTGGGTTCCCAAAACATTATTTAACGTCAATTTAACTAACTAACTTAAATGCTAATATGAAAACAGATGTTTTAATTAAAGGTAATCACAACAGAAAGAAATCTATTTCCCTCTGATTCTTTTATATTCATTTACTAGCAACGTCGTATAGTTAAAAGTCCTGTAGTTTGATCTTTCTTCGTATAGTTAAAAGTCCTGTAGTTTGATCACTTCTTATAGTTAACAGAAGAGATCTTAAAAATTCTCTGGGAAATTTTATCTGTGAAAACCCATTTAAATAAATACTAATATAATTTTTCTCTTGCTCTGAATCTTGGATGCCATACACTGTGTCAATTTTATCTATAATATTTTGAATGGCCATCTCCTCCTGATACACCACGTTGGATCACACCTTACTAAACTCTCATCAGTGCTATTGTCATAGATTTCAACTTTATAATGTTTATCAAAGTAGCTTTCTAACTAGTACTTCCCTTCGTCTCTCTCCCCTGACAAAATATTGGCAGGTTAATATTTTTAAGCGTATATATGATCATGTCAGTCCCTTGCTTTTACATCTTCAGTGACTCCCCACTATCAAATCAAGTGTAAATCACCTAGGTGTGCCCTCAAAACTAATTAGGACCAGCTACCTTTGCCATTAAGACCGGGGCCCCACATTTCATTGGCATGCTGCTCTTTCTCCTTGTTTTTCTCTATCCTCTTTCCACCTAAAATAGGTCGCTCCTCCCAAGGGAACTGAGCCACAGGGGTGAATGTATTACTCAGTTCAGCCCACACACTTAGCATTTGATCCAAGTTTGACCCGTCAGAATATTCTCTGGAAGTTTTAAGTTACATGTTGTTTCTGAGGATTCAGTATTTAAAGACTGTGTAAGCGTTAAGCTTACAAAAGTAACCTTGCTTCAAGGTGTAGGGAGACTACACAAGACTCTGATGAGAGATGGGAAAAGAGAGATCAAAAGAAAAAGCCGTAACACCGTTTTTGCCTCCCCCTGGTCTCTCAAGGAAAGTAATACAATCAATCTATTTTTGTTTACTAGTTTGAATTGAATTTATCATAATAAACCCAAGAACTAAAATGTTCCCACCCCAAATCCTGGGCACTTCAAATATATTTTAGATAATTGATAAAATCCCCATGATATGCACATGAGGACTGTAACAGCAAATCACTATTGTTCACAATATACACCAGTAATAATTTAAGGTAAAATAGTTGAATAAAATTGTGCAAGCTTATGTAATAAGTCTTAAGCCTAACAAAAGAAGCATTTGTTGTCTTCAGTATTTACTACCTAAGGCTAAGTTCTACATGACGAACTCCTTTAATTATCCTCTGTTTATCTCAATAATGAAAATTATTACAGGTTTTAAAACCTCTTGGATCTCTAACAGACACTACAGACTAGAATAGAGAAGATATGTGTTTTCAAGGAGCTGTTAAGGAAAAAAAAATAGCTAAAAGGTGTAACAGAAATAAATTATAGATTACCATGGAACAGAAAGGACAGAGGGCCTTTTCTAACTGCAATTACTAGAAAAGCTAATAATGTAAAAGCATTATGGAATGTTGTGTTATCTCTAATTTGTCTTGGGCTGACTCAGTATGTTTATTAATAGTTTGGAGAGATAAACACGTGTTAATTTTATACTCCAGTTGTAAATGTCATCTTTTTTAAATTGAAGGTAAAAAAATAAATCAGGCCAGTTTAAACTCAGGGTAAATTTAAAACAATCATTTGGGTTTTGTTTTCTATTTTATTTATAAAATGAAACAAATGAGAGTCATCCCTGCATTTAGTCATAAAAATTTTCAATTACACTAACATAGTGTTTTCTGGTAACCAAACGCTGAATTGAAAATTATACTTCCTGGTCATGAGCCCTTTTCCTGGTTGAGCCCACTCCTACTGCTTAGGAGTGGACTTTCCCTTTTAATAAACTTGCTCTTTGTTTCACCTTACTTTCCTTTTAATAAACTGCTTCTTGGTTTCACCTCTAAAAATAAAAAAGAAAATTAAAGTTGCCTTTTGAAGTCTGATTAAATATAAGTATTTCGCTTTCTAAAGCAGGCTACCACGTAACATGCATCTGTGAACAAATGTCAAAGAATTATTTGTCTCTTATAAGAATTCATGCAGCAAGGTGAGATCCATCAAATGCAAAGTCCTTGATATAATTTGTCTACCTCCATGATTTAACAGTTTTTAAATTGCTATCACTATTCTAAACCTGTAGAGGTTTTATTTGGTAATGAACTTTTGGGTTGGAAATGACAGAATCCCAAAATAAACTCACTTGGACAAGCAGAGGAATTAGTTAACTGATGCTCCCTAATGGCAGGAAGTCAGGAGGATGGTGGTTTCTGGAAATGCCTGGATCCTGGATTTGAAATATTAAAATTTTACCTTTGTCCTTTTCTCTGCTTCCATGTGTCAGTTTATTTCAAAGTTGGCTGTCACAAGAAGGCCGTGATCATGACCAAAAGCATTTCCTGGACTCAGCACCTAAGTAGAAGAGATCTGCTTCCTTTTGTCCTTTTTTTAAAAGTCCACAGACAAGACCCTTATTCAACTCTGGTCATGTGCCCACACTCTCAGGTGGAGTGTCAGGTGCATTCAGTGATGATGATTTGAACCCCCATTTGGTCCACATGACTACAATTATAGGGGAGAACAATTCACCAAATAAGCAGGAGAAGAAAATTGTCAGAGGAAAAAATTTTAACTGCCTACTCCCAATTTTTGTTGATACAACTTTTTTATCGTACACAAACATATGAGTTTTTAATTTATCATAATTATATACTCAACAGGATTCAATGGCACACTGGATACTTTCTTCCTAGTACTACCAATGCATCAAACTGAATGAAAACTGTTTCCCAACCTGCTTCTTTAACTCTTTCCTGCCTCACCCCACACCCCATTCCTAAGTGGTTATTCTGATCTACTTCTTTTGTGGTTTCACATATTCATGCCTTCTTTCTAATGCTAAATCTTTGCATAGCAATCGTTTTCTAACAAAGTTGAAATCACGTGTTTTAATACATATTATATTTTTACAGACTCTCTGCATACAACAAAGAAGAATTCATACATTAATTACTTTTTGTCCGTGATTTTATTAAAACCACTTGCTAGCTAAAGACCTCACACATTGATTTTAGCTGTCATTTTGATAAAACTTTAGTGAAGCTAGAATTCAATTGAAATAACAAATTAAAATGTGCACATATTTATGAATCCAAATGCTGAAACCGTGGGTGCTATTGAAAATGGGAGAGATTGATTAAAAAAACAAGTGATTAGAAATGCTAAGAACCTGTGGTTAGAACCTCAGTTCATGACAGTACTGCACGAGAAATGTCTTATCTTCAGCCGTCAGTCCATGAAGAGCCTTTTACAGCACTGTGGAGACTTTAGAATTTGCTCTTAGGAGATGGAAGCCTCTGTAAAGGTGGAAGCAGACAACAGTGGCCTCTCCATCGGCCTGGTTACTTGAGAAGCTATGATGAGCAGAGCCCCTTTCCCAACATGCAGCGTAAAAAAGAAATAAACATTGTGAAAGTTGCTAAGTAGCTGACTTTTTTTAGGTTTTTTGTTGTTGTTATTGCTGTTGCAGTATAACCTTACCAAGAGAGGCAAGAGATGATGGTGCCCAAAAGGGTGGCTCTTAAAGACAGTGAGAAAGCATCAGCTACTAAACAGATTTCAAAGGTGATGGTGACAAGATTTAATAGTAAGTTGAGGAGGAAAAATGAAGGAATCCAGGGTGACTGTGCAGGTTTGGCTCTAAGCAAAAATAGGAAAAAAAAGAATTCTGTGATAATTTGCTGATAAGAAGAAAAAGCTGAGTGTAACAAATACATTCTGGGGTGTGTGTGTGTGTGTGTGTGTGTGTGTGAACATCTGAGTTTGTTTCTTGTAAACCATATTAATTTGGTGATGTCTAATAGATATTTAAGTGGAAATGTAGAATAGGAATGCAGATCTATGAATTTGGGAGTCATTATCATAAATAATGATATTAAAACCACAGGAATGTATAAGGTCACATAGGAAGTGAGTTCAGAGAAAGAGAAGAGATACAATCAAGCCGGAGGTGCTTGATGAAACCCTGACACATGGAAGACTGGAAGAAGAGGGTAGACAACTCGTAAAGAGTTTATCTCTAAACAGAATTTGGGAAATGTGTCAGTCATCTGCGAGAGATGCATCATTAACAGCAGGACATTTTAAAATATATATATAAGAGGTTTTAAAACACATCATATGCTGCTCAGACTGATCAGGAGAAGTCGAATAAATTCGCAGAGGACAGTATTGCTAAAGAAACATTTCTGAGTTAGCAGACGGGAACGGCATGTCATTACAAGTATAATAGATGTTCCTATACGTATGAACAGTTTCACTATTGTGTTGTAGGGTATGGTATTGTGTTGCATTGTATTGTATTTAGCCAAGAAGACAGAGGATATAAGGAGACAAATGAAGCATGTTAGCGGATTCGATAGTTAACGTTCATGAGAGCTCTCTTTTAATTTTCACACTCTAAGGGAACTAAGAAGCAGGGTATTCTTCTGATAGCGAAGAAGGGTGAAAAGGTGAAGGAGAATTGAAAAGGGGGAACAGTTTGGAAACAGTCGTCTCAGAAAGGGGAGAGTGAACTTTTAGGATTCCATTCCTAAGAGGTAATAGCATCACCAAGCAGCACCACTTCAAAAGGCTCAGCATTTAATGGCCAATGTCCACTGAGCCCATGCTGCGTGGAGACATAAGGAGCAGTAAGAGGGAGCATAAATTCCTAGGAACTTGAGTGAATATGTGTATTCTCAGAAGAAAGCAAGCCCAAGTATTTCATCATATTCTATTGATAGACTTGTTTTACATGTTCAAAGCCATGGTGTTTTGTTTTTATTTTTGTGTTTTCCTTTGTCCTTTGATTTATTATAACTTGAGCATGCACCTGCCTCTATATCAGCACAGTGTCTTTCAGGACAATTATTTTTATCTGCCTGTGCTTCTGAAGTAGTTTAGCATTAGTATTTACTTGTTCATCTTTTTGATCTTACATCCTAAGATTAATATAGAGAACAGGATATGGGCAATGACTATAATAATAGTTACATTTTTTTCTGAGTTAAATTATTTTTAAACACCTTTTTAATTAGAGAAGTATTATATATGCTCCTTCATGCCTCCATCAATTGCCTATTACAAGCAAACTTCCTAAAACATATTCACACTTTTTTCCCAGCCTGAAATCTTTTGTTGTTTGAAAGCTTTTTTCCTTGTCTTTCGCATTATAAGGAATTATTATTATATAACTGTTCCTCCTACCTTAAGTTTATTGTCATTGGAGTTTTTCCTACTGAGATGTCTCAAAATATTTCTTTACCCTGAGGTCAATTAATCATTATTCCATATATGTTATATATTTTATTTTCTTTTTCATAGTGACTGGGTGTATGTAGACATTAATAAAACAAGCTCTGATTAGATTCAGAATAATGTTTTATGCTATAATAGACAGACACTAGAGAGAGTGTGAATTCAGGTTATGTACAATGAACACTTACAATGACCTCACTTTCTGGAATCAACTCTCAACCAGACTTTTTTTTTTTTTTTTAAACAACTAATCAGCTAGGATGGTTTGACAAATACCCAAATTAAAAATCATGACAACGAAAAACTTCTTTTCAAAAGTTAAGTAATCCAGACATCAGTTTAAGTTAGCCTAATACTTAGTTTTGGTAAAAATACAGTCTGTGTCTCCTTAACTTTCACATAATCATTCTTCTTACAGATTTACCTCCACAAGTCCCAGAGATATACCTGTTTTTCTTCTGTTTGAAAACTTGAAATGGTAGAGTTTACTGACTGAAAAAGTTTTCTATATAATCTTGAATATCCCACATTGTCATCTTCTATGTTTGACCACTAAGTCCTAATTTTAATAGGTACTAAAGAGTAAGTTCACTTAAATGAGAGAGTACTTCAAAGTTATAAACATGGCTTTGATATTCTCCCTGGTTTCTCGTCACCATGTTATACATTCACCTTTCCAAAGTACTCTCTTCTGAATATCATCTGTTTCATCTCAATAGATCTTTGCTTAAATTAAAGACTATTACCCCACTGAGATTCTAATACTACAAAGGACAATGGAAGGATATTACTCTTTATTCTAGACATGTTTTAATTAATAAAATCTATAATTTCATTTTGCTTTATTTGGCCTCCATTACATTACATTATCCTCAATAAAAATTGACTTGCTTTTCTAAAATACTTAAGCATTCTCTCCATAGATGGTAGCTAAAAATGTTCTCCCTTATTCTATCCTGTAAATAAATTTTTAAAATAAAACTATCCATAGTCCCAGTACTGAAAAATTACTTCTTCAAGATAACTCTTATGTTTTGTTTTTCACATAGTAACTATTCCATTTTACTCTAGTTTTATAGCATTAATTTAGTTATGAGGAAATCAATGTCTCCCTTCTAATTTCAGTCAAATATCTTAAAGTTTATTTAATTTTTCTCTTCAAGGGATAGGACCTATTGCCTAAACTAAGAAAATTAGGTTATTTCTTCACTCTTACCACAGGAATAGGTCCATAAAGACCAAGATAACTTAAATAAAGTTTTCTGTTTAAGCTCTTAGGAAGTTGACCTATTTTTTCCCATAAGTTATGAACATGAGAGGATGTAGGGCAGGCAACATCTGATGTGGCCAATTGACAATCATGTGGGCCAATATCAAGAAAACAGAATCTAAAAATAGAGATAAATTTCATCCTGATGATATTATTTGACACCTGGGTGAAGTTTAAGTCAAAGACAGTTTAGTCTAGAAGTGTAGTTGAATAAACCAATACATTTCCTATTTTATAATAGATGGTGTATCATTTGTGAGAGCAAGTATCATCAATGATAGATCATTGTTAAAATTTAATGTGTTTCAGTCTATATCCTGTTTAAAAATATGTTAAATGCATCTAGGTCAAATGCCTTATTACATAAGTCTAAATCTCTAATGAGCATCAGCCCACCACAATATCTATACTTATGAACTTACTGTGAACTCTTGTATCTTCCCTATTGTGGTTGTGCTCACAGTATCTTATAAATGTCTGTTTATTTTCCTCTGTTCTAAGGTCTTTGAAAACAAGTACCATATTTTTTACACAGATCTATCTCTAATATTTAGTAAATTTTTTGCAGATATTATGCACTAATGAAATACTTGTTGAGTGAATGAATAAAGGAGAACATAATTTCTATGAAAAAAGAGAAGAATCAGACTGATAGTATATCATCTTTATTTCTTTCCTCCATGCTTAAGCCCCTCTGCTATGTGATCTCAAAGTAATCAGGAAGAAAGAAAAAAAAAAAGGAAACAAAAAAAGAAAGAAGAAAGAAAGAAAGGGGAGGGAGGGAGAGGAAAGAAGAAAGGAAAAGTCATTAGAGCAATCTACAATTAGAGTTGAATAAAATGTATGAAGTTTGCAAACTACAGTAAACTTTATTGGTAAACTCCTTACTGCATTTGCTCCTTTATTAACTGGTAACCATGGTCAAGTCACTGAACTGCTAATTAAAATAATTTATTTAATATAGGTCCAGTAAATGCTTAAAATATTGATATGGCAATACATGCAGAGAAGAAATATAACTTATTTACTGATCCTTTCTCATATGTTATTCAATTCTCCCCATTGAAAGTACTTCACAAAACATAACACAACTCCCTCACGCTCAAGTTTAGGGCTCATTTTGTTTCTGTTCTCAGTGGGAGAACAGTCTTGACTCTTTATGATAAACATTAAAAAGATTTGCAACACATGGATGATGTATTGTAGAGCTGTACACCCAGAACCTATGTAATTTTTACTAACCAATGTCACCCAAATAAATTTAACAATAAAAAAAAGATTAAAAATTGTCACTTGTATACTAGGTCTTTTTTTCCAGGCTAAAATTTTCTAATATGAGCCTTTTCCCTTTTTGAATATATTTTAAAATACTTTTCTAAACCAAAATGCCTTTATTTAATTTTTTCATTGAGCCTAACACACTTTTATGTTGTTCAAACCAAAAGCTAGAGCCTGGAGGATTATCTCAGAAATCCCAAGCATATCATGATGTTAATTCTCTTTCACCTTCTTTGAAGCAGTTTAGCTTCTATTTGACTAATCCAGATGTGATATAAGAGGTAATCAAAGATATCCTATTAAGTAACAAGTCAGTGGACTTTCTTGAATTGTTCCATTACAAAATTCCTTACCCTTAAGAGAATAACCATTGTGTTGCATGATTTCTATGATTACAGAACACTTGAAAATATATTCTCTGAACTTCAAAGCAATTCAAGTATTGTAAATGTTTTTAATATAGTAAAGCTGCTATCGTCTGAACTCAGACTTGGCAACCTAATCTATCTCAGAACAAAAAGCTAATTTCAAAGCAATCTACTATTGCCCTGTAATTATGGAGCACTCCCTAAGTCAAGGTTCAAGGCTGAAAACTGCTAATTAGATCAAGTCCTTATTTGTGCCAGATTTCTAATTATTTACCTGTCTAAACATTTTAAAAAATAATTTCATCTGGAACATACATTAATATAATTGCTGTAATGTCACTCAAAACTGTGTGAAGTATCTATATTTTATAATAATATTGACTGGTAGAGTACTATAAAATATGTACAATCCTGAAAAAAATTAATCTGGATTTCAAGTGTCTAACAAGTAAAACTAAGCTAATTAATTTGTCAAATCTTGCCCAAATACTTATGTACAAAATACAAAATTAAAATATAAAATAATTTTCTATAATCAAGTACTTTTCAAATAGAGAGAAAGAAATGAGGTGAGGATTAAAAAGTTATAATGGTTTCAAAACGTAAATTTGGAAAATAGAATGTTGCTCTTTTAAACTGAAATTTAACAGTGAATTCATGAAAGTTACTATATATTATCTTGCCCAATTACGTATGTACATACAAATATTTCAAGGAAGTTACTTTTAATTATATATAAATGTGTTTTAGTGGTGTGTAATCTACCATGTAAATTATTTTGAGTCTCAGAACAATCTGCTACAAAAGATCCATAAAATAAAATAGATGATATTCTGTGTCTGGTAGGCATAAAATTTAGTGATATATTCAAAGGTATAGCTTCTGTAGAGGATTCTTTGCAATTTCTCAATGACAAAAGCAGATCTTAAACAGATAAATTAAATAGTCAAAGGTTTTAGTTTGTGCATAATGTAATAGTATTTGCCCCATACAGTAACTGAAAATATTCTATGGATATTGATAAGATTGTATCCTTTAAAATAGCACAAGTTTATGAGTTTTATACTGACTTAATCTTATCTGGACAACTTATCACCCCAAAGATATAGGATATTGAATGAATGACTTTTAAAAAAAAATGTTGCTGATGGAGTTCCCTGGTGGTGTAGTGGCTTAAGGCTTTGGCGCTGGCGCCGTCAGCGCTGCGGCCTGGGTTCGATTCCCAGCCAGGGAGCTACCCACATACCAAAAAGCCAAAAAAAAATGTTGCTGAAGTACTTTTCACAAATTTACCTTTTGCCATTGTGTGAGCATCACGGACATTTGGATATATCTTCTGAAACTGAGGCTTCCGACTCAGACTATATTAATATTTAGTATTGGAGTTTTAGTTTTATTACCAAAGCCACCTAATCTTCTATCGTACATCTTGCAAATTCATGTCTTTCATTATAAGGCAATTTAGATGAATTCCTCTATATGAATTCCTCAAAAACTGGAAAACATCAACTTTTTACTATTAGTCTGCTTTTAGTGTTATCTCTGGAAAAAGTATGTTGTCCCTCATCAAACAATGACTTCTAAACCAGGCTCTAAATTTGCCTCCCAAAGCTAAACTAAACCAAAGTAAAAAACTTCTTCACTTACACAGCCACAATTAAAAATAAGATTTACACTTTCTTCTCCATTTTTATATCAACATTTCCATCTGGCTTTATCCCATCACTCCATTGAAACGGCTCTTGTCTTTTCTGCCTTCATGTCATAACTTCTAAGTAACATTTTCAAAACAAATGACTTCTTGATTCTTGAAGCCTCCATTTCTGAATTGTGTCTACTACCAAGCTCTTGCTTTTCCTTTAAACTCTCTGGAAATTCCTTTCAGCTGCTCTTGTGTTATTTTCACACATTTAATCTCTAGAGATGTTGGAATTCTCCAGGTTTTGATTCTGTATTCTATTCTCTTTTTGACACAATCTCTCTGGGTCATCTCATCGACCCTCTGGGCATTAACTCTGATCTATATGAATTATAATATTTAGTTTCATTTCAAAATCTTCTCTGAGTTTAAGACCCATATATCCAGCTCTTCAGAGTATGTAGGCTGTGAAGCCACACTGTTTGGGTTAAAATTCTGGCCCCAACTAACTACTACTGTGTGACCTTGGGCAAGTTACTTAAACTCTCTGTGTCTTAAATGCCTCAATTTCATAATAAAGATTATAAGTTTATTTCTTGGTTTATTATTATGCAAAGATAAAATGAATTCATATTTGTAAAGCAGTTACAATAGTTCCTGATACAAAATTTAGATGATACATACATCACATACACTTGAAACTTAACATACTTGAAAGGAAACTCTAGTTCCCATCATAGCTCTTCCCCATTTAGGCTTCCCCATCTCAAAAAATGATACTGTCTTTTAATTAGTTTACCTCTTCTCTTTTCTCCTTCTAACCCATTACCCAAATGATAATGTACTTCTATTAAATATAAATCGGAATGTTTTTCTTGACTGCTAACACTCTTCAACAATTTATTACACTTTTAATAAATCTAAGTACTTACACATGACCTATACTATATATTCATACATCACACAAAACACCAATGGCTGGATCCTTCCAATTCATCAGATTTCAGTTTAAATGCTGTTTCTGAGAGAGGCCTGCCCTGACAAGCTCATCTCCTAAACAGCTCCCTACTCTCACCCATTATTTTCTATCATTGCCCCCGCAATTTGTTTCCTCCATGACCCTTACCCTCAGTGATACTTATGGATATTATGTTCACTTATTCACTGTGTGCCCCCCTTCTCAAACTGTAAGCTCAATTGGGGGACCCATGTCCATTTATCCACCTCTGTGTACCAGCACCTAGGCCATGATGGGTATATAGTAGGTATTTAATAAATACTATTTGAAAGAATGCATGCAAGAATAAATGAGTGAGTGAATTTGTCCTTTTTTAGCAGCTTATTTCAGACAAGTTTGTCTGATTTTTCAGGATCCCTTTTGTAATTTATACTTCTATTCAAATAATTCTTTTTAAAAAATTATATTGTATGTGATAATGAAACATAACTTTACACCATTACCTATTAGGTATGTCAAAATTATCTTCCTAATTAATAGACTTGTGAACAGAAAACTTGGCAATAAAATTAAGTCCAAACAGTTTATAATAACTTATAACTCCAAAAAGGACAATCTGAGAGAAATGAATCATCTTGGTTGCAGCCTTATTTCTATGCTGGTCCATGTATTTCCCGAAGTTTATAATTGTTTTATTTCAAGAAAACACAACTCACTAATTTTCTTAACCATTATAATCTCATCAAGCACTAAGAAAATTATTTCTTTATTAATTCATTGTGGACTGAATTTTATCATGTTGCTTGATTGAGCCACTTTATCAACTTTGGGGGGGCACTCAAAGATAGGTTTAGTTGCTGTACAATTCAAGCCTTCAAAAACCATTTCTTACTATATGAACTTTATGTTCTAAAACATTTCTGGAAATATCTTTATGGATACTTCTTTCAACTTTCATTCTGCCCTCCTTCCAGTTGGAAAAATTAGAATGTCAAAAGCCTGCATCTTTCAGACTTTCTTGCGGTATGTTTAATTTCACCAAATAAATGTACCTACAAGAAACTGAAAAGCAGAAGTGCTTTGGCACATAGATCACGGCTCAACATTTCCAGTGTCTATAGTCCGTGGGTGTGAAGAGGAGCCGTAGAGGCAGTTCCGATGAATTAAGCAGTTTCTGACCACTGATGTGCCATGGTATTCAATAATCCAGGAGCAGTGCCTTCATTTCAATTCTTCCAGTTTTTTCTACAGTTTTTGTGCACCCACTGTCCTATGTAGAAGCCCTTACGCTCATATTAAGCAGAGCGGTTTGTATGTTAGACATTGAAGTCTGCTACACATATAGGGAGATTTTTTTATATGTTTGTATTTCTTTCTAAATTGTCTTTTTTTAATGATATTTTTTTCAGGCTGAAACTTATTTCATAACCCTGTAAAATATCCAGTTTTTACCTTAATATTCAGACAATGTTTTTTAAATGGCCGGTACTTGTGTATTTTTTTCCACCACAGACAATTTCAAATATATACAAAAACAAGAGATTATTTTAACAAGCCTTGATATATCAATTACTCAGTTTCAACCATTATTAATTCATAGTCTGGCAATTTTATATCACATAAAACCCCATCCACTCTTCTTTAACATACAGCATTATTAGCAAAGTGTGATTTACTAGTTTCATGCAGTAGAGGCTCATTTATCCTACAATAGAATTTAAGCCTTTAAGGTTCCTTTATATCTACATAATAAAAAAATATAAATGAAATAATATAACATATATAAAAGTATGTGTGATGTCAGCATAAATAATAAAAAGTTACTATAAATACAATAAAATATCATAATAAAGCCTATATATTAAATAAGCATTTGGCATATCTTATGCCTTATTAAATTTGCTACTATTTGGGGCTAGAGTAGTGATATCATATGCTCTGCCATATTTCTCTAGTTTAGAAAGAAATGACTTATGTGCCCTCAGCTCTTCAAGATTTCAAGTCATTCTCAATTTCTCTCATTATTTCAAGGAATTTTTACTATTTTCATAACAAATTTCAAACTGGCTTATTTTAATCAAACCATGTTACTCTCACATGAAAATATATATTAAACTCTAAATAGAGATACAAGTTAAAAACCAGCACTGATTGACTTTCTGTTACACACACACACACACACACACACACAATTTTGAGTACTTAGAGGTTAAGAGCTTGTAAAAAATAATTTATAAATATTTCTATCAGGAAATTGGACTGATTTGTAATAGCCAGTAGTATTTTGTGTATTTAAAAGTAAACCAAACAAAACAAACAGAAAACTGATTTCTAGAAGGACAAACTTGTTTTCTAGCATAAGCTGAGCAGCCTTTCCCCAGATGTGCTGAGCAATCACCAAGTTCAGTTTCTGCTTCAATGGGTGAGTACTGGCCTTGTAGGAAGTGATATTGGCATAATCAGTTCTCTCGCCAGTGGTGCACAGCCTCATTTTGACATGACTGCTGGGCTAATAACAGGTCACCCAGTTGCATAGAAATATCAGATTTTCCCACCACTCACTGCACATAAACATGTTTTGCATTTCCCCCTCAAAAACTAAAACCAAAACAAAGAACTATCACAAACACACCATTGAGTTTTACCCAAAGTATTTTTTCTGATTTCGCATACCTGTGACAAATACTTTGAAGACTACAATTCAAAACTTTCTTGTGCAAATATTTTAGTAAAACTAATGGCCCAGGAAGAATAACCTTGTTTCTCTTTAGCACTTAATCATGTAACTGTCACAGATACACTGACCCAAACAACCAGTTTCTCTGTATCGTCATTTGTTCAAAACTGTGTTTTCCTTTCTTAGGAATACACACACACACACACACACACACACACACACACACACATTTGTGAAACAAACATTTTAAATAAAACAAAATTAATATATTTAAATAGACTTTATAATAATACTCTTACTAATGAAAATTTAAATGTAACGTAATTGGCCATCAACTCCCAGCCCATGGAATGCCTGGCTATCTCTTCCTGGACATTTCATAAAGCATGCAATCATGAAACTCGATGTTTTACAATTTTTTTAGCCCACTTATAACAAGATGTGAGAGACTTTCTGTAATTCCTATTTGCTACTCACTAAGAGTAATATCTAGTTAGGCATCCTATGGTGTACTTCAGGGTCCTTCATCATCTTTTTTTACTCTCACTTTCACTATTACTTCCTAGGAAGTGAAGGTTTTTCACTAATGCTATCCAGTATGGCATGTTTCTCCCTAGATAAAACTCTACCTTGAAACTCTCCCTTCAACCTCTCCCTCATGCAAGCTTACCTACTGACTCATTTCCTAGGACATTGTTTTCAGCTTATTATTGCACATAGAAAATCTGGAAATCTCATTCACTTTAAGTGTTAATAGCTGAAAGGGTAAGTCTGTTACCCCATACACTGGCCCTAAGAGATTTGCATTTTAATAGAGGACAATTCCTCCATAACTCAAAGGAATGAAGTATCTATCTCTAATGGTGGAATTTCAAGCATCACTGACGCCCGTGGAGGAACTGTTTGGGGTAGGCACACTTATCAGCAAGCTGTTATACTTGAGATGACTGTATTTTTTACTACTTACACTTAGCTTAACCTGAATAGAAGCCAATATTTGTGTTTGAACAAGAATAAAAGCAGAATTAAATTTAAAGCAAAAATCTAAGCTGTTGAACAACTCTATTTCTTAATGGGATGCATTATTCTCTCTTAGCTTCTTCTATTTGCAAAGTGGTATTATTATTCTATGCAGGTCTCAATTGCATTATGTCATCAACAAATAGCCTAAAGTTCCCTTCAGCTTCTTTCACCTTAAGACGGGCTTTGTCTTGACCTTAGGCTCTTGTCCTCCCTTTTCTTAGAGCATTTACTCCAGAAAACTTGTAATTGTAAATTTTTAACTCTTTCCTCAAGATAATAATCTTTTTAAAAACATATTTCCACTTTTACAGACCAGGAATGTTTTTCTCAGGGACTTGGGAGTCATTCCTTTAAATTTAATCATCAATAACAATAGTACCTCTATTTCTTAGTTTCTGTGGGAGAATAAGAACCTTTGGTCTCTTTCCCCAAGTTGTAAAACTACATTTCAGGTCATGAAAATAAGAGAGTTTACTTTTGCTTTGTCTAAGGCCAATTAGCAAACAGAGATAGCATACAACCCTCCCCCGACCCCGACTCCTTGTCCAACACCACCATCCCATTTCAGGTCTTAAAATTTCTCCTGCATTTTATCTCAATGGAATTGAGCTCAGAATGTATTTTGGTCTCTTGCATCTATTGCAATAGTCTTGAATAAACTCTTCCTTCCTTGTTTAACTTGACAGTCTGTGTATATGGACAGATTTAAGTACCTGTACACAATTTGTTTACCTTGTCTAAGATTCTTTCAAACATCCTGAAGCAAATATCCTGAACATAATATGACTAAGGAAACACAAGAAGTACAATACCTTTTTTTTTCACATCAATGGCTGTTTCCTTCTCAGTTTTCTTTTTGACATCTTCTTTTTCTGGTAGTAGAATAAGAAAATCATAAGCCTCTACTCGTTTAATTTTTGTGTATTAAGACACACATGACTGCTATTAAGCATCCAATTTATCTTAAATAGACTAATCCTAAATCAGAGTTATAAACCTTGTCAAATATAAATGAACTGGCACATTCATAACAGAACAGCAATTTGGGTGTGCTTTCTTTTCAGGAAGGGAGCAAGAAAGTCTTTATGACATTGGCAACACTAAATAGCATTGGTATAATTCAATAGTTTTTAAAAAGAATTTAAAAAGGAATATATTGAATGTTCCCTGAGCTATCAGGCCACTGGATGCATGTCTGACATTCAGAAATCTCTAAGGCTTCTGACGCACTACATGAACACAACCATCTAGAAACGACACAGCAAACTAATCAACTAGTTTCTTCCATATACATTAAATAATTTGCTCTTTGGAAGACATGCCTTATTATACTGAATGAATTGAGAAGTAGTCACCATATTCATATACATAGTCAAGTAAAGCATTAAATTAGAATTGAACAGCTACTCAAAAGAAAGAAAAATAATCAATTAGTAACTATTTTTAAAAAGTGTTTAGGCTCAAATTTTCTTTTTAAAAATTTATTAATTTCAATTTATTTAGAATATTTATAAGTCTCAAGAGTGCTTGTTAATAAAAACAATAATGAGATTATTAAGGAAATTTCTTTCCTAGAAAGCAATAGCTTTATGACTTTACCGTAGCATTTTAAATGGCAACTAAATGCTTTATGTGTAGGACAGTTTTTAATACCTTTCTTTTTTGTTTCAGAAGTCACTTTCTTCTCAGCTTTCTTCTTTTCTGTTTCTTTTTCTAGAGAAGAAATTTAAAATATTTTCTTTAGGAAATTTTAGTACAAAAGGAAAACCAAGATTGGAATGAAGGATTACTGTTAGGTCAATTCTGCCTCTAGATAGTTTTGTGACTTTGAGCAAGTGATTTAATCTTACTAAGTCTTATTTTCCTCATTTGTAAGATAATAGTACCTCCCTCAAAGTTAGATAATTTTTACAAAAACTCTGCAAAGTGCCTGGCTCACAGTAAATGCATAAAACCATTGGTTGCTGATGTTGTTTACAAATAATAACCATACAATCATGTAGTGCCTACAGTGAAATATTAATATATAAAATCAAAATATATTTCCTGAGGAAAGATAACACAGGTAAGTTAAAATAATTTTTTTGTTTTCTTTGCACGGTTCAGTTTCTTTAGAAATAACACAGTAGGCATTAACAATATCTATTTGTATTTAACTGTTTTTCAAATCTGCCTCTTGTCAACAGGCATTTGGCGTCTGGTGACATTTGTCTGGCAGTGGGATGGGGACATAACTTTCACTGACCTTTCTAAGTGGTTGTATCGGTGAGGGTGCTCAGACTATCTATGCACCCAGTAGTTGCAGTAAATCCACATGCATTGCCTGTAGACTTCATGAAAGATTTCTGTTTCAGAGATCTGAGAAAGTCTTGATCTGAGGGGCAGATGGAACCTGAAATGCCTCACCATAGCCATGTAACAACTGGACATCCTGGGTATTTTTCTGGTAAGTGTATTCATTTCAAATAACAAAGTCAATAGAATACAGAATTGTTGAAATGGAATATTCAGTATTTTTCTGTTTAAGGCTGCTATAAGTACAGTTAATTTTGAAAATCAACTGATTTTTATCTTCAATTAGTAGTGTGTTTTACCTTATATTTGAAAAAGCTTTCTCTTTGTCATTTCTCTCTCATTTAAAATATAAATGCCAACCATTCAAAGATTTTCATTACTCAGAATTATTTAGAGATTGTTACTATGCTGAAAAAATTCAATGAGTAGTTCTGGTGAGAATGCTTAAGTTGTCTACTAATGACTGCATCTTATTAAATACTGGAATTCTTTCCCTTAGCTGTTCCCTTTTTACCTACAAGATCAAAGACAACACTTTCATTCAGTGTTAGAAGTATAATTTATGAAGAATCTTTTTTCATGACTCCTAGAGATATATTAGTGTTGAAAGGAGAAGCGTATTCACACTCTGTCTAAATGTGTCTACATTGTACCATCACAGATCATCCGATCAGAAGTAAAAAGTCAGGAAGTCGAATTTTGATAGTTCCAGAGTAAGAAATAAGCCAATTGAATTCTACTTTGCCTTTTTCTAAAGGTTCATACATATTAAATATGCAAATCATGTTTAAAATTCTGAATAAATATTCTTTTGATTTAAGTATCATTTACCTTCAACTTCTCTGGGAAAATTTTATGTAGTAGGGCATTTTTCATTTTATCAAAATAAATGCAGGGAGTTCCCTGGTGGTGTAGTGGCTTAAGGCTTCGGCGCTGTCGGTGCTGCGGCCTGGGTTCGATTCCCAGTCGGGGAGCTACCCACATACCAAAACGCAAAAAAAAAAAAAAAAAAAAAAAAATGCAGATGCCAAATAATTGAATTGGCATTTGCTAAACACACACTAGAAACGGGGTTAATTAAAATACAGAGTACTTGTAAATATTTCTTAGCCCATATCAAAAGTCATTGCTATAGTCACAATAAGATCACAACTCAGTACCCAAGTCCCTAAGTTTTATAATATAGGTGAATAAATATTTCATTTAAAAGGTTATGCCAATTAGTCAACCTTGTAAGTGAACTTCAAAATAAAAGTAGATGTTTGAGACCATAAGATGGAAGACATTTTTTTTCATTTTTAAAAAAGAATGCTCTTCTGTAATAAATTCTACTTTTAAATTAATATATCTCGGGTTTTATTGTGGTAATACAGTAAGTGGTCTTGCCACAGTTCAGATTGAATTAATGCTTCCATTATACACTCTGCCTATGATTATAACCATACACTGTGAGTCATGAATAAGAACAGAAGTCATAAAAAAGTAGATATAAATAATGCACTTTAATAACATTTTTATGAATTAGACCTTTAAGCTGTCATTATGGGACATACTTTATTCGTGAATTCATTTAAAACATCAACTTCTGAAGATTCTGCATTTCTTCAAGCGTTATTGTCTCTATTCTCTAGGTGATTTGGCAGCAATGGAATTGGGTTTTTCACTTTAAAAAGACACAACAATTTAATTATACCCTGCTTGTATATAAAAGTAAGCCTGTTTCTTTTATGAAATCTCTCCTTTTCCTGACTTTTCTCTCCCTGAAGAGCAGTTAACAATACTCTTCCCCTTCCACCTACGTGTAAACATGCACTCACTCACTCATTCAATTTTCTCTTCGCCCTCTCCTTCAATTGTGTGCTGTTGTGTTTGTAACAGCTAGAGAAGAGTCAGAACATTTAATATCATAGGTTTTCATAAGGTCTGCAATTCAGTGTGTCTATAGAATGTAAACTTAGCAGCACATTGCCTTTCTTTAGTAAAAGCGTTATAAGCCCTGAAATGATGGCTCTGTCTGGCAGGGATCACAGGAAAATCTGACAGAGAAATTCTCTCCACAATGGGCACCTCTGAGCCACAAATATGTTATTAGCTTCTGCATAAATTAACATCAGATGAAAGAAAATTAAAGGATTTACTTTTACTTTCTAAGCCCTTACAAGAGGCTTTTCTCTTGCTTTTAAATGTTTTTATGTCATCTCAAAGCCAGAGAATGCACAATAGTTAATTATAATTGTAAAACTTGCTAAGATGCCTGTTCCTGGCAAAACAAGAAAAGAAATGCAAATGTTTCATTTTCATCTTAGGTTTGGTTCGTTCCCTCTTTGTCTTTCTAATGTGGAGATTATCTGAATTTTACTGGTTGGATGGGCGCCTTCCTTTAAATCCTCTATGGCCAGGATTGATATATTCTTGGGGAAGTAAATAAAGACATGTTTCTTTCCTAACAATGCATTCCAACATACTTTGTTATTGTCACCTGACTTCTCTAGAGTGACGTATGTTGGCTTGGAACCTCATTCACTACTGTGATCATGGAAAATTTCACATCAACAGATAAGCTCAATGACACCAGTGGCTATTGGAGTTCTTTACTGTTATCTACAAACGGGCATGGGGCAAGAGAGTCGGTGACCTTGGTTTGAATTCTGTCTTTGACCCTTTCTTGGGTGTGTGTGGCAATGGTAATGTGTGACACATTGAATTTAGTTTTCCTCATTTGAACAATGGGACTAATATACCTTGCTGACTTGTTGTGAGGAATGGAGAATCTGTACTAATGTGACTGGACCAGATTGGATGTTCAAAAAATAATGATAGCAACTACTAGCTATTACTACATTTTAGAAACAATAAACATATGACCACATATAATCTTCAGTAATTTTTCTAGGTGTAATATTTACTGAACTATTGAGTTAAATGCATATTCATTCTTACTTATCTTTATCAAAGGAAACTGTGTCTGTATTATTTTGTATTGAGAAACTTCAGAAAAAGGAAGTTCACAGGGAGGAATTAACATGTTGGGAAGGGGCACTGTGTGGGAATGAAGTGGATTCCAGACTCATTTTTGCTATTACTAGCCACTATTTTATGCGCTGGGAATACGCTGTATTTTTCCGTGTATAAGACGATCCTTTTGTCTAAAATTGGGGGTAGTCTTATACACCACAGTACCCGGTTGCTATTCATTTCTTACTATTGAATTAGAAAAGTAGAGGTTGTCTTTTATATTCAGACATCTTATATAAGGAAAAATGGTAAATCTGACTTCCACCATAAAAGGCAGGGGAATGAATAAAGTGCATTTAAGTCCCTCTTTAATTGTTTATTTTTTCATTCTCCAAATGAAGTATGTATCGTCTTGCATTTATTTTCTAATTTTGTTGGGAACAGGTAACTTAAAAAGCTTTAGAGTTGTAAATAGTTGTTGTATGTTCTCTGGTTTTGCTATGGCTTAAATTTTTTTAAAACTACAGAAAACTCCATTTTTAAGATTTAAAGTGAGTATTCACAAGGGCTGTCTGGAAAGTATCCAGCCATGTAATATGAAAAATAGAGGCATTTATGGCTGGATGTTTTTCCAGACAGCCCCTGTATAATTGCATATATTCATGTGTGTGTGTGTATATATATATATATATATATATATATACACACACACACACACACACACACACACACACACACACACACACATATATATATACACAATATCAGGTTTAATAAGTGTGAGAAAAAAATAAAACTTGGTTTAGAAATTAGAGCATAAGTGAGTGGGAGGAGCCTTGCTTTATTTTTTAAGGTAGAACAAGATTAAATCTTTTTGAATGGGTTATATTATATTTGAAAAGATTCTTGATAGAAGTAGAAGAGCTTTGGGTTCTTGGTGAGAAAAATTTTCTGGCAAAGGGAAAACATCAGCCAAAATGTTGAAACAGAAGCATTCTAGAGCTATTCAAAGAAAAGCATGGGGACCTTGTGGCTGGAGCAGAGGTGCAGAAGGAGAGTGGGAAGAGATGTGGCAGGAGACGGAGCAGGGGCCAATCACAGGACACTGCTGTTCCTGGAGTGAATTTTCCATTTTACAGTGAGTAAGAGAGGCGATCATGGAGAAGTTTCAAGCAAAGAAATGATATGATGATAAGTTATATTTTGAGAGGAGCTTTGGCTGTTGCTGTGGTGTCAAGTGCTCCATTGGATTTTGTGATCATGTTGTGAGGAAGAAGGCTAAGAAAGTGAAACAAATCAATACAAATGCTCTTTACTTTTCTTTTCTTTTTTTTCTTTTTTCTTTTTTGCCTTGTCCCCCCCAATTTTCCTCTGAGTTTTATGTGGGACTCTGGAACTTTAAAGCCATGGTAGTAGTACCTCAGTTGACATTGTAATTAGGTTGCTATCACGGCAAAGCTCTCTAAATTAAAGACTTCACTGGAGGTGGCTGGCAGAGCTAAGCTGGCCTTTCCGAACCTGAATCCATTGTCTTTGTCTTGACTCTTACATTAGTGATAACTCAATTTTTCTGAGAAAGCAGCTTTTTCCATAATCAGCTATTTAACAACAAACAACACACAACCAGCAATTCCGTTAACACCTTTTAGCGATTACCCAGACTTTTACATATATACTTTATTCCCTTCATCAACAAATGTTTATTTAACGTTATCTAAAGTGTTCCAGTGTGCCTTTCTACAAGAGTAGGGGAAACATAAGTGTAAGATTCTTTCCTAATAGTGTTTCATTTTCAATATTATACTATTTATAAAAGATTACTTTTTCCATATTTTTATCTATATGTTTTTCTACATTTGCCTGTAGTTGGAAATGGATTACAAAAGCATTTCATTACATTTAAAAGCATGCCTAGAAACATGAGAAAATTGAGGTTTTTAATTTCATGACTAAATTATCAATATTTAAAGAAAAACTTGTTTATGATTTAAAATCTAACTATATGTTATTTTAAAACACCAATTCAAAGATACTGGTATTTTTATAATAGATCCTTGAGAAGTTAGGGTATGATTTAATAAACAGATTAGACTCAGTTATTTTCAAATATATTGTAACTTTAAAATTACCAAAAGTTATTGGTATATTGGGTACATTAATAAGTCTGATTTCTCAATTGAAGCCTTTTAATCTTTAAAGATATGCTTAATGGATATCAATATTTAAAAATGAAACGAGTACCCACTCAAAAAGTACAACTTTTCAAGTTTTAATAGTTTTAATATATTGACATGTGGTTGGTTTTACCTGATGGACTCATACATAAATTTCATCATCTTTCATAAATTATACCAAACTAGTAACAAAAATTTTATTTCCTTCCTTATATAGGGTTTGTTTTAATATATAAATTATGTGTGTGTGTGTGTGTGTATAAAATTCTCACTAATTTTTCACTCTTTATTATGAGAACATTGCCAAGACTCTTTACCCCATTTGACTAAAATAGACCTGGCTTTAAAGATGCAGCCACTTTTCTCATTGGTCCCAGAGTGGAAGAATACCATTTGGAATTACAAATTGTATAATAGGAAGAAACATTTAGTCAAGGTGACACAAATAGCAAATAAACGGTGTTATAAAGAAAAACCAGTACTATAAACTAGAGGTTTAGAGGGATCTGGCTATTTCTTATAAAATGCTTTATGAGAAAAATGTGCTGGCATGAGAGGGTTCCAATCGGAATTCCATAATAAGAAAGCTGTTAACAGATTACATTCCCTCAGGTTCACAAACCATCTCATCCCTAACTTCCTTTTTGGACAAAATACAGAGGGAAAACTACTTGATACCAGTATAAAAGTTACAAAAGAACCCTGAGGCATAAGTCTCCTTTACTGTTCCCCAATTCTTGGATACCAACCCTTGAGCTCCAGAATAAAAACTTCTTGCTATTGGTCAGTCAAATCAGATAGACTTCTCTAGCTATATTGTTAGCTGTGTAGTGGAAGAAAAATAAAATTTCTTTCTCTTATACATAGACCAACAGGAAAAAGTTAATGTTTTCAAACAATATCTTTTTAATAATCAATAGTGGGAAATCAAAACTAATAACAAGAAAAAGTTCTAGTTTAGAGATATCAGTTTCTTATGAAATATTTTTAATGTCTACTAAAATGTATTTATATTTCATAATCCTTTAGAAACTCCTTTTTTTCATTTTTCTTTTCTTATTCAGATTTTTAAACTATTTTTCTGTGTTTTCTTTTTTAAATTTACTCAACAGTCCCTTTTTAATATTTATTCATTTTCTTCATGATGGTAAGCTGAATTTCACTTGTTCTATCAAATAAACTCAAATAACTGTGTTACCTTATGTCCAGCCCTAGTACAGTGCTGCAATCAAAAGAAATGAGAGTAAAAAATTCCAAGAATGTTTGAAAATAAATTTACATCTTTACTGAAGTCTCTCAAATAGCTAATGTTAACTGACCCAAAGGAGAGCACTCTAAAGATTTTCTCCTTGAACTTCCCAGTCCTCCCTCATCCCAGCTACTCCCTCACCACAGCTACTTCCCTTCTCTCTCTCTAAAGCACCTCTAAAAACTTACTATGCTGGTTGTCCTACTCCCTTCTCTTCACCTCTTTCTTCATCATTTAGGTCTTACAATTTCTTCTACACAATAATTTTTCCTGTTTGAACATGAATTAATTTAACTATCTGGGCTCCTTCCAATACTGCTCACCACTGAGCAGAACACAAATACTCAGGAGCTGTCCAGGCAAATGTAGAATGTTCCTTAGAAATTAATGTGGAGGGATAAAAGTGAATTCATATGTTAATATTTTATCCTCATAACATATATAAATAATAATTTAAAAAACTCTTTTACAAACCACTGAAATGGGAAAGTAAAATACAGTCTGTAGTGTAGTTAATAGTGTGGTACCAAAATTAATTTCTTGGTTTTGGTAGGTAAATTGTCGTTACATAAAACATTAACATTAGAGAAAGATTGTTGATGGGTATACAAGAACTATTTATATTATCTTTACAACTCCCCCGTAAATCTAAAATATTTTCAAAATAAAAGGTTTAAATATAACAGCAACAACAAAATATTGGAACAATTTTAGGACTCTTAATTAGAGGATTCTTTTTCCCTTGAAAGTATTGATCAGCTCACTGTGTAACCCAAAGGAAATACAGTAAATGTGTGGAGGAGAAAAGAATAAATGAAATAAAAAGTTCAGGAATGATAAAATTTTGGTGAGAAAACAGACTTTTGAGATTTTCTATTTCAAAAATACCACTTCACAGTTGATAAAACTGAATGTCTGAGAAGTTAAGAAACTAACATGAATCTGACAATTTGCCCTCTAGAGACTCCTAACCCCATAGCCTCGTTTACATATGGCAGAGATAAATTCGGAGGTCGGAGGAGTAGGACGGGATGATCTCACTTGACAAATCTGAAGGTCCCTGGTCAGCGTTTCTCCTAACCATCTCTCTGGAGCATTTGACCTTGTACTCTTTCTTCCTATGTCTCTTCTCATTCTTGGCTTTCTAGTGCGTCTTCTGATCATGTTTGTGATAGTTAATTTTGGCTAGGTATGGTAACACTTGGTTGGTCAAAGACAAATCCTGATGTTGCTGTCAAGGTACTTTTTCTAGAAGTAGTTAACATTTATATCAGAAGACTGAGTAAGGCACATTATCTTACATAATGCAGGTAGGCTTCACCCAACCAGTTGAAGGCCTTAAAAGAAAAGACTGAAATGCCCCAAGAAAGAAGGAATTCTGACTTCAAACTGTCTTTGTCTTTAAGAATTAATATCAACTGTTTCCTGGATCTCCAGCTTGCTGGCACTTAATGTGAATTTCAGACTTGCAAGTCCCACAATTTCATGACTGCATGAGGCAATTCCTTACAACTCTCTCTCCCTCTCATCCTCTCTCTCTTTCTCTCCATCTCTCTCTCTCCTCTCTCTCTCTCTCTCTCTCTCTCTCTCTCTCTGTGTGTGTGTGTGTGTATGTGTCTGTGTTTGCACATGCATCCTATTGGTTCTGTTTCTCTAGAGAACTTTGACTAAAACAATGTTGGTCTCTACATTCCCCTTCGTGGATGAATCGTGCACTAAAAAGCTCTGCTCACATCATGATTGACCAGCACTTCAGTTACAGTCAGAATTAAACTGTATGTGGCACACAGTGTTTAAGATCATTTGTTGCTTGAGAACTTGGTAAATGATACTGAGAACAGAAATGTTTCTGTGATCAAAAAATAAGAGAATCACAGTTTAAAATATTAAACAATTTTTTGTGTGTACAGAATTTCTTGGGTCTTTTAATATACTAGTGTACATTGTGAATATCTATGAAGAAAACACAACATAGTTTGCTGACCCAAAGTATTTTGTCATGAAAATGTTTTTTCCACTGACAATATTATAGAACTTAAATTCCCCATAACAAACTCCAGGAAATGCTGCACTAAGGTTCAGTTTATGACTCTGATTTCTCTCTCTCTCTAATTTGTAAGCTATAGACTTCTGTATTCGACTGTCCACTGGGGCTGACTGGCCACCTGTGTGAATCAAGCTCAAAATTCTGCCTTCTCTCCAGGCCCAGTTTCCACTCTAATCTCTGTGGATTGCATTAACCAACCCCCCACCCCCCAGCCCCGGATTCAAGGTAGTCTGGTTTATGGGAGCAACATCAAGAAATAATAGAGAAGGAGAAAAAGGAGAGATGGGCATTTATTCTCCACTCTCTCCCCAATTCACCGAGAATATTACATACATCATTTTATAGAATGTTGATTGTGTATTCTCCTACTGAAGGACATACCTCTGATTAGACATCTCTAACCTAGAGTTACAGGGCTCTGGGATTTGTATAGTATTGCATTTTCCTGCCGCTTCAAGCCTACAGCTTATATAGAACTTTTGTTATGCTAGCTCTGGGGTGTTTCACGCTAACTTTGCTCAGACCTTTATAAGTACTACATTCATTAAACACTCTTACTCACCCATTTTGAGTGGGCCAGGGACCCTGATAGGCTCAGCAAGCCCAAAACTGAACTCATCACACCATCCTCCCGAAAACAATGTTCTTATTCTTAATGTCATTCATTTATCAAGGTCAGATGACACTTTAGTAATTATGCTCAACTCTAACACTTAATTGCTAGTCTAAGGTAATGGAAATAGACTGAGCCTAGTTATAAGATGCTTGGGTTCTAATTCTAATTATAGCAGGTCTTCAAATAATGTCACTTCATTAAATGTTTTGTTTTAATATTGATGCGCTGCCATAGGAATTTAACTCTTGTTTATATTAATCAGCCTATGGTAAAATTGGTTTCATTATATACTGTTTTGCTTGAAGTCACAGAACCTACGTACGGTCTATGTTAAGTGAGAACTTACTGACACTACTATTAGAGTTGTGTTATCTTAGGCAATTTACTTGGTTTCTCTGAATATTATAAAATAATGTAAATTATATTTACCACTTGGAGTTATTTTGAGGGTTAAATGTGGTTGCTTAAAAGAAAAGTAGCAGAAATTTTTCCTGTGATCAGTGGTCTAATAAGAGTCAACTTATTTGTCTTATTTCCAACCCCATTCCCTACCCATTCACCCTTTCTACAACTGCCACAATGATCTAAAATGCAAATATTGCTTCTCTTCTCAATTGCTTTAGCAGGCTTGTGCGATCTGTGAGGAGGCCTAAGAGCTTTAGATGTGTATACAAAACCCTTTAAAATATGACCCTAATCCTGTATTAAGAATTTATATAGAGTCTCACATATACCAATATCATTAATGCAATTACTTTATTATTTTCTAGAGATATCAATTAAAACCTATCATAAAAATTAATAGTTTATGGTACATTTGAGAGAAATTTCCTGACAGAAAAATAATGATAGTGACTAATGGTTGATTATCTAACTGTGCTATAAAATGTGCTAAGGTGTTATATAGATTATTTTATTTAGTCATCTTAGTAACTTTCTAAGTTAAACAGGTATTAAAAATAGTTTGGTTTATGTATTTTATCAAAAATTATAACTAAAGGTCAATACCATTAAAAATCTCTGACAGATATTTTATTTCACCACAAAAACAAAGAAAAATATTATATTGGCCTAAAGTTCAAAAAGATTTATTATGTCATAGAGTTAATAGAATAAGAACTGGGGCCAAATTTCTATTTTATTATTTTATGCTTTCTGCTTCCCAGGATATATCTCACTGAAGAGCTAAGGTGATAAAGTTCCTGGTTTAATAGAATTGTAAATAAAGTACTACTAGTTCTTGTAGAGCATTGCCCTCAGAGGCACCCTATGGTAAGAAATTATCTTATAATAAGTTTTTTATAATGCTCTTTTCTCCTCTGTACAAAGTCTACCAACTTACTCTTTATGGCCCAATGCAAGGCTGGTGATTTCATGGCATAGCCCTACCTTGCTCGTATCTCATCTTCCTCCTACCTTTGCAGCCTTTACGATCTGTACAACTCACTTTTGTACTTCAGTAAATAATGCTTCATAGTAATATCCACTGCATAAGGGCATGCTTGTTTGCCCCAAATTTGACATCTCTGTCTAGGCCATGACCATACCTTACACATCTACAGCAGCCACTTAACTATGTAAAACCGTGGAGTTTTCACTCTGCTCTTAAGGCAGGTTTTTATCAAACCCACCATCTGGAAAAAATAAGCTTGAAAAATCTCTGGGTGTGGAAGCAGAGAAGGACTTCAGAAACCATTTAAGTTCAGTATATAGGTAAAGAAATGGAGGCTTAAGAAATCTATTGATTTGTCAAAGATCATACAACTGACAAATGTCAAAACTGAGATTAGAAGTCAGGTCCCTGGCCTTTTCTCTAGAGTTCTCTGGCTCACATTGGTACAATGATATTTATAGTATTATTTACAATTGCAGTACTAAATTAGTACCAGTTATGTATTTATTCAAGAAGATGGTAAGGTATATGGTATTTATTCACCTTACTATATTTGGTTTCATTTATGCAAATTGTGTATTTGTAATGGAATGTTAAACATAACGTAAGTGTAAGATATGAATTTAATGAGAATTCACTTAACATCTTCTATCCGCATCTTTGCCACAATAGATAAATTGTGGCAATTTTATACTAAATAGATCAATGGTAACCAAAAATGTGGTGTCGGGGGCAGAGAGGAGTTTGGGATTCAGTAGGAGAAAGAAAATATCTGGCATTGTGATTAAAAATAATGGAATCATATCTGCTAATTATGCTTAAACAAAGATCTTATAAATCAGCTTTTTTTTACTTCTTTTTTTTTTTTTTTTGTGATTAGAAAGGAGATAGAAAATGTTGCTTAAACCTGTCCTGTTTCACCACTGAGGATTCTGAGAGCAGTAATCTTTCCTAAGTACACTTCTGACAAACATTTGATGATAAAATAGCTCTTATTAGGCTGACCAGACGTCCAGTTTTAAACAGGACAGAAAACCATAGCATTGTTCTGTTTCAAACAGTATGTATGGTCAGCCTATTAACACCTTGAATTAACTCAGTGAGACTAGGCTGATCATACATACCATTTGAAACAGGACAGTACCATTGTTTTCTGTCCTGCTTAAAACTATAAGTCTGGTTAGCCTACTATGCTAAGAGTTAAAACCACCTGTAATGTTAATATATTTAGGTATCATTTACATATTATGTGGAGGTGAGGAGACTTACATAGCTCCTTTGTGGAAGGAATAAATAAATACAGTAATTTTTGGAACCTGAGACCTTTCAGCCCTAATGAGAGCTCCCAATGGACATGGGAATTAATTCTGTCACAAAATGTCATGTTTTTTGAAAGATCATGAGAATTAATATTATACGGAAGTTAGGTTCATATCTAAGCCCATTCCAATTAGATTATGTCTATGATTAAATGCAAATTGACAATAATGACCAAAATAATTGCATGAGGTAGCCATTATATAAAGATCTTTTTAATGCTAATTGTAGCATTCTTTCCCTGGCCAAACATATTCTAAAAAATATAGTAGGAGTCCAAGGGAACAACTAATTAATAAATAATTTGTCTTTATATCCAAAGATTCAAAGCAATAAAACTTTATTATGGTGTACAATGTGTATGAGGTAGGGAAGTGAAATTTAATGAAGTCAGTTAAGAGGCCCAAGATTACAAGTTCACAGATGTTTTGCAGAATGAAGTGAGTGCTATTTGAAATCTTTTTTCAAGTGCTATGAAAGCACAGAATGTTTTTTTAAGGGTTTCAGAGATGTATAGAATGTTTTCACCTATAAGAAGGTCCATGATATTTTTAGATTTTCAGTGATAAAATCCTATATTGTTTCCAATTTCTGTGAGCAAACTTAATAATGCAGTTTGTGTATAAACTCCACTATTTTTAAACATTAAAATGCAAAATGTTTTTAAACTCCTACATTTTGACCTGTTGTAACTCCTCAAATCAAATAACATACTTTAGAGCCACATGCAAGTTTCTTTTCATATGATGCCAATTTCTTGCAGCTTGGTCCTAAGGAAGTTCCAGACTAAAATAGTGCATCAAGCACTGTGTATAATCAGCCTTACTAGGAACAGCTTGATTAATACTAAATACGGCCTAGTTCCTAATCAATTATGTTAATGGAGTCACAAGTAGAACATCTGCAAGCCCTGACAAAGCCCAGCATCACCCGATAACAGGAACTCCTGGGGAAGCTCTTCAGTGCCGGCTTCTTCAGAGCAAAGATCCTATCTCAAAAGCTGTGTAATCCTGCAACATCGTTAGGTCGTTCACTTACACATAGCATTGGGTTCCAGGATAAAATGGTAAATTAGAACCTAAGTGTCCCACTTAACCAGTGACACATCCCTTTTCCAAGTGACAGTTTGATAGACAAAATATTTGCTATTTGGTCATTAATGAATCTCTGCTAGGAGATAAACTGGAGTCAAACACTTGAATAATCTGACTATCAAAATCTACCTCAAACTGGAGAACTGAAACCCCTTGATTTATGTCCTCCCCAAAAGAGAATTAGAATTCAATGAAACTTAAGGTGACACTATTATTTATAGGCTATCTCTTCTGCTGTGAACATTTGGGAAGTGAGATAGTCATTATCAGTTTTGTGTCCTGTTATCTCAAATCACATAAGCTATTATAGTCCAGATGCCAAAATAAATATGGCTGCTCTCTCTCTCTCTCTCGACTAGAGTCTATAATATTTTTTCCTAAATCATTTGTTTACTAGCTAGGTAAATGATACACAACAGTAGCCAGTGACATGATTACCCAGAGTTTTTGCTGTTTTACTACCTTCAGTATAAACTCAGTTACATTTGAGTCTAGTTAAGATCATTTTTAAAATGTATTTAACTTCTATCAATTATAAGCATGTGCAGATGACCCAAGTTGCAAGTTCGAATTTCATGCTGTTAAAAATCATACATATTGATTATTCAAAAGTAAATATTTAAACAACTCTAATTACATGAAGTAAACATGTAAGCTGTTTTGCTTACATATTAATTAAGCTTAGGGTTTATCAAATACTGTGAACTGAATTGTGTTCTCTTCAAATCCACATATTGAATTCTAACCCCCATGAGACTGTGTTAGAGACAGTTTTTAGGAGGTGATTAACCTTAATGAGGTGATAAGGATGGAGCTCTGATCCTACAGAACTGTTGTTCTTCTAAGAGACAGCTGAGCTGTCTCTCTACCATGTGAGAACACAACGAGAAGGAGGCCATCTGCAAGCCAGGAAGTGAGCTCTTGCTATTATAGAACCTGACCATGATGGTGCTCTGACTTTGGATTCCCACCCTCCAGAACTGTGAGAAAACAAATTTTTGTTGTTTAAACCACCCAGTCTGTCATATTTTGTTATGGTGGCCCATGTATACTAAGACACCAAGGTTGCTCAGAAATTTTAAAACATTATATCAAGAGAATCTTCACATAATTGTCACACACACAAAGTCTGTAGCTAAGTGAACAAATGGGTGAAGGAAGAACGGACATCAATGGAAATAATGGGAAGCTTACTCTATCCAAGATGACACAGGTCTTTTATTTTAAAACAATAAATGAAAGACCTATGTAGACCAAATAAAATGTCTGTAGCTGAATTGATTGAGAGACAAAATTTTAAAGCTGTGGACAAGATCGGGACTGTTCTCTAAATATTCAAGAAGTATTGTTGATTTGGAATCTTAGAGTCAGACATTACATGAACTTTTCATTAAATAATACTCTTTACTATCCAAACAAATTATTTTTTCACACTGAAATTGATAGAGTACTGATTTACAGATTGTATGACATTTTTATTCAAAATTTGCAAATGCTGTTTCATTCAATTCATGTAGATGACCAAATCAAAATATTTTACATACTATATAATAGGTTGCTATAATTTGCAAGTATAATGTAACCTTTCCCCCATTCCCAATGGCATATCTCTTGCTCTCTTGTGAGCCTTTCTAAAACGCTTAGTACTTAGCCTGAAACCTTTGCCTTTTTCCCAGACAACTAGCTGTCAAAATTTCTCCATAAGTGGCATTCCTATAATTCTGAAGGACATTTGGCCAATTACAGGTCATTCAGGTGACTAATATTAAATGAAAAGCATTTTTAGAAATATTCAAATGCTCTTCATCTCCCTCCTACCTAAATCATCTAGAGGTTTGCTACTCAGATGTGGTCCTGTTCCAGCAGCATCAGCAATACGTAGGAGCTTGGTAAAAATGCAGCATCTCAGCTCCAACCCTAGAGCAACCAAATCAGAATCTGCATTTTCACAATATTCACAGGTGATTTGTATGCACATGAAATTTTGAGAAGCATTGCTGGGGTTCTCTTGACTGACATCATGTTTCCGTCACAGAACTGCATGAAATCTAATGCACAAAACTTTGTCACCATTTCCCAAAACTTGTTGACATCTCAGAAGACATGATATATAATCTTCAAACTCCACTGTCTGCATACTACTGTAACAGAAAATTCCCAGGACATAGAACTAGAAATCCAGGGCTGGAGTCCCAGACCTGCTATTTATTAATTTAGCATAAATAAGCAAACCTCAAGCCTACATTTATTAATCATTAATAACAACCTCTACTTTATAAGATTTAGGAATATCAAATGTAGAATGCAAATAGCTATAGCAAACATAATATTCTAAATAAGTATAAGTTAAAGAGAGCATAGTCGTACACATGACTTGGTTGGAATTTGGCCAGACAAGTACATAGAACATGTTGGTGTCAGAATGTAACCTTAGAAAAACTTCACCTGTCCAACTACTCAAATGCTTCCCTGGCTATTGCATGTGTGAAACAGAAATGTATAGCCAAAAGTAATCTTTATGTTCCATGGGAAACTCTCATGTCACAGAATGAACCCATCATTTTCCTGGTCTGCCTCACTAGGCCTGTTTTATTTCAATGAATTCCCATCTTAGTCAATAGCACTACTGTATACCTAAATAACTAATTCAGAAAGCCTTCAGTCACTCTGATTGCTTCTTCTACCTCAGCACCTATCTCAAATCTGATACTTAGACCCATTGATACTCTTCTCAGATCTCTTTCTGATCTATCTCCTTTTCTCCATCCACCATACTACTGTTTAGTTCAGGCTTTGCAATTGTTTTGACTCTTCTCAATAGCCTGCAATCAATCTCATACCACTGGTCTACCCTGTAGGATGAGAGCCAAGTTGATTTGTCTAAATGCACATGTCTATTCCATTTATGAGTAACTCTTCCTCATCTATAGACAAAAATATATATCCCATAACTGAGGAGGAAATCTCTGTTTGTTTATGCACAAAATATTTTTGGAAGGGACTAATGTTGGTTACCTGTAAGGAGGGGAACTGGGTAGTTAGTGGGTAGGGCTAGAGGAACTTTTACCCTAAATAGGTTTTTGTAATTTTTAAATTTTGAACCCTGTAAATGTATCAAAATTTTGAAATAAAAGAAAACTTTCTCAGCTGAGTGAAATCACATGATGTCAAAGATTTGCAAAACAAACAAATGCAATTTAAAAAAAGAGAAAGGTAAAAGGAAATAAAAGTAGAGTTATATAAGTAAGAATAGAAAATGTTGATAAATGTATCACAGCCTGAGTATATTGGCAATTTATTTTACTATTCAATGTTTTATAATAAAACTTTAAAGATAAAAATAAATCCAAGTTTTCCTATGCAAGGTACTTCATGATCTTCCTTCTTTATGTCCTTCGTTCAGCTCTCCCAAACTCTCTCCAAGCCTTCTTCCTTCTCTCCATGATAGGCTGGCCAGAGGTACCATTTTAAACAGGACAGAAAAAGAAATGATTCTGTCCTATTTCAAACAGTATGTCCGGTCAGCCTAGTCCCACTGGTCTAAATTCAAGGTGTCAGTAGGCTGATCATCTGTATCATTTTAAATGAAACAGCACCATTTTTTTCTGTCCTGTTTAAAATGGTACATTTTAATTACTTGTATTTCATATCAGGCTCTTTTAAAACTTTATATACCTCTAAATTATATCTTAGTAGGGCAGAAATTATTTTCTATTAATCCCTGAATCCCGGGTACTTTGGACAATTTTTTACATGATCCCATAGGTGGGATTTAATAAATAATGGTTGAAGAAATGAACGAAGACAATGAAATTACGTAAAATTTCTAGCAAATTTAATTATGATAATATTTTCATCCTCTAATTTTTCTGATGTTGAACATCATATTTTGAAGAATCATTTATTATTAGTAAGGTTAATTATTAATTTTACAAAACACAAAGGTTGGCATATGCACACACTTGAACACACACACACACACACACACACCCATTTGATCCTCACAGTAACTCTGTCAGATCAGTACTATTCTTGACCCATCTTAGGAATAACAAAACTCATGAACAGTGAATTTAAGTAAGTTTCCAAATTTGCACACCTAGTAAGAAGTAGAAGTCAGATTCAAATCCAGAAACTCTGGCCCCAGAGTCTTAAGATGCTAAATTAATCAAGTTGGGGTGAAACTGCAAACATTGCAAGGCATATCCTTGTTAATTTGTCCCTATACTTTCTGGTTGATTTCCAGGGTACAAAGATGGTCATCCCTCTGGAAGCTGATGGTCACCTATATAAAATGCTAAGAGGAAATTTTTGGTTTGCTATCAAGGAGTAAAATGTTATTTCAGTAGAAGTAAACCATAGCTATATTGTATGTACTAAAACTATTTGAGAAAATATGGATTTGTTGCTGTTATTATTTTTTATTTACATTCTGTTTTATCTATAATTGAGAAGATCTTTGGAAAAATTAAAATGAAATACTTGCCTTCAAGAGTAAGTGAGGCTGGAGCGAGTCTGGAAGCTTGTTCTGTTGGTGATGGAGGTGGTATGGCTGGACTCTGTCCTGTGCATACAATGTAGAAGTAGGTATTGAAAAACAATATTAACAAATTTAATAACCACAACAAAAATAGCTAGATCTGTCCCCAATATGCATAATTCATAATCTGAACTGTAAATTCACATTATTATGCACAAATAAAATGTTATTAGGTAAGATTTTTAAGTAGATACATAGACAGATTCAGCTATATTTGGAGCCATCTCTGAATATGTTATTTTTCATGGATGTATACACAATGTTAAATATATCTACTGGACTTCATTAATGAAAAATCTACATGCAGCCAAATAAAGCCATTTATTTTCTATGTGCACTTAAATTATGAAAACTAAAATCACAGAGGCTGAGAAAAATTTTAATGTAGAGAAAAATCACCATTTTTTTATTTAACTAAAAATTCTGCAATGATATAATAGGTAATAAAAGACGGTTAAAATTCATAGGCCTTTTGATATTGAACAAGTAAATTTTCTCCTGCCAAAATAAATGACCTGCAGTTAAGTAAATAATAGGCCAAAGGGAAAATATATTCAGTTTTATAGAACCTTGAAAGCCTCCCTCAAGTCTCTGGGCTTATTATGAACTGTATAAAAACCCACAATCGTTTCTGAGGACTTCCTTATCCCTAGTGATTTATTTAATTAACCAAAACCATCAGGGCCACGAACTGTAAACATTAGCTAACATATGATTTCATATGAAATGCTTGCAAAATGTTTTATCTTTCATTTTTATTTCATGAGCTCCTTCTTTTTAATCCAGGAATCAACGTGGGCATATGCACCTTCCAAAATCTCATTGACAACTAGATATTATCAAATGTCAGCAGACCTGCCAGCTTATGCTGGAAGTTTTCCATTTTTAGAATTCATCAAAATGACTTCGCTCTGGTGAATTGTGGATAAGCAACTGAAGCATTCAGAAATGCACAAACCACGTTCTGCGGTGGTGAGAAGGGAAAAATCTCAGGCCTAGATTCTCATGCCAAGGAAAGGTTGGTCTCCATTCATTATAGAATTGTCATCTATTTGTTAGACCAAATAGGTTAATGCATGAGCATATTTAAGCATGCATAAAAGCAAAGCATATTTTTAATAATATGCAGGCCATATACCTAGAAAAATATCAATCCATATTATTTTTAAAGTTTTTCCTCATGAGCACAAAGATTTGATAGAAACAATGCAACACAAAAGTTCCTTTTTTAGCAAGCAAGAAAAGGTAAGGGGGGCACACTAAAAAAGGAGTTTGGTCCACATTTTTTTCCCACCAAACATTTCTATAGGTCTTACTTTGTAACCTGGAATGATCCCAAACAGTTTTGTATATTAAGTCATTTAATCTTCTCAAGATTCTTAGGGTGTGGGTATAATTTTCCTTTTACATTTGAAAACTGTGGCAAAGGGGTTCAAATCATTCAGCTCTTAGGAAGTAGAGCTGGATTTTTCATGCAGGCTCTAGGTTTGAGGTGATTAATGTTGCCCTCAGGCTGTATAAGGGAAGCAAAGTGTTATCTGATAAAAGGGGGTCCATGATTGCAGCTGAGGAGGGACAGTGGAAGGCGTTTCCACCCTGGTTCCACCTTCTTTGTAAGTCAGAGGGATGTAGAGTTGGAAAGATTCATTCCCAAGTCTTGCTGGAGAGCTGTTCTTGAAAAATATTTCTAAGGTGGGATGGTTTTTGTAGGTTTTAAAATCTAGGGAGTCTAGGTTTAGGAAGGAGTCAGTCAAATGAGTAAACCTTAGAGTACAAGTGGTCATGAATGTAATCCAATTGTTTCTAAATACTAGGCTTTCAAAAATACCTACATAGGCTGGTGCCTATTCAATCTAAGCTGCTTTCTCCTCTGTTAGATACATCCCAGAACAGTAGTAAATGTAGAGTCATAATCTTTTATAGTCTTGATAAGCTCTTTAGAAATTTATTTCAAAATACATAAAATTCTTTCCATGAAAAATTCTTTATAATTAACACTATAACATACTCTTAGAATGTCCTGAAGGAAATGTAAAGCCACTATGTTATTAAAAACAATTTTTTAGTGAGCACTTACTATGCACCAGCACTGAAGAAGAACTATTAAAGCTCAACCCTGCCTTCAAGAAATTCTCAATATACTGGCTAAAACAGACTTACAGACAGAACATTGTAATGCAGTGTGGTGATGGGAAATAATATACATAAAAGGTATGTTGCAGAAATATTCTTGAAGGTGATTAATTGCAATGTGCGTTTAAAAGCCTAAAAGGAGTTTGCTGGGTAAACAAGGGAGGGGGGAGAAATGGATTCCAGGCAGGGACTAGCTGATGGAAAACAAGCCTACATGCCAAAATATTAATATATATAACTATTAAATCGAACTGGTGTTTCAGCAGGATAATGTGCAATATTCAGTTTGTACCAGAAATTCTCTGCAACTGTAATCGACTATGTTATGCTCTTTAATATGGCTGACTGCATCCTTGTGAGGCAGTGGATATAGTGGGAAGTAGGAGCACCAGAAAAAAGTGAAAAAAAAAAATCACATGGTTGTCTGACTCCATGGTGGCAGTGACAATTAGCCCTAGCAGGGGGATTATTAGTTTAAGACAAGTTTTTGTTGTGCTAGGGAACACCAAACCAAATCAGGCATGATACTCAAGCATGACACATGACTTTAGTACTGACGTAAAAATGTCTTCTTTTGTGTTCAAATAATGACAGAGAATGCTATGGAACTCAGAGACCATTTTAACTTTATGATTGCATGTATTACGTATCACATAATATTTTATAATAATGATACCAATATCATATCAATAGACTTTTATAGTGAAAGTAATGTTGTTTAGTATAAAGACTTCGGTTTAGAATCAAATGGATATAAGGGAGAGCTTTCACTGTATCACTTATAAGGTGTGTGAACTTGAAAAAAACCCATGACTATTCCAAGCCTCAGTTTATAAAATTAGGATGGTTTTTGGGGGGTAGTTATGGGATTAAGTGATAAACCAGCCAAAATACAGTAAATACTCAAAACAGAAATTATTTTCCAATGAGGTATTTACAATTTATATCCATGTATTCTCACAAGAGGACTTGAAACAGATTTTTGAAATAAGAAAACAAAGACATAACACATAAAATTAAAAATGACAGACATGGTAAAACTCATTTACAGGAAATAGGATTATACTTTTATTAGAAGTGTATTTCTTTGGAATTCCTGAGGATTGTTACTCTCTAAAGGGAAGATTTAGGTTGTTGAAATTTATTTTGGAACTCTAAAGGTGCCCTTAATTTTACAAGCTATTACCTGAAAATCCCTCTGACAGTCAAACACAGTGAATTGGCTTTATTTTTTTCCTTGAATGATTTTGACAGAATTAGTTCCATAAACTTGAATGGCATGTTTGTAAGCTGCCCATATTTTATTGTTTTGATTTTTTGTTTTTTTTTTTAGGGTCAATTTGATTGTTGTGAGTTTAGTCAAATTCCCCTGGGGATAGTATACAATGTATATTCCTTCTAGTGATTTAAGTTACTGTTTTCTTTACTTTGCTAGAAATGATGAATGGAATTACTCAGAATTTCAAGTAGAGCGCTATGAGCTGAATTCAGATTACATGAGGTAAAAAAACTATTCACAATCCTAAAACTTATTTTATCTAGTTTCTTTATCAGAAGCAGAGTCCCTGGTGGAATAGAAATGGTTTTCTACAACTGAATTTACTCTCTACATCATGAAACAAATGTTGAGGATATTATTTTTATCTAATGCCTGATAGATATTTTATTCCTAAGGTCCCTGGTGCATTTTTCTGTAGGTATAGATTACACCCAGAAGATAATAAATTCTTTAAAATGCCTCAGCACTACAAACAATAGGTATAGATTCTCAAATGGAGAAGGTATCACTCCAGTATGTGATCATTGAGTTAAAATTTATTTAAATTAAAAAAATATAAAGTGTGAAATTATTACAAATTTTTATCCCAAGTCATTGTTTCAATTTTATAAAGGCATTTGTAAATACATGGCTAAAGTAAAATGGGAAGGTCTGAATTTAGTTAGAAAATAATAATCAAGTTTGCTAAAGCAATATTACTTTTACATATAGGGACACGATTCCTACACTGATTATTTTTGTAACATGTAATGTTTTAATATTTACTATTTTATAACATTTTAATATATAAAATTGAACAAATACTAAAATTAAATACAAATGTGGTTTTACATATTAGACTGAGACATGTGATTGTGTTAGTGTCCTTTACTAAAATAAGGACAATTTGATCTTCAAATTTCCTTACTGAGAATCTCTCTTGCCTTATAATTATAGATTACTTAACAAGATGGAGAGAGGGAGTTAGAGGGATTTGGGGTATCAACCACTCCTTCCTTTCCTACCCCATTCATTAACAAATGTGAGATACCACTCATATAATAGAACCAGGTTTTCAAATTTGCCTATGGAAAGGGAACCTCACCAATAAGGAATCATCTGAAAAACTTTTGGAGTTTGTGTGAGGTGGGCTCATGGAGAAGGTCTAATCAGAAGCATCTTTTTATCTCCCACTCATGTATTGTTAAATTCTACATTCTTTGTACTCAGTCTTGTGGAAGGGGTATACAGTACACCTGTAATTATCACTTAAGTCTTAGTTGTTTCAAGGTAAAATAAAAACAATAGTGTCTGCTTCTTCTGGGATGTGGTGAGTGTTTACGGACATAACAGTACGAATAAAATCACTGAAGGACCCCACTGAAGATAATATTCCTGGGGTTATTGAGTTTACATTTGAGATGGACGAGACAGGGGATAAGCAAGACAGTTAATTTCAGATCTCTTGTATGTAGAGACATCAAAACAAGAGTGGTGAGACAGAGACTGGCTTGGGGAAAGAAATCATGCTCTGGATAGTAAAGAGTAGGGCCACTACACAGAACTCAACTAAACATATGAAACTTTGTGAAAATTAGGAAAGCACATCCTCTCTGGGTTGTGCCATCCATGGTGGTCATTTTGGGTCGGGAGTATCTGCTTAGTGTGAAATGAGGCAGCTCTCCTGCTGGGCGGTTGCAGCCCCAGTCCAAGTCATGCAGTCTTTGAGTAGGGAAGCACAGTCAGGGACTTTTGTGTAAATACACAAACTGCACAACAAGTTCATAGTTTATGAAGTGACCTGCTCTCCAAGGGACTGACACCTCACCTCTCACTTGAATACAAAGAAGCAAACCAAAGGAACATCTCTGAGAAAAAAGGTTCCTGACAGGGAAAAGCAAGTCAAAAGCCTAAACTAGGCACCAGGCTGGCTAACTTAAGGTCACTGGGGCTGCAGAGCAGAGACAAGCTCCTATCAGAGCATTCTAGGCTATTCCAGTGATTTTGGATGTGTCCTAAGGGCATTAGTAAGTTTGGGGAGATTTTAGTACGACATGTAGATTTTTAGAAGATCACTGGCTGCTTTGTGAACAAAAACAATGTTTGTAAAGGAAAGGATAAGGAAGGTAGCAAGAGATTTGGAGATTATTGAAAAAACCCAGGTGACAGATGACATGGGCTTGGACTAGGTAAGTTGCAGTGGAGTTTCAGTCATTTGTGCAATAAGTATTTGTTTAGTGACTACTAGTACCACTTACTTTCCTAGAACATGGAATTATAGTAGTGACAATACAGACAAAATTGGCTAATTCACGGAGCTGTGATTCTAGTGGAAAGAGAAAGAACATATCAACTAAATAAGTAAAATGGAAATAAATATCATATTAAAAGTGGATCAAGGAAGGGTAATAAGAAATGATATTGAGAGTAATGGGTGGCAATTTTAAATATATGGTCAATGAGATACATAAAAATTGTAGATAATAAAAGAGGACAAAATGGCGACTGGAGAGGAGGCCCCTAAAGGCTCTCCCAGAAAACACAATTGAGCAGCCACCCAGGAGCCAAGAAAGAGCACCCTAGGTGACAAAAAACGGCAGCTGAGACATCCACACGTTGCAAGTAAACACCTAAGGTTTGGAGACAAGGGGGCAAGCGGGAGAGAGGGGAGGGAGCAAAGACGGATTGCAACAGGACCCGATCGCAGCTGACTGCAGTGCATGGGAGGGGAGAAGCCAAGAGGCGATAAGAGAAAAAGCCCTAGCAAAGCGGCAGAACAGTGGGAGTCCATTGGGGAGCTGGGCTGGGGAGCTGGAATTTGGAGCGGCGAGTTGGGGACAGACCTTGGGAGCCGGCCTCTGGAACTCTTGAGTGGTAGCAGGGCTGAGTGAGGACTCTGAACTGCAGAGACGACATCTTGGCTCTAGGCTCCCTTGGGACCTACAGTGCAGGCGTGCGCAGCTCCTGCACAGGGCTGCGGTTCCTGGTCCCGGCCCACTGTGGGGGCCAGCCAGCTGTCCCACGGACAAGGCATGGCCCCTACACACAGGGGCTGCGGTTCCCGTTCTGGCCCACTGTGGGGGCGAGCCAGCTGCCGCGCAAGCAGCACAGTCCCTACACAGATAGGGCTGTGGCTCCCGGTCCGGCCTGCTGCACTGCGGAGGCGGGTCGGCTGCTGCGTGCGCGTGCACGCGCGCACGCGCGTGGGAAGCAAAAGCCCCTACACAGAGCTGCAGCTCCTGGTCTGGCCCACTGCAGAGGCAGACTGGCTGCCTGCGCAGCATGCGCAGCTCCTGCATGAGGTTTTGGCCCCCGTTCTGGCCCGCTGCAGAGGCGGGCTGGTTGCTGGAGCAGCGTGCAGGGCTCCTGCGCAGGGCTGCGGCTCCCATTCCAGGCCCGCTGTGGAGGTGCCGGCTGCCTTCCTACCGCGGGGTCAGACCCACAGCTTCAGACTTGTGTGCATGCCTGCTTGCGCGCCCCTGGGTCCTAAAAGCAGTGTGAGCCCGCAGACTCTACCCCATCATTTGGCCACGGAAGCAGGCCTGGGAAGAAAGGTGGATTTGATAGCATTCGCCCCAGCCAGCAGGATTGGCCTTGGCCCGCTTCACCCAGCTTCTCCAGCATAGGGGAGAAGGTGGAGCTGCCCTGGTGTGCCTTTTGTTGGCCTCTCCCCTTTCCTACAACCTTCCCAACCAACTAACTAACTACAGGAAGCGGAGGGACCATGATAGATGCGCACTGACTCCAAACGTAGCAGGAGACCAGAAATAAGAAATAAACAACCCCTCTCTCTCCCAAAACTTGCCCCCTCAGTACCACCTCGTGTCTGCCCTACAGCAAGACACCACAAAAGTACCAATCTGGGCTCCTGGGCACTACTGAGCATAACGCCCTCATGTCAAAGAGGAAGAACCCAACAGACAGGATGAATTCCTTAAAAACTAAAACTCCTCAGAAAGAACAGAAAATTTATCAAGACACCTTCTTAGACCTAGAAGTTTCCAAATTAAGTGACAGAGAATTTAAAGTAGCCATTCTAAAGGCTGTGAGAGAAATGAAAACATACTGGCAGAGCACCATGGCTGACATAAACAACATAAAAAAGGACATGAATGACATAAAAAAGGAACTTTATGAACAAAAGGAACAATTTAACAAAGAAATTCAAAACATAAGGAAGATTGAGATGGAAATGTGAGAGATAAATAATACGATAAAAGAAGTGAGAAACGAAATAACTGCCATAGGAAACAGGGCCAACCAGTTGGAGGAAAGAATTAGTGATATCAAAGATCAGAACATGGAAACGGCTAAGAAAGAGGAAGAGAGGGAATACAGAACCAAATGGATTGAAAGAACTCTACAAGAACTATCTGACTCCATGAGACAAAACAACATCAGGATAATAGGAATAAAAGAAGGGGTAGAGCATTTTACAGAGAGCATACTCAAACAAATAGTACATGAGAACTTTCCAAACCTATGGAAAGATCTGGAACCCCAAGTTCATGAAGAAAACAGGTCCCCTAGATACCTGGACCCTAACAGATCTTCTCCAAGACACATGGTACTAAAGATGTCCAAAACTAAAGACAAAGAGACAATTCTCAAGGCAGCCAGGGAAAAAAGAACTATAACCTTTAGAGGAAAACCCATCAGACTGGCATCAGATTTCTCAGCAGAAACTCTGCAAGCCAGGAGGGAGTGGAATCTAATATTCAAAAATTTAAGAGAGAGGAACTTCCAGCCGAGAATAAATTATCCAGCAAAATTATCTTTCAGATATGAAGGTGGAATAAAGACCTTCTCAGACACACAGAAGCTGAGGGAATTTGCCAGCACAAGGCCAGCACTTCAAGAAATACTGAAGGAGTCTCTTCGACCTGAAACAAAACATCAGGAAAAATGGAATAAAGTTGGGGCAACAAGAAAGAAACAAAAATAAAACAAAAAGAAACAAAGAAATAAGTAATGGCCACAGGAAATCCTCACATATCGATCATCACTCTAAATGTCAATGGACTGAACTCACCAATAAAGAGACACAGAGTAGCAGACTGGATTAAAAAACAGAACCCATCCATAGGCTGTCTCTGAGAAACACACCTCAGCCATAAGGACAAACACAGACTCAGAGTGAAAGGATGGGAAACAATACTTCAAGCAAATGGTAACCAGAGAAAAGCAGGAGTTGCCAGACTGATATCTAATGAAATAAACTTTAGGTTAAAAAAGATAGTAAAAGACAAGGATGGACATTACATAGTGATAAAAGGCACAATACAACAACAAGAAGACTTGACACTAATTAATATATATGCTCCCAACCAGGATGCACCAAAATATACAAAGAAACTACTAACAGATTTGAAAGGAGAAACCGATGAACACACAATCATTGTGGGAGACTTAAACACCCCGCTAACAGCCATGGACAGA